>CM055199.1:18788266-19413266 GCA_029224185.1 Karalla daura
TGTGTGTGTGTGTGTGTTTGACGTCTCCATGTAGTGCAGAGCTGGAGGTCAGTCTCTTTTCTTCTCCCTCAAACATGAGGAAAAAGCCAAAGCATGTGTCTCAACGAGGCGAGAGTGAGGGCGCAAAGTTATGGCGTGTGTTTGTCTCCGGTGTCGGGAGGCAACAAATCTTTCTTATTGCCTGCGAGTGGCAATAAGGAGAAGGAGGAGGAGGAGGAGGAGGAGGAGGGTGAAAGTTGGGAATTAATGCGTTTGAGGAGCAACTGGCAGAGAGTTTGGAGTTCGAGGGATAATGGAGTAAAGATTTGGACATAAAAAAATGTTAAATCTCTATCAGACAAGAGCGCAGAGTGCGTAAAATGCGTAAGACATTGCGCGTAATTTGGCACAAAATGGATGGGGCCTGTGTCGCGCGAGGCCCCGATGCAAATCAAATGGAGTGAAGAGCTCGGAATGGAAAGTGAATATGATTGAGTTACCGTCTCATTTTATGTCAAATGACACCTTTAAGTGAGATGTGGAGTTCACAAACGCACGCACACGCTTCTCTCTCTCTCTCTCTCTCGTTCTCTCACACACACGTACGCATTTTCTCTTTCGTCCAAATAAATAAATCACATATAATTTAATTTAAAATTGGCAACAGGAGATAAATCTAAGCAGCTGCACGGACGTGCAGATTCTTTCCCACCCCACTAAAAATAAAGGTTAAAACGTGCTATTCGGCACATCGTCTCTCCATGGCGCACGGAGCGTTTTTGGTGTATTTTGGATGTGGATGTCGGACGCTTAAAAAAAGGAGGGTTTAAGAAAAGAGAGAAAGAAAGAAAGGTGTGACAATCCTCAAACAAAATCCAGAATATAACGCAACTCAAAGCCAATCATTCATTTCCTTCCATTTCCTTAATGATGCCATTCATAGAGAAGGTGCTGGAGCGTAAAACGCTGCTTTTACACCTTTATGTCACATAATTTTCTCACTTCAGCATGTTTATTTTAAGGCTATGAAATTTCAAATTAACGGATTAAGTGAGTGATGGCTTTAAATATAAAAGTTCGTGCATTTTCAGTAAAGAATAAGGGATTTATTCCCCTCTACGCGCTGTGTGATGGAGACGTTTCTGATTTCTTTTTGCTCTCACAGAGTCTTTGTTGTCATTGCATCGCAGGTGAGGGCCGAGATACAAACTTATGATATTGCTTTATACTCACATTATCTGTGTCAATGGTGGCAGATCCTGTGATGGGACAGACAGGAGGAGGGAGGAGGGAGGTGAGGAAGGATCTCCGTGTCATGTCAAACTTTCTCGACCAATCGTGACGCGGCTCCTCTCCAACTCCAAACCCCATTGGTGCGTTTTCGGAGACGCGTTGGAAGTCCAACCTCCCAGATTCCCGCAGATTGAAATGTAAGCCTGTCTCCTGCGCCTCCAGGAAACAGACCGACTGTTCTGTCCCTCTCGGTCCTGATCGCGCAAGAAGACAAAGTTTTCTTGGACGCGGTTCTGGACGGCGGACACGCTGGACGCGGAGCAGGACGCACGGAGGCGGCACGACCCGGACACCGTACTCTTCATCTGCGGATTTAACACCATGGGTGAGTCCAGTGAGGCTGGATCCGAGCTACGCTTTTTCTCACGTCAGGGATGTAATGTGCGGTCCAACTCCATGTGGGAGGGGGGATCTGCACACATTCTGTCTGTGTGTGATGTTCGGTGGAGCCGCAGTTGATCCCCGTGCGTCATTTTACGCACGAGTTTGCTCGGTCCGTGTGGAGTTCGTGCACGACAGCTATCAGTCTGCTGCTTGGGCTGGAGTTTCCAGCCGCACATTACACACAGCAACATGTGGTGAAGTGGAAAACTTTTATCTTGCAAACACCTAAAGTTTACACCAGTGCATATTTGCGCAATGATGCGTGTTAGACGTGGACTTACATAGGAGGAAAAACATTCAAGCCACATCACAAAAGAGATCATTAAGTACTGCAGTAGCACTAAACAGTGGTGCAAAAGCAGGGTTTAGGCACTAGAAGGAGAGCAATGAGGTCAAAAAGGGCACAAACGTAGAATAAGAAAAAATACAAGGTTTCTGCAATTTTGGCGCATTTTTAAAAGCTCTCGCAAGTTCTCCAGATGAGTGTTTAAGTTTAAGCACTGTTAAAGAATATAAGGTCTGCGAAATAAGCTAGGGCGATTTTTCAAAACCTGGCAACTCTAAACACTGATTTATTAATGTCTTGTAACTGATCTGAGAGTTAGTAGTAAAATATTTGCCAGGCGTTGATGCAGATTGAGGAACTTCTGGCGAGTGTCTTGACTCTTTTGGTCATCGCTTGGTTTGATGCAGGGGGTGGTACGCGGTTAAGGGTGGGCAAAATAGTCATTTAGCAGGCGCTTTTATCCAAAGCGACTTTCAGAAGAGGACAGACGCCTAAGCGACTGTAGGAGAAGGGGAAGAAAGTAGTGGAGGTGCAATACAAGTCCTATAAGACAAAAAACACTGGAATACAGAGATTGATTAAACAGTGAAGCTTCATGCAGTTTTGCCAAATCTTCTCTTGAAGAATTCCAGGCCTCATGTAAGCTGGGTCAGAGCAGCCTGCGGTGGGCCTGGGTCCTGTTGCCTAATCGCTGTCTCATTGTCTCAGAACCTTTATTTAGTCTAAATCACTGCGTCTCTGAACACAGATGCATTTTTACACCAATTGTGAGAAAGTTTTTGGTGAGACAGCAACCTCATAACATTTACATTCAGTCATTTAGCAGAGGCTTTTATCCAAAGTGCCTCAGTGCAAATCACAAGTAAGCCATAGTGTAGTAATAAGAAGTGTAAGTTATAAGCCGCACTGGTACGAAAGCAGTTTACACAGTACTGAAGAGGAGCTAGCAGGCGGAGAAGAACGACTATAAGGGTTAAAAAATATACAAAAATGTGCATAAAAAACAGGATAATAAATCAGTTTCTGCATTTCTAAAAGTTTTCCAGCTGAGTTCATTAACAATAATGCTCTGTTTTCTCCTAGTCTAGTGCCTTTTGAAAATATCTAGATTTTCTGAAAAGCATCTGCGCACTTTGAGAAGTTCCACTGTTCATTATAATTATTATTTTTCATTATCCGTTGCCAACAGCTTGTTGCTCCAACGTGCGATTTCTTGGGCACCATTTATGTTGCAGCTCTGGGATAATATTAATATGAACAGGGCGCTTTAAATAAAGGTGAATTATTATTATTATAAAGTTGTGAGAAGTTTCGCAGCCTGCCTTAGTCCCTGTCTCGTTTTTTCTTCTTTTTGATGTGTGTGTGCACTTTGGTTCTCAAAATAAAGATTGATTTTTTATTATTATTATATGGGTGTTACAGGTTTTGCAGCATTAGGCCTAATTTTTCTGCCTTTTTTCCGATGTGTTTGTGCGTATTTTGTTCCTTAAATAAGATAAAATATTCCTTTATTAGTCCCACAATGGGGAAATTACACAGTTTATTTAATTTAATAAATAAATAATAATTTCAAAAATCTATATATAAAAAACAATACACACAACTAATAACGTCAACAGCAGAAATTGTACGAGTTATATATGGGAAATAAAGCTGCAATTCTTTCGCTCATCCTTGACTCATTTTCATGCATTTTTGTCGTCCATGTGTGCGGCACTACAAATAAAGCTGACTTTGCGTATTCTTAGTCTAATAATTATTTGTATTCTTATTACATAGTAGTGGGAAGTGTCGCAGCATGAACTGGACTTTGGACCTTGGTTTCTTTCATCTCTGATTTTTCTGCCTCTTTCCGCGTGTGTGTGTGTGTTTGCGCCACCAGAACCGGCCTTCGGAGAGGTGAACCAGCTCGGCGGGGTCTTCGTGAACGGGAGACCTCTTCCCAACGCCATCAGGCTGCGGATCGTGGAGTTGGCTCAGCTGGGGATCAGACCCTGCGACATCAGCCGCCAGCTACGCGTCTCCCACGGCTGCGTGTCCAAGATCCTGGCTCGATACAACGAGACGGGCTCCATCCTGCCGGGGGCCATCGGGGGCAGCAAGCCCCGGGTCACCACCCCCACCGTGGTCAAACACATACGGACATACAAGCAGCGGGACCCCGGGATTTTCGCCTGGGAGATCCGGGACAGGCTACTGGCGGACGGGGTGTGCGACAAGTTCAACCTGCCCTCGGTGAGCTCCATCAGCCGCATCCTGCGCAACAAGATCGGGAATCTGTCCCAGCAGAACCAGTACGAGTCCAGCAAACAGGCCCCGCACCATCACCCCCCACCGCAGCCCACGTTACCCTACAACCACTTGTACTCCTACCCGACCTCCAAGGTACCCACGCCCCCCGGCATGCCCACCCTCCCCGGACACATGGCCATGCACAGGATATGGCCCTCGTCGCACTCAGTCACAGACATCCTGGGGATCAGGTCCATCACAGAGCAACAAAGTAAGCTGAGCTGGGGCCCGTTCTGCGCTGCCACCGCCTCTGTGAGCATGCATGAGCATGCGTGTGTGTGAGTGTGTGTGTGGGTGTGAGCATGCATGTTTGTGTGTGTGTGTGTGAGTGAGACAGAGAAAGCAGATTTGGATCCTTGCAGGCCTCAGAGAGAAACTGTGTGTGTGTGTGTGCAGGTGTAACCGGGTTGTGCAGCAAGGAATCCAAAAACTATTTCTGGCAGCAAAGAGACACAAGACACACCTGAGTTACACATGGAAAATAAATACACAATGAAATACTTTAGAAGTACATAAATAGCGTGTACTCAGAATCAGATGTTGCAGTATGTACACAGACGCAAGATAAGATAAGGTACTCCTTAACTGGTCGCACAATGGGGTAATTCATTGTGTTGCAGCTGCAAACTTGATAGGGAATAAAAACCAGAGTTTGGAAAACAATATTCCACATGGAGCGGAGTGTGTTAGATAAATTACTAGTAATATTGATGTAGACAGCACAAGCAAAAAAAAATTAAAATAATAATAGTAGCATCAATGAAAAAAAAACACTATGTAGACAGACAACAGCTGCAGTTGCACATGCAGCACCAAAAATTGCACAGATGAACATTAGCTATAGCACATGGCATCTCTATATTTATGTATGGCATCTCTATATTTACATACATAAACCGTATACATTTTTGCATATGTATTTATAAATGTACCCATATCTAGATATATTTACCTGTCCAAACAAATATATGCTATAACATGATAAGTATATTTTAAGAACATACGTGGTACGTAAATGTTGTTTATATATACATATATAGAACAGTAAATAGTATATAGAGAAAGAAATTTGAACACAGTCTTACTGGGTAAATACAAGTTTTACTGACAATTAACCGTGTTCTGTAGATCTATGATATACTGATGTTCATAAACATATATATTAATAAATATTTGTGCATATACACATGTGTAAATGTGCACACATACTATAACATCGTCAGTATATTATATCATCGGAACATCATCCGTGCACATTTAACTGACAGGGACCCTTATATGTAGAGAGTAACACAGTGTTAAAATATAGAAACACTGTAACATGGACTGTATCGCTGGTGGGAAAGACCCCCTTACAAATAGTAGTGACGCTCCAGAAGCAAATGTATAGGAGAACACAAGTTAAATATCAGTTTTTATGCGTGGATGCCAAATGCCGGGTAATAAAGTATAGATAGTGTTTTTTTGTAATCGAATATAGCTTGATCGCCACAAATGAAAATGTGTAATGTGGAAACGTATATACTCCATTTATAAATAATAACATATACTCCCTATATACTGTATATTCCTTGGTAGTCCAACCGTGCTAAAACACGTAGACCCCAACGCTCACTTCTTCTATGCAGTATAATGGCGAAAAGGAGAAAGACCCCTTTAGACACACAACCAGTCTAAGGGGAAGTTGCATTCTAGTTGTTATATTATGGAAGCAAATGAGACAGCTTGGATTTTGTGCTATTATTAATCACTACAAATACCTAGCAACACAGCAGCTCTGTTGCAAAACTGACCCAGAAATTGAGTACTCAGTGAAAAATGTGTTTCATCTGAGTATTTGTTATTGCAGTGTAGTTATAGCATAGTAAAGTAATATCAATATAATCAATATTAGGCTCAAAGTTGTTTGACCTCAGGTCACCGAGGCCTACAGGCCATTGACACAAAATTGAAGCTAAAAAGTTGGAATATTCACAAGAATTTCAGCTGATAAAAATACACTGCACAACATGACGTGATGACATATGTATTATTATAGATTTATAATGATCTAAAATGCTTTGGTCCAAGGTAAGTAACCTGCAGCAGGAGACTGCTGATGGTGGTTTTGAGGCCAGGGCAGAAACAGATGGTTTGCAGGAATAATTAAGAGGCGGATGTGGAATATTAGAGGAACAAGAGTCCAAGTGCATCGAAATGAGGTGTGCTTGCCTCTTACTCTTAGCCAGACGCAGTGTTTGCACGGTTTTAGAGGCAGATCTGAGCTGCAGAGGCCGAGGGGAGCTGCAGGTCCAGGCCCAGGACACAGGCTCGTGGAAAACACGGCTTAAATCAGCGTGTGCATGCTCGGTCCCTGTGTTGCTAGCGTGCATGTGTGCGTGGGAGTGTGTGTTAGTGCAGGTTTAGCGCCAGAGCTTGTTTTTCCAGTAGCGCTGCCGTTTCCTCCGGGGAACCGGGGCCTGGCTGCTCGGCTGCCCGGGCTGAGGACGCTCAGTCCCGGCGTCTCTGCTAGCGGAGGCGCCGCTGTGCGCGCTCCGTACGAAACAACAGAAACAAAACAAAATGGCAAGGCAAAATGTTTTGGATGTGCTCTACAGAGGTTGCTTTTACAAACAATTTGTGCATCTCTAAATTATTAGCAGATGTTTTTTTTTCTTCTTCGCGAAGTTTTCCAGGCTAGAGGTGAGAAAAACAGAGTTCATCAGTCGATACAAAGTGCAGAATAGACGCTGGAGCTTTTACATGACGGTGAATTTAATTCGATACGCACTCATTGAGTTCAGTTTTTTTACCCATTCTCTATGAAAACATGCACAAAGTGGACATTTTAGATAAAAATCGAGATGCAGCTGCGGTGGCCCTGTGTAATATAATCAGCATCTCTTACAACAGGAGCAGGAGTAAATCTAATTTATCTCTGACAGGAGGACGTTTCGGTGGGGCTTAAAAATGTCCCCCACCCCCTCCGACCCACCAGAGAGAGGGAGAGAGAGAGGGAGAGAGAGAGAGAGAGAGAGAGAGAGAGAGAGAGAGAGAGAGAGAGAGAGAGGAAGAGAAGGAGAGGTTTGGTCCCAGGAGAATGTAAAATGTTTAGTGTTGTCAGGCCAGCAAAACATTTAAAAGGTGAAGTGTAAAGTAGACTACATTATAAAGTATAAAGTAAGTATATACCACGTATCAAGTGTGTATATGCAACTCACTGCATGTCCACCTCGTTGTTTGATCATTTTAGACTTGATAAATAAATTATATAAACAAACTAATGAATGAATAAATAAATAAACGTTCAAAAAAAGAAGAGGGGAAAAACGGTCCTACATTAAAAAATACTCAAGTTTAAGTTTATGTTTTGAGACAGTGCTAATTCGGCGTCGCTTGCCCGAGAATAAATCTCACAGTGAAACTTGCGCAAATCTGTGCGCATAACGGCCACTGACCTTGCGCACCCTGCGCCTGGATGGCTGCAGGAGACCATTTTTCCTCTGGTATCTTCCTCTCTGACTTCCCTGTCTCTTCTCTGTCTCTGTTCTGCCCCCCAGTTAGTGACTCTCCATCCTTTCCCAGCACCAAACTAGAGGAGTGGAGCGCTATAAGCAGGACTAATTTCCCTCCAGCCACCTCTGCACTAGTCAATGGCGTGGATAAACCGCATTTAGAGCCTGAGGCTAAATACACACAGGTAAATAACTCAATGGACTCCTCTTGTTGTTTTCTCCTCTAAATAAAAGTGCAGTACTACGGTGAAAGGAGATCCTGTCCAGACTCCTTTTGGCTGTTCATCCAATCTCTAAAGAAGAACAATTATGTGGCTTTCCACTTTTACAGCAGCTGGTAATGGTACTTTTTTTTAATAAGATATGATTATTATTTTATTTTGGCTTAACAAGGTGCACTTCCTGTAGGCCCAGAGCCTTTTTTTTATTAAATGAATCATCTGAGTGCAAATCGTGTAATAATAATCAGCAGGTCAAGCAGTTTTTTTGATTTCTCTTGGCTCTTGTTTTCCACCTCGGTATGTGTGTGTGTGTGTGTGTGTGTGTGTCGGGGTTTTTCAGATTAATGGCATCGTGCTTAACACTCAGAAACTGCTTGGACCCATAAAAACAAAGAGTCAGATGCCTCATATATAGTCTGTTTTCGGTTTCCTGCTAAATTATTCCAGCATAGGCCCATGGTATTTTAATTGGGTGGGTTGGTCTTGCAGCAGCCAACACTGCAGAGAAGTTTTGACCAGTGCAGAATTTGGGATTATTGCTTGAAAAATAGTAATATTTTATATTTTTTCTACTGCGTCTTAGTGTAGGCCTCGTTTGTGCACGTGTGCTATTTTGCAAAGCGGCGTTTAAGTCGATAAAACGCATAAATATTTAAAAATAAATCAGGATTTATTGGGGTGCATTCAAGAGCGTCACTCACATGAATTTTAAATTTAATTGCCAAAAACATTAATTTAAGATTTGTATTTGTATTTTTCCTCTGCGTTTCTATCTGAAACTAACAGCCATTTCAGAGCCTTTTATTTGTGGTTTTCTGCTTAACAAATGAAGACGGGGAGGAGGAGACTCTTATTTTGAAAGGATAATATGATAATATGAATAATGATATTATAGAGATAAAGCGCGCGAGAGAAAGCGAGACAGAGGATCAGTTTCATGGTGCATGATTTCTTTTACAATTTACATAAGTACACTACACTAGACACACACACACACACGCACACACACACAAAGAAAAAAAGCAGGAGCCATTAAACATTAAACACAGAAAACAACAACTCCATAAATTAAACAAGCAAAGTATGGCGCAATGCAAAGTGCAGCTCCACTCATAGTGTGCGTGCGCGTTTTCGCGCAGTTTTCCTGGCACTTTTCACGCAGGCTGCATTTACGTGTGAGTGTGTATGTGTGTCTGGAAAGGTTGCCCCCAGAGACCCTTCGTGCTCTTTAGAAACAACACGTCCTCCTCTTCAAGTCATATTTTTTTCTCCTTTTAACCAACTTTTCTCTTGTGTTTGCGTCGAGTCGACGGAATCACCGCACAGTGAAACCGACCTGAGGACAGTGAACGCGTCCAAAGTTCAATTTTATTTACTCAAATATAAGTTGCTGTTGTTGCGTATGAGAGAGAAACAGAGGCTGGAAATCCCGCGGCCTATGAACGCCGCTTAGAGGAGGCGGAATAGGCGAAGAAGAAGACGAAGAGGAGGAGGAAGAGGAGAGATAAAATTGATTTATGGTTCAGTCGCGCGGAGCTGCTCTATAACGACAGCACTTAAACGCACCTTGATAGGGAATTAATTACTCGGTTGCCGGACGCTCTTTTATATTTAAAAAACGGACGACGTAACGATTATTTGAGACGTAGACAAAAGCGTGATGACGTTATTAGGCACGTAAAGCAATTGGTCCTATGATTCTATTCCAAATTTAATTTTCCAGAACTTAATTTCTCTAAAAATGCTGTTGCATTTGAAAATAAAACAAAACGAAAAAAACAGGTTTGAATGTTCATAGGTATTTTTTCACAGACATTCAAATATGTACAAAGTGTAATAGGTACATATAGAATATTGTTATATGTATTTGCTTAGATGGGCGGTGGACGAAATGTCAGGTACACAAAACAAACGGTGCAATCTGATCCCAGAGCAGCGCCATAAAATCACCTTTTACATGCTGTTGACTCAGTGTCTCCTCTGAGCTGATTTATGGAGTCGGGGCTGCTGCCATTGCATTCCTCTTTATTTTTGCAGAAGCATCTAAATGTGTGTGTATGTGTGAGAGTGCTGTACACTTTCTCTACATTGCTGCGTGTGTGCGTATGTGTGCGTGTGGGTGGGTGCTTTGCATTACCAGGAGATGTGGTGATGATGATTCAAACACTATTTTAAAGCCTGTGCGGCCACTTTCAAAAAGGGCTTCAAGTGTCTTTGAACCAAGTGAAGACACACAGACACCCACAAACACCGACACACACACACCCTGACACCCACAACCACCCGGCGCACACACACACACACACACACACACACACACACACACACACACACACACACACACACACACACACACTCAGCCACTTTTCTCTCTGTGCTTCATAACCACCACAAATGTCCATTTATCACACGTATTTTAAAGAATAGGTGGTGTCACTCAGAGCAGGTCCAGGGGTGAGTGGGGGTGGAGGGAAAAAAAAAAAAGAATAATTTTTTCTGGGGGGGAATAATTCTCAGTAGTCGCAGACCAC
This sequence comes from Karalla daura, assembly GCA_029224185.1. Classification (NCBI taxonomy): domain Eukaryota; kingdom Metazoa; phylum Chordata; class Actinopteri; order Chaetodontiformes; family Leiognathidae; genus Karalla; species Karalla daura. The sequence continues at coordinate 18,798,747 of CM055199.1, forward strand.
CCACGGTACAGAAATTCGGCCTCCCTGCTGAAATGCTATGGTGGATTCCTCAAGTTAAGTCCTGTCGCTGTGCCAGAAAAGCAAAGCCCATTCATGCTCCGAATCCCGCGCTCGCCTCATTCTCTATCATATTTCCCCTCTTCCTGCCCTTTCACTCTCAATCTCTCGTGACATCTGTTTTGTGGCGCTCCCTCCCCTCCCCTCCCCGTACACACACCCACCCAAACCGACCCCTCTCCCACCGTCTGACGTGGGGACGTCCACTCACTCACTCACTCACTCACTCAGTCACTCACTCACTCACCGGCCTAGAAAACAAGGTCCTCAGACAGAGACAAGGGGGGTGAAATGGTGCATGCATGGTTTTAATACATGTTTAATATGTTCCAGGGGCATGAGGGCGCATAATTGATCGTTCATACTTTCATCAAAATTGGGAAAATGGGTTTTTTATGTGGTGGCTGTGAAGTCAGAAATGAAGTTTCTGCTGTTTAGAATTTGACCGGCATCACTTACTTTTCCTCTCGCTCTCCTCTGCCCCCCTTCTTTTTTTTTGTTTTTCCTGCAGCTCAACTCAGCTTTTTTCCTTCCTCCACACCTATTAGGAGGCAGCAGTGCGTGTATGTGAATGTGTGTGTGTGAGTGTGTCTACCTGCCTGAGCCAGGGTCCCGTCAACAAATAATGTACCAAAAGAAATGGGCCTGAACTGGCAGAAGTGGTGCATCTGTGTATGTGTGTATGTACATGGAGGTTTTTGTGTATGCACCAAAACAGAGGTGGATGCATTTTATTTAAAGCCTATAAGACAGTATTTAACACCATCTCTGTAACAATGTTTTTTCATGAGTAACTGAGCTGGCTGGCAGAGTGTGTATGTGTGCGTGCGTGCGTGTGTATATTTGTGCGTGTGTGTGTGCGTGTGTGTGTGTGTGTGTGTGTATCTGCCTAACTGTGTATGTCTACCAGGGCCAAAGTCATGTCAACAAATAATGGAACTTAAAAAATGTATGTCATACACAGGAAGCCGCTTTCTCAGACAGACCTTGCATGTGTGTGTCTAGATATGAGTGTGTGTGTCTCTGTGTGTGTCATATACAGAAAATATCCCTAAAGAAAGTGACACTTAAACATTTCTGGAGCTGTGTTTTTCTTCCTAATGTAGCAGCAGCTGAAATGGCTGCGGTGGCGAACGTTTGTGCGTGTGTTTTTTTTGTGTTTATAAATGTTGTACTTTGTAATGGAGAAATACATCTTAAACCTGTCTGAAGTGACAGAATTTAATAGCTACTATAGTTCCTCCCAGCCTCAGGGGTAACTGAACTGACAGCAGTGATGCATGCGTACGTGCACGTGTTTATGTCTACCTGGGTCACGTCCACAAATATTGTTGCTAAAAACAAAATGGACGTCTGACGCCTTCTTGCGTCTCTCAAGTGGCGGAACTCTCTGACCTTTGACCCCTGTGGAACAGCACATTCACCTGCCTCTTCTTCTTCTTCTTCTTCTTCTCCTCTCCCTCGCAGACGCCGAATGGATTGCCCACAGTGAACAGCTATGTCACAGCACCCAGCATCCCTCACTACCACCCTCCCACCCAAGTGTCACCCTACATGGGGTACAGCGCCACCACCTCGGCCTATGTGACCGGACCCACGTGGCAGCCGGCCAGTGGCAGTGCTCTATCTCCCCACAGCTGTGACATCGCCGCCCCGCTGGCTTTCAAGGGCATGACGGCCAACCGCGACGCCATCCACCCGGTCGCCGCGTCGGCGCTGTGAAGGAAAGCGAGGGAACGGAGGGAAAGGCGGCGAGGACAGGAGACGCCAAGTCTGGCTCCATTTCATTCCCCGCTTTCTATGAAGGACTCGGCCCCCAGGACCCATATTTTGTGCCGTTGTGTACGTGACCTCCTCCCCTCCTCCTCCTCCTTCTCCTCCTCATCCCCCTCCTCTTCCTCGGGGCTCCACGCCGTCGGAGCAGGAATAAACAGTCTGTCAAATTTTTACTACAAACTCGTTGTCTGAAAGAACTTGCAGGACAGGTGTACTGAAGGACTTGATGTGTGACTGCTACTCCATCCATCCATCAACACACTTCTTTTACCGCACACACTTCTGCAAATGTCTTTGGGGCACGATGGGGTAATGTATAACTTCACCAATACGCAATCAGAGAAGAGGGGAAAGAAAAACTTTGCATTACTGTTTCAGGGTGCTTATTAATTGCTATTGTTTCAATATGTTTGTATTGCTTTTTTTTTGTGTGTGTGTTGTTGTCGTTTATGTTTTGATAAAAGCTAAAAACTGTCTTATGGAGCATTGTTTCCCCAACCCACTTCTCTTAAAAAAAAAAAGAAAAGAAAAAAATTTAATGTAGCCCTTGCCGGAGCGCCACAGAGAAGTTTATTTATTAGATTTTAAGGTACGTTGAATGAAGTGCAATCAGCCTTTACAGACAGCTTGGGAATCTCCACGCACGTTGAGACAAAATTGGCATTGGTCTTATGTTGGAGTCTGGAGCATTAACGATGGACACGTGTTGCACAATGAAATTGAATGTATCTTATTAAATTGTTTGGCTATCACTGCTGGAGTTTGCCGGGTCGTTTGGGTCGACGCTGTTTTAATTCTGACAAAAAAAGCATATGTATGTGTGTGTGTGTGTGTGTGTGTGTGTGTGTGTGTGTTTGTGTGTGTGTGTGTGTGTGTGCCATCCCTGCTAAAAATATTCCCTCAGTCTTATTGTTAATCAGAGCTAAATTCAAAGTGTTCTTCCCTTCTGGCCTGTTTTACATGAGCAGGAAACTGCTTTCCATAAAACACACACACACACGCAGAAAAAAAAAATACGTGTGCGTGCTCGTACAAGGCCTGTATTTTCTATTAGCCGGCGTCATGGCTCGCTGGGAAAGTTCATCAGAAAGGCTTTGAGTGCACACACACCGTTTGTCACCACATAAAGCGATTCTTTTTATAACTCACCTCGTTACGGCTAATACAGCCCAGTCCGGATTCATCTGCACTCCGGTCCGGATATTAGTCCAGTGTCACACACACACACACACACACACACACACACACACACAGACAAAAAAAAAACGTTTGACGTCATTTTCTGAAATCTAAAAACACATTATAAGTCGAAAAGGAAATGATAAAATTAAAACATTTCAGTCACATTAACAAAACGGTCTCACGGTTTCCGCAAATAACTTCCAAGAGCCCGACGTATCGTTGGGTAATAACACACTCTGCTGTCACGCCTTATAATCTCCTTTCATTTTTTTTGAACAGCTATAACTCATACGGGGCATTTCGGCGGGATTTAAGCCCGTCTGAGACAAATTACGACATCACTCATGCATCCAAATTCTAGATCCGTGAGCCGGGGACTCCCAGACTCCCCGGGGTGACTTGGGCGTCCACGTGCGTTTTCGGCGGAGCTACAAATAGAGCGGCGGGCTCTCGGCCTCCAAGGTCATCAGACACGCGACCTGGAGGCGAACCTTCCGGGCGGGCCACAAAAAAACGACCAGAAGGGGCTCGTCAGGGCCAAGGCAACATGTTCATTACCAAAAAAAAAAAAAAAAAAAAAAAAAAAAAGTAAAGAAGCGGCCCGGCTCCGGCCCCAGCTCTGGTTGACAAATGACATGTTTGCAAAATGATGCAAAAAATACTTTCTGAAATTTGTCGAGGGTGTCATAAATTTCCAAAGGGCGCCTGGCAAGCCGGGTCTAGCCCCCCCTACCCCTGCAGTGGAAACACAGAGATTTCAGCAAACGCACAGAGCTGCCGATTAATAACTCGATAAAGGGCGCTCACCTGCTCTTTTACATAAGCACCAACCTGCAGCCGAGGGCCCCGGCGGGGCCGCCGCGCAGCGTAAACAGTCCCTCCGTGCGACAGTGTCAACAGTCCTCCCCACGCGGGGGCTGATTTGACTTGGAAAGTGCTCTTCCCCGCATCCAGTGGTCACGGACCGTTGCTCAGGGATCGTAGTGTTTCTTTGACCGTACGTGAACCACATCACAGGGACGTGATGATCACACGCGGGCTCCAGCAGCCAGCCCTTGCGGCCGGGGCCCATTACCCTCCACCATCCATCACGTAGCCTGCAGTAAATGATGGTGAACTCTCTGAGTGGCATGAAGTCGTTACATGCATGTTTTTTCTTTCTTTCCTTCTTTATTTCTTCCCCCCCCTAGTTTTTTTTTTTTTATACCTCAGACTACAAACAACAAGGCCAAACAACTTTTCCTTTCAACTTACACGCACCGAACACAGTCTTGTTAGCCTCCTCTGACTCATGCAACGAAATTAAAATGCGGTCGTGTTAATTGACACCAGTGTTTCTCGAAAAGCAAAAAAAACAACCAAAAAATAGGAACACTGTGTTTTGTTTCGCAGACAGGATGGGATCCGCCGGCCTCCTCTTCTCTCTGTGGCGTGGGTCAGCTCGGCGGAGGCGAGGGTCTGCTGAGAAAGTTTTAAAAATAGGGGTTGGACACGTGTTTATAATTAATGATGTTGAGTCTGACTTCAGTGTCATATGGTTATCTTTACTTCTCCACATGCAATCAGAAACAAGAGAGCCGTTTGCAGGGTAACACAGAGCAGAGGAGGCCGCGGCGGGCGAGCACGCCACTTCATGCATGTCGCGGCTCTTTCTTGACAGAAGCTGACAACAGCCAGAGTGTTTTCTTAATGCCTCGAAACAGCCGCGTTGAGCAGACAGGTGAGTGAAAAAACCTCTTAGAGAGAGAGAGACAGAGAGAGAGAGAGAGAGAGAGAGGGGGAAAGAAAAATCAACTTGGAAAATCACAACATGTCTGGTTCCACGTGTTTGGAATGTGGCTCCTGTGTTCATCACGGTTGACAGGAATCTTTGCTTTTACTTTTCTTTTCCTTTTTTTTTCATTTTTATTTTTTTAAAGAAACCCCGCATGTTTTAATCTAATCATTAGGCAGGTGAAGCGGCGTCTAAATTGCAGACTTGTCAAAGCGGAATTGAGACGTTACAGGTGAGGGCGAGGAGCGAACGCGAAGGGGGCGTAAGAATAAAAGAAGGGGAGGTGGGGGGGGGGGGGGGGGCGAGGAGAGAGAAGAGGGGACGTGTGAGGATTTATGATGGCGTGTGGCGTGCGGGGAATTCAGGTGAAGGGTGGCGCCGTTGCTAGGCGACCGGCAACACACACCGCACGCGCTCCGAGACAAATGTTCACGTTCAACAGAGAGAGAGAGAGAGAGAGGGAGCGAGAGGGGGAGAGAGAGAGAGAGAGAGAGGGAGAGAGAGAGAGAGAGAGAGAGCGAGAACGAGCGAGAGAGAGAGAGGGAGAAAGAGAGGGGGGAGAGAGAGAGCGAGAGGGAGAGAGCGAGAGCGAGCGAGCGAGAGAGAGAGAGAGAGAGAGAGAACGTCTGTGAGTTGTTAGTCCATCAGCAAAGGCCTCTGGGCGAGAATAAAAAAAAAAACAAAAGTAAATTAAAAAAAAAAGAAAGAAGGAAAGCGGGGAAACTCCCACATTAATGAGGACTGTCAAATGCTAACGTGGCTCGGAGAGAAGCTGCAGCCAGATGAGGTTGGAGAGATGAGTATCTCGCAGAGTGGCCTGCGCAACAGGTGTGAGTGTGAGTAAGTGCATATTTGTGTAAGAGATAGATTGGCACCGGGAGCAAGTATGCGTGTGTGTGTGTGTGTGTGTGTGTGTGTGTGTGTGTGTGTGTGTGTGTGTGCATAAATCGTACCCCCCCTCAAACACACAGACACACCCTCTTTGAACCACTGTTACTGCAGCCACATTTGAATTTCTTAAGCCTTGTTGTTTTAGCTTGCACTAAAGCTGGGTTCAGGCAGAGGCTCTCACTCTCTCTCTCTCTCTGTCACCACCACACACATACTGAAACACACACACACACACACACACACACACACACACACACACGTGCGCACACACGAAGAAAAGAGCGGTTCGGTTGGCTGATACAACTTGTCCGACTGACAGGTCCTCAAACAACAAAGTGCCCTGCTGCAGGAAAGATGAGGAGGAGCGTGAAGGAGTGGGAAACTGAAGGAAGGTGATACGCTTAGATCAACGGCAAGATGGGCCACTCCCAGAGAAAACCCCTCTGCACACACACACACTCACACACACACACACACACACTCTCTCTCTGACAAACACACACACCCACATACTCTGAGGAATCTTCACTGAGGACTCTTTCTTTCTTTTTTTAATCCGTTTTATTTCTTCCCAATATATGGAGCTAACATTTCCACAAATGTTAATACTTAAAATTCAACATATTGTCTCACTGATAAAAGAGTTAGAAATGTAGTAGTTTAATACTCATCCCATTTAAAGGTACATTAAAAAAAAAAAGAAGTCAGTCATGCACAAAGGTTTGACAGCAACGGTACGAGTGTACAAGAAAGTCTCTCACACAGAAATGATCAGGCACAATTGTGGCCCTTTAAGACACAAAGTAAGGCTTAGTAGTATGGATAAGATCACAGTATAGATGCGTATTTGGTATCATAGGTGCATTAAAGTACATACAAACCGTACGTACGGACTGTGCGATCTGCAGCAGAGCTCGCACCGAGTGTGTAGAGGTGATGTGAGCCAGGGTCAGTACCTCTGCTCAGGTGTGATGAAGTGAAATGTTTTCTGTCCGACTGTGAGAAGAAAACAGGATGTCTCGCCGCTTTGTTTCTCCAGAAGTCTCCAGAAAGTTGCTTTTTGAATACACAGCACTTGAATCGGCGACTTCATTCTCATTTAAGAGCTTTGCTCTTAATTTTCTTCATCAGGACCGTGTGTGTGTGTGTGTGTGTGTGTGTGTGTGTGTGTGTGTGTGTGTGTGCACGCGCGTGTGGTTTGCTCACGCTTGATTGACACGAGCAAGCAGCCCCACAGCCGTCATTAAAATTTCGGTTTGTATTTCTCTTTTCTGTTGCACAGATGTCATCGCTTTTTTTTTTTTTTTGCAGAAGAGTTAGAAAAATAAACAAAAACATTTCTGGTGTGAAATGGCCAAAACCATTCTAAATTTGGCAGAAAATATGGTGTTCATGTTGGACCCCACTGCTCTTAGCAAGAACCTGATTGAATAAATAGGTTTTCAGTCTTTAAAAAAAAAAAAAACCTACTGATTGCTGTTAAAAGTCTGTTCTCTATTAGAAAAGTGTTTTGTCAATTTTCAAATATTGCAGCTGGTTTTAATTCCTGGGAAACAAACTGTAGCCTTTTTCCGCAGAGAGCTGCATTTTAACGTAGGCTGTGATTCTAATTTTGGTGTTTTTGCAGAGCAGCATAACAAAAACAAACATAAAAACTAATTTGGTCTGACGTTACTGCGACATTTGCATCGAGGCAAAAATCCATAAGGCACTCGTACGGGTTTCCTGTACTTTGACTTTTTTTTTTCTCTCTCTCCTCCCTTTGTTTTACCAGTTCCTCTGCAGCCATCCAGACACGTATTCATAGACCAGCAGCATCACCGCTCCACCTGCAACCACACGATGCTGACTTTTAGTGCCACGTGACGTAAAATGCAGATACAGAGAACATAGATTCAACATCCTACGAGACAGATCGGGGGGAGAATATCTCACGTTGTTCCTGTTCTATTCTCAAACAGTTTCAGTGGAAACTCAATTTGGAAAATTGATTTAAATCGAAATACGTTCAAGGAAACGAGGGGAACGAAACAAAAACATGTCGTCTTCGTCTGCCCGTCTTAAAAAGCATTCGTACAAACACGTCTGTTTAAGCTCACGGGGAACGTTTTCCATCTGCCGCAACAACATGTTTGATTGTGAGGATAGATGTGAAATAAATAAGATAATAAAGTTCAATTCTTACCTGGTCCAAGTCTCATTATCTTGGGCACCAGCCCCTTGTAGAGAGCCAGGTACCTGCACAGGGAGGAAACACAGGAAGTTTATGAACAAATGCAAAACATTACACCTCTATGACGGTCTTTTACACATTCTGGGCCTTAACTTTGGTGGTGTGTCTTTGGTCTGTCTGTCTGCCTGTCTGTCTGTCTGTCTGTCTGCCTGTGTCTCACCCCGTCAGGTACAGAGCCGGGGTCTAGCGGCCGGCCGAGGCGAGGGCCTGCCCCTCCTTAATGCGTTCAAGGTGACCGGCGGCTGGCTGCCTGCGCCTCGCGCTGCCTGCGCCGCTCCCCTGCCCCCGCCACTGATGGCGTTAATAAGGCTCGACCCACTTCCTCCCTGGCCCTCTGTCTGATTAGATTGACCCGTGGAGCGCCGCGCGGCTCGTTAGGGTCTGCTTAACGACGTCTCCCATCGGGACCACTAATTAGCTGGGACTGTGTTGTGTTAGGGCAGGGGGACTGGATGTGGCGGCGGGGGCACCACCCTCCACACACCCCATGCGACGGCGGCGGCGTTTTCAGCTCTAAACCCGCTCTCTCTCTCTCTCTCTCTCTCCCTCTCTCTCTCTCTCTCAGCCCCCGAGGCTCCTACGTCCACTAACTACAAACGTCTCGCTGGCCCTCGTCTCGTGGAGCTGCTGCATGGTGGGAGAGGGGGTGTGTGTGTGTGCGTGTAGGGGGGTTAAAAACAAAAAAAAAAGAAAAGAAAAACTAGAAAAGAAGCCCAGAGGCGCTGGCCAGCAACATAACATACATTTTTCTTTCTTTTACTCGAAGCTTCCATTTAGAGCTGTCATTCGGCGAGGCTCTAAAGTATGCTAACGTTTACTGTACAGCTGAGCTGACGGACTGCAGGCCGCTCACCAGGGAGGAACTGCAGGCCAGAGTGGAACCTCGCTATTTAAGGTTTCCTTCTGATCGCAGAGGATCGTGCACTTCCCTTGTAGTTAGCAGAGGAAACTCTCTCTCTCTCACACACACACACACGTAGGATCAAACCTGAGCGGGTATAATTTGTCTTCTCTGACAGTCGGCCTGGCAGGTTACCAACTATCAGTTGCCAACTAAACAGACAAAGTGCCTCATTAATTCCTGGATTCACCGGTGACAGTGATTCAGACTGTAACTCCGAGGACCCCCCCCGCCCTGCCCCCTCCCACCCCGGGCCCCCACCATCCCAAACACACACACACACAGACACAGAAACATCCTTCTTACCCCTCCTCCCGGTACACCAGCGCCATGGTCTGGAAGCAGGTGCGGTACTTGATCTCCCCAGGTACGGGCTGCGGGCCTTGGATGCGGCTCTTGGCCACGTCGAAGGGAATGTTGACGCAGGAGGAGATGGTCCCGGACACCAGGCCGATGGCGAACTTCCTCAGGAACTCCAGTGTGGGATCCTGGAGAGAAGAGAGGAGGAGGAATGGATAAAAGACACAACTTTATTTTGTAATACTCAATTGCATTTTTCCCTAATGTAGAATATTGTGGGAAAGAAAAAAAAACAAACAACACAAGCAGCACGTTGCCAGGTGTGGATTATGACGACACAGCAACAGAGAAAGAGCAGCGATGAGACAATGTGTGTCTGTGTGTGTGTGTGTGTGTGTGTGTTTGTGTGTGTGTGTGTGTGTGTGTGTGTGTGTGTGTGTGTGAACAACAGTGAAGGGAAGCATGATGGGGCTTGTGCATATGATTGCAAAGCTGGCATGAAAGCCCTGATCATTTTATGGTAGCGGGAGGCAGATTAGTGCTTCCTGACTGTGGTGCAGTCCTCTGATTGGCTGAAGAGAAGCACATGTTCTTCGGGGGAGCCAAGACAGAGGATTTATAAACAGGGTGCATGCAGGCAGACTGGGGAGGCATATGGGGACAATTTGGGTAATTGGGCTGTGACTCGGCACAGGGGTATTACTGTACCAAAGAAGCCCAGACTCAGAGAGCTCTGACAGCTAATTGGCCGGGATATTTTTACAAATGACAGCAGCCTCTCTGGTCCGGGCCTTTCTCAAGCGGCTGGACACCCTGAGAGCCGAGGTAAATCAACAGCTAATCCCACTTCTTCTGTTTTTTTTTTTTTTGCTTTTTTTTTTCGCCGAGCGGGATGTGTGTGGAGGGGGGAAAGGGGGTAACATAACGCACTCATCAGCCCACTTCCTAACAGCCTTGAGCAAACATCTCCTCACACGTTTCCGCTGCTATCTGCTGCCTCCGCTCCGAGCCGCTCAAAGAGACGAGAGAGGCGAGAGGAGCTGCGAGCCGCGATTTGACTACGGACACGTCTCAGTTGAGAGCTCATTGCTCATGTTTGCGGCACAAAAGGGCTCTGGAGGAACGCCACTATCTGCCCCCGCCACAGTATTTATCCTTCCCGGCCTCAACAATAGCCTTCGCCAGCCTCTCACAAACACCGTCGCTGCCTCCATCAATGCAGGCGCTGATGGATCCCTCCCAAAAGCGACGGCCACAATCTAAGAAGAGAGCTATTTGGGTCATCCAGCCACATAATTATCATTCACTGAGGATGACCACTTGTGTTTTTTTTTTTCTTTTTCTCTCTCTCTCTCTCTCTGAGCACCAATGCGTCACTGGAAAAAATGTTGAAAATATAGCAGAGCTTCCCGGGCTTCCCACTGTAACCTTCCCTTTGAAAATAGTATCGTTGTCTGCTTCCAATTAGTTCATTGGAGTTAATCTAATGCTCCCAGTTTGTACATGTGGTACCGGCGTATGGTAACGTTTCCATTAAACAAAATTAACTTTTGTTTGGGCCATCAGGCCCTGCCGGATGTGTAATGCGAGACTTTGAGGATGTTATGAGGAGCAAACAGACGAGGTATTAGCGGGGATGATCTTACAAGCTCCTCTCTGATTTTTTGCTTCCCCCCTCTCTCTCTTTCTCTCTCTCTCTCTCTCTCTCTCCGCTATTGGCAGACAGGATAACTAATCATACTGTCAGACGCCCGCACTTCCCCGGCGGTGAGGTGCCTGGGACACGTGCGGCTTGCGTAGCCCCGGGGAAAGCAAAAGAGCGAGGTGTAGTCAGGGTTACGAGCAGGGCCTGGACACCCGGGCCACGGCCTGTGGCTCCACTTATTTGCATATTACCGGGTTGGCTGGGATAGCATCCTTGACGTTGAAGTAGAAGCCAAAGTAGATCATGTTGAACACGCCGTGGCGTCCCAGCGTCGACGTCAGGCCTTTGTTCAGGCCCCGGCGTCCGAACCCGTCCGATTTAATGATACGCCTCGCTTGGGCGAATGAGGAGGGTTGCTGTGATGGAGAGAGTGCAAGACATGTGAAAGAGTGAGATGGGAGCACATTAAACCGATGGTTTACGAGTCAAGCAGTGTCGTATTTTATTTCCATTGACCTCTTTGAAGGAATCTCTGTTGGCCTGGAGACTGACTTTCACCACCTCGAATGGATTGACGACGACGGCCTCAGTCAAGCCCGCGCCGAGGCCGGCTACAGACAGCGCCTGGAGGAGGGGGGAGGGGGTAGACGTTAGGGAAGAAGAGAGTGGAGAGAGATGGTTTGGGTAGGGACAGACTGATGTAGAGAATGAGGAAGACTGTCGGTGCATCCGGGGCCACGAGACGCAAAGTTTGGGCCTTGAAGGGAAACCCGTTCACCGGGTCTTTTTGTTTGTCTGGTCTAAAAACGAAAAAAAAAAGAACAGAGGACAAACGCTTTTGCCACGTCTGTCGTTGTCGTCTGACAAATGTCTGAAGGCGCGCAAGACACCTGTGTTTGTTGTCATTTGATGAGACGTTAGCTGACAGACAGGAGGAGGAGGGGGGAGGGGGAGAGGGGAGGAGGGGGGCAGGAATGTGAGCGATGTGTTAAAGGTGCGTCATCACAAAAGGTGCAAATTTTAAAGTCTGAGCTTTAGGTTGGAAATCCCCCCCCAGACACACAATGACTGAACACATACATCAAACTCTAATCCTATTCTACTTATTCATACTAGTCAAATTCCTACTGACTGTATGCAAAGGGATTCAAAAGGCATGCAGATGCATCAAATATACATCATCGACATGCTGGACTATAGAGGATAGCGCTGGGGTCTCACTCAGTTTGAAGCTCAGGCCTTGTTGGAGTGGAGTTTCCATGTTCTCCTTGAGTCTGTGCTGGGTTTCTGAGGGTACTTTACAGTCCAAAACCATGCATGTTTAGGTTAACTGGAGACTCTAAATTGCCCCTGAGGTGCGACTGGGAGAGTGAATGAGACCTGTCCAGAGTGTACTCCCTATGCACAGCACCATTCAGTACTGAGAAGCTTAGATAATCGATGGATAGATGGATGGAGCTGTCAGTGGCTGGAACTGAATGGCAAATAATGCCAAATAAAATTAATGAACTACAGTAAACAGCACCTCTATGTGTTCTAAACAACTTCTCTGTTATGCTAAATTCTGCATCCTGCATTTATTAGCGTTAATGGAGGCCTAAGGGTTTGGGGATGCAGGGTTTTGTGTGTGTGTAAGTGAACCTTCATATGTCCATATAGTTTGCCAAATCATAAAAGGAATTGATCACAAAAAAGAAAATACCGCCCCATCTCGCACACAATTATTAGTCATTTTCCAGCATAAAATAATGATCTAATATAAGTGTGTTTGCCTGACATGTATATGGAGTTGTGCAAGTGTGTGTGTGTGCATGCTCGCAGAGAAGCGTAATGGGAACATGTCAAGATCGTGTCTTTAGCTCATTACTCTTCCTGCCTCTTTATCCTGCTGTCAGAGCCGCGGGACCCATCCTCTCAGACATGCCTGGCGATGTTTACACAGCCAGCCCCGCCACGGTTTAATTCCTTATTTGTGTTATTACTGTGTGTGTCCTCATTAATCAGAGTGAAGGCATTCAGCTGTGCCATGCTGAACCACCAGAGAGAGAGAGGGGAAGAGGGAGAGAGAGAGAGAGAGAGAGAGAGAGAGGGAGAGGGAGAGAGAGGGAGAGAGAGGGAGAGAAGGAGAGGGAGCCATTCAGAGGTGATCTGTGATTCCCTGGCGCTAATGATCGGGTGTGATTACTGTGCTTGATATGAGGGGGGCCTCTGAGGGAAAGAGGAGGAGGAGGATGAGGGTTGGAGCCACTTTAGGAAGAGGAAGATGAAGAGACAGAGAAGGAGGAGTGCTCAGGAGAGGATGATGGATGGGCCAGGTAAACATTGCTCCAGCGATGGAGCTGTGAAAACAAGAGGAGGATCCGCGTCGGGCCGTGCTACAGGTGAGCCATCCATCACACCTGACACCCGGCCTCCGTCTGAATAGGTGGGTGCGAGGTGACAGCGCCTCCGAGACGCAAATCTGTCTTTCCTCTTTACACTGACTGAAGAGGACGAGCCAGTGTGTGTGTCTGTGTGTGTGTGTGTGTGTGTGTGTGTGTGTGTGTGTGTGTGTGTGTGTGATCGTGGCCTGTGGTGGAACAAACCCGCAGAGTCTCAAACCGCCGAACAAACACACTGCGGCGTGTTTATCGGGACGACTTGTCTTGTTTCTCCATTTCTCTGGATTTCCTCCAGCAAAACGATGTATTTAAAAGGCGATTAGTGCCTGCGCTCTAAAAAGTGTTTGGATGAGAATCTGATGAGAATTGGTCAAGTTTACCCGACTGAACTGATGGTAATAGCAACAATAAAGCAGGAACAGGACGTGAAGCTGAACTACTATTTGAAAGTGACTTTAAGGGGGTACATTTAAAATTCAATAAACTTTTAAGAAATTCTTGTAAATTATTAACATCATCATCTAAATATGATTCACATTTCTCTATTAGACATTCTGTACAAACCTTCGTATACACTGCATGTAAACATGATGTGTTTCCGCTACAATGAAGAGACACGATGGATCCTCTCTTAATTTCCCAGAATACCTTGCTTCAATCTAACTAACATATATGTTAGGTTTAATACATGCTTTCTGATGTGGGACTGACCAGAATTTATTTGGATTGGAGTGGATTTAATTCTACTTTTTGTCATCCAACCTCAGAAGTCAGAGCAGGAAACAACATCACAGCCCAGTTATCAGTGTCCCAGTGACAAAGTTGGGAAAAGTTGTCAGGCTATCGTTAGCCACAGTTAGCATAGCCTGTGTTGTAGTTCACAAACACCACATGAAAAATGTAAATTACACTCTAACAGCATGACTGATTTAGTATGACAAAAACTAGTCAAAGCGCTAATAAACTGACTATTACACAGGAGCTTGCACTGTTTACACTTGGAGCGGCCATCTTTGACTGTCATCTCCAGGGGTGGCGAGCAGGGCATCGCAGTTGAAACCTCCAACTTGCAACTGGGAAATTACAACTTACAAATGAAACACAAAAAATTTCAATTCAACTTCCTATGGGCTGGAGTCAGTTCAGTTGAAATTCAGGTAAATTCAGAAGAATTGAATGGAGGCCAATTCTAAAAGACACAGTGGTTTGAAGCTCCGTTTTCCTCCCACATGTCCAAAAACATGGATGTTTAAGTCACCTGGAGACTCTCAGCTACCTCTAGGTGTGTGTGTGTGTGTGTGTGATGAGCTGGAGACATGTCCAGGGTGAATTCCCTGCCTTCCTCCTATGTGTGCTGGAGAGTGGGTGCGTGATGATGAAGCTGAGGGATGGACGGATGAACAGGCCTGGTACGGATGATGAAATAATGGTGGAGTCAGGTCTGACGCTGGCCGCTTTGGTCATTTGTTTGATTTGTGATCATCCTTTATATTCACAGTAGGTTTGAACAATAACATGGTTGACTTCATCTCTCTGTAACAGTGTTGAGAATATAATCGCATGTGATCTTAGCAGTCGCAGGTTGTGTTCATGCAGGCTAGGAGGAGTCACTCAGCACGATTAATACAAACCTGGCTTCAAACAAAACAGCAATAAACCAGGATGTGACACATATTTTTAGACCTCATTGAAAACTGCACGCGCGCAAATTATATTTGATGTGTCAGCTCATTAGCGTCTTTGATTGTTGCTTATATCTTCTACTAATGGCTCAAACACAGAGGAGAAGCTTGGAACAGGCCGGGATTGCTGTGGGATGCCCGCAAACACAAATGATTGTGCTCCGTTTCTATTCACATTTTTTACGCGCTTCTTTTGGGAAGCATAAAAAAAAAAAAAGCAGAGCAACTTAAACGTCTGAGAGCAAAGCCGAGACGCTCTCAGGCACAGGCCGTAAAGCTGCCACGATGCCTGCTCGTACTGAACCGGATTGAGCTGAGCTGAGCGGATCCAGGGCCGGGGGGGTTAGGAGGCGAGTGGCCACATGAAGGAAGAACAGACAAAGAGGAAAAATGTAAAAACGTGTAGTACATTTTCTGCGCGTACTCATGCATCGCCTGGATTTGTACATGGAGCGGTAATGAGGCCCATACGTTCACAGCTCCGCACTGACAGGAGAATTTACATGAGCTCCGCCGGACCGCTGAAATTATTCTTGGCGTTTGCCTTTGTTTTACCAGCGTTTGGCAGGTGAGCCGAAACGTCAATTTTTGACACTGGGCGTAACGCTCTTCCTGGTCTGTGTGTCTCTTGTTTGCTTTTCAGGTGCGAGTGTATTCAGGTGTTTCTGTGTCGGAGGACTCACCACGCCAGGAGACAAAGGGGTCAGATTCAGCAGCTTCTTGTATTGCTCAAAGGTGAAAAACTGCAGAGGAGAGATCCAGACAAATGAGCTGTCAGGGAAAGTCACAGTGCATTCACACACAGACATCCAGGACATGACTCACACCTGCGCTCGTCAATTTACACACTGAATAGCAGAATGTGTGAGATTTTGACCATTTATCTAAGGGGGAAAAAAAAACACTTTTCCTAAATCGACAAATGAAATAATACGTTGTCACTCAATTATAACGATCATAAAAATTGAGGACTGGATCAACGGTTTTCATGCCCTTGTGGTCGGATAATAGACACACACACACACACACACACACACACACACAAGTTTAAACAGTCATAGAGAGTAAATATTATCTCCTGTGACCTGTCTGATTGTCTTTACCGTGTATAAACAGTGTCAGTGAGAGTGTGAGCTCTGCCCATTTATCCTGCTGGATACTGAGCCACCAGGGAAGAAAACCAAACTGTCAAAGACGTCGAGAGAAAAGCTCACTGAAGTTTATCGAGGGTGACACGGCAAATTTGTAGACGGAGCCGTCACCTCACAACAGGAAGGTCCTGGTTCAAGTCCCGGGCACACCGAGGGAATTTCTACGGGGGAGTTTGTATGTTCTCTCCAGGATCCCTCTCACAATCCAAAAAAAATGTAGGTTTTGGTTGTTTGGAGACTCTAAATTGCCGCTATTGTGTGTGTTTATGAGGGAGGGAGTGGAGGGATGTCCAGGGTGTTCAAGCAGGAAAGATAATGGATGCATGGATGAGGGTGAGAAGATAATAAAAAGAGGTTGAAAAAAACATTTGTTGAAATTGAGGAAGAGAAACTGAGATTTCAGCCTCAACTTCAACAAAATTATGCTCAAAAAAACAGGTTTTCAGGCTCCTCTGCAAGAAAAATAGAAGTGCTGGGGCTGTTTCAGGATGCAAAGTGAAGGAACGACCAAAATGCTGTGTGTGTGTGTGTGTGTGTATGTGTGCGCTGCTAAACAACCTGCCAACCATCTGCCAAACAGCAGCCAGACAAACCTCCAAACCTCTGCTACAGTCATTTAGAGGTGTGAGAGCAAAATTAATGGTCCAAAACAAACACAGAGTGATGGTACACAACTTGCACGCCCTGCCTGGGAGGTGTGAGGTTTTCGCAGCACGACTGTGCACATGCCGACACGCGGTTTTAAGAGCATCTACGTCAAACACAATGGAGGGGGGAGAGAGAGCGAGCGAGAGAGAGAGAGAGAGAGAGAGAGAGGGGAAAAAAAATGGCCGCAGAATTGTCCCAACTCAACCCGCAACGTGACGCCGACGTCTGCGGCTAGAGGAGAGTCTGGAGACGAGACTCGTCCCCTGATTTGTTTATCCGAGCGGAGGGCACAGCGCCAGTGGAGGTGTCTTAATGGCAGCTTTAATTTCCTCCTCAGACATTTTTTCGCCGACGAGCGAGGGCGATTACCTCCATCTTCTCAGTGTGAGAGCGCGTCTCTAAAGTTCACACGACCTCGCCTGCACCACCTCGTTACCCCGCGTGCCCTCGTCCGGGCCCTCGTTCGAGCAAAGCCAGAGATGCCGACGCACGGATGTCGTCCCTCTTTGGCTGAGCGGTGGCTGGAGACGCGTGGAAGTCAATATTTGGCAGGACAAACAGGAGGAGGCAGACATGGCGCAGGAGGAGGAGGAGGAGGAGGAGGAGGAGGAGGAGGAGGGTCGCTGGGGCGGTGTTTAATCAACATGTGTGTGCCATGTTAGACCAACTGCGGTCGCGGTGTTTTTACATGGTATTAGAGCAGCTCAGGGCGAAGCCAGAGGCTGGAGCAACACGCTCACCTTCACAGCTCTCTTTGGCGTCTCTGCAAGGATCGGGGGCAGGATTCCCTTGTAGAAGCCGAAGACTCTGTGGAGAGATGGGATTAAATGTCACAGCAGTCCCTGTCAGGACGTCACATCAGTGGTGGAAATGCAAAACCTCCGATCTGAAAAAACAGGCGTCATCGGCATCCAGTTCATAAGTTTTATTACCGTTTTCCTGTAATAAAACATTATGATTATTATTACTGTTCATTATTATTATCCTCACTATTACTGTTGATTGTTATTATTATTCACTAATTGCTATTACTTGTTATTGTTTTGCCTCTGATATTTTATACTACTTACTGTGCTACTTATCATTAATCCTATGAAAATACTGTAAGGACTGGTTTGTATTGTTGCGTATCAAGAATGTCCTGCAGATAAGAGTTCGATATCAGGGTGACAAGTATATCATATGTGACCAATTGTAACAGGCCGATACAGTAAAGATACAGGAGATTTTACACATTTCATCATGCAGACGTACTGCACACTTTATTTTAGAGCTATGCAGATTAAAAAACAATAGTATGATTTGAAATTGATGATTTGAAAATGGAAATGTTTAATGCTTTGTTATTGGAATAAATGCAAATCGCTGAGATGGAAACTGTAGGGAAAAAAAACATCTACATATTATAAGCATAAGGATGCAAAACAAATGGGATCGAGGGTGAAAGGGATGATTATACGTGCACACCCATGAAGAGCTGAGAGTCCTGACTTTCTGTTCCCTCAAACTGCCTGGATCCTACATCTCCCATGATGCATCACCAGGCCATCCCTACCTCCCTCCCTCCCTCCCTCCCTCCCTCCCTCCCTCCCTCCCTCCCTCGGTTGCAAACACTTGTGTCTTTCAAGCACCAGCCTTCCAGTTTGTAATAAAAGCTTTCGTTTCATAACTGTGTTTTATCTAAAACCCACGCTGAGACAACTTTGACGCCACAGGGAGAGTGATTTTCTCAGACATTAAAAGACATTAAAGTGGAAGAGTTAACTTTTTATAGAGTTTACTTTTTACTAACGTTCTGGTGTGGTTTAAAACATTTACAACGGGAATCGCATCTCTGGCAATATCCAGCGTGGACTGCGATAATGTACTTTACCAAGCTCACAAAATGGAAACAGCCAGTACATTGTGGCTGTTTGGCAACACGAGTACCAAGATATATTTTCAGACCGCAAACCCTGGCACACTACTTCTCCAGGAATCCGCAGAGCAAATGATTTAGGAGTTTATTCCAGCATTTGATATACTGGATGTTTCAGAAGACGGTAGCCGTATAATTTTAGTCAATTTGGTAGTTTGCCTTTGCTCAATCATACGTCCAGCCGTGATTTAAGGCGCACTTGGAGGCCGGAAAAATAATAAAATGATACAGTGAGTTATGTATATAAAGATGCCTGCCTACACTTAACACAGACTGTATTTTGTAAGCAATCCATTTCATGGAGTGTATTTACAGAGTAAATCGACAGTCTGGTTAGATTGTTATTTTTATGCCAATTCCCCTTAAAAATGCACACGGAAACGTAATTGGAACGTGCTAATGATGTTTATGTGAAATTTTCGGGACTTTTCAGTGTAAACATGCACCTTAATAAGCACACATTCTTCTGGAAGCGGACCATCTTAAAGCTTTGACACTGTTGCTGTACACTTACTCCAGTGAAGATGAAAGTTGGGGAATTGAGATTTCTCTCTCTCTCTTTTTTGCTGTTCACCAACACAACTCTGAGGGTTTCTCACAAACCAGACTCAGGACGAGACAGGACTGTAGTATGTTTTCTGTTTTGCTACGAGGGCACAAAACATGTTTCGTATACATTGAGAACTGCATACCTATGCATTCCCCTCTCTCTCTCTCTCTCTCTTTCTCTTTGATTCAGTGAAAACATGGATGGGATCGCTGATTCGTTTGTAGACAATGGATGATGTCAGACAAGTAGACTCATACAGGTGCTTTAATAGCTTTTGAATATCATCTTATTGTTTCATAATGAGCTTCTCCTCACTTGTTTCTAACGCCTGCGGTTTAGGCCCGAGGTGTAAGATACACCCGGGGCATCAGATCCTGCCCGGTCCTCGACCGCCTGGGCGATAACCAACACCAACACTGTCTAAAATGTTGTTTCAAGGCGACTGGCTCAAAGCGGAACAGGTACAACAGGTCTAAATCTGTCTCACAATAATCTCCACCCTCGTGCCTTTTCTATTCATGATTCAACAGCCACCCAGCCGGGGCAGGTCGAGGCTATTCCACACTCTGGGTAAATACTGCACGCGCAACCGATCGTTATATTTTTTTAACATAATTTCAAGGATGAGTGAAGTCTGGAAGCACGTCCAACAGCGAGTTCAAGCTAAAGGGGGCAGGGTTCGGTGAATCTATTGCTTTGAGCTGAATTAAAAATTTCTCCAGCTGTCGAGAGCAATTCAGATTTCCACATTTCTTTGTTTCTTTGACAGGGCTGGTATTTTCTTTTTCCATACCAGCTTACTGTGCCCAAAGTAAAAAAAAGAAAAAAAAGCGACAAAAAGTAACATTTTGGTGAATTTGTCCATCATCTCGTCTCCCTATCTGCGTGGGTTTTCTCCAGGTAATCCAACAGTGCACAAACATGTATGTTAAGACTGATTGACTCTGAATTGTGGTGTGAGAGTGAATGGTGTGTGTGTGTGTCCTGTGGTGACCTGTCCAGGGAGTCCAGGATATAATGAAGGATGAGAAGACAAAGAGAAACTCATCCACCAGTCGCACTTATTCATACCTATGCAGAAAAACTTGATTAAGCAAAAAGTCTGAGTCAAGAGTTACCACAACCTGATGCATCTCATTCCTCTGTGTCACAGTTAACAAAATAATTCCAGATAAATGAGCCATTGCACTGACTGGCTGCTACGTCACACCATCCGAGGAAGTACCAAAGAAAATAAGAGCACGTACTCAGTTTCTGTATTCCTGGATGACCCCACTGCCTGAAGCTCTGCTCGGTGCTTCGATGATGTGATGTTCCTCAGACGTTTCTCACGGATGTGACCTACTCACATCCGACTACAAATACATATTTGTATTGTTTTTTCTCACCACTTTTAGCTTGCTCATTGGGGTTCGGTTTTGTCAGGTTGTCCCTTTATGTTGTTGGTTCATGCAAAGTGTCTTGGGATATCATTGCTACAAATGGACTCTTTGAATAAAGTCCAAGAAGTGGGAAGACGCATGTTTTCACATAAACTCAGGAGTTCGTATAATGGACGAATATTGTCACCTTTAGTTTGAGCTGTCAAACCAAAACAATGTAAGTCAACAGAAAAAAACAAGTGTACAATTTATCTATAAACAGGCAGGGGAGCATTAGCGGGAGGGCATAGCCCCCTTTTCCCTCAACACTGTCGAGTGTGTATTGATACTGCACACAGCTCTGTGGACAAAGAGGACAACGTGGCGTGACCGACTGTATCCTGTGAAACGCGGCACCAGATCTGTTGTGGCAACATTCTCGACAAGTCAACAGAGATGATTTGGGCTGATTGGGTCAGAGTGTAAATATTTTTGCCGTTGGCACACCTTTCCACTGAACAGGACATCTCTTTACATGGATTCAGGCACATTCATCCCCTGGAAAACCGCCTCTGAATCACAGCTAAGTGCTTCCCATCACTCAGCGTGTGATATTACATGAGTGGCTCAGGGCCAGAATACACCGAGATAATTAGACGATTTATCTTGTTTTAAGGGTTAATTCCTTATCTCAAGAGTTCAACTTCACACTATCTTCTTTTGAGAAATCTTGTCAAGTGAATTGAGGACCTTTTCCCCCAGATTTAGTGTTTCTATCTTGCTGTTAGACACCCCGTCTTTTAAACCAAGCGATGATTGGGGTAAATCTCACTCTCGTCCTATTGTGAGCGCAAACATGTTATTTCAGTCCGACGGAAGACCCTTCCCTCTGCTCTCTTTGTCCATGCAAATGGTGGCCACAGATTTCCCGGGTGTGGTCAGCCTGGGGAGCCACCAGGTGATGGAGAGGGACTGAAATTTGTTACAGGACAAATATGGCTTCTGGTGAGTGGCCGTCATTTGAATCCTAATTTGATTCCCAATGTAAAATACACACTAAGTCCCTTTTTGGCTTTCCTAAGCAAATGGCATCCTGACGCAGAGCGAGGGCGGAGGGAAGGCAAAAGGGGATATGCGTGCGTGTGTGTTTGTGTGCACTTCTATGTATGATCTGTCCCTAATTTTCATGAACCTTTCCTTTTTTAACAGCCCTCCATCCATCTGTGAGTGCAGGGTGTTGCCGCCACACAACCTACTACCGAGTCGAAGATCATCATGACGCACAGCTTCAGACGTACTTAACAGTTGAAATGTGCAAAGACAAACACACACGTATTAAGTATCACGCCATTTGCATTAAATGACAAGGTTCTCAAGTGTCTGTCTGCGGCAGACTTCGCTGCTATGAGGAAATCCGTGGGAAATATGAGCTGCCACAGGGAACACGTTCACACACAAACAACCGCCATGCTTCATCTGCAAATATTTTCACTTTCCCAGTGTCTAATGTAACCTTGACATTGTCACTGACAGGGACAATGCAACAGGACTCGTCAGGTAAAAGGAAGGAATATCCAATTTCATGACTTGCACAACATGTGGTTAACATGGAAAGTGAGTCACACTCCAAGCAAGCGTCCCGAATTTACCTAAGGGAAACTCCCTGAGAGATTGATGCAGTTTCTGTCTGTCTATATATCTATGTAATTATAAAAATATGGCTGAAAGTGCTACTCAGAGCTGGGGTACTGACTTGATCTTGATAGTTGACTTGTTACTGACTTGACTTGGCACAATGAAGCAGCTACATTTTTCAATGATGTAACATTCAAAAATAAGTATGAATACACGATATGAATTTAATATAAAGTATTTCCTATGTACCACTGCACTGTAAGAAGAAGAAATGTAGGCAGGCATCTTTTCCATCCTCTTGAGGATTTTTCACACAAACTCTTTTAGAGGAACACAATACTATGAGGGGATAACTTTTATTTTGTGAATTGTGTGAAGGTTATTGGCTTGAATCCTAGTAGAGTTTTCACATTCTCTGTGTGGGGATTTCTCCTCCTGCAGTCCAAAGACTTGCATGTATAGGTTGAGTAGAGACTCTAAACATCCTCCTCTGAGAGCGAATGGTGTGTGTGTGTACCCTGAGACAAAATGTTGACCTGTCTATGCTTGTATTCTCTGACCTTTACCCTATCTGTGCTGGAGAAAGGCTCTAGCCGACCCAGTGACACTGTTGGATACAAAGCAGATAAGATAATGGAAAGTTGCCAATGAGCATTTGATTTGTTGCAATCATTGCCTTAAATCTGGTTGAATCTATGCAAAAGCAACACATAATGTGAAGCAAATAAGCATGTTTCCACATTCTGTCCAACTGTCCCTGTAGCGCAGTTGTTACTTCATACTTCATTGACTGCTCTGAGACGTGTAATCTGGTGGACACGCTCATCTGCACTTCTTCACACTTCCCTGAACGTTGATATATTATTTTTTTTTGCATGGGTGGTCCCAGCTGGAGTGGAGCCCGGGCGGCTCGACCCCAGCGTCCGTTCCAGGCGTTAGTCATTGATCCGCTGAGGGCGGGCCAGCGCTGCTCTGCCGTAATGCGTGGCCCCCTTTTAATATTCCTGTGGCCGTGCTTTGGGTCCCGACCCAGTCTCTGGATACCACACTGGTAAAGAATGCGCGAGAATAGAGTCTTTTTGTTTCCCTCCAGACGGAAACACTTAACACATGCTCGCGCTGCTACACCCACATGCAACAGAGAAGGGGAGCGTGGCCTGCGAGGCAACACACCAACCCCGCTGCTGGTGAGCTCGGTTCACAGTGCCACACACTTCACACTTGCACGTTTCTGACTGACCCGGTGTCAAAGTTTGGGCTCGGAACAGGAAGAATCTACGGTCTACGAGCTATTTCCTTACTACAAGAGCTGTAAGAGTAAAGCCTCGAGGTCTAGTCGGGCCCGGGCTTCAGACTCAGCGTATTTCTACATCTCACTGCAGTTAAATCACTGAGCTCGAGCCACGGGAGCTCAGGTTTCCTCTCTCATCACCTCCGAGAGCGCGAGGGCTGGCGTTAGCTCGGCCCCGCTGTGAGCTGATGGGAAATGTTTATTTTTAATAATAATTCTACAACAGCCGGGGCCGAGCCCTTATTTGTATAAGCTATAGCTAAGTGGTTTGGCCTGGAGGTAATCTGCGACGTGCTACCGGAGAGTGATTACAGCCTCAGCGAAAATATACTGT
Organism: Karalla daura; assembly: GCA_029224185.1. Lineage (NCBI taxonomy): Eukaryota > Metazoa > Chordata > Actinopteri > Chaetodontiformes > Leiognathidae > Karalla > Karalla daura. Next base: position 18,822,457 of record CM055199.1, read on the forward strand.
TGGTGATAATTGGCCAACACGAAAGTGGATCTTCAGCCCAGAGGGGGAAACTCCTCGAGGCGAGCATACAGTAAAATAGCCGTCATAGTTGATTGTAAAATTGTCATTGTGTCAGTGGTGTTCTCTGGAAATTCATGTTGACCTACTCCCACAGGACACACCCAAAAAGCATGCAGGGACAAAGGCATTAGATTTCCCCCCTGGGTGTGTGTGTGTGTGTGTGAATGGGGTGAAGAGGGCACAGCTACTGAGGCAGGATGGCTGCGCGTGTTGAGCCGCAGCCAGCCCTCGGGTTCCAACTGTCACTGGGCTCCCTCGCCGAGCGCTCGCTCACACCTCGCAGCAGATCAACTTTATATCCGCTGTAAAGCTGTCGACTCGCCGTAAACAGAGCGAGTGGCAGCCACTTTCTCCTGCACCTGCACTGTCTCACCGCGCTGTCACAGCAGCCGCAGCAGGAGGAGGAGGAGGAGGAGGAGGAGGAGGAGGAGGAGGAGGAGGAGGAGGACTTGTCTTCAGTCAGATGTTAACGTTTTACATTTAAGCCAATAACAGCTGCGCTCCTCTCCACCAAAGCTGTACAATAAGCGCGTGGCAGATTCGGAGCAGGATGTTTCTGTTGGCTGCTGTGGAAACCAGACCAGAACACTGTACATGTGAAATCTAGACTCACATCCAGATTGGTTTGGAAGACAAAGAGGATAATCAGGTGATAAATCCCAGTTGGAGTAATTTGAAGATTTAGTTGAAAACAGGCTCATCCCTTGAGCCATCACAGCACTAAAACCACTAGGAATATAGAATAGAATAGCATAGATTATGCCTTTAATCATCCTACAATGGTCTGTCTACAACTGTTAAGTGAATGAATTAAGTGTGATGTGCGTGTATGTGTGTGATGTGACATGATATGCATGTCCCATGTCCCATTCCAATAAACCTGTGAATGGATTTCCAGCCTAACAAACTAAGTAGTCAAACTATGTCTCATGTTTTACATGCTGAGCCTATGCATCGCTGGATGTTAATTTGCCATCATTATTATGATATTTTTGGCCTTTTTATAGCTTTGTTTTGGATAGAGACAGCAGAGAGAGGAGACAGCAAAGAGTCCCTGGGTGGGAACTGAACCCGGGGTCTGCTGGATAATGGCCTTTGCACCAGTGACTTGACTCAGGGTCCCTCTTTTGAACTTTCTTGTTTTAAAACATGAATAAAAGCAGAACTTTTAATTTGATTGCTTTGTCAAATGAAGGCCATATGACTCCAAACAGGAAATTACTCTTTCCAAAGTTTGAACAAACTGTACGTCTAGCTCTGTATCTTTAAAGTCTTGCAGTGGTAAAAAACAAAAAACAAACTCACCCTTCATTGCGGAAGATGGTGCGGAAGCAGTCTCCCAGGCTCTTGTAGCTGGTGGGGTCACTGGTTCCCCTCTGGATCTGGAACCTGCAATGACAGAGCTCTCATTAAAGCCTCAGGGACGGAGGTTTCAGACCGCTCGGAGCTTCGCAATATTCTGCACATTGTGACACCTGCGTGTAAAACACACTCAGTACAAATTTGATCTTATCATAAATGAGCCCATTTCCCTTCCCTCTGCCTTTCATCTGCCGTTTTCCTCCTCCTACCGAGATGAGAGGCTCCTTCCACCAGACCCCTCCACCCCCTCCGCCCCCTCCGCCCAGTTCAGGGGAGAACTCAAACATTTATTTAACCCAACCGATCCAATTAGCCACCCAGCTCCCCAGGACCAGGCCTCTTGCAGCAAGCTTTTTCGGCTGCTAACATGCTAGTAACCCAATTGTAACAGCTCTTCAGTTACGTGTAAATTTTTAATATGATGGAGCCAGTCACGGGACTTTTTGTTGTATAGCAAATACGCTGGTCGCTCCCTAATAAAGGCTGCTGAGCTGCGTGTAAATCTTTAACATGAGAAGGCCGGTTGGGGGTGAAAGAATGAACGTAAACGCCGCCTGTTAGAGATAAAGAGTTTCAGGTATTGAGCCCCGATAAGAGGAGATCTCATTATGTGCCACCACATGGCTTAGACGTTCACCAACAAAAAAACATGTAAAACTTAATGGTCTGATGAAGTTACGCAGTGATTTTAGATCCGCCCCCCCCAATTCGAGAGACTGTCAAAACGCAATAAATAAAATCGCGGACGGAGGCTCTTTGGATCAGTTTTCGGCAAGAATTTCGGGGACTCTGAGGGCACGAGCAGGGGTGAAATGGAGCAGGAGGGAGCGGGACAAGAGAAAGATTCCCTCCTCATATGGCTTCAACTGCCAGGTCACCAGGTCAGCAGTAAGTCGTCCTTGCGGGTGCCTGATGGGGCCATAAAGGGCCCCCAGGTTCCAGTGGAGGAGGGGGGGTTTAGTGGGGTGAGCGGCCTTTCATATCGCTAACAGATTAACATCTTAGAGGGGTGTCCCTCAAATCCTATTTTGTGGATTCCCAAATAGCTTGTAACCCATTCCTGAAAACCAGTTAAACCAGCATAATAAATAGATGTCTGACACCATATTAAAAAGAAGAAGAAAAAGAGGGACTTGTGGTATGAGGGGATGGTGGTGGAAGGGGTTTGGAGAAGCAGGGAGAGGGGGCCAAAGACCCGGAAGATTTAAGACTACTGGGGCTTGTAAACATATTCAAATCTGGCTTAATTAAAGGCATATGATGCTGGGGTCAAGGATGGAAAAGACCCTGTCCCCAGTCTCCCCCCTTTCTCCTTTGCTCTGCCTGCCCCGACACGAGCCTGGCCCTGAGAGAGTGGGGTTGGCAGGGCCGTGGTCCGGTTCCAGCCCCCTGACTCTGCGCCTGACCCCGGGGTCACCTCATTTCCTCATGGCCCTCTCCTACCCCGCCATAAAATCCAGGGACCAAACAGCAAGGCCCAGGGAGCGGGAGATAATGGGGAGGACCAGAAGAAGTCGAGGCAGCGGGGGAACCGTCAGGCCCCTGGCTCGGAAGCTGCTAATGTTGCTTTTCATTGCAGCCAAAAGTGGAAAAGAGGGCTCAAAAGCTTCAGTCGGCCTCAGTGTAGAGGGTTTGTGCCAGGGAAATACTCTAAATACGACCTGTTGATTTTGATTTTTGGTGAATATGAAATTTAAGGACTCTACTAAGAAGTGCATCCTAAAATACGTGGTCAAACAATGTAACAAGATGTCTCAAATAAACCTTTGTGCTTCTGGAAAGAGCTTGAAGCAGTTAAGTGAAAATGAACACCGCCTTTATCTGACAGATTTCACTGTAAGTCTCAGCCGGGTGAGGGCGTTTTAATTGACTAAGAAGGTTTGTTGTTTCGATCGATGGATCCCACATGCTTTACAGTCAATGTAATGTTACCCAACATAAACAGATTTCATCATCAATGCCATTTGTGGAGCCTGCTCTTAATATGATTTTGTGTTTGTGTATACGTTTGTCTCGCCCGATACGTATCATGAAAATTGTGAGTGACTGTGACATTACGGTGACGTCTAAACATGTCTAAAATGGGCACAGATAGGCTCAGAATGAGACGTACTGAGACTGACGGTCCTATCTCCAGGTGCATCTCTACTCTGTGCAGACCAGAAGCTGTAGTTACTGTTAAAAAGGCCTCGGTGACGATATATAGTGGCTGAGGATGAGCACAGCAGAGCCTCGAGGCTCTGGCAGATCCACTTGGCCTTGGAGTCAGCCACGCGGATCGTAAACTCTGCAGACAGAAAACCCTGGGGCTTCCTTAAAACACGCAGCTCCGAGTATCTCCTTCAATCATCAAGCGAAAGCTAGCGGAGATAGAGCGAGACGCCGAGGTGATGAGATCTGCGAGTTCATCAAGAGGACCCCCTCTCCTTTCATTCCCCCCCGCTCACGTCCCGCGCTCCCAGTGTTTGTGTTTTACAGGCCCAGAGCTGCCCAGGTGAAGGTGAAGGCGAGGGCAGGTTGCTGCTTCTGTGAACGAGACAACGGGGTAAATAATCCTCGTCCACCTGACCCCCAACGCCAATAAAAGTACAAACTCTAGGCGTCCACAAAGAAGTCAAAAAGGTAAATGAGGGCGGGGTGGCAGTCTAGAGCCCCACGTTTTTGTATTTTTATGGACAGGGGAGCGGGTTCTGAGGGCCTTCCAAGGCCGTGTCCGCTCCCAGACCCCGGTTGTAATGGGCTCGAACCAGGGGCCAACAAGACGAGCTGTCACCCCGGAGAGGACGAGATGTTGAGGTGAGGCTCATTAATGACGACGTTAAAAAAATGCCTATGGGAAGGAGGCGGGTGGGTTACTGGGTTGATCAAAAGGCAGAGGCTTGATGGGCCTTCTTTTAAAAAAGGGGCAGGCCATGCTTTTTAGGAGATCTCTTAAAAAATACGCCCTATTAAATGAGGGGTATTCCCTTAGTGGTACTCAGGGCCAGTTTTGATGATGTGCTCACTTTGAAATTTAGGGTCTATTAGGGCCGATATGAAATCACATTTACAGCTATTGAGACGGATCGACGTATAAATTAACACCCTATATAGAGAGGTAATGACCTAATCTACAACAGGTACTTACCTGATGCTATCCATTAAAGTGCAATATTTCAAATTGTGCAATTTTCTCCCAGTTCGAGCATTATGATTTATGTGTGTTGCTGTGTATTTGGACTGGTTGCTACAGTGAGAGCCTTGATCTGCTCATGCCTTCCCTCTAGGAATGCCAAGTGCTTCGACAAAAAGACGGAGAGAGAGAGAGAGAGGGAGAGAGAGAAAATATACGATTGCAGAGAAAGAAGAACTGAATCACCAGGGGGAAGAGGATGAAAGCAATGTCTCATGACAGATCTGAAGTGCATAAGACAATCCAGAAGGCTGCATAAAGGGGAAATCTATTTTTTACAGCCAGACAATTAATTTTAATGAGTGGGATCATAAAGATGGTAGAAGTCCATTGCATTTGGTACATGAGGTTAAGAGCACATTTCCGACCTAAATAGTCCAACATGGAAAAAGCAGCCACTCGTGACTTAAACCCTCCAGACGTGCTTCAGGGTAAAACGAGAGCAACCAAAATGATTTTTTTTTGGATTTCTGATAAACTCACTGTTTTTGAGACCAGAGCTGCATGGACGAATGTGGAACGTAACACTTGATGTCTAGCTCCAAACATGCTATTTTTGCTGATATCCGTCCCTCTCCTTCCATAACATCTGCAAAATAAATGTAAAGCGATATTGTTGACTTCAACCGCGGGATAACAAATGTAGAGAGACTGAATCAACGACAAAACTGTCAAAAGAAAAAGACGTGTTTGGAGCGTGACAGGAGGAGGCCAATAAACGCGGATCTTCGGAGAGAGGGATAGGAAAATAAAGTCGAGGGGAAGAAGATGCAAGATGGGAGCAGAGGGGAAGTGATAAACCTCTGCTGCTTGTGACACGGCAGGCTGCCAGAGCTTGATCTGGACCAGGCCAGGTTGGGTTACACCAGCACCACAAACCAACCGGATAGCGCAGGATTACGGACACAGGCAGCGGCGTGGATATGGGAGGAAAAAGGGAAAACGTGGCCGTCGCTGTGGATCCTCTCCCACTCCGATAAAACTGACTCCTCTGATTCCCTACGGTGATGTTGGGGACCAGTTTGCCGGTCCAGATGTCTGCTCATATACTGTGACCCCTGTGACCCGAGATCAGGCTGTGTTACCGTGGAGGAGCAGGAAAAGAGCCGCATAAAACAGCACGAAGACGGGCTATAGGCAGGGCCTCGCCAAGACCGAGACTCAGATGTTTTGGGCATTACAAAGCTGACTCGCTGACTGACAGATCGCTCTATATGTTAGAGTGGACTGTAGCAAATTTAGAAAGCCACTAATGCTTAAGTGGAGCAGATAGGTGGAAAAATTGAGCAGCGTTGCTGACATTTCCAGTAAGTGGTTGCATAACAGAAAAGGATTTCTTGGGTGTTTAAACCAGGGTCTCTTAACCTCTGCCAAACGCTGTTAACTGAAATTATGGCGCTAATGTTTGAGCAGTAATTTTAATTACAGAATGCGTATGTAACACACATAGCAGCATGACAGCGAAAGTGACATAAAGCCTTCATTTTCCACAGGTTTTGCCGTAAGTATTACTCATGAGCCTTCCTTTCACATGCAGCCAGACTAGAAGGATTCACAATTTCGGCATCGAAAAAAAGATGCAAATCCGTGGTAAGACGTAGAAACGAGAGCCGTGACGGATGATGTCGGCAGGCCAGACGGGCAGGGTCAGGGCTGCCTGGAGATGGACGGACTCGGGCCAGTGACAGTAACGGCCACTTTGATGTGAGGAGAGGCGGGAGGATTTCTGGAGACTCCCCTGACAGCAGGCAACCCAGACAGAGGACAACTGCTCTGCATGCCTGCACAGAGAAACCCGAGAGTCACTGCTACTACCAGAGACATGCAAGCTCTGCCGTGGGCGGCACCGTGCCCCCTGCAGACGCTGGAAACAAACAAGATTTCACATGCTTCTTCTTCAGAGCTACATCATGCTTCTGATGTTGCTCTAAAGCTAGTAATTCCATCCATTACCAGGTGATATTTTTGTCACAGCCTGATGCAAATCGATGTAGATTATGGGATCCATGTGAAGGGCAGCCACTGTGTTATCTTCATCTCCGTCTCCTGTCTCCACTCATCTGTCCCTTTCATCGTTTAGCTGACATATACGGCCTCTCTTGACATATACTGCGGCTCTGTCCTCAGCTGGTATTTAGTTTAGTTTATTTGGAAGAAGGGACAGCGCACAAACGATAAAGATGACATGAGGTATTACGGATCCGGCCGCTGATGCATAGCTTTGAAAGCAGCAGGGCTTGACATGCATCGAGTCTTTGAGGTGAAGCCTGAGGAGTCGTTGGGAGAAGTGTCGGGCCTGCCGCAGGCTTCATGTGCTGGTCTGTGCAGTTCCACTCATGCCAGCAAACGTCTACAATTACACGTGTTGCTGATAGCCCTGTTGGTCTGTGGTAACCCAGAGGCAATTACTGTGTCTTCCGCTGTCTTCAAGGAAAAAAAGAAAAGAAAAAAAAGAAAGACGACCAGACAACCTACATGGTTTTGTGGAAGAATCACATGCTACTTTTCTTGCTTTCTTGATCTTTCTCCACCATAAGGGAAAGAGCCACACCCTGAGACCTGCACTAGTATTAAAACATAGACTCTAGCCTCAGGGTTGAGATTAAAAATGCTACTATTTACATTTTAACTTTTCTGAGCCTATTTGAAATATTTGTGTGGAAAAACCGATATTTCAGGGCGTGTTATTGTTAGCTTTACCTGCCGCACTTAGTTTTGCTCTACCTGCTAGGCTAAGCTAAGTGCAACTTCAGTTTTGGTGTTAGGGAATTACTGAAAGTACTTAGATTGTGTTAGGTCTATTTCACTGGAAAAAAAAGGTGTTATTTATATATATATATATATGTGAAAATATATGTGAAAAAATATGTTAAAAATATCTCTACACATTACATGATCATTGCTAATACTAGCTATACCTCCTAAGCTAGCCAGGCTAAAAGGCTGGGGAATTATTTTATGTATTTAGCCTTTGTTAGCTTCATTTAATTGGAAATAAATATCTGTAACACTAATGTTAGCATTACCTTTTACTTTGAGATAAATATTTGTAAAAAAAAAAAATCCACAGGATAAGTGCTAGTGCTAGCTATAAACCTACAAGCTAACCAGGCTACTTTCTTACTTTCTAGGTCTTGACGTTGACTCTGGACGATTCAAGACCAACCTGTTGATCTGGTGTAAGGGACAATGAGCGCGTCCGATACTTAAAGTGCAGATTATCAAAACTGACAGTGCTTGCGTTTTGAGAGTCGCAGAGAAAAAAGAGATGAGGCAGCAGGGGGGCAGCGCTGTGGTCACAGCACAGTCAGGGTCTAGTGAAATCAAAGCACACAATGCCTCCGCTCTGTAATTAGTGCACTGGAATGTGAACCCCTCCACTGATAATGATTACAGGTGCTCCGGTACGACACACACACACACACACACACACACACACACACACACACACACACACACACACACACACACACAAACCCTGACACACACACACATCTGCTCTTTATGTGCACCTCTCTATCTACGACTGAAATCTCTAATTCGGTAATCCGTTTGTGACCGCTAGTTACTGCGCTAACATGTGTGAGTAACGACAGCAACATCTGTCACAACATTAAAAGTAATGGGGTAAGGTTTTTAAAGTTTATTCCTCGCTCTTCACATTTCGCTTTTATTACATAGTTGACAAAGAAACGGCGTTTCACCTCCATGACATGCATCATATACCGCCCAGACCACCTGGATGTATCCAGATTTCACATTGCTAAAGACGTCAGAATTGCCGATTCGTCATCCTCTACTTTTAAGTCAAATTTTCCAATAATACGTTTGCTTAATTTGTTTAATTAAAAGCATATTCAACAGATAAAGGGAGCAGATGTCCACGATATTTGGAGTTGTATTGTGTTTTTGGACAAGGCCTTTTGGAAGAGGTGAGATAAGATTAAACAAATTTAAAAGTTGGAGAAAGATTGAGATTAAGCAAATAAAATTACGGAGTGGGTCAAGCAATGCATACCTATAGCCGCAGTTTACTTAAATGCAAAGTGACAGTGTGTGATGGGAGATCAGCTCTGCTTCTCACAAAACTAACATAAAAAGAAAAAAAAAGGTTTTTTGTTCCAATGATTTAGCTGAGCAGACATCCTAAAAAAAGATCTGCAGATCTTTTTCCTTAAGACCACATTTTCATAGGTCAAAAGGTCATATTGTTTGTCCTCACAATGCTGTCGGACAGAGGATGTCCGAGTGTTCATACACTGGCAGTAAGTCTCTGAGCAAGCTCGTCTCTTTGTTATTCAACTGGATTTGTAAAGATTTAAGTGAGTTAGTAAAACTTCTGAAATACTTGTATAGGTTTATTACAATGTCTAGAACACATAGATGTTAAGTAACTTTGGAAACTATGAATCAGGTCTTATTTAAAAGCTTGTTGTGTCTGTTATTACAACATTGCAAAACACTATCAACCCAGCAAATTAATCCTGATTCCTTATATAAGTTTAGACAGAGTGAGATCAAATACAAAAACTTTGCTTTCCAGCCCAGTGTTGCAATGTTACTTAATAAGCATAAATAAAGATTTCTAAATGAACAACCTAACAGGTTTTGCTCATTTTTTTTCTATATGTGGGTGTTACAGGGTTAACCTCTTGGTCTAGAGGGAATCTGCACAGCGATTGTGCAGAATCCCGAGTGCAGCTCATCCTGCGCCTCCTGCACGTGTTCGACTTTACACCGCGAGTAAAGTCCTGCCCCGCCGCCTGGCAGCGCCGGGGGGATTAGGAGCCGGCTTGACGACCGCTGACCTGCTTGGTCCTTTACAAGGCGAGATCAGCTATCAGGCTGCTGCGGCTTTGTGCCCTGCTGTTTGAGTGTTGTGTCAGGGATTCCTCCAGAAGTGCACCGGGGTTCACTAAGCAGCTGGGGGGCGAACGGAGGCGGAGGCGGAGCCTGAGTCTTCCGGCCGTCCTCAGCACGCTCCACGTACCTCCCCCCCACCCCACCCCACCCCCCAAAAAAAGAAAAGACTGGACGTCATCTGTCAAAGGCCTCATCAAAGATCACTTTCAAGCCCCCCCCAGCGAGTGGGACACGCTTTCATGCGTGCTGTGACCAAATGGAGGTGGTGTTGCCATGGAGACGGCGGCGAGCCAGGGCCTAGTACCAGGTTTTTCTAATCAGGCTTGAAACAGGCTACTGGCAGGCTGCGTGCTTTGCAATGGCTCTGACAGCCGTGGCCCCGTACGAGACAATTTACAGAATTGCATAATTCAATACAAATCTGCTAAAACACATGTACGACAGGGGTTTAAAAGAAAACATTACGTAATCACTCCGCGAGCTACGATCTCGGTGGGGGTTGGGGGGCATGGGGGGGGGGGTGATGGCGGTTTAAACAATGCGTTCAACATGTTTGGTGATGGTGTTGTTATGTAATATGGATTACATTAACAAAAAGTTGTAGCGGATTCGGCAGCAGGAGAAACGAGGAGGCTGTTGAAAAACTAAAACCACAGACGACAGGATGTAGAAACAGTAGAAACAGTTAATGTTCAGTGGGAGGGGTTGGGAAAAGGTGGACGAGGGAGTGAGAGAGAGACAGAGAGGGGAGAGAGAGAGAGAGAGAGGATGTAGGATTGGGAAGCATGAAAAAGCGGTAAGAGGGAGAATGAAATTGCATATGTGTGTGTGCGTGTGTGTGTGGAGAGAGAAAGGAGGCGGAGACGGGGCGGAGAAGTCCTGTAGAAAATCTATCGTCGGAGCTGGTTATGACAAAAGCATCAAATGTGCGTGCACGCTGCAGGAAGTCCGGGATGTCAGGAGGAGTTGCTCTGACACAACGAGGGGCGGGGCTCCAACCGTCGGGCGGAAGTGAACGGGGGCTTCTGGGAAGCCGTTTTCAGATGAGCGTGCACGGGGTTATGTTTGCGTGCGCGTGTGCGTGCATCAGGGTGGAGCTCCGTGTAACGAGATCTTGACATGAAGGGAAACGCGGGCTCCGTCCAAGCTCTCTAATGAGAGGGAGAACCTGATCAGAGTCAGATGGGGTGCCCCGAGCGCACAGCCCCCTGCAGAAAGCGCCGCCCGACACCCTTTGTTACCTCCAAGTGAGCTGAGACCAGCCCATGAACCATGTAACTAGGTGGTTTCCAGGTTAATGAAAAGCTGTAACTCCGGTCCCACTGTCTCTCTCTCTCTCTCTCTCTCTCTCTCTCTCTCTCTCTCTCTCTCTCCCCACGCCACATTGCATCCTCCGTCCTCACCCCCACATTCCTGCCCCCACTGATGGAGAAGTGGGAGGGTGGGTCAGGGTCAGGGGCAATTAACGGTTTACCCTGTGTGAAGTATGCTACATTTACATTTTAGGCCGATTATTATCCCCTCGCAACGGACGAGAGTGGCCTTTTCGATTTTCTGGATTCACTTTAATTTTTTGGATCGCGTGTCTGAAGAGCAACAAAAGAAGGGAGAAACAGAGCTGTCACGGCTGCAGCTGTGAGGCTACATGTGTAATAAATAGTTGTTCTGAACTTTAAATAGTTCATAAAAACTAATCATGGCACACAACCTTTGTCCGACGTAACTCGCTCTATTCCCTAAGCAGTCTTGGCGAGTTTAAGCTTCAGCCAAACCCAGTATACTCGTGTGACCACAGGGTCTGGGCTGCAGCTCAGTGTGAGGAGAGAATTGATGTCAATGTAAAGTTTGGACTCGGGCTAGGTGTTTTCCACCACCTCCTGCAATGAAATAAACCCATTATCTAGCTCGCTCTCAAGCCTCGACAGTGTTGCAGGGGTCTGTCTACATCCAGGCCACATAGGATGAAGGCAGGGAACTCACACTGGAAAGGTGACACACACACACTATTCTTACACTCACACCTATGTAGAGGCAATTAGGAGTCTCCAATCAACATAAAAATACATGTTTTTGGGAGAAAACCAGAACCCCAAGCCACAGTGTCTTTTAGATTTGGCCTCCATACGACTCATGAGTCTGAAGTGACTCCAACCTATATGTAACTTCAATAAAAATACAGAGTGTAGTCGACCTAAATCGACCTAAATGCATGTTTTTGAACTATGGGACTCCACACAGAAGCCCAACAAGAACAAAATCCTAGGACCTTCTTGTTGTGAATCCACATTGCAAATCAACAAAGTCGCAATGGACTCAATCCAAAGCAACTTCGCTGCAGTACGACTGTCCACACTTCAACTTAATCGGTGCACCGCTACAAATTTATCCCCGTTCAACGTCTTTACCGAGGATGAAAGAGGCCGTAAGTCAGAGCGGAGGCTGGTGGGCTCTGCAGGAGCCCCTCAGATGTGAGATAGATGGACTAGTTAGCAAAGGTGAGAGAAGGGGGGGTCAGCATGTGATTGGTCAGCGAGCGGCGCTACAGGGAGTAAAAGAGCAACAACAAAGGCCAATAGACACGCTGTGAATCACCCGCGCACACGCTTTTCACTTTTCGTCCAGGCCAGGCCTCTTTATCCAGAAGCGTTTTTCCATCAGTGTTTTTAATAATAGATTTTATTGCTTTCCTGCTCCGCTTTAAAAATATCGCATCGTGTCCTTTGTGCTCGCCATCGCGCTGCAAAGTTACATGTCTTACTTCTTTAATTTCTTTTTTCCAGGTTCCCCTGGAACGTGGGCGATTCATTAATCCGTTCTGGCAGATTAATGAATCGCTGTTGGGAGGCGAATCAGTATTTGTTTCGGGAGGGGAAAGAAAAAACAACTGCCAAATGTGTCTCTGCTACTCCGCGGCAGTAATATTTGGCCGCCGCTGAAGTGTTTCTACACCAACTGCTGCAGCTAATCCTAAATCATCCCCTCGGCCTCCTCCTCCTCCCCCGAGGGAGAGAGAGAGCAAGAGGAGAGAGAGAGAGAGAGAGAGGGAGGGAGAGGGAGAGAGGAATGATAAAACCTCATTTGGAAAATAGGTAAACATGAGCTCCCAGGCAGGTATGCATTTAGCCAAGTTTACCTTGCCTCTGACCCCCCCACCCCCCCTCCCCACCTCCACCTTAAAAAAAAAAGAAAAAAAGAAAGAAAAGAGAGAAAGGAAGAAAAAAAATCCCTTTGATTCTGAGTTGGTGGAAAAAAGTAAATTTACTCCAGTTGCCGTTCAATTTGGACCGGTGGACATTAAAGCAGGAGCCGGTGCCTAATAAGAGCCATGCCTGAGAGAGAGAGAGAGAGAGAGAGAGAGAGAGAGAGACAGAGAGAGAGAGAGAGGGAGAGAGAGACCCAGTGGAGGTGTGTCTGTGTCTGACTCTCGGCTCCAAGGTTCCTGCTAATAGATTTCAGCTCCCTCAGTGTCCCAATTAGCTGGTATGCTTGCTTGGTTTATGAATTCATGTGTGGATGGTAAGCGTGTGAACATGCATGTACAGTGTGTGCATGCATGCACACGTGCATCTGCGCGTGTGTCTGGCATCCAAAAATAAGATGCAACCCTCCCGGCTGTTTAGACACCCCTTGACGTCATCTAAAAGCTGCCAATTAAAACAAAAGAAAGACTCCTCTGTTTCTTACATTTGGTGAAGAAGAAAAAAAGTGCGAGAGAACGAGAGAGAGAGAGAGAGAGAGAGAGAGAGAGAGAGAGAGAGAGAAGAGCCGGAGCCAAGACCAAAAGGAATCAATTTACACGGAGCCACTCTCAGCAACAGAATCAATCAACACAAACACATGGCGACACAAACATGGGAAAACAAACAGATAAACCTGTCCGCTTTCAGAGTGGCTTTTAGCTCCTTTTTTTTTTCTTTTTAAGGAAGAGCATTACAAAGAAAATAGTGGGTGCACTTTTAACCCTGACCCCAGTGTGAGGACGGCCGGGCAGAGCTCAGGACTTACCTGTAATAAACCCCCACAGCTTCTGCACGTGACCGTAAATCACGCCGCGCGCCTTCAAAGTATCGAATATCGACTCATACAACACCGCTCGCCCCCTCGGCTTTTATCCCCGCGTTTCCGTCTCTGTGTTCTGGTGGTGGCACTGCCTTCAAAGTACAACCATCTCACTTTTTTTTTTCCCTCCTTCCTCCTTCTCCTCCTCCTCCTCCTACCACCCCCCCCGACCCTTTTTTCTTTCCTTTTCTTTCCTTTTTAAAAGGCACAACCAAGCAATTTATTTACCAAGAAACTGCCGCCGTAAATGACAGAAAGAGCAGTACAATTTACTGACAAGTTTGGGGCAGGGGGGCTCAGAACGAAGCCAGAGGTCTTGGCTGGGCCTGTGAAAGACTATAAAGGTTTAGTAGTGGCCCACGACCTGTTTACGGCTGGCTGAGACACTGCGGTGTGAGGCTCCCGATCACTCCGCACAGGCCCAGGAATACCGCCGACTGCTCTTGCATAACCCGAGCGAGAACCCGAGGACGACGGAAAACAAGCTCTTAAAACGCAGCCATTTAAGTGGCATCTGATTTATCCCTGGTTCGCAGGCCATTTTGAATAAAAAAAAAAAGAAAGAAAAAGGAAAAGAAACGAAAAAAAAATAATCCAATTTTTTCCTCCAAATCAAGCAATGAGGTTAAAATATTCGAGCGATTTGCAAACATTAAGACATCTAACGTTAGCATTGTGTGGGGAATGAATGGGTAAATGATGCATTTCATTTTCCACAAAATGTCTCAGGCTCTTGGCATCCGTGCCCACTTGTGTGTGGAGAAACGAGTGCAGAGCTGGAGCGAGGAGGGGGGGAAAAAAGAGCTGGTATGCTTGGAACTTCACTGCGCAGACCCAAATACCCACCGAGAGGATTCAAGGCAGATGTGGGACCCGCAACTGGCTTCCTTGTAAGTAGCTCCGATGAGTTAATGTGGGAGTGAGTTGAGGGTGAACTTTCTGAGCTTACCTCGTCTTCACCACGTCCAGGGGATGCATCAGGCAGATCTCCACCAGGCCTGAGGAGCAGAAAAAAAGAAAGAAAGAGAGTCACTACAATAACTTGAGTGGAAGTCTGTTTCAGCATTTCAGAGCAATTGTAGCCGATTAGGAGCTAATTTTCAATTCATTAAATGCAGAGTAATTGCTTGTTCCATCAGAGTCAAAAATATGAGGCTTGTTTCACTGTAAAGTGAATAAAAACAGTTGGACAAATCGACTATTTCTTCTCTCTACTGCTACTAACAATTACAAAAATCATTGCCAGATAAATCGATAATGACTTGCTGCAACCATAGTTTGATCTTTGCCACATGACTTTCTTCTTTTTTTCCCCTCCCCTCCCATCTCCACTTTTACTTTTTACAGTGGCCACATCACACGTCAAACCCTGCCATTTAGACCCAACGTGAACTTGTAGGTACAGCAAAGCCCCGGAGGACCAGACTGCAGCGTAAATCCGATGCACGTCAGGTGTGACAGTTCACCTTTGAATCATCTGACAAGAGAGGTCGGACCTGCTTGCCGCTTAAGGGTGTGGATGTATCTTAAACCACCTTTTTTTGCGAAAAAAAAAAAGAAGAAAATGCATATATATGTGCGTACAGTTATACTGCGTGCTGCCCCCAGACGGTCTTGACAGGCCGCCAGCGCCTGCCAACCCTCCATGAGAACGTCGCTCTGCATAATTGAGGTGCCTTGCTACTTCAGGAACCCTTGGCGTTTTTGAGCCCTGTGCCATCTTTGCCCGAGCATGGACGTCAGCGAAGCGTCCGCACGGACTCCGCTCCAGGAATTCCTGCGAGCGGCTATAATTGTCCGCGTCTTTGAAGGGCCGCGGGCCCTCGACCGTATCGTCCACGCAAACCCGGAGCGTCCTCCTCGCCGTGCCAGCAGCCGGGGTGATCAGCGAGGGACTCTGAGGTTTCACACACACACGCTAACTATGTGCATCTGTGTTGAAAAGCCACTGCTTTGGCACGGAGGCCTCCTGACTCAATCAGGTTTTTCCTTTTTCTTTTTTAAGACTCGCAGTTCTCACTGCGCCCCTGCCGCTGCTCCGAGGGTTTTCCTTTCTCCCTCGCAGATTCCACGTGTGTGTACACAGCTGCCGCGCAATATGGACTCTTTCTAATTTGCTCAATTTGACATATTGTCTATAAAAGAATGTGTCTGCTGGGGTTTTTCCAGGGAAGTAATTATCAAGTGAAATAACACAGAGAGAAATGACTTTGTCTACAGTTGGGTCTTTAATGCGCCAAACGGGAGGAGCGAGAACTACTGAACCAAGCAACCGGTGGGCAAAAGTCGAACAAAGTGCCATCTGTCACGGCTCGGTGGAGCGGCTTGCTAACCCTCCAGAGCTCTTAGACTGTCTGACACAGAGCTCCGCAATCAGAGGCTAATTATGAAGGTGCATTCAGTTACAGTGGGGTCAACTCTTCGGATCTGATGGAGGATGAACTGCGACTGTGCCACCTTGCAAAAAGAGAGGAAGAGCCACCTCTCTGATCTCTCCCTGGGCATTTTTTTGTAGTATTTATGAAATGTTTACATTTATTTAAAGGTGAACTTGTGTTCCATCCATCCATCCATTTTCTTCATCCACTTTATACCAAACTCGGCCATGTGGGTTGGCTGGAGCCAATCCCAGTACACAAAGGGCGAAGGAGGGGACACGCCCACACACACACACACACACACACACATGCACGCACACAGTACACTCTCATACTCATACACCTTAAAAACTGTTGTAGAAATGGGGAGAACATGCACACAGGCAAGGCCGTTGGTCAAACCCAGGATCTTTCATCTCATCATGATCGTTGTGATCGGATTTGTCATGGCTGACGCACATTGAGCTAAAGTACTGTGTAAAGCTCTAAACTTTTGTTCACTCTATTGCATCACTCTGAGATTGGCATGGAGGGAGCTGCAGCGCAGTGACAATGAGGTGCATCAAATCTGTCAGCAGGTAATCAGATTACACCGTGAAACCAAACCTGCCTGCTCGCTTGCTTGCTTGATCAGCCTGTGCAAACACGACGATGCTGGGAAGTGACCGAACATGCTGCAACAAGAGATGTGATGGTGGGAGAGCAAAACGAGGGGGAGAACAGCACAGCTTGGACACTCAGAGGCTTCCTGCTTTGCTCTTTGTAAGATTCTCGACAATCAAAACTTAAATTTGGACAGTTTTTGCAACTCTGCAAGACCTACAGGCTGTGACACGGACATTGTAAAATCATTCTAGAAACTCAAACTGTGTATTTTCTCAGAAACATTTACTGTAAAGGTGGGAAGAGGAACGACAGAATTGGGGAATATGAGACGAAGACGTTCGCTTTGCCACCATCGACAACCCGGAAAACAGACGGCACCTGAACGCATCAGGACATTCACATGGTTCGTACATGAGAGTCCAAAGCTAATCCTCGAACGGTGATTCAGATATGCTGCAAAATCGAATGCGTCCTCCTTCGTCATACCTACGTCCACCAAATTCTATCTAACTTAGTTGTGTAGATTCTACACAATAGCCCCAGATAAAACAATGCTTGTGTTACTCACAAAAAGGGGCAAACTGCGGCTTGTCACCACTTGTACCGGGGCGGCCTTGCACATCTGGTCACTTCAATGAAAATCATTCACACTAGATTTCGGGCCTCATCGTAAACCTCGGATTACAGGAACTCTAAAGGATACAGGTTACCGAATGCTTCATTAACTTAGAAAGGTAACGGTAGTTAACACTCTTTACTAATTAACAGGCCGGCCCCGCCATGCCACGCGCACACACACACACACACACAGACACACACACACACACACACACACACACACACACACACACACACACACACAGAGTGATTAGTTCAGTGTGTCGGGCTCGGCCTCTGAGCCCCCGTGTGCTACGCCAACATCTTTGGACGCGGGGTCAATGTCAGTTAGCGACGTCTGCGGAGGCTCTGAGATGGCGAGGGTGAGGGAGGGAGGGAGGAGGAGGGGGAGGAGGATTACACGATGACAAGTGTGAATGCAAATCTACGCGTTGTTTATTTGAGCCCGTGTCTAAAACCTTGGCAGACGAGACGCCTCGAGAACAGCTGCTGGCAGACGAGTCGAGCGGCTGACGCGTCAGGAGGACGAGGAGAGGGGAGGAGAGGAGAGGAGAGGAGAGGAGAGGAGAGGAGAGGAGAGGAGAGGAGAGGAGAGGAGAGGAGAGGAGAGGAGAGGGGGGGTGACCTTTTTATGACACGCACTGGGGCTCTCGTCTCAACCCAGATTAAACTGATTTATTTCTAGCCACGCCGCGCAGTGGAAGGGGTTCGCCACACAGGACAGAATCAGCACAACGGGACTTAGAGCGTTTCCCACACACTGACTACTAAAACTACCTGAAGGATTCGACACATCAGGGAAATAACTCGCTCTAACTCACTCGAGTCGCTCTTGAGCGAAACAAACAAACAAACAAAAACGATCTGTCAAGTTGGCATCCAGATGATATGATTTACAGGCTTTTAGCAGCACAATGCTTATTGATAATGATGAGTTACTACACAAGAAGATGTGTCATTTGGGATTTTCAAATGCCCTCGAGAGCTTTAAATGAATCACCTACGATGCATGTTTGCTGTCCTCTGTCACCTCTGACGCAAAGCTTCCAGTGTACTAAACACACACCGGGGTGAGACGAGTGACAGTGAAAGTCTCTCCAAGTCAGGAGAGAACAGACGCTGTTGTGTTGCCATCAATCGAAGGACAAAAAAAAAAATCTGCAGAAGAGGGCGTTGCATTTCTGTACGTGGTGACAGATCCAGAACAATGCAAACCTGTCTCAGGTTGCAAAACAGTTTGACCTGACGAGGCTGTTTTCAGCCCAGCGTCTCATTACTGAAGCTCCGTGGAGTTGGTTTGTTTTGCTAGTCCAGTCTTTTGTTTTTTTTCCACCCCAAGTTTGATATCTTATCACTACCTACACGCTGCCAAGCCTGATTTGGGTTGAGATTCATCATGGAAACCTCTCCCTCTCTCTCTCTCTCTCTCTCTCCCTCTCTCTCTGGGGCCTGTATCCAGACAGCCCGGGGAGGAATTTCCCCGACACCAGTGCGAGGCGGCTCCTCGCCGCTCCGTGCCCCTGTGCATCGTGCTCCTCTGCTCCAGCTGTCAGCACGTGCTACTGTTTAATCACAGAGCGCGGCGGCAGTGAACCCGCACACACTCGGGAGCACTTCGCACCCGTCTGCAGCCTCTGATGCACGGTCACAGGGCAGACTGTAGAGATGATGCTCTTCTCTCCTCAGCTTCCTCCTCCTCCTCCTCCTCCTCCAGCTGTGGGGACTGGGGGAGTAACGTTACAGCGACCTGACATCTGGTTGACGTTTATGGCTTTGCTACGCATCGGTGAGTGACATATTGGGAGATTCCATTATTTGAAAGTCCTTTTGTTTCTGAGCCACAATAGTAGTGACAGGACTTGTCATCCAGCGCCTTGCAGAAACACACACACACACACACTGAGTTAGACACAAGTGCTAATGGTGAAGCAGTGTCTGGAGCACGGCCATTAAGACACGCTCTTACGTTCAGCCCAAGAACATGGCTCCTTTGCCACAAAAGCATTCGGTTCCAGGACGCTGCTGATTTCGAAGTGGAAACAAAAAGAGCCGCGGGGATACGGTGAGACATTACACTGATTTTACACCGCGACAACACACAGTTTTGATTCCACGCCTGGTTTTCTTATTGTATGGGGCTGACATCATGTGCAGAGGTTTAACAGCCGTGGAATTTGGCTTTTGTTTCGGGGTTTCTGGATAAAAAGACCACATGGGCGAAGCTAAGAGGGCGGGCCACGATGCAGCTTGATTGTGTGCAGATCTCTGCAGGGGTGGACCCCAGAAAAGACAGGGCAAAGGCCGGGCAATGCCAAGCCCGGTATCGGTCAAACATTCCAGGTCATCTGATGACCTGTCTTCCAAAGAAAGAGAGAGAAAGACAGAGAGAGATGATCGTACATCACGCAAGATGATTATCAGAGTTAGTTTTGGCTCGGGAATGCACACGGTTTGCTCCCACGCAAAAGTGAGAAAGAAAAACAATGGTGCGCCAGGGAGCGATTGCTCAACGGGTGCAGGTGTCATCCATCATGCCGAGACACACACTGAATGACTGTAATTCCCAGCAGCCACAGGGAGGAGGTCACTGCCACAGGAAGCAGCAGCCCCAGCCCCCCAGCACCCACCCCCACCCCCCACTTAAATGGACGAATACACGAAAGAGACGGCACTGGCCACTCAATTCACACGCTTGCTTGACCCGGTGAGCGGTACAGTCTCCGATGATAGCTCACACGCTACTTGCCTGCGAGCGCTAAAAATAGATCCACAATTACTCCCAGAAACTTTCTGAGCGGCACGACATGTCCGAAGGAAGCGGCGCACGCACTGGAATTACGGATCACGTAATTAGAAAAGCATAAATTAGGGCCGCGGACGGACTGAAAGTTTGATTAAGTAAATGAAAAGCTTTCTAATTGTTTTAAACACATGTTACTACAGGCGTATATGCCGTGGTTCACTGGGAGCCAGAGCAGAAAATCACAGCCTGTCCCGAGGCTGAGAGGAGATGAGACGAGGTACAAGACGCGTCCTGATGACAGAGCAGTCGGCTCGCAGGCCCGCTCCGGTTTTGACAGGAGCTCCTGACTGAACCTGCAAGGTGATACCTCATGCCTGCATGTCCTCCATTAATACTTTTCAAAACACATCGGATGTGGAATGCTAAACAAACCAGGTGAGCTGCTCCTGACCCCCCCCCCCCACAGATGATTTGTCATCTGCGGTAACAAAGCCACTGTGATATCCATCAGCAGCCGGGCCGGGCAGGCTGGGGTTGGAAACTCTGATTAATCTGGGGATCTTTTGAATGTCCAGGCACAAATTCCAGGTGAGAAACCTGCGCAGGTTTACGATTGTGATTATTAGACTGTCTAAACCACCAATAACCACCTGGAGATATGTATGTAACTCTTTGCTCGTTTCCCCTGCCACGCCTCAAACACTCCACCGGGCCGGGGCTGATTTCTGCCACATTTATCTGTCATAACAAACAATCAGATCCCGCCCGACTGCATTTTAACGTGACACCTGGTCTGTTAGTTTAATACAACATACACCCATACTGACAGGTGGCGGTAAATCCACACCGTATTTGTAAAAAAAGAAAAAAAAAACACTTGCGGTTGGCATAAACAAGGCAAATCAGGGAAGTAGGACGGGTGGGGGGGGGGGGTATAAACGTAACACAAAGGTACCAAAACAACACGAGGCCGAGGTGAGGCCTATAAAGTATAGTTAGTGCCGCCACGGAGCTGAAATACTACCTTGGAACCGGAGTTGTTATTAAAGCAAACAAGAGGTGTAACAATTCCAAAGCGATCACATTAAAACTGAAACGGAGTATAAACCATTTTCATACAAGAAGTGGCACAAGCGATCTGTCACCAGCGCTTATAATCACCACACAGGGAGGGAGGGAGGGAAAGCCACGCAGAACGTCTGTGTGTTGCAAACAATTCGGATGAGAGGAGGAAAAGAAAAAAGAAAAAAGGAGGAGAAAACGCAATTAATGCGGAAGCAGGCAACGATTACGAGAAGTGATTTATGTGGCCCATCCTCCGTCAGAGGTGGATGAATCCGTTCTCAGCGAATTAGTGGAGAAAAAGAAATAATCAAAAGCAGCCGGGAAAAGGAAGGGAGTCAAAGAAAAAAAGAAGAAGAAGAAGAAGAAGAAAAAAAAAACACTAAATCAACTCTTTCTCGAAAACTAAACATCAGTGCGGAGGAACTGATTATGTAAGAATTTGCATATTTTTTTTAAAAAAACATACAGAGGATAATGGCTCAAGACATCTGGACTGAGAGAGAGAGAGAGAGAGAGAGAGAGAGAGAGAGAGAGAGAGAGAGAGAGAGAGAGAGAGAGAGAGAGAGAGAGAGAGAGAGAGAGAGAGAGAGAGCGCTATTAATCACAGATATCACCAATCAGCCATCTTGTCTCGGGAGCGCAGAAGTGTCCCGGTTAACTCCCCAAACACTCCCTAATTCTGCACTTGAAAAAGCTCAAAGGGTGCTTAGAAAAACAAGCGGGGGCCATCTCCAATGACTGCGGGGGAGGTTCAAAACACCCCCCCTCCCCTCCCTCCCTCCCTCCCTCCCTCCCTCCTCACCCCTCCTTTCTCCCCCCTCCAGGACAAGAGGTGCAACCATCCCTGCAGCTACTGCTCCTACTGCCCCTACTGCTTCTTCTACTGCTCCTACTGCTCCTCCTGCTCCTACTACTACTACTCCTCCTGCTCCTACTACTCCTCCTGCTCCTACTAATCCTCCTGCTCCTCCTGCTCCTTCTGCTGGTGCTTGCTGGGTTATTATCGCCCCCCGGGGCGCACAGCGACGATCACTCACTGCGAGGAGTAGTTTAAGGTAAAATCATTAGACGGATGAAACGGTAAATCTGGAAGGTGGAAAGGGAGAGAGGTCGGGGGGGGATTTGTCTTCATTTGCAATATTTTACAATGAAATAACAAATTAGACGAGGTGATGAAATTTAATGCTGCTGTCAGTGTCTAAAATCCCATAATGGCAACGGAGAAGGGGGGGGGGGGGGGGGGGGGGGGGGGCTGACCAAACTAGAGCAAACGTTTTAGCAAGCGTGCTATATTACTACATAATTCGGGCACACAGTGTGTAGTTATAAAATGCCGTGGATATTGTGTTATACTGTTTGCAGTACCTGCTGTGCAAGACTTTGATATAGACTAGGCTAAGTATACAATACAGCGATTTCAGGGACAGAACTTCCCCTAGGATCTTCCTCTGAACTCAGTTTCTCAGTAACAAGAAACAAGGATGTGCACCCTGCAGAGCCTCGGCACGTCCTGGTCTGTCACTGGGCGTCTGAGATGATTCATTTCAACACTTATTTGCTCCTTCTTTTTCGTTTTTTGTTCAACTTTTGACCACCACCACCCTCAAAAAAAGAGATAGCGATCATCTGCCAATCTATATCGCTCCTTATCCCTCCATCGAGTGACAGATGATAAATGCCAGATCTAGCAGGTATGCTGTTATGTTGATTTTTCAGGCCAGTTTGCCGTTTCCAGAGCAGATTTATTGCTGGAAGTCATGCAGCGTTTTTCTCCCACCGGCTACGCTGTGAGACAGCTCGGGTATGTCCCTGTCTGTCAAACTTGAGCTGAACTCTGTGATATGGATGGAAGTGTAAAGGTGTGGGTGTGAGAGGTGTGTGTGTGTGTGTGTGTGTGCCTGGGTCAGGACCCGGGCTGCCTGTGCTGACGAGCTAATGACGAGCTCATGACAGATTGACAGACAGATCGTGCCTTCGGTGTCAGAGCGGGATCCTCCCTCCTCCTCCATTGTCCCTGCTGTTTTGACTTCTATTATTTTTTTTATTTTTTTTTCTACGCACGACCACGAGATGCAAATTCACACGCAGGCAGAGCGGAAGCCGGCGACGGGAGGAGGAGGAGGAGGAGGAGGAGGAGAGGAGAGAGGGGACAAAAAAAATGGATGCAAAACCTCGGCGCAGAATGATGTTTGAGAGGAAGTGTGCCGTGTCGTCTCGGCGCGATTTCTCCACCGGGATCGCTTTTTAAACAAATCGTTTCCAACTCCTGCCGGACACCTGTCAGCATCTAAATAAACTTCATAATCCTGCAACAAAAGCTGCGAGACATTAACATGTGGTTCAACAAATGTCAGCGCAGATGGAAACCTCAGGGAGATTTCAATATGACATGTTTACATTGTGTTTGTGTAAGACGCCGGTGCCAAATCTGCGGGGCAGGGGATGAAACATTCATTCATTCATCCATTACTTCACCCGCTTCGCGCCTTAACGGTGTCCCATGCATCCGCCACAGCCCGTCACACACTCACCAGTCTCTCTCACACTAACACCTAGCGGCGATTTAGAGTCTCCAATCTGCCTATATAAGCATGTGCTGAGGGAGGGAAAATGGGAAACTTGGAGAAAACCCACTCCAGACGTGGGGAGAACATACATCCTCCTCAGTCCAAACCAGGAGTGTAACCCAGTTCCTCCTTCCAGTTCTTTGCTCCACATACAGTCGAACACATCTAGTTATAAAGCAGGGTGTCCTCAGGAATAACTTTTTAAGACTTCTTAAAGATCTTCCCAAACTTGTCCAAAACTTGTCATTTCAGCACATATTGAACTTGGTAAACGGCTGCAATCAAACCTAACAAACACAACTATACAACAGACCTCAGATCAACTGGGGAGGAACAAACCAAAGGCAAAGTTTAATAAAATATACCTTTGGTCTCAACAAGTGACACTAAATCTAATATCTCAACATATCGATTAAGACTTTTATACTTTTTAAGAGCCATAATAATCCCCAAAATTGATTTATCAATGTTTAACACTTAAAAAGAACAGCAGCAGGAGCTGTAACTGAGCGTGACGATTGCCATACAGTAGTTCACAGTTCAAACTCATAAATCATTATTTGACATTTGTGAAATCTGTGTGAAATTGTGCACAATAAAACCTGGACAGGTTGCAGGAGTATCTGTGGTTCTCAGCTCATCTCTCTCATCAGCCCTCAATTTCAGATCTCACGATTGCCAGATGAACAAAAAAAAAAAAAAACAGGTCTAGAACACTTTGTTAAACTATCACCGTTTCATTACAAATTCCTCACTCTGGGCCTGAAGGGCTGCACAGTCAGCCCTAACTCTCTGCCAGCTGCCAATCAATACCTGAGGTTAACCAAGCAGTTGTAGAGTTGTGGCAACTGGGCTTGTTGTAGAGTCGTGAAGATGTGTCGCCCTTCATCGAGAGGTTTCTCCAGCTCTTACTGGCTGCCTGAGGAGTCCGGGATATATTTAATTATTTCTTTAAAGGACAGCGCAAGGACAGCGCACATACTGATGAATGTTATTGTAAGTGCACCAGAGTTAGCCAAAGGCTAATTTTCAACCGTAGTCCCCAGGCATGATGTTGAAAAGGCCACATGACTAGAGGCCATCAAAACACACAAGTCAGGTGAAAAAGAGTCATAATTCATAAAACAAGGGCACAAAGGAGTCAGAGGTCGAGACATTTAGAAACACCACATAAAACTAGACCATATAAAACTAGTGGCACAATAGCAATTTAGCCTCTGTGAAGTAACTACCTGGATGCATTAAAGACTCTACGGGTCTAAAGATGACCTGGATGAATGGGAATCTCTGCGGTGATAGAACTGCAGCTATGAAAACACTGATTGCATCTTGAACTCTTCACGACACAAACTGGAGGAAAGTTAAGAAACGTTCTCAAGAACTTGTTGTTTCTGGCGTTATTCACGCCGTGCTGAAGCCCTGTTCCCTGCAGGTGAGGACATGGAGAGGGAGAAGCGGTCGTGAGAAGCACAGGAGGCGAGGACAAAAAGTGCTACTGGTTTTCTCTCTCTTGCTTTCTCACTTGGCTGGGATGAGATTGTGGGATCACTTTCAAGTATTTTTTTTTTTTTTCTTTGGCCACGCAGAGTACGAGATTACAATCGTTGGCAGCACCTTTAAACGTTTTGCAAGACCTAAATTAAGCAGTTACTGTGTGTACTGACACACAGTGTCACATGTGACATCCCAGTACGTTGTGCGTCACAGGCTCTTTGTGCAACACTTCACAGGCACGCTGGATTAACTGTTTTATTGCAGACGAAAACGCGTTGGCTGCATCATCCTCCTGCCTGACCTTGTCTTAACCTTTTGTAAACAAGCAGCTACAAAGCGTCTGAGCGTCTTCTGGAAATAAAAACACAACAGGGGCCGACATGCATCTCCTCGCCGCTGTATCTTCGTGGACTTTCCCAAAAAAACAAATCTCACCTGTCTCCACCATCTCACCAGACCTCGACGAGGACCCGCTGATCAAAGCCAAGCCTGGGAAACCACTTCAGTGCGAACAGCTCTCAGTGGCACCAGCGCTTTGATTACCAGACAGCAATTACACCATCTTTGCAACACAGAACAAATGACCCTAAAGCAACGATACTAATGTCCTAATTACAGATGGATCTCTAATAGTGGGACTGTCGGTGTGGCAGACAGGTTTAACATAAACACCGGCGAGAACACACAGGATCGCAGAGGTCCAACGGTCTCGCAGCGTAGGAAAATCCTGCTGTTCATAATAGATCAACCCTGGTGACAGGGATGCCGATGGGGAGAACGAGCTCACCGACAGAACAACAAATCAGTTTCGGTTGCTGTTGTTGCTCGAGGCCCAAGTGTGCTGGGGCGTTTGCGTGTGGCGGTGCGGGACGGGACGGGACGGGGTGGATTGAAATCATTACCTGTCATTTCGCAGTTTCCACTGTTGTTGTTGGAACGCGCCGCATAATTACATCAGAGAAGTGTGAAAAACAAACGCCTCGTAAATGAGAGCGATTGGGCAACGCGCGAGGTGGTGATTCCCTGATGGCGCTGGCACAAACAGCTGTTACTGGAGGGTTCGTTTCAAAACGCAACCCACAGCAGATTGCAAAGCGCACGCCCTCTATGTCTCCCTTTCAGTGCGAGCGACGCATTCTAAACATCCCGGGTTATTTACACATTCACGTCTTGAACTTCTGGGTCGTTATCTGGTGCGTTCGCTTCCCAAATGAAGTAAATCGAGAGAGCGTGCATGTGACAAAGCACTGGTATCGACAACAAAATGTTCTGTATTCACAGGTGGTGAAATACACCCACACAAGTGACTTTTTTATGCTTTTGCACGCTCTATTTTAACACCTTGATCATATGCACGCCCCCTCTTGTGCCTCGTCAGCACACTGTGCCACTTAACAGGCCTGATGTTGCACACATAAGGCAGAGACCACACCCTGGACAGGTTGGAAGACCCACACACACACACACACACACACACACACACACACACACACACACACACACACACACACACACACACACACACACACACACACACACACACACACACACACACACACACACACACACACACACACACACACACACACACACACACACACACACACACACACACACACACCATTTAGTCCACAGTTTGCTTGGACTATGGAGGAAACCAGACCAGGAGCCTCCAGGATGCAGCCAGTATCTTGTCAGCTCCAGTCTTCAAGTATGGCTGCCCTGCATGTTTTCGATGTTGTGCCTCATCCTCAGACTTTTGCAGAACTTGATGACTGGCCAATCACTGTAATAAGGTCTATTTTAGCAGGAGACATCTTAAAAGGTGGCACTTGAGGGCTGGAACTGAGCATCATATACACATTCTGTACTCTAACATCATAGTGTCTTATGTTACTCAATACACAACATCGACCACAACTACCACTACTACTACTACTACAACTACCACTACCAATACTACTACTACTACTGCTGCTGCTGCACTTGAAGCCTTCATGTTCTCTGACCTCTCTGAGCGTTCGCAGAGGCACCACCAGCGGGCCATTATGGTGAGCCCTTTATACGCTGCTGAGTGATGTGAAGCAGAATAGCAACTGGGCAGTAAGTGGACTTCCCACTGCAGACACCACCATCATTAACTCCACCACCACGTCACCACATCACTGCAACATCCCGGCTGCCGCCGACACGCCCACCCGGCTGCGCGCAGCCCTGCAGGCCTCTGCAGACAAATTCACCTTGTGTAAACAGAGATTACACCTCGCGCCCATCCTACAAACCCCAGAGGGGCAGAGCCGTGTCGTTACTGTCACCTAGTGGACGGAGGGGAGACGGAGATTGATTAACGCCGGGAGAGGTGAGACGTGGAGGGAGATGGAAAGCACATGTGGGAACCGCACAAAGGATGGCTCTCTGCCGGGGAGAGAAGAAAAGCAGCCACTGAGGCATATTCCATTTAACAGAATGTGGATTGGGGGGGAAAAAATAGATATGCAAATGACCCGTCGGTGCAGCTGTGTCAGACATGATGATGTAAGTAAAAAAAAAGAAAGAAAAAGAAAGAGGAAAAAGCCTCTGAGCTCCGTGGTTGTTCTGAGAGTTTCACGCAGGGACAGAGT
Source organism: Karalla daura (assembly GCA_029224185.1). Taxonomy (NCBI): domain Eukaryota; kingdom Metazoa; phylum Chordata; class Actinopteri; order Chaetodontiformes; family Leiognathidae; genus Karalla; species Karalla daura. The sequence continues at coordinate 18,850,065 of CM055199.1, forward strand.
TGACCACTCAGCCAACACCAGCGCCACTTTACCCGGAAGCTCACCTGAGTCCATAAAAGCTGATAATAGAGCCAATAATTGGGAGGGAACAGCAATAATGGAGTTTTAGTGAGGCAGTAAATTCTTTAATTAGTTGTTAACACCCTGTGTCTATATGTATAGGGTGAAGCTTCCCCCCCGTTTCGGGGCTGTTGTCTGGACGTTCAGGCAGAGTCCTGGTAGCTCATCTTTTAACAAAAAAAAAAAAAAAGAAAGTGGGAAAAAGAATATATAGGAGCAAGCGTCTGGGAGACGTTTCAAGCTGGAAAAGAAAGCCATGTGCGAGCTAATTTGTAACCTCCAGCCGAGGAGTTCGGGATCCAGGGCAAGAGATCGTCTGCGGGCTCGGAATCAAACCCATCGCTGGCTGACATTTCGGGATGCATCACGGTGAGGGACGCTCTCCAAACACGCGTTTTCTTTGCGGGTAAAGCGAAAAAAGGGCTGCAAGGTAGATAAATGCAAATGATGCAGGGACCGAAATCAGGGGAGGGGGGAAAAAAGAAATGAAAGGAGCGGACATTCCTGAAGAATGATACGATCTTTCATTCCGCAAACTATCCATGGTAGGAGTGACACACTGGAGGAGAGAGTGAATAATCTGTCAGGGTGGTCCGTCCACGCTGTGGGTGGGGGTGGAGGGGGGACAGGGTTGGGGTGGGTGGAGGGGGGTGGGGGGGGGTCTGCAGTGGTAGCAGGGGCAGCTATGCTATGGAGAAGTACCCGCATGGTTCCCTCTTGTCCCAAGCCAGCGGAGTTAAAGGCAGGAAGCCATTACCAAAGTGTAAATGCACTCAGCCATCACTGCTCAAACACAGTCGAAATATGTTCCAGCGTTTTCTGAACAGTCGCCCGCTCGACAATGCCTCTCGCCGTCCGCCCCAAACAGACGAGGGTCGACGGGATCCTGCGGGAACTCGACGCCTCCGACGGGCTGACGTTGCTCCGCACGTTGCGTAACTGCAGCTCCAGATGCACGCCGGCGGTCTGAGCCTGATGAGAGGCCCGTGATTATGTTACATACGGCCGCGGCGGTTTGATGCAATAATTGTGTGCAATCAGGAGCGCGGCTTTGTGTTAGGGCCGCGATTTATCATCCGTATTTGAATGGGGAGTAATTAATTTGTCGCAGGCGGCTCGCGACGCGCCCGCTCGGTGACACGGCCTCGCTGACGGCTTTTGTTTTGGCAGATGGCTCCGTGCCACACAGCGAGGGCCCCGATCAACGCTCCCTCGCTCTCTCTCTGTCTAAGTCGTACACAAACAGTAGATCTACAGATAGGGAAGGGGAGGGGGGAGGGGGGGAGCAGATGCATAGAGGCTCTAAAAGCAAATAAAAAAAAGGAGTGGGGGTGAAGGTCAAATTAGGGAAATCCAGCGTAAACCAGAGCAAACATGGCATTACTCCCGCAATCTTAGACAGTTAAGTCAGGATTTGTATACGTGATCGCATGTCACTCAGGCTGGGAACGAGGAGCGAGGCTCCTCGAGTCGCCGTCGAGGAGACGAACCCCTCGGAGATGCTCCGCTGCAGCTGAATGACGACAGCGACTCTCTGGTCTGACTCAGCGTCCGAGGTGATGCGGAGAGAGGGGTCAAGCAAACATTCTCAGAGTCCATAAGTCTCCCATTCATTGTCAATGGTGCAGGAGCCGCGTTTTGTCCCGGGGACGGCATCGGATTATGTCCTCGGTTCTCTGGTTTCGGGTTTTGTTGTAAGAGGAAGCGGAAGGAGCTGAAGATCACAGGGATACAGGATGTCCTCGCTGGAGAGGAGAAGCTTTAAATGTCACAGAGGTTTTGAATGGTGAGAGTCGTCGTGGGAAAAACGCGCTTTTTCTGCAACAAATATGGGGAAGGTGGGGAGCTAGGCTGCTGGAACATGAAAAGCCACACAGACTTCTCCTCACATGTGCGGACGCAGAGAAATTCTTAATGAAATTCAGCAACACGAAAAAGAAACAGCTCCATCATCCCGTAATTGAGGGGTCAAGATCTCCTGGTTGGACAAACTCCAGCTGAACCGTGTGTGGATGTGGTGGTCGCTTTTATCCTGCTGTTTGTCAGAGAAAGCTGAAATAACTCCAAACTGTCAGCGGAGAATTATGAATGAGAGCCGGTTTTTGGAAACAGGAGAAAGTCGCACAGTAACCAGACTAATAAAATCAAAACGAGGTGTTTGAGGAGTTCCAAAACGCCACATAGATCATTTGAAAAACACCGGATTATGAAACGAATAAGATGGGGAGGATCAAGCGAGAACTTTATGGAGGAGCAATTCTGGGGGTTTTAACTCATTTCATTTAATTACAAAGCGGTAAAATCTTCAAAAACTGAAATTAAACGTCCTGTTGAAATCTCGAGTTATAAATCTCAAGATCCATTTTTACTTTTTTTCATGTGCGTCAAATGGAATCGCAGTATTTTCACTTTTTTTTGGAGGGGGGGGGGGGTTGGATCCGCCAGAAGGGTCCATAAAACTAACAGATGACACCTTGGCTGCGGCTCCCCGTCGATGTGTGGGGGCCGCTGAGCCGGAGCCAACCCGACCGGCTTCTTGGGACGGGTCCTGACACGTCCTAAAAAGATCCGTCAGTTTGCTTATGTTAAGCCGTGGCTGAGGCCGCTCTGGCGACAGCAGTGGCATGGCCTTGTGTACATTTGGAGCAGGAGCGAGGCGCTGCGGCGTGCAGGGCGGCCAGCGCTGCCCGGGCACCGGCTTTGCTATGACACATGCTGGCGATGAACTCTTGACACTGGCCCGGCCGGTTTATGTTCAACATGTGTGTCTCCGTTACTGTCTCTGGTTTCCAGAAGGCTGCCCCAGAAGGCTGGCTCGATGTGGACGTAGGTATGTGTGTGAGTGTGTGTGTGTGTGTGTGTGTGTGTGTGTTGGGGCCAGGCAGAGATGAGAGGAGCAGCAGGATCTGCAGCTATCTGGGAGGTTGGGCGTAATGACACACCGGGGACAGATTAGGTTCCTGTCCATCAGGAAGACTCTGATTTACAGCCGTGCTGACCAGCCAGCCGGCCCTCCACCCAAAGCAAACACACACGGAAAACACCACCGCCTCTGTGTGGTGGCAGCTGGTGGGCTCGCACACATGTTGCATTTGGCTACTGCACGCGCACACACACACACACACATATACACACACACACACACAGACACACAGAGCTCTGAGCCACCTTCGACTTCACTAAATGACAAGCTTGAAATTTCCAATTAATCCAACTACGATATAACTTTTCTCTCTCTCTCTTTCAGAGTGTGCACACATGTATGTTTAGAATATATAATGCTATGCGGTGAATGCCTAGCGCCCCCTACCCCCCCCCCACCCCTTCCAAGAGCCGTGGACGGAGGGAGATGGACAGATCCATTAAACAAGATGTCGCCCCCAAACACAACAATGATTAATCACATGCTGCAAATTATAAGCACCTGTATGAATGAACGGCGGAGAAAAGGCCTCTCCCACTGTCTGACTGCATGCTTTCACTCCTTCAGACAGCTGACCCCCCCCCACACACACACATACACACACACATGCACACCACCTCCACTTTGGCCCCCTGGCTCCTTTCTCCCCCCGCCACTGACCCTCTGCCCCGCTCACTCGTACCAAGAGGAAGTCTGCCTGAAAAGAAATAACTCACCACGTACACAAAAGGCCATTTTGACTTAAACTCGCCGTGAAATGATGGATTTTGATGTTTTACGCAGAGCTGAGCCGCAGCGACACGGGGACCGCCAGGCAGACGGACGCTTCGAGGTGGCATCGTTTTATACTAAAGATGTGGAAATTAATGAAGGCAGCTTAGTATTTTTTGCTGTTTTTTTTCTTTTTTGCTTTTAGCTGATGTCTGAGAGAAGTTTGTTTGCAGACGTAAGGCAAAAATACCAGCCGGATGATTGAAAGGAAATTTAAGTTTTCAATCTAAATACGGCGGCGATTTATTCATCTGGCAACACACTGGATCCACTTCTTAGAAAGGACTGTGGCCCTCTTGTGTGAAAGCACCTGAATTCATTATGCTAACAAGCCCGGGCCACGCTGATAGGCACACGAGCTGATGTGAGGAAATGTGAGTTTGATTAATGTGGGCAAAATTGAGCTGTGCAGACGGCTCCCCAGCCCCAGTTAAAGGAGTCGGCTGCCATCAGGCTCAAAAGGAGGCAGGCTGCGCCGCTGCCCCGACACTTCACAGCAAATCTGCAGCAGACCTTCCTCATCCTGCCACACGGAGCAGCGCCGGCCCCCGCCCGGGCCTGAATAAATCTTGCTGGCACTGGGAGGACGAAATGAAAACCATATTTCCTGATAGTCCACACACAATGAGGGAGATGGGCTTTGTGTTTTCTCTCAAGGGTAGACGCAGCAAATGGGCCCCGACTGGACAGTCTCCTAGTCTCCACAGTATGTGTGGTGTGCGAGGCTGATTTCCTTTTCATTACCAGTAATAGCAGAACCAGTGATACTGGTAATTTATGCAAAAGGTCAATGTGAAAGGAGGAATAAAAGTAAGGCTGCACTGTTTCAAATGGTTAAAGAGGAACTGAAATGTTGCAGCACCAGATCTTTATTCAGCTATTTACTGCTGCATTCCTTTATTTTATCACTTTCTCCATTATTGGTGAAGATAAAATACACATTTACCTCAAAGATAAATCGGTCAAGGTATTGATCCTCTCAATTAAGAACTGATCCTAGAACAGAAATGTTGGAAATTCGAATTATTAAAGACCAAAACGTTCATGTATAGTTAAGTGGAAATACAACACTTTGTCTAAATTTCTCTAAATGGTTAATTCTACTAGTGGATTATAGTCTGCTGCTAATATTATGTCATATGACTAATACCTCTGTATCTCCATCTGTACTACTTTGTTGTCATGATGAGTAACAGTCTAATGCAGGCTGCTCTGGGAACAACGTGTCTTAAATTATCTGTATCGTACCTCCGAGCGCTTAAATGTGATTGTCGATGTATCTAATCATGTTCAGTGTTTTGTACTATAATTGGAAAAGACAAAAAAAAAAAATCCACAGGCCTGTGGAGCAGACTCACTCTGGAGAACTGGTCTCAGGAGAATGAGCATCTAATCGAGCCTTTTTGGATCCAAGAGCAGCAAACATGGAGATCTGCAGCCCTTGAGAGGAGCGTGGCCCACCGAAGAAGGTAGAGAGGTAGAGAGGTAGAGAGGTAGAGGGGGGAGGGAGGGAGGACGGGGGGTTGGGGGGGAGTGGGAGGAAGAGGAAAGCTAAGCAGCTAAGAGAGCCCCCAGGTACCTGCCTGTACAGTCGCCTCTCTCCAAATGTTTACTTTGGACCAGACTGGCGGCCAACTGGTTGCAATTGACCCTCTACCAGGACGAGTTAGAGAGTGAACATGAGACTTTTCCTTCTGGGAAAAAAGATGGAGGAAAGCCACACACGCTCTCTGGAGCGCACACACACACACACACACACACACACACACACACACACACACACACACACACACACACACACACACACACACACACATCCACACATCCACACACACAGGCATGCAAATGTGAATATGAACAGATGAAGAGCCAACACAGGCAATAGTACAAAAAAAAGTAAATTCACAGAGCTCTGTATGTTTAACCTAATGCAAAATGTTTTGAGCCGACTGGACGGAGGCCAGAAATCGACTTCAGACTGGAGAGTCCACCTGCCACAGGTGCTGCGGCTCAGGCCCGCGTGTTCCCCTGGTGTCTGGAAAAACAGAGTTCAGTCAGACGTCGTCATCCTCGGCTTTTATCCTGCAAGCCCCGAGCCTTCCTAGGCCACCCTACGTCCCAACAGGCTGGTCATCGATGGCAGAGAGAGAGACAGAGAGAGAGAGAGAGAGAGAGAGAGACAGGGACGTGATGGAGGAGGGTTGCAGCGAGGACGCCTCCTGGCCCCGCAGACTAAATAAAACCTCTTAATCCTCATAAACTGCTCCATATGAGTATTACATCCCTAACTCTGCGCAGGACTTCCAAAGGGGATGGAACTCATTTCGTCGGCTAAAACATTACCAGGATTCCTCCTGTTGCAGCCCGGGCTCCCATAATAGGTTCCGTGTTCTGCCGAGGGTTCGCTCCGACGCGAGCCTCCCCAAATATCGATGACAGAACGCGCTTATGATGAAAAATGCCCCGGAAAATGTAAATGAGGGGATGGAAGGCGGGTGTGTGTGTGTGTGTGTGTGTGTGTGTGTGTGGGGGGGGGGGGGGGGGGGGGGGGGGCAGGTTGGAATGATTGCTGTGTATGAGTAAGCACGTGTTTGGACAACATGGACGCAAAATGTGCATGCGTGTGTCTGTGTGTGTGTGTGTGTGTGCATTCAGGCCTTGGATGCAGGAACATGAAAAAAAGTTTAAAAAAAAAGGAGAAAAAAGAAAAAGCAGAGCCGACAAGTCGCCCACTTGCTCAGGCGTGATGGTGCAGGCCCTCAGAGTTGATACGATTCATCAATAAAAATCACTTTTAAAACAAACACGGCCGTGTAATCATTTCCCTTGTCAGCCGCCCTATTCATGCTCAGCACGCGAGCCCGCTCTGCACACACCTGAGCAGTGTAAGCTGTACCTCGGCCCGGGCAGGAAACGGGGGGGGGGGGGAGTGTGGGGGGGCAGGTTGGCATTTCACTCCAGGCCAGTCATTTGTCACAATTGTCACAGAATGCACAAACACAAATTACTGAATTATAACTGCGGATGTGCGTGTCCCTGCCTTGGCTAAATCAAGGCAGCGCTGGGAGTTGTCATAACAGGGGTCTGGGGTCTGGGGAGGGTGGGGAGGGGGGGGGGGGGGTGATGGGAGGGGTCGGGGTTGTGTTTATTTGGGTAAACACAACACGAGCGTGTAGCCAAGGTTAAATAATCTGTCCATATAGGAAGTAACCTGAGTCGAAAAAGGTTGGCCGTGCAGAAATCTGCATTAACATCTGCTGATCAGACTGGAAGGAACGAACACGTCACTATTGATAGTCGTGCTGGACAAAACATGCAGTTTTTAAGTCAACAATAAGGAGACAAATGGACGGCAAAATGCACATAGTGCATAGCTGTTGTCACATAGCTAAAAGGACCCTGGTTTTTGCACTCAGGTTTTCTCCCACAGTCCAAAAACAAACATGTTTAGATTAGCTTGAGACTCCCATTGGTCCCTACAGTAAGTGTGAAAGTAAACTGTGTGTGTGTGTGTGTTTGTGTGTGTCCTGTGATAGACCACCGGCCTAGGTATAAAACTATATCTCAAAGCACTATTTCCTTAAAGTATTGACTAATGATGTTTTAGACTAGCTCAACCAGCCAATCAGGTACCAGCTCCTCTGTGACAATGATAAACTTCTCTAGCTTTTCTCTCCAGGTTCAGTTCGCTAAATTTGATAAAAATCCAGTAACTAGTCCAGTTATAGGACTGAAACAACCTGTTCCCACTGGTTTTCTTAGAGGCCATAATGAGGTTTTAAACCTCGTTATTCCTTACAGATTCTCATATAACGATTAATACATTTTTACATTCACTTTTTTCTCCACATTTGCATGAAATCAAACACCTCGCTGCGTATTCAAGGAGCTGCAGTTTCCCAGCAGCAATAGCTCACTGTCACCTCCGCCGTGATGTATCGCTGTAATCAGCGTAAACAAACGAGAGCGTCGCGTCGACAAGCGGCGGCCTCCGACACACACGCACACACACGCACACACGCACACACATTCACACACACACGCACAACCTTCCCACTGCTTGTCAGAAACACACTTACTGCAGGAGACCAAATTTATCGCCCGGGATAAACAAATTGCGGCGATTTTAAAACAAAGCGGGTGATAAATTATTGAGACAAAAGCGAGTTAATCAGCGACTACTGGGGGGAAAATTGAATAACGGTTTCTTTTCGGTTCATTTTTCAGAACCTGACAAACACGCCTTTGTTCCAGCTGCACGTTCGCTTCGTCGTAAACTGAATATTTCTGCAAAATGAGTTCAGACAGACTGGGACATCGGAAGATGCTACGTCAAATAGCGCAACTGAGTCCGCCGGCCGACACTGAAAGAAAGACTTATTTCAAAGACTCTGATGAGAATTTTCTACATTTTCAGATAAACAGTCTTGATGGAGACCCCACAGGTTTGTGTTGTTTGTTTTTTTTAGGGCCGGACATTTCACAGTGTCAGCACTCTCTGGTGGACAAACTATGTAAATGAGACGCTGTTTCTAATTACCTCAGACCTGGTTTAGCATGTCTGAACAGCAAGTTCTTGTTCCTTAGTGGCAAACACATGTACCGCTATGATATATATGCAGTAATTTAACAGCGGCCCCACTTACAGCCACGACTCTTTTCACTCATTTCGTCCAGAGGCGCAAATGGTACATAAACAACATCATATTTGCTTTGTTTTAGTGCTTCTAGTTCCTCAGATTTTAAGATTTGCTCACATTTAAGCCACTTTTCACCATAATATAAACATCTTGTGTCCAGAGTGTAGAATGTAAACAAGACTCAAGCCCACATAAATAATCTTTAATATCTGATTGCAAAAGAGATCAAATCAAATGGCTGCTGACCCTCTCTGAAAACCACCCAACGATCAGAAAACCGAACGACTGACTTAAAGCCCAAATTCTGTTATGCGGTAAACGAACAGTAATCTCATCCCACAAAGACAGAATGTCTGAGCTGTGTGCATCAATCTCTACCCCTGGACAGACTAAATCCACAGTGGAGCTGCAAGAGTGGGGGGGGGGTCACGGGGAGGGGGGGTAGGGGTGCTGCCCTGCAGCAGGAGTGTGTGTCGAGGTGAACCACACAGGTACGGTGGGCCAGACACAGGAAACGTATTAACATGGACCGCCGTTTACTCTCCTGACCACACTGCGTCCCACAGGGACATGGATGAAAAGCTCAAGCCAGGGACTCTTGACGCACACACACACACACACACACACACACATACACACACATACACACACACACACTCACTCACACCACAGGTATCAACAAACACATAAATTCAGATATACTGGACAGTTGCGCAGTCAGACGCACAATCTTTCTAATATATGATGCAAAAACCGTGACTTAAAAATGCTGAGACACACACACACACACACACACACACACACACACACACACACACACACATAAAAACAGAAACACAAATCAAGCCAAAACAAGTTAACACATAAAACATTCATACACACACACAAACACGCTCACACAGGAAGCAGACAGAAACAACACACACACACACACACACACACACACACACACACAGACACTCTCACTGGCAGTTTCCCCGCCTCTCCGTGTTAACACCTGTCCACGTGGACATTCACACACTGTCCATAAACACCTACATAAAACACCTACAGGCGCCCGTATTCTATTAGAGGTCAGCGCCCGGCTCCTCAATTTCATGGCCCATGTATGAGGGCGGCAAAGGTGACAGTGATGACAGAAGGGCAGGCGAGCCGCTCGGCTGCACACTGACTATCACTCACTAACACACACTCACTAACACACACACACACACACAAACCAGACGTTCCAGAAACTGCATCCTGCACCTTTATGTCTCAATTAAAGCTATGAGGGGTTTAAGACGCTAAAATGCCCCCGTCCAAAGAAAACTGTGATTCTGAAGCACAGCGGAGATGCAGAAAGGAAACTTTAATGTGCGAGGTAAACATTTACATTCGGATTTAGTCACTTAGCAGACGCCAAAGCAACTTATGTAAGAGAAAAAACATCCAAAACGACATTGTTATAGGAAGCCGGTGCAACAATAAATACTGCTCTGCAGTCTCAAGGTTCCCACATTTTCAGTCACGCTATGCACTAATAGATGCCTTCATGCTTTGTAGACGTGTCATTTTCTACAGTTGCACCTTAAGTTTTGTATATTTATCCAGTTGCTTCCAAGGTTATTTGTCCCCCAGAAGTCTGATTTAAAAGATGTGCTGTCTGTGTCTATCACTTATCTAAGAAATAATCTTTTTATATGCTTAGAAATTGTGACAAATGTACAGTCTTTTCAACCATCTGTGTTTACTCACGGGGTGGAGGGAAGCGGAGAGAGGAGATATAATTCTCTAGGACATGTTACTTTTTCTCCCGTTTTCCGTGTGTTTTCCATGAGTGGAAAATTGGTCACTAATTTTCCAGGTTTTCCAGGACGCGTGGGAACCCCTGATTCTACCAAGAGAGACGGGAGTGCGGTAGTAACCTAAAACATCATTTTGGTGTTTCGTACTATAACCACTTCCTCCTTTTGCTCTTTTCATCCACTCAACTATTGAGTTGTTCTGACTATCTCACTCTCCCTGAGCTCTCCCTCTCTCTCCCTCCCTCCCCCCCTCCCTCCCTCCTTCCCCTGCTCCCTCACTCTCACAGGAACTACGTCTCTTCCATGGCTGGGAGGGTGTAATTTGTTACAGGCGGCTGGCCCGGCAGAGAGGTCTCCTTCTTATCTGGACAGGGGATCACCGGGAAAATCATATCAGAGCGAAGGCGTGTTTAAATATAGCCGTAATTGCTGCAATCATTTCTTGCTGTCTCTTCGACCCCCACCTCCCGTTTTTAAGAAGGCCCCTCCCTCCGTCCCTCCAACATCCCAATTCCCTTTACGTCCCCCCCTGGCTTTTTTTTTTTTGTGGAGAGCAGCCTCCCTCTTCCCCAGCGTTTCCTCCTCTAGTATCCAGTTAATCCTCGCTCGTGGTGTGGGCTCGGTGGCTGACAGTTGCATGACAAGGAATGTTTCCCTTTGTAAGAGCCTACTTCCTCCTTGCGCAGTTTTAGCCTAATTGAAATGTTTCCTATTGAGCTCAATCAAGGGGGCAATTACCTAATTATTCGCTTATGCCTAACTCGACCCTGTAGAGAGAGAGAGAGAGAGAGAGAGAGGCATGGGACAGCTGGAGAGAGGAGAAGGAGAGAAGAAATATTGAGATAAAGGCAGAAAGAAACACGAGGAGAAAAAAGGGGGACAGGAAATAAAGGGAGGTATTAGACTGAGGGCATTTGTCCTTCACTCCTTGGTGACTCTGACTGTTGAGCGGGATTAAAATGTACACACTGCAAGAAATGTCCGGCCTTACCGTCTGCCAGGTTTTTAGCCCCTTAACAAAGCTGTGAAAACAAGTCGCCAAAGCTCTGAATCGTAATAATGTAAAAGAAACTGAGCTGAGAGCGTCTCATTCAGTCACTCTGTGAAAAGCTGGGATTCGTAGAGCGACCCAGAAGCGCGTTCAAGATGCACATTTTTTGCAGTGCACACAGGAAAAAGGTGGCTCTCGGAGAGAGCGTCTGGTTTTATGGGCTCATAAGGAAAAGTATTATCAAAGAGAGGAGCGAGGGGGACGGGGGAGACGAGAGGGAGACATTAAAGGAGCTGGAATGTTTTGTCCCGGCTCAGCCGGCCTCCAACACATTTAATAATGAGACAGGTAATAAAACACACTTGCACGCGTACACACACACACACACACACACTCACTCACACACACACACACGTATATACACATATTATTGCAGAGGGGAGGACATGTTTTCAGACGCTCTCGTCCAGGCTTTCCTGGCGTTAAAATAGATTGCCTGTGTCACTTTCGTAACGATAATAAACAAAATTTTATAGCTCATTTGAAAATGGCGTACGTTAAAAAGCAATCAGTACGTCGTTAAAAGTATCCATCTTGTGCGAAGCAAAGCTTCACCCCTGAATCATTTACTTCAGCGGCGTGAGTAATGTCCCTCGGCCGCGGCGCGCACGGCGTAAATATCGCTACCTGTGTGAGGGAAAGCTGTGTGTGCGCCTCTCTTTCCAGCTCTGTCCTTCTCCTCCTTCTTCTCCCTCTCATCTCTGGATGGCCCCACACCGGCCTCAGCCTTCGACAAGTGTGTTGGCCGGGCAACTCTTAAATCAATCATTTAAATATATGGATAAATCAGCGAGCCGTCTGGGTTTAAGCACACATGCCGTAGCTTAATTCACCCGAGCAAACGAGCGCAGCAGCCATATTTCAGCCAACATGTGCACCACTGTTGTCTAAACAAGCGCTGCGAGGCAGGCCGCAGAGGAGGGTCCTGGCTGGAGGTCATGGAAAGCAGTTATAATGCACGCACACACAAACACTTACACAAATACGCACAACACACACACACACAGACACACACACACGTGGGCTGTGAAAGGAGTGAGGGCCCTGGCTTGAGGTCATGGAAATCAGTTATAATGCCGCCTTTCACCAGGGAAAATGAGAGGAGCAGTGGATCACAGACAGACAGAGGGTGCACCCCTCAACCATATGTACAGTGTATAAGTGCACGCGTGTGCGACCTGTGTGCACGCACCAACAAACACGCCGGTGTTGGGCAGTAACAGAATACATGTTAAAGAGTATTCAGAGTTACTGTGTCCAGTGGCTTTGTAAGTAGGACCTCATGTTTCCTCCAACAGTCCAAAAAACAAAAAAAGCATATTTAGGTTGATTTGAGACTCTAAATTACCCTCAGGTTATGTCACGGTGAATTGGGTGCGTGTATGTGTGTCCTGCGATGGACTGGAAACCTGTCCAGGGTGAATCCTCTGCTTTCAGTCTATGTGTGCTGGACACTGTCATGTAGTATAAAAGTGGTTTTATAAGAGGATAGATTGGTTTATTAACTGTGCACACAAAACTGGACACTTTTTGAACTGTCTGGGGTAAACGACATTTTGAAGGAGAGAAGTATAAATAACTGAGAATCACAAATAGAGACCCTGCTCGTGTCAACGATTCCGGAGAAATCGAAAGTATCTAGAACACGCAATCGAGCAGAGCATGTTACAAATTACATTTTTCGAGCACGTTTTGTTATTTTTTAATATTGTGTAGTGGAAAACATTTTTAAGGTAACCCACTCACACACACACGGATACGTAAAATGGCAGGCAACCATATGATGGCCTGAAACACACACACACACACACACACACACACACACACACACACACACACACACACACACACACACACACACACACACACACACACACACACACACACACACACACACACACACACACACACACACACACACACACACACACACTGACCTCTACGGTCCACAGAGAGAAGAAAAATGGAAGCCCACTCTCTCACAGGCTGGGTGGGCTGGTCAGCTGGACTTAGCAGGGCAGTGCATCTGGGAATTCTGCTAAAACGCTTTACACGCACACAATGAATGCAAACACACACGCTCAAACTGCTCCATTTCCACAATTTCACAAAAAAAGTTCAGTTCCACTTGCACCAAAGCAAAAATCATAAGGGGATATTTTTTGAGCGCGAGGTTAAAGCGGGAAAGGAGCTGAGCAGGAAAGCAGGGAGAAGAAAGGCTGAGAAAGCACAAAAAAAAAAAGAGAAAAATGGAGCGTATCTCTGGATCATCCAGGTGGTCTTTACCCCCGGAGCCTGCATGGGCACTACACCGACTTGAAGGGCAGAACCTGAAACCCATGCAAATGTGATCAGCAGAGCTGGCCTTGATTGGGACGGCCGCATATGATTAAATATAATTGCAAAGAACGTTTTCCAAATGGCTCGGTGGTTTTGAAAAAGTAGGAAGGAAGGATTTAAAACCAATTCCCCAGGTTTTTTTTTTCCTCCTGTCTTCAGAGAGAAAAGAGAGAGGAGTAAAAGAGAGAGAGAGAAGGTGTATGTGTGTGTGTGTGAGAAAAAGTGAATTTTGCAACACGGTGAGAGAGACAGACAGACAGACAGGAGATAAAAAGGCGACAGACTCCTTTCAGAGCGGGGCTGGTTTTTACATGCACACGCTGAGCGCGGAGGCTTTGCTGGCAGATAAAGTACGGTGGGGTTTCGGGGGCAGAGCCGTCACACTCGGATGATTGATGGCTCGGTCTGAATGCTTAAGTCAACAGAGCGTGAGCACGTCTCGGCAGCGCAGCCCGGGCGCAACTCTCAGCACCTATTTAAGGGTCAGGTGCTCCAGAGACACACCGACTGTGCAACTGCGCCCATTATCTTATCAAAGCCGGCGCTGAGAAGAAAACAGAGAGTGGAAATCAAATCCTCAAAGTTCGGGGAAACGGTCAACACGTGAGTTCGAACTCGAGTCGAATCTGCATATTTGTCGATATATATATATAGTTCTTTTTCTTACAAATTTTGTGTCAGAAGTCGAGGGATAAAGGTCTAAAAACAGCGACCACTCTGCACCACGTGCGCCCGGAGAGATTCCTTGAAATGACGGAGGATGAAATCTTTGGTTCTATTTCTGAGCAAAAAGAAGAAAAAAAAAAGTTTTTCAGCCGTTTGGCTCTTGACAAGTCACGCTGCTATTTCAGAGTTTTATTATCCCGTCTCCACAGCTGTGCAAAGAAATTATTCAAATGCACATAAGAGCATGTCGGAGCCGTTTGAAGACAGGCTGGAGAAAATACGAACCTGTATCCTCTGAGCGACTTCTCATGGGTTGAATCGGTTATTCTGCCTTTTAGGCTGAATAAACAGTTTGCCAAACAACTACTTTGAAAAATGCGTGGACACAGTTGGACTTTGTTTTCACATTTCTGACAGGAAACCAAATAAATATAATTTTAAAAAGCTCAAGTCATACTTTTACCTCATGAGAAAACGCCTGGTTTTTACAAGACAGAGTTGACATTATGTGCGCCTGTGAAGGCTTTAAGTTGCCGAATTACAAAACTTTTCCATTTCTAACGTCAGTAATTGTTTGGCTTGATTGATCCATCCATCCATTATCTTTACCCACTTTATAACCAATGGTGTCACAGGGTCTGCTGGAGCTTATCCCGGCACACATGGGGCGAAGGCAGGGAATGCAACCCGGACACACACACACACACACACACACACACACACACACACACACACACACACACACACACACACACACACACACACCATTTACTCTCACACTCGCACCTAGGGACAATTAAATGTCTCCAATGACCTAAAAATGTATGTTTTTGGACTATGGGAGGAAACTGGAGTACCAGGACAAAAATCCACATAGACACAGTTAAAACATGCAAACATCTCTCAGAAACTTCACGCTGACCAGGATTCAAAGCTTCTGGTGACTCGTCTACCATGCATCCACAAAGCAGTACTGAACCCAATATTAAGAGGTGTTTTAATTCACAAAAAACACAGAGAGACATTCCAGAACCAGAGAAATAATATCACCCGGACCGATGCTATGCTAACACCAAACTAGCTAACCTCAAGCTCACTAAGAGAGCTATCAGAACGGAGGAGAAAGAGAAGACAAAAGACCAGGATTCAAATATACATGTGATACGACAGCACTATCTGTCACAACTGACATATTAATATGATATTAATGGGAATAATATTTATAAAAGAAAGCACGAAAGAGCTTCCGAGGGCTCATTGTGCATGTTAGCTTTAAAAGCCAGGATTCACCAATAACAAATGGTGTGAAAAGACAAAATAAACACCAGAATTTACTACAAAAGACAATGCAGTATCAGTAAATAGAATTGTCTGACAGTAAAAGGTTTGGGTTATGTTAGAAATCTCTGTATTCCTGGTCTTTTATGTCTTTTTTACATAGGTGGGGCCGTTAAAGAAAAGGCGACTTATGTCAAAACGTGGTGACAACAATAGGGTCAAGCACTTTCCCAGTTACGCAAAAAATCGAATTATCTTTTATTCCACTCTTAAACTGTTGCACATTTGCTCGCGGTTATTCAATGCTGAAAAGAAAGACTTCAAATCTAAAGCCATGTTTGAACAAAGTGTGCTTCCAGTAGAGCTCAAATCTTTGGGGAAATGTCAGCAGCCAGTGAAGGAAAACATTCACACGTGCTCCCGTACGTGTGTGTGTGTGTGTGTGTGTGTGCATATGAAACCCTCCATTGTGTGAGGAAGGATTTGGAGGGTTTCTGGGTTCCTTGTTGCAAGGGGCAGGTGGTGTCCACCCTGCTGATCTGTGGGCTGCTCCACTTCAACACCTTGTCACCAAAGCCCCTGAAGCCCCTCCGCCCACCTTCCGCTCCGTCGTGTCATAAAAGAATCCAGGTCAGAAATCTGTCTCTTTTCCAGTGAATTTATAGTACTTCGACTCCCATGTCACCCTGGGTGTAATTACTTCCTCATCTACATCTGGGAGAGATGAGTGTGTTTACAGACCCCCAGGAGGCCTCCCATTGTTTTAAGGAAAACCTGAGTCCTGTTTTCAGATTTTTTTTTTTTCAGATCTTTTCTATTTTTTTTTTTTTTATGAGAACGTTTCACTCAACAGATACACTTTACAGCCGGGTGCATTCCAGGAGCAATGTGCGAGACATGGCCAGAACTTCAAACAATCATAAAATGAACAAATATGAAGGAATAACAGCTCTGACATTAAATCAAAGACACCTCTGCACCGAGCAGCAGATATCTGCAGAAAGTCTACCGGCTGCCCAATGATTTGCAGGCCATTATATCTTGAAATACCAAGGCAAAATCTGATAGTGGCATCAAGGTGATAGCTTAGTTATTAGCACTGTTTGTTTGCATAAACAAGGCCCAGGTACAAGTGCCATTCAAATCAAGGGCATTTCTGGGTAGACTTTGCATAGGTTAGAGACTGGAGACCTGTCCTTTCAACCTGTGAGTGTTGAACCATATATAGTTGCACAGTCTGACAATAAACAGACAATGGCAGGAGAGAAAATGTTCTTACATGTGTTACTGTGCATCCTCTGAATCCATGCTTCTCTTCTGACGAATTACAGTGGACTCAGTTGCCAAGCTGCCTTACTGTAAAACATGCCAACTCAACTGCAAGAAGTTAGACTTGGCAAAGCAAAGGAGGACTCATCCGGACTCTAGTTTGTCTGAACTCGCTCTACACAGCATTTATGACTAATTCCTGGTCCGAGCTGCATTGCTTGGCCTATACTCATCATATCGACCCATGTCTATCTCATTGCTAGTAGTTGGCTACACCTACAGGTAAATAAAGACTATATGGAGCAACAGGTGGTGGTTATTACTCTGGTGATTTGCTGCCCCCTGTTTGTCTGGAGGAGTCTGGGACAGGTGGCCAGATATTACACATCATCCCTTGAAGCAAAGTAACAGCAGAGGTCAGGCAAGCTGAGTATAATTGGGTTTGGATGATGTGAGCTCATTTCGGGATTTGTTTACAACCTGTCTGAGGGGCTGACCGCTCGCGATCCCGCTGCTAATGGACTCTTTTAAGTCTGTTTAGAGTGGAAGCTTTGACCCCGGACACAGAGCTGGGGAGTGAACGGTTTCGTGAAATATCTGACAGGGATGACAGTCATAACTATAAAAATAAGACCCAAGTTTGAGCCTCGCTTTGAAGCTGTTGTTTGAACTCTGCAACTGCATCTTGTGACCGAGCGGGCCACCCCGTCCGAGGCTCAACGCGCCAAACGCCTCCACGGTAAAACTTATCGATGAGAATCATTATTTCGGACAACAAAAGAGTTCTGGGAAGTCGCTGATAAATGCCTCAAAGTTGCATTATAGTCTTTACCCCTTAAGTTTCCACATGTCAAACCTACAAAAATCAAAGACAGATGCACTACAAACACACTGAGAGTCTTCAGTGGGGTTTGGTGCCGATTGGCGACATGGCCGAGGCAGCATTGCGAGTGTGTTTAAACAAAGTGAAATTCAATTGTGGAGATGTAGCAGGAGTTTGAAATTTGCTCCATGTGCTGTGCAAACATATGTTTAAAATGCAGTAGATATGTACATATACAAAAGGAGATGAAATGCGTGTTTACTACTTTTTGTAACCCCCCCCCCTCCACTCTGCACCTTAGAAAAAGAGAGCAAAAGGAGTAGAAATACAAAGTCAGGGGGGAGGGAGGGAGGGAGGGGAGGAGAGGAGAGGGGGGCAAAGGGAACGAGACAAATCCAGACAGGAACGGTCGTGTGGTCTGAGCCATTTTCATCAGTGTGTTTGTCTTTCCACTCCAAATGAATGGCAGATGCTACAAGGTGGGCTACTAACAACAGCAAGGCCGCTGCAACAAATAGCACATACACAGTGCAGATTTATCTGTGCGATAGCGTCCTGCAGCAGTCGCCCCCCCTCCTTCCCCACCTCCCTGCCTCCTCAGCCCCCCCCCCCCCCCCCCCCCCCCCCCCCCCCACCCACCCTCCTGTCTGATTAGGAGCAGGCGCGAGCCGGCGAGCAGTGAGCAACGAGCAGATAAGCTCCGAGCGGCGGAAGGACGGAGAAACTGAGACAGCTTTGACGTGCTGTAGGTCCCCGGCTGGAGCGGAGCCCAATAAATCGCCTTGATTTCAGGCTCTGTCATGGTTCCACCCAGGCCTGTATATCAGCATGTGTGTGTATGTGTGTTTGTGTGTGTGTGTGTGTGTGTGTGTGTGTGTGTGCATGTCTTGGCCCATTTGCAGATGTCTCCTCAATAGGCGTAGAACTCCGACACACCCCCGCGTATACAGTATGAGTGCGCTTTACTGTATGTGTGTGCATGCCTGAAAGTGTCCTCTGTGTGTATGTGTGTGTGTGTGTGTGTGTGTGTGCGTGTCTGTCTTCCTGTGGGGCCTGCAGCTGTGACAGGACCTACATCACGACACAAACATCAGGAAAACAGCTCAGGACACAATCACTGGATCGCACAAGATCAGATTCGGTGACTCAGCAGGGGCCTGGGGAGCACAAACGAAACAATCACATGTAGACAAAACTCACAGACAGTGTGTGCACGCACATGCACACAAACACACACACACACACACAGGAACAGTATTTAACCTTCACTCCATGGGGGGGAGGGGTTCGTCTCATCTCTGATTTCCCCAATTTCCCCCCGCCGATTCGCTCCCTGCTGGAGCCAGATGAGGACGAGGATGGCACAACAACGGCGACGCTTTTGATCTTCCGCCTGGTCATCAGTGTCCGCATCGCCATCCTCTGCCCCCTCTCCCCAATCCACCTCCCCCTCCCCCTCCCCCCACTCACTACCCACCCGCTGCCACCCCCGCACCCCCTTCGGGTTGGGTGCCTCCCAGCTGCAGCCCAGCTCGTCCTGATTGCGCCTGATTTGGGTTAAGTGATTATTACCCTGCTGCGGTTTGGGTAGGGACTCTCCCACAGGCTGGAAACAAGGAAGGAGGGAGACCTCTCCCTCTTAAACACACACACACACACACACAGACACACATATGCACACACACTCCACTAACACACCAGTCTGTTTAGGTGTGTATCCAAGAGAAGGACAGAAAGACGGAGGCAGCCTGGAGGGAAAAGATGAGTGTAAACATACATGATAAAAAGAGGGAAATCAGAGAAACGCATGCGTGTGTGTGCGTGTGTGTGTGTGTTATGCGTGTGCGTGCATGAGTGTAGTTATTCAAATTTGCCACAATTAAGGTATTTCCTTTCACCATTGTTATGCAAATAGTAGAAGTCGGGCACGTTGCGATAACAGCCGGAGGCAACAATTGTCTAGTCGAGTGCGATAAAAATCACTGATGACATAATTAAAACAGCCAAACACGGAGCAATGGGGGAAACCATACGAAAAACAGGATGGAAATATGTCATTCATGCCTCAACGTGAGGCACGTTGCAGTCTCGCTCCCCCCATTTTATGTCTTTTTTTGTGTGTGTGTCAGGAGGTCGAGAGACAAACCCATTTCGTGTATGTCATAATTTACGGCGTTCTGCTGCCGACAGACTTTTCCACCTCCGTGTAAAAAGTCTCCTCCCAAAGAAAGACGTTTAGACACTCTGGCATTTCCGAATTGAAAATATGCAACAAAAGCAGGTGGATGGAAACATACTTGGTGAGAGAGGCAGGGTTCAAAATAGACCGGTTGTAAACATATCACCAAAAGCTTAAGAAGCTCACACTCGAGGCTCCATGCGAGCACAGTAACCGGGACGTTACGGGAGAAGCGTGGAGGGAGGGAAAAAGGGAAAATGTTCCAAACACATATTTACGACCCGGAGTTAAACTGTCTCTCACTCTGTAATTCTCGGAGCTTTTTACTGCAGGCTGGGGGTGAACAAAGTGCACGTTCTGTTATTCTACCGTCCGTCTCGTCTTACATCCACCCATCAGATTTAGAGCTGAGGTTTCAGGGCCTCCGCTGCAGAGACTCGGGGCCTTCGCTGCATTAGGAACACCCTGAAAATTGGGCAGAGTTCAGGATGGGTTATGGGTTTCTATTCATACTCGCTTCCTTTCTGATTTGCTTTTTCTGGAGAGACAGTGCAATTTCCATGGCCAATTTCTGCCGCCGCTTGTGCTAAAAGGTCACCTCCTGACAGATATTTGGTCCGAAAAGGCAGAGATTTAGATTTGTGACACGTGTGCGAATAATAACATTTTTTCTTTTTCTTCTTTGCCCTCAAAAGGTGACCCGGCCTTTGGGAGGACAGAAACTAATTGTCAGAGCTCTTTACCAGTTTAAAGGAAATCTACAAGCATTACCTTGAGCGTTCTTGATTTTTCTCCATTATCCGTGACTTTTCCTGGCTTGAGATTAAGTCTACACCACAGGAAAATACACCTCCGATGGCCAATCACAATGAGCCAACTGGACGATAGTTTTTCCCTCCAAAAAAGTTTTTTTTTGTAGCCAGCAGTAAGAAGCGTATCCGTTTTATCTTCGGTTGTTTTAGGATAAATGCCGTGCCGCCCCGTAGAATCCCAAACCATTTCCCTATCTCGTCTTTCGAATCAACAGCGGAATATTTTGTTAGTTTACCGCGTGCTATCAGATGTTCCCATCGTTATGGATTCAAGGTGTCCCGGGTTCACATCGCAGATAATGAGCGAACAGCTGCGGTCCAGCTTTGGCCTGTTGTCGGGGGGCTGAGACGCCCGGCCCGGGAGCAACATGAAAAGGAGAACCGGCAAACGAGCTCAGAATGAATACACACGCAGAACCTCGGGGGCGGCGGCGAGCCAAAACACACACCATAATCTAAAACACGCCAATTCAATCACGGTGGGAAAGATTCGACGAGCCGCACACACCTGCTCGGCGGAGGAGCGCCACGCGGGAGCGATATTTCACACGTCCGGCCGTGAATTTTAAAACGGTGTGGCCGCGGTGGACAGCATGCAAAGTGGGTGTCGAGGCCAAAAATAGTTTAATCTATGGAAATACATATAAATTACCCAAATGATCCTCGACGAGGCCGAGCGGCCGAACAGATGGTGTTATTAGAACGAGGATCTCTAGAAGAAGTAACTGGATACCGCGCGCTAGGCTTCATGCTACCGCATTACACTTTCGCTATAGCAATACACTGCGCCCGAAAACCCGTTTTATCTGCAATATTTAGTAGTTTATAGAACAGTTTACGGCGAGCCTGCAAGATATCTGGCAGCGTTTGACACTACGACTGCCTGCGGCAATGCTAACACTAATATCTCATTTTTAGTTTAGGTAATCAAAATTACATTTGTGCAGCATCGCCATATTTAAGCCCCGAAGCATTTTCAGATGTTTTATGTTTTGCCCTAAATGCATTTGTACTTCTGATTATTTATTTCCCAAATATTCAGTGCAAACACTGGGGGAAAGTTAACTCTGTTGAAGACGGCGTTTCTGCATTACATGTTGTTATTATTGGCATCGCCTTCATCATTGTTTTATGGCATTGTGACAAAGCAGAAGACAGGATTACATTACTGGTAACGTCCTGATTTGAGTACATTCGTTATGCTAATGACTCAAAGTGAAACGTTAGCATAATGAGCGTGCTGGCTTCACTCAAAGTGTGGAGAAATACACAGGCAATTAAACAGCTGAGCAAAGTCACAAGTTGTGATTTTATGTAATTCATCATAAAGGAAAATCTTGTAGTGTTACTTTTCTACTCCCAAAAATCCATCAAACTGCAAATGAATTGAGTTGTGTTGCATACTACATATTGAAGGACGGCAAATCTATCACTGGGACATTTCCATGTTTGCTCCAATCTAAGAAAAACAAACTAGAAAACTCTTTTGTCTCAGTGAAACTGTGAGGACGCCACCTGGTTCGAACACACAGCCAAGATTAGCAAAAGACAATTAAGACGCTGATCCTCTATCAACACCACAAACCACTCTGGTGAACAAAACGTCATTTCTATCCACCACTGAATCTACGACATTCACACGGGCACGTTTGCACACGTGGTACAAGGTGATACGAGACGTCAGGTGGCGTCATACCTGCAGGTGGCGCTAACGAGTGGACGGGAGGTTACCTGGGACGACTCCCACGCCGGGCGCAGGCCCTGGGACCCAATTACACAGGGCAAGAAAAAGAAAAACATGGAGCAAACTTTTTCTTTCTTTTTCTTTTTTTTTTTAAAGAAACTAATTGGTCTGCTTCTAATTAGGTAGAAGAGCAGTTGGACATTAACGCAGGAATGCGGGGTGTGAAGAGATTCTTCGGCGGCAACTGATCTCAGATGTTTACCACGCATGAGCCGTTTTAAAGCGTTAAAAAACGGCGCGCCGAGGTGCCAAACACAACGCCGACAGGAAATGAATAATGTTCGACACATCATCGCGTAAACAAACTGCACAGCCGCTGTCCTGTAACACACACTCCTGTGATGTGCGCCGCAGAAAATGTATTCACGCGCCTGTTTGGGTTGGAGGGTTTCTATGGAAACGTGTGTGCTTTTTTTTCCCCCTGGAGTCAGACCTACTCCAAAGAGGATCTATAGAGATGTCTGAGGTCTACGTACAGTAGTGCGTTTTCAATCAAAGAAAAAAAAAAGGGTCGCCCGGGGGGGAAAATCGCACGTCGCGGCACACTGTTGTCCAAACAGGGGCAGAGGAGAGAGAAAACATCAACTGAGGAGGGGCGGAGGGGGTGGCCCGGACCACCAGGGTTATCCCCACACCCTCCGTATTTACTTAAACTTTCATGGTTTGACTGGGGTCCTACAGGGCCATCTTTCACCCGGCGCTCTCCCCTCCTTCACACCCAAAAACAGCATGCAGCTCGAGAGGTTTCCTGCAGTAGGAGAGTGACTAATACGAGCATCCTACACACACACACACACACACACACACACACACACACACATACATACACACACAAAGGGGGTAAATGATCCTCCTTGGTCACACTGACCTGTGCGTAAGGTCAAGCGAGTGGGAATGTTTCCCACAGACGAGTAAAAGCTGCTTGACCCGTTGTCCCGTCCTATCGAGTCCAGAGGGGTTGAAGTTTCCAGCGGCGCAAAACTGTTTCGTTTGTTCGACCAGGCCGGGCCAGATATGACCAACCTAAACCGTGCGGCTTTTTGTGGGTGGACGTTCGCGTTTCAGCTAATGCCCAAAAACAACACTCGATATGTTAATGCCCAGCTGACAAAGCTCCCTCGCGGCTTGGCTCGCCTCCTAAGAACATTTTAATACGACTAATTAGCAGCAGCACCTTCGCCCCGGAGGAAATGTAATGCAAATATTAACGCTTCAAGGCGTATTTACTGACAACCTCTTAATTTGTTTTCAGCCCAAACAGGCAGCGTCGCTTTGAACCGTCCGCGCTGCTATAATACAGAGCAGGTATAAGCAGCAATTACGCATGTTTTTGCAGGCCTTGAACCTGAACGAAAACTGGACGCGAACCCTTGATTCTGGTGTCAGAACCAGCCGTGCCTGACCGCCATCCTGCAACCCCAGCACATTATATGAAACGCAGCACTCCACCAGAGGGTGACTGGCAGCATGGAGAAATAATACAAGTAAATTTTAGGGCATCATTCATTCTCTTTACCCTTCTCTTTCTCTTCACTACATACTTAGACTTTGCACTTGCATTGGGACTCGCACTACAGCACTGTTTGGTTACAAAGCAGGTTAGAAGATGAAAGGACCAGTATAAACTGTTAATCTATGGTCTCTTTTGGAATGTAATTTCAATGATTTTTGTGCAATGTAAGTTTATTCTCACCTTGTTGGACTTTTTTGGAGTGTTTGTGAGAAGGTGTTTGACGTCACATCACATCTCTGTGAAGAATGTTGACCAGCGTAAGTTTGTGATGTAGCTTCAGTGTTTTTACCCCTTCGTTTTGGGTAAAAGTCTCTGCTAAATGACTTAAAATGTCCCTCCATATCTTCAAGAACATCTTTGCTGACCCTACTCTTCTAACAGCAACATATCACCTAACTTCTAACTGCTGCCACTTCTTAACTAATACTTGTATTAGCACTTAAACTACATCGCTCTAATCCACTGGTAGCAGTATTCGTTTCTACACTAAGGTGTCCTTCGTGACATAAGTTTTACATGGCTTCTTTTGTTTTGTTTTTTTTGCAACTTGGGTGGACTGACCCTTAGGAGTGTTTGTCGGTGGGTGTTTGACATCTCACACCTTGTTGATGTCACAGACTAACCCCAACCCATCGTGGAAGCTCCCAAAGAGGGTTTATCTCAAACAAACTTCAACAGGAAAAAACTCCTGCAGCTTCTGGAAAAGACAACAGGAAACTCCAGATGCATCTGCCTGGAAAAAAAAAAAAGGAAAGAGAGAGAAAGTGGACAAGGAGATGGACGGCCGCCCGGCCTGTCTGTCTGTCTGGGAGGGTGGAGGTGGTGGAGATGGTGGGTGGGTTGTGGACTTCCCCCTCCCAGGAGCACAGAGACCAGGCGGGTTTGCTTGTTGTTCTACGGCCCCCTGAGATTCCCCTCACTGATCATCCCGGCAGCAAAACGACTGAAATCGCTGAAAAATATTCAGATCATGACATCACATCAGCCACCGCCGCTCTGTGTGTTTTCTTGTGGTGTGTGGAGCTGATCTCCACGTCTGCAGCGAGACCTCCTTGTTTGAGAGAATGAGTGTGTGTGTCCTCGCTCTCCCACACATGCCTCTGTATGATACAGACTACCCACAGAGGTCCTGTGCTTTGACAGGGAAGGTGAAAGTGGGGCTTTTTTTTTTCTGGCTGTGGAAAATGGAGGCAAGTTTTATGACCCATGTTCCCTGTCCTCCTGTAAAAATCACACCAGCCGTTTTCCAGCGTTGCAGCATCATCCGCCGCGCAGCCAATGAAAACAATGGAGCGTGTGGAGAAGAAACAAGGCAAACAAAGAGGGAGCAAAAAAAGAATAAAAAAAAAAGTGGGGGCTTCTTGGACGGAAATACCTGCAGGTCTACTTTATACATATACATCATCCTTTCCCTTCCCATCAGACTCGGAGGTAGAGCTCATACCTACCCACACACATGTAGAAATCTTTAGCGGCCTCAGAAAAAAGTTCTCATGGGTTTTCGGTGGCAATCCAGCCTGGCAATCTTCCAGCGCTCTCTCCAGGCACTTTTGTTTTGTGCAGAGGGGGGGTCCGCTGGGCCGGGCCCAGCGAAGACGCATCACGGCAAAGGACCCACCGCGTGTGGGTGGATACCCGGGCACAGTTTTGTAATTCCATATTACGGAGTGGAGTGCTGCCAAGCTACTCTCTTCCCTCGCCCCTAATTGTGATTGTCAAACTTTCTATTGAATTATGCAAACAGGAGAGAGCGGAGTGGGAGGAGGGCGAGGGGTGGGGAGGGGGGGGCAAATGTCCCCGCGAAGCCTTGAAGATGAGAGAGCAGGAAATGCCAAAGTGGCTGTCCTGTGAGGTCCTGTCTGTAGAGGTCGGATGAAGACATGTATTGTGTGTATGATTCATGTGCCACAGCGCATTAGCGCACAACAAGGGCTGAGAGGAGGCAGATTGGCTCGGAGCGCCAGAGGAGAGGGACAAGGCATTTGTATTCCCCTGCGCTGGTAATGCATGGTAACAAGGGTGATTTGCACAGCTAAATCAAAACCAAGTGATGGTGACATTGAAGCACGGACGCATCCAGAAGACGACGGAGGCGCTCCACATCCGCCGCCCGCTGCAATCCATTTGCTTCTCAGGAGACGCAGTCACTCGAGGTAACATGACGAGTTAGTTAACCTGCGAGAGCGTGCTTGAACCCTAATGCGCAGCAGATGTGGCCATCTTAGAAGTCACACGTTTTATTGAAAGCTCGCCGCGCCGCTGCCTGCTTTGCTCCTCTAACCCCCCCCCCCTCTCTTTCCCCTCCCCTCCTTCCCTTCCCCTTCACAGGAAATGTTTGGAGGATGAGAAACCACGTCAGTTTATCTGCAAAAGGGCGACTTTGATCGCTTTTCGTCCGCGTCGACGTGTGCGTTTGGGCCGTTCGGGGATATTTAAGAGAAGGAGAGCGGGCCGGGATAGGTGGAAGATGGATGCATGATAGGAGACTCCTGTGAAGGCTTCCAGTGGACCTGCCTGCCAGGCAGCCACATTACTCATGTAGTTGGAAGGTCTATTATGAAATTGGCTGTGCATTACAGGGATCTAATGTACGCTCCTGGCAGTGCATGCACGCCGCCTGCGGTAAGGCTATCTAACACAGTCAGTGCCATTTATCTGCTGTTGTGATCGGACCCACAGCAGACCTGCCTAAACACAGCTTATCTCCACCCCCCCCCCACCCTCGCTCCTCCCCTCCCCTCCCCTGCATCCCGGATTGCGTCCACAGCGAGGAGGGGAAAGAAAGCTGAGGACGTGCGAACAAGTCCCCCGTCGGATGATTCAGCCCAAAATCACACAGGATGACAAAATCTAGACCTGACAGGCACCTCTAACTCTTCATCAACCCCTCTCCTCCAGGCTCCTCCTCACCCCCACCTCTCTCTCTCTCTCTCTCTTTCTCTTTCTCTCTCTCCCCCGCCCCCCCCCACCTCCACCTCCCTGGCTCCATTGCTCCAGGAGATCCTATCATTTCTCCCGCAGACTAGATTTCTTGGGTGACTTCAAAGCTTGTTCACTAAGTGTTTAGAAGAATGCAATGGAAACAGGAAAATAATGTTCTGATTTCTGTAAACTTTATAACATCTGCTTTTGCTTAGCGCTGCTGCAGTGTGAAGCAGGGGCTCCATACTGCGTTCAGCTCGGGACATTTTTTCCCACAGTTTAACCGGCATCTCGCGCTCCAAGCTTGACGGGAAAAGTAAAAAAAAAAAAAAAAAAAAAAAAAAAAAGGAAGAAGAAAAAAAAGGAAAAGATCCGCGTCTTGAGCCCAAGGAGCACAATATTACAGGTCACAAAATGACATTAAAGCGTTGGCCGAAAGTTTTGAGAATGGAGGACAGTTTAATTACTTCCCATTTTCAGCCACGTCACAGACCATTAGAAAAGCAGGTGAGGATGAATCCCACAAGAAAGGTAATAGTTTTAACCCTCCTAGAGCTAATTTCCACCTCTGTTTGTATAACCTCCATCTTTTGAGAATTCGGAGGATGCAGTGAGTATATTTCCACTGAGAGGGAAAGGAACCAGGCGAGGCTTTGCCTGCGTCCCAAAAGGCCTGTGAGTAATGTTGCTGGCACCGTGCAAGCATACACACAGACTAACGCTACCTCCTTGTGTATACACGAGATGACAAGCCGTTTTCAGGGCCAGGCCAGATAACTCCATCACAATCTCCCCACGCTAACAGGGCAGCATGACAAGAGCGCCGTGTATACACACACAGCATCCGACTGGCAGCCCCGGGGCTCCTGTCTCCTTTCCCCTAACTCAATCATGCTCGGGTTTCACTCTCGCCCATCCGAGGCTAACTCGCTTCCTCTCTCTATCCCCTAACACACACATACAAGCACGCATACAACCCCCCCCACCCACCCACCCGCCCTTAAAATCCTTTAACCCACATCCCACCCATACAGAACCAGACCTCAGTCCAATCTCCGTGCGCAGAGAGAAAACAGATTTCTCAAAACCTCCCAAAAATAAAATGATTATCCTTGAAAATAACATGAATGGATGCATATTACAGGGACAGGGAGCGGCCGGAGAAGCCTTTATTAATTCTCTGTATTTGCTCCAGCGGTTAAAAATAGAAGTAAAGACAGAGGAGAGTAAATTTTGGCAGGATTCAGTCGCGGGCCAGCGAGGGCACACGTGCAGCTTCAGAGACAGTAGTCCTGACCGATGAAATCTCCCCGAACGCGCTTAAAAGGAAAAATCTGCCTTAAATCACTCTGACACCGCTGCAGAGAAAATAAGCACTGGCAACGCACCTTGCACGTCTCCGTTTCATTGTTTGGTTGTATATTTGTCATATTCCAGTCGAGGCGCCAAGATACCGCAAACATGAAGTCACCTGGAGCAACTTGGAGCAGCTGCAGACGAGGAAGCTCACCTCTGCCACTGAAAACACTGCGGCGTCGGGCCCTCTGAGTAACGGGGCGAGAGCATCCTTCTTGAGGGCCTCATCCGAGCCTGATGCATCACAACGTAGGGAGGGATCCATCACGGAGGAGGAGATGAGTCGCTGACAGAGACCTCGATAAACCATGAAGCATCGCGGGCGTGAGAGACACAGACACGTCTTGTTAATGAGCCGAGAAAACAGAGACTCCCCTGAACCCGACAGCTCCGACTTCCACCCCGTGAATCATCAGGTCAGCTCACACGGCCTGCGAGGAAACTCACCGTTTCTGGGATTTTGTTATTGATTTTCCCAGGTTACAATGTTCACGTCCACCTCAAAGTGTGGGCAAGTTAAGATGTTCTCTCTATGGATGTCAGAAGCTAATGTGGCTAGGTGAGGGTAACAGTGGGACCACACCTTTTATTTACCCAAATTCATCACAACAACGGTTTCGCTTTGGAGTACGAGAACGTGTATACACGATTGTCTGTCATAAGCGGCGGATGCAGTTTCTGTGTTTACATCAATCAACGTTTGTTGACTTTTCAAATTAAACAACATTTGCAACATGTCATCGGCCTGATCCAGATTATAATTTCAGGCAAAAATCTGCACGGAGGATTTCACACATGATTTAAATGCAAAGCTAAACTCGTGTCGTATTGGTAGGAAAAAAAATGTATTAAATAAACTCGATATAAAAAAAAAAAGATGATTTGGAGTAAAAATATTTGGCTCCGTCAGGAGACATCACAGTGCAGCCTGGAGGGAACTTGTCTGTGGAAATATTTACACATTTCTTCAAATATAATAGAACTTTTCAGAAATGGATAGATTGAATGGAAATTTTATAATACTACACTGCACATGCATTTGACTTTATTTTAATGATTGTCCTTCATTTTTTGTTGTTGTCTTCTTGCCTGACTGTCGTGGTTCTTTGTATTCTTTGTGTTTTAATCTGGAACAAATGTAAAGTTTATGGACCCCAGAGAGCTGGTATAGAGATACTTTTTTTACTATTTAGATCAAAGTGGGATCAAACCACATTACTGAATGTCTAGGGTGCAGAGTAAGCGTGCAGATGTTGCCTCTTCCTCCATTTTTACACATGTTTAATTCCCTAAATCAAAGGTGAACAGGTCAGGTGAGCTGTGGGTGTGGACCTACTGGTCTAGCCCCACCCAGCGTAGCCCTAGTTAGAATAGAAATGCCCGGACATGCAGAGAAAGAGCGATATAGCTGGTTAGAGCGTGTTGAGCAGGGAGAGCTGAATATCCGAGCAGTCAGCAGGACTCTGGAGGTCCTCAGAGTTTAACTGGAGCTGAACTGGGCCACCAGCAGGGGAGAGCAAATCCATGTCAAGTCTGCGTGAGGCTGAACATGTGCTGGCTCCGCCCGGCTCTGTTCACTGTTAAGCTGCGACTTCACGCGCTCGCTTGCATAAAACTGCGACAACGCCATTTTGTTTACAGCGCGGTTGTACTGCACATGTTCGGGGGTTAATGGCTTGCAGATGCAGCGTCAGGTTAGTTTCTGGGACGAGGGCGTTCAACCCTGGACGTGTTTGGAGGCTCGAGCGTGCCCCGCTGTCAGCCCGGGTGCGAGGACTAGCACAGCAGGAATAATCTTATTCTTACAGAAATATTCCCTGTCACCTGCATGTATAACTCTGTTAGTTTCACCTTCCCGCTCCGCTGGTTGTGTAGCGGCCGAGGGAGGCGCCAACACGCGGCTGGCAGGCTTTTTAGACACACACCCGAGTGTTTCTTTCCTGCTTTTCAAAATGTTCCTGCTGCAGGAAATCGAAAGGAAAAAAAAAGCAGCAAATGGGAGAAAGTAAACGCCAGTGGGAAAGAGGCAAAAACAAATTAACATGAGCGACACTGCAGTGCTGAGCTGGGGAGAAACATAGCACCTGGTGCAGAGATGCTGAGTTTCTTCTTTTTTTGGGGGGGGGGGGGGTGTTTTCAGGTGCCTCGATCCATGAGTCAAAGTTCATACTGATGTCAATTTAAAGGGGTGTGCCACCAGTTTCCAGTCCTGAAGGATGCCAGACCGACACAAAAAATGTGCTCCATGACAGAGGGAAAACCCCTGATTAGGATTTCAGGATTATTTACATTTAGGCTTTGAAACCAAAATTATGCCACATTGTATGTATCTGAGAGCTACTAATTAATAAAGATAAATATATAGATGCATGTCGATTTATGCATACTCAATCACTATGGAAACAACAGGCTAATTGATCTCCAGTTTTCCCCATTGTCTGGCTCTATCCCCTATAAGAATCATAGTTTCGTGAAAGAATGACCCTTTCACCTTTTTAATTTGGCTTCAAACTTGTCTTTTTTTTAAGGATAATATGCAGGTTTCTTATGCAATAAGATGGAGAAAGAGCAGCATTGGTGTTAAGCACCACTGGGAGAATACCCCTTGATTGCGATAATATTGAGCGAAACCATAACAGATTTGAAATGTTTCACCTTGGAAGCCGCAATGTAGAGCAGGAGTGAGAGGAGAGTGAACAGGCGAGTGTTTCGACACAGTCAACCCCGTCTGTCCGGCTGAAGGAGGAGGAGGAGGAGGAGGAGGAGGAGGAGGAGGAGGAGGAGGAGGAGGAGGAGGAGGAGTTGAAGACCTGCTAATCTTCTCCGGTCCAGGTAAACATTAATTTCATGGCCGACTGGACTCAAGGTTGTGTCTGCCCTAATTGGCCTGGTCAGGGCTTAAAAAAAAGAGAGAGAGAGAG
This sequence comes from Karalla daura, assembly GCA_029224185.1. NCBI lineage: Eukaryota > Metazoa > Chordata > Actinopteri > Chaetodontiformes > Leiognathidae > Karalla > Karalla daura. The sequence goes on from CM055199.1 coordinate 18,881,120, forward strand.
ACATCTTCTCTGCTCCCTCTGTCACCCAGGGTTCCTCTACATCCCAGCCGGGCCATTTACTTCCTGTCCTGGACGCCCTCCGCCATGATGAATGGGCCCAAGCTCTATTCAATTACGCCCAAAGTGCGAAGACGCAGGAACAATGGAAACTGGCCTCAGCAGCGCGGCGCAGACCCTCGGCATTCTTCGCAACAATTTAGTCTAATTAGCATCAACTCCCGCCCCATCCATCATGCTCCTCAAGAAACATAAACAAACTGTCAGCTCTAGCGTAACAAACAGGTCGCCCAGCTACTTAGCACAAATTATTCTTACATGAAACGCAGCTTCTCAGGCGAACCCCCCCCCCCCCCCCCACCCCCCACCCCCACCCCCCACCACCATATCTCCCCCCTCTAGGCCATCTGGGGGAATGGAGAGCTATTAAAATTGAAGACATATGTTTCAGTCAAGTTCAACTCTCCAGAGTGCGGCGGCGGACACAGTGACAGTTTCCTCTGTGGGCTCGGCCTCTGATTGGCTGAGGCTGGCCGGGGTGTGGAGATTGGGATCAGTGTGTATAAGGTGTGTGGGTGTATGCATGCGTGTGTGTGTGTATACAGTACGTTGCATTTGTGTGAGTGTGCCTCTACAAGATGTATGATGTATGTGTGTGAACTCATAGCTGAATAAACTTGATTGTGACAGGCAGTTACGGGTCATGTTTGCTTTTAAGGGATGATCCCATGTTGTTCCCATGACTTCAACAGTCCTTGGACACGCCAACACAACATATTAAGATCGTTTAGGATTAAAATGAGGACCAAGATGACACCTTTTTAGAGGTTGCATTCCAAAAGTAAAGTAACTGAACAAACACTTGATTGATGATGATTTAGCTTGAGATGAAAGGTTATGGCATTGCTATAAGGTACGCAACAACTGTACGACTCTTTAAGCCACTTTCATTTAAATGTATACAAAAATCACTGGAATTAGGGCAAAAGCACTTAGATCTGAGAACAAGAAACTTTCACACAAACTGGGACTGACACACAACAGCACGATTAACAGAGTTACAAGGACGCAACACAGAAGTTTTCAAATCTGAGAGGGATTTCTCTCCTAAAGCTGCACAGCACCTGAAACAACCCCTGCCGCTATCGCTGTGTACATTTAAGGCCTGCTAGATTAGATGTGAGCCAGATTAAAAGCGTCAGATTCCTCTCGACTGTTTAAATAAATGCCTTGTAATGGAGCTGAACACGCCATAACACACGTATTTTAACAGCTAACGTGTTGGTGGAGCACCATGAAAACTCGTAGGACACGCATTAAGCCGGGCTGCACAGGAGGTCTTGGGACAGTTCTGAGTAAGACGTTTTATCCCCCTGTCTATGTGCACAGGCCACCTTGTTTTGATTCTCTAGTCTGCTGTTGAATTTTAATCTCGTCGGCTCATCTTTGCTGTAACGCAACTGTCTCGGTGAGTTGCCACACCAAGAGCGTGATGGGCTCAGATCGGCGCTTTCCTCCGCCAAGTTCTCAAGACACGGAGGCCAGGTGCAAGCTCTCGTGACATCACGCGATTTAGATGGGTCTTTCTGATGGAAAAGTTCTCACAAACAAGCCTCTTTTTTTTTTTTTTTATTCAGATTCCTGAATTCCCACCTCTTGGCTTACCTTAACTTAACCTGTGAGCTGTATCCCTAGGCAGCCAAAGGTGAAATGAAATGACAGTTTACCATTAATATCCCTGCAGCATCTGCTAATATTCACGTCTCGGTAGTAGATAGAAACAGCTTTCTCTGTTTTTGCATCGTCTGTTAGCGATTTTCTGTAAATTTGGGCAACATTTGGATGGGTATTTGTGTTGTATACGAGAACCAGCGGTGCTTTGTGTCATAAAAAGGACTTTAGAGAATCAGTATTCCTTTAAATGGCAAACACAATGCATGCACAGGGTTTTTTTTTTTCTCCCTCCAACAACAATCACGAAGGAGCCAATAATGAGGATGTAAATTGCCTGGCAGTGACTGTGGGCAGACTACACAAACCGGCAGAAAAGGCTAAACAATCAGCGCTTAACAAAACACAGCAATTTTTCAAGCACATCTCAGGCTTCGTGTCTGTCTGATGGTGTTTTAAAAGCCTGCCTCATGCACGCAGGAAGTTCATACTCGCCTCCAGTGCTGTGACTAACAAATCACAAAAGTAACGCTACTCGAGTAATGTACTACTTTCTGCCATATCACACTAATGTAATACACTGGAAATTACATTTCTGTATTAGGAGACCATGTACTACCAGCTGCAACGCACCATCCATCTCACATCTTGTGACAGAGTGCTTTTATTTGTTTGTTTGTTTCTTTTTGCAAGCAAAACATTGATGGGGACAAGCTAAGCTAACAATTAGCAGTTAGCAATGTTAATACAGACTCGCTCATATAATGTAAGTCACTGGGCTATGGCATAGATATTGTCTGTGATACTAAGACCAACAGAAACCCAAACAGTGTCTATGGGTAATTTAGTCTACAAACAGCTGCAATAAACTATGTTTTAGCATCATTTTCAATGATGAAACCAAGAAATAATGCAATGCATCACGATTCAGAGAAAGTAACTACCTTCAAATGACAGAAACTACAATGTGATACATTTTGCAAGAAACTTGCCCGGCGCTGTTCACCTCATGCTTATAATCAGCTACGAGGCTGAACAACAGAAAGTCATAAATGAACTAATGATTTCAGAGCGGAGCATTTAAAAACCCGCAGCTCTGCTGATTGGAGCAGAAGTTACACAGGGAGTTTGTTTTAGAGTGACCGTGAGCTGTGCTGGAGCTCCACCATCCAGAAAACCCCTGACCACGCTTAATTTGTCCGTTTTCCCTTTCCTTTCTGATGTTGAGTGGAGTGTGAAATGCTTCGCTAATTATCTACGATGCTTTGGCAGGCGAGGCTCGTTGTTCTGATGGCAGCGAGCCTCAATCATCCCGGGCGCAGAGGGAGCTTCGCACACTCGCAACCAACTTCTAAACACGAGATTTAAGATTTTTATTCCCCGGTTGTGCTCAAACAGACAGTCTGGAAAACATAGGAACTCAGTAAGTCACATTAGCGAGAGCAGCAAAACAGACCAGTAGATACTATGGTGCCAAGGAATGTAACACTATACACAATAGAATAGAAAAGTATAAACACTATATAAAACTTAAAAAATATAAAGTATACTGTTGGCCTGAACTACAATACAAAATATACAAGTGCTGCAAACTTGAATAAACTATGCTCTGAAAAATAACAAAAACCGAGCTAAACGAAACGTCAGCACCAGGGCTTGTTCTTCTCTCCCCCTTCAGTGTGCTTATTCCACATTAAAGGCACCACAGACTGTGCGTGCGTGTGTGTGAGTGTGTATTTGTGTGTGTGTGTGTGTGTGTGGGTCGAGGGAGGCTTTGACAGGCAGATTGCAGAGCAGTCGGGTGCCTGAGCCAAGGTGAGAGCGGAGGGTTATTCTAATCAAGCTAATTCCCTCCAAACCTCAAGATGATGTCATCCAGTGTTTGCTCATTAGAGATTCTTGTCAGAAGGCCAAGACTAATTCTCATTCAGTCGTGAATGCAAATACGAGCTCCTTCTTCTTCTTCCTCGTCTTCTTCTTCTTAACTTTCAGTTCTGGACTGTGGATTAAGGAGGAGGAGCAGGGGATGGATTACACTTGTCACACAAGCTGCCTCGGATGACAACGTCTGACTCACCGACGTGCAAAATAAACACCCATCGGTCCCCTCGCGCTTTCCCACAGATCTCAGTTTTGCCTGCAGGGTTTCTGGTGCACGTCTTTCTGCCCCGTTTCCCTCCTGATGGGCATCGCTCGCACGGCGTTCTGCTCTCCGGTCTGCGCCATCAAGGCCTGTGACTCAGCTCCTTCTTCAGGTCAATTTGGCTCACCCAGCCCTCCCTCCCCTATCCACTACACGCTCCCTCCTGCTCCACATCTTTCAGACTTATCCCTTTCTCATCTTTCAGCCTTTGCTCGTCGTTCAGTGTTAAGGTGTTTTTGTCCACAGCATCTTAAGTACATCGCGAAAATGGCCCCTGTCCTTAACAATAGAAAGAATAGACACTAATGCATTCTTCAGACAACCAAAGCATGAGAGTTTAGGATGAGAGAAGGATGCCCCTGAATTTAGGCTGCATTTAGCCATTTGGCAGAAGTTTTTATCCAAGGCAACTTACATTGGAGAATAAACATTCAACATCACAGTAAAGACCTTCATGTGAGAATAAAAACTATTCTGCCTTCTTTGCACTACAAGAGAATGAGAGTGCATGAGTTTAAGTGCTAGTATAAGATGGTTAAGAAGAGACAGTAGTAGGAGAAGGGAGAAGAAGGGTCATGCTAGATAAATGCATTAGAGGGGGTGCTCTCTGAAGAGAGACTTTAGTGTATGCATCAATACTGCTTTGCAGTTTTCAGAGAAGCGAGGGATCAGAGGGCAGAAGTATAAGCACCAGTTCAGAAGGAGACATAGGAAAAAAGAAGAAGAAAAAGAAGGACCATGCTATGTGGGTGGAGGTCGTGTCTTCAAGAGCCTCTTGAAGAAGAGGAGGGACACCCTTACATTTACATTACGTTTAGTAAACCAGATGCTGGAATAAAAAGACGTACCTAGGAGAGGAAACACTCAAGCTACATCACAAAAGATACGTCCCTGTGAGAATAAATGCAACTCTACGTTATTCAGACTAGAAAGCGATGTAGCACTGCAGTCTTCAAGAGCTCCGTGGAGATAACAGGGATGGCCCCTGCTCTGGTAAAGTCAGTAATCTTCACTTTCTGCTCTTTTTTTCCACAGCGGCTCTGGCTTGCCTGCAGAATCAGATCCTGCTCTCTCGCCCTCTAAACTCGATGCACGATGCCAACTGGGCCTGCAACTGATGATTACTTTAATCGCCGATTAGTCTGCCAATGATTTTCTCGATTCTTTTGGTTTATAAAAACGCCAACGGGCCAAAAACGCAAAACTCCAAAAGATTGGGTGTACTCTCATGAAGTCCATTCATCATCTAATTGATTTATCAACCCATCGCTGCAGCTTCCACCGCTGCCAAGATTTCAGATGCTTTCCCAAAGTCCACTGTCCATTTGTGTGGAATCGTACCAGAAAAGAGACTTTCTTGTTCCTAGAAAACAAAAAAAGCCCATGTGTCTCTCATTTACGGCAACAATTGTATTTGACCAATGTACTTAAAAGTGTCTATTGAAGTCCAAAGTCGTACAAGTACAACTCTGAAGTCCAACTGCACAGACTTAGAACAACAGAGATCTTTGTGGCTGACAGACTCCGGCTGACGAGGTTCAATACCAGCGTGAGCGCTAAGCCTTCATTTTAAACAAATCACAGACGTGATTACACGTTTCTCAAAAGCCAAAATTGTGCCTTTGGCCTGAAACGATTCAATTATTGTCATTATTTATTATCTTAATCACTCAGTCAATCTCTCAATTAATGGATTAGTCGTTTAAAATATCAGATAGTGTCCATTTGAGTTTCATAAATGACAACCTCAAGCATTTCGTTTTATACTCTTAAACCATGAAGCGGCCCAGCACCGTTACTATGATCAAAATGTTTTTCCCCAATAACACTTAAATCAGCTAATCAGTGAGGCAACTGAAACCTCATTGTTTCATGCATTTATTTGTATTAGAATACTTTATAAAAGTCTGACTTTTTCATCTTTTCTGGTATTTGTGTGAAACCTCCTCAAGACCCACAGTGGAAATAAAACGTTCAGCTTTACCGTGTTAATGCTGACACCACTAAAGAACTATAGATTTTTCCTCTCCCCGAGGTCGATGAGAAAAAACAAGTGATTCAGGTTTCATGAAAACTGATTTATGCAGCTCTTTTTTTTCTAAAAGAAAAATGCAATATTAAAGATATTACAGAGCAGGTTAATGACTTGGTGAAATAAAATCAAGCCACAGGAACCACATTTGCTTTTCACATTCACGTGCCCTCATTAGGTTGTAATATTTTTTCTGTACACTGCCTATACTGCCAGCTTATTGCATGTGAGTGCAATAATCTGGATATATTATGCGGGCTGAGGATGTTTATGGGTCCACACAAACAATTTCGAGCTGCCTTAAAGAGAGTGCAGAAAACTAACATTTGAGGGTGGGGAGGTGTGTGTGTGTGTGTGTGTGTGTGTGTGAGTCCCTCCTCCCTGATCCGCTGCAGCGCTTTACAGTGTGATGAAGCTGACTGCACGATTTCATGCACAGTAAATCACTCCCTCTGCTGACGGCAGCGGGAGAGCTGCTGCCTTTCAGGTGCTGTTCATCTGGCAGAAGTTTCAGAGGTCCTGCCTCCGGAGAAAGAAAACAAACCCTGATCCACTTCCCCACGAACGGCTCCCCACGAGCCAGCCAGCGGCCTCCAGGAGGCCGTCCAGCCGCTCCGGCCCCTCGGACCAGGATGTTTGGGTTAGAAAATGACTTTCCTACTCCCTCAGCCCCTTTCTCTAATTGCCCCGAGGGTAATTACCTTGTCTCCTTTCCACTTAAGAAAAACCCAAGAGCTGCACAGTTGTTGCGTCGAGCGGGAGGTGAAGTCTGTTGAAATTAGCAGGGGTGGTATTTTCATAATCATTATTACGGTTAGGATAATAAATGCATGCAGCGGAGAGCGCGGGGGGGATGTAAATATCAATGAACTATTAAAATAAAGTCGAACCGGGGCAGCTCCAGCATCTCGGAGCCGCAATTAAATAATCCTGCATTTCACTAACAAAACATTTCCCCAAGTAATCACAATGCAAACAACATCTGCAGGACCGCACAGGCCTGCGTGTGCTCACTCCCGACGTTTCCATCATAGGGGGGAAAAAAACATCAATTTAGGGTCAATTTTGAATATGATGGGGATGGGGGAGGAGGAGGAGGAGGGGAAGGGGAGGAGGAGGAGGAGGAGGGGGGTCTTCCTCTTAGCTGGGGGACTGATAGATTGGTGCAGAGCGCGGACTCTCCCCTGGGTGCGATACATCAGGCTGCAACGCTCCAAGTAGCATTATGAAAGACACCCGAGAGTACCGCAACTCAGGAAAACGCAGAACACCGGCCGAGCTTCTTGTGCGGTAACAGGCAACTTCATCTTATTTCCTTTCGCTTTGACTGATAATTCGCTCAAACCTGCAACCCACACACACACACACACACACACATGCATGCATGCACGCTTAAGGAGGGAAAAGCTCGAACACATCCAGAGGGCAGAGAAGTGAAATCACCTGCTCTACATGCGCCAGAGGAGCAGGAGGCCCCGGACCGCACCCCGCGCTCTGCCGCAGTTATTGTTGGATTCACTGTCTCCTGTTTGAAGACGTTGACATCAATGCTTCACTGTGGAAACAGCTGTGTGTGTGTGTGTGTGTCACTGTGTGTGTGTGTGTGTGTGTGTGTGTTCCTCCCCTGTGCTGGGACTCTTATCGAGAAAGCATCTGTCCGAGGCTCGGATCACTGCGCAGCTGATACAGGGTTCCCACTCGTTTCATGAAATCATTTTCCAGGGCTTTTCCAGGGCTTTTCCAGGGCTTTTCCAGGGCCTTGTCACTGGCTTAGGTATGACAGACAGGTCGTCACGCCACACAGTCAGACATCCTTGTTAGAGGTGTCATTTTCTTCATTTCAATGGAGACAAAATCCACAAGAAATGAAATATTTATTTCTCTCCTCAAAAAGTCTGATTCAAAGATGCACAGTCTACAACTTATCTATGAAATAATCTCTTATAGGCTCAAGATTTATAACAAATCTGCAGATAATAGCATATGCAAACCCTCTGAACGGTCTGCCTTTACTCACAGGGTAGAGAGAGCAGAGACAATATTCCAGGACAACTCAAGTTTCTCATGGAACTTTTTCCATGACTGCCTTTCATTTTGTCCATTTATCCAGATTGGCTTTTATGATCATTCCTGTCCCGCCCCCAGTAGTCTGATTTAAAAGATGTTCAGTCTCTGTCTATAACTTAAATCTATAAGTCTATAAACTCTTACATGTGTAGAAATTATGACAGTCAGTGACTATTCATGTGCAAACTTTCTAAAATGTCTATGTACATAGGTAGAGAGGAATTTGACCGTTTCTGATTTTCCAGGTTTTCCAGGATGCCTGGGAACCCTGTGGTGTCTTCATTGTCTCTGCCTCTCCCTCTCTCCCTCTCTCCCTCCCTCCCTCCTCATATGCTGTACCTGCGCCATGTGTGGTCTGCCGAGCACGCCGCAGTGTGAAACCCTCCGCTTTAAGAAAAGAAAGAAGAAACCCAGAGAAAACACAGGCCCTTGTGTCGGGTCTGAGTCACGACTTGGACCGAGACCCGGGACCCAGAACCGGGTCCAGGGTGGACAGGGCTCGGAGGCCTCTCGGGCTCGGTGCTTGTTCCGTGCTGGTAGCGTTGACATTTGCAGTGATACCTGCCGCAAACCAAACACAGATGTGAGGGGATTATCTCATATTTTCAGCGCTGCGTGTCTCGGCTTTAGGGAAATGGTTTGCACATACACGTGAAAGGATCAGTGAAGTTATCCATCTTCATATTACCTTAAAATCCATCCGCTGGGAACGGGCCTAAGTCTTAACTCACTGCTTTAAAGAGAGCACCACTGCGGCTCTCTTCTGCCCTCTAGTCACTGTGTCTGAATCCTCATAATCAAGACATGTTTTTGCTCTAAAGGGATTTACTCCCGTGCAGCAAATTACAGTGTATATTTTACCCACTCGTGCACATTTTACAGTCCTTCTTCAAGAAGTGACCTCAAGTGTTTGAGCAGAGTATTTGTCCCTGTTCTCTGGTGTTAACATAGAAACTATGGAACTTTGGTTTCATCAAAAGCCATTTTATAGCCCTGTTATAATCCTATTTTTAGGGGAGGGAATATCAGGGTATACAGATCAGTTTCACGCTTATTTAAGCAACCACACGTAGGCTTTATTCTGATTGGCTCACATCAATGATCGAGTGGCTTTATGTACCCTGCTGAACAACCAAGCTCGACAACCCTTTCCCCAAACTAATTGATAACTGGAGGATACATGTCTCAGGAAGAATCAGAGGCGGATCAGATATTGGAAAAAGCGGAAACAGGGGGTGCGTAGCATACACTGACACTTCACTGGAAAAGTAATCAAACTACTCCTCACAGTCGAAGCCTTTATTGACTCGTGTACTTGAACACAGGTGGCAACACGTGGCGGTAAATGTTACGTTTCTTCAGATTTCAGTTTCTAAACATACAGTATGAATGAGGACGGGAGGTTTCTGGAACAACCCACACCTCGTTGACCAGGTACTGGACCACTGATATTCAACCTCACCATAGTTTCCATCTACGTCCTGTTTAAACCCGGAAATACAACAACTTTTTTGTCTCCCTGAGCAGAGCCTGAACGCACCACCTCCCTCTTGTTTACCTCTTGTAGTTTGACCCTCACGGCTCTCCATCGGGGCCCTTTCCACACAGCGACATTTGTGTCTGCTTTGATTCCGGCATGATAATGAAACGGTAAACAAAATTCCCCAACGTGACCCTCGTCCAGTTTTGTTTCTCATTATCAGATTTTTCCTCGTCGCCTGCCAGCGTCCCTTCTCTTAACTATGTCATCCTCCGACCGCTCAGGATCAGAAATAATACAAAGTGTCTATAAATCTGAAGCTCTCTAATTAAAGCCTTGCCCCGGCGCAGGCTCTCGCACGGCCACCAGGCACGGGATATTTACCCCGAAACGACATAAACTGGCCCGTGAACGTAACAAATTGCATTATGATTACTGCGCTGCTCATCTTGATAGAGTTAAGCCAACGTGGGCAGGCCTGGCTGTCGGCTGCCGGGGCTAAAAAAAGGGGAGAAAAAAATTACAGTTCCTGGCTGCCTCTTACTGTAAAAACCTGTGCTGTAAATTTCCAGCTCATCCAGAGAATCACAGGGCACACACGCACACACACACACACACACACATATGCATGCATGCATGGGGACTGGCATGTAATTCAGGGTTTTTTAGTTTGTCCGGTTTTGTTTTTTGTTTTTTTGACAGTACTTATTATGTTTATTTATATTTCAGCGCGTACAGCAGCAGCAGCACGGAGGGTTTGTAATTACTGTATCTGAAGGCTCGCGTCGTGTATCAAATTCAGTTGGAATAACATGAGGTTTCGTCTTGGCCTTGACTTTCTTTTCTTCTCTCTCTTCCTCTCTCTCTCTCTCTCTCTCTCGCCCTCTCTACACTTGAGATTTCCCTGAAACAAAGCAAAAAAAACCAAAAACGATTAAACAATAGTGAAGCTGCAAAGACAGAAAAGAAAAGAAAAAAAATCAAATAAAAAGCAGCGTTGGGGGAGGCGAGCGGGGCCCCTGGATGTCTGACCCGCTGCAAACTGCGGCTGCGGGGCAGGAGGTTAAATGCCCAATTCGGGGCTTTTCAACACACATGTCAGTGTTGATGAGGAACAAGGTGGTGGAGGATAAACAGGAGGATTGTTCCAGGCTGGATAGACTTTATTAGAAATGTCCAAAACTGTGCATGTTTTTTTTTCTTCTTTTAAAAGCATCACAAGTCGAATACGGCGTGGAAACCGTGCAGCGGGCTAACGAAGGAGACAGTAGCTCCCCTGCAGGAAGATCTAGTTCCTGCTGCAGCTTAATGAGGAGGCTGGAGACAGAGCCAGGCTCAGAAATATACACACTCATCTGAAAACATAATCCAGACACATGCAGGACACACACACACACACACAGGCTCAAAATATATCCATTTCCTTGGGTGCTTGTGCACGCACGTCTCGGACAAACACACGCAATTACGTCCAATTTCCCGGCATCCATTTCTCACTCGGATGCATGCACACACACACATACACGCTCTCACACACACACACACACACACAAGACAAACAAACAAACACTTGACCATTTCGCAGCATGACGCATGCACATGCAGCCATGTCTCCTTTGCACGAAGAACATAACCCACCCACACACTCTCTCTCACACACACACACACACACACACACACACACACACACACACACACACACACACACACACACACACACACACACACACACACACACACACACACACACACACACACACACACAGTCCAGTCTCCCCACTGTAAGTCCTGGCTCTCTCTCACACAGGGTCACTGTAACACTACTTAGTCTAAGTGCTCAATTAAGCAGAGCTTGTTTTGCTGATTTTCCTCCCGCTTTTATTATTGCTGCCATGTGCTGCTCCGTGCTCCACGCACGCCTTCGCCTTTCACTCTTCCTCTGCCGAGGAATCTGCGAGGGGTCCCGCCGCCTACTCTGCATCATCTACGGTGAGAGGAGACGTGTTGAAACAACACAACACGCCATGTGGCAGAAGGTGCAGGGGACCTGCGCCATCAGATCCGTGGAGATGTGATGAGACACGCTGGAGAACCAGCTCCGCCTCGGACCGTTCCTGGTTTTAATCAGTGGAACCTGCAAATAGGAGGCAGTGGTGCAGAGAAAACCTCCCAAGCTATTATTATTATTACTATTATTATGATTATCATTATTATTATTACGACGTCGGCTTGCCTGCCTGTGATATTCATGGTGGAGGAGGGAGAAAGAAAAAAGTTATGGATTCTTAGTTCTGCTCTGCTCCCAGCTGTAAATAAGTGATAAAAATAGATATGTGCGCCTCGTGTATTTATCAACTTAATCCAGTGTCTACTGAGAGCTACAGTTTGTCTAACAACTCCCGCTATTTTCCAAAATGATTGATTTGTTTGTTTGGTTTATAATATGCCAAGAAATTGTAATAAAAAAGAAAGCACAAGTTGAAAGAATCTTATCCAGCACCCAAATATTCTCAAATAAGTATCACAGAGACAAGAAGAAACTAGAAAATAAGCCACAATCACACTTTGCATCACTATTAATAGACTAATATTAATATATTTGCCCCTTTCCACTCACACAGACGATCTATCGGTGTGATCGGCTGCAGCCCGGTCACTACAGAGCCTGCACCATCAGTCTGTGCCTGCACACACACACACACACACACACACACACACACACACACACACACACACACACACACACACACACACACACACACACACACACACACACACACACACACACACACACACACACACACACACACACACACACACAGATCTGTGCAGACTTGTTGCCCTGTGCTTATTTACGCTGTGTACTCAAAAGCAGATTCCTTGTCGCTATGTAACGGCGTTGTTTAACTGCTTGGCAAAACATTATGATTCTTGCATAGATTTTTATCGTTAAATCAAACAACTTCCCCCACTCGCTCAAGCCAGCTAATTATTATTATTAATTAAAATCAAAGGTGGATTGATTGATTTATTTGCCGGAGTCTCGGCAGTTTACCGACACGCTAGAACCACACCAGCCTCTGATGCCACGCCGTGTTGGGCAATAGAGCGATTGTGCAACTCGCGTCCAGCAGCAACAAACTGGACTCACACACACACAGCGGATTCAGGCTGTGCAGCACGCACACACACACACGTCTCTCTTGGTTTGCAGTTGGACACACACACACACACACACCCACACCAGGAGTCTCCCGCTGCACACAGCCCGGCCTCCTCCGGTTCCACCGCTGAACCGTTTTCATAAATCACGTCATTAAGATAACGTCGGGAGCACGACTGGGGCTCATCCATCACATCACAAGCTCTGAGCTGACACACACACACACACACACGTTTGTACTCCTGCCTGGATTTTACAGCCCACACAGTACCTGCATTAAACCTTCTCAAAAACATCAGAGCAAGACTCCAAAAACCTGCCTGACCTGCTGCAAAGCCTCCAACTGACAAAGACACATTCACACCTGAGACCCCCTCTGTGTGTGTGTGTGTGTGTGTGTGTGTGTGTGTGTGTGTGTGTGTGTGTGTGTGTGTGTGTGTGTGTGTGACAGAGATAGATCAGCTTAAGTTTAAGCTCATTTCAAGGGAAGAGACTGATAACGCTTGTCAGGTGTGGATGATTCACATGCAGCCTGGAGCCTGAGCGAGGCCTCACCTGTGCACACAAATGAGGATGTGCTGGGTGGAGGGTGTGTGTGTGTGTGTGTGTGTGTGTGTGTGTGTGTGTGTGTGTGTGTGTGTGTGTGTGTGTGTGTGTGTGTGTGTGTGTGTGTGTGTGTGTGTGTGTGTGTGTGTGTGTGTGTGTGGAGTGGGGTCTGCCTCTGGCTTTACATTAGATAAAGTTTGCATTTAGCAGATAAATCAAAGCGGACATGCCCTGATGTCTGCTGCAATTAGTTTTGCCTTTTTCCCCACCTTCTTCCTCTAAACAGAGATCTAGATTTTCCTGCATGGTATTATGTTTTGTGGACTACAGGTCAGTGCTGAGTCCTTGTTCGACTGGGACCAGTGGAGCTTCGCTGCCATTACTGGTTCGCAGGAAATCGGCCAGAGTTTGCACAAACCACCAGCAGTCGCAGTCTCTAAAAGCGCTGAGGCTCAGGAACATCTGTCCCCGACGAGCAGACCTCCCCGGGGCGGGGTGATAATGTGCGTTTAACGCACATTAGCAGTGACCAATGGCGGGTCCGCTGCGGGGGCCTGGTCCACGCTCGTTTATTCACAAAACGGATTCTAATAAGTCTAAAAAGCATGGCAGAAAAATATCCTAATAAAAATGTAATTCAATTCCAGCTCCGACAAATAAACTGGAGGCTATCATTTAGCTAATGATGATTTAAAGTATCTAAACCCAGGCCGCAGAAATTGTGCAAAAGCCTTCATTATTTCATCATCATCATCTGTGTTTCGGTGGCGAGGAGCCTCGCGGCTTTTGCACACGGCCCGCTCTTTTCGGGGATGGCAGAGACGTGCGGCGCATTCATCAGGCTGCCACGGCGCTTCATGCCTGTTTGCGTTCGGCTAATTTTCTGGGCCGCGACTGTTCACGTGCGGCACGGTGATTATCGGAGGAGAGATAATCAATCTTCCCGTGTTTGTGTTAGGAGTGCCGGTGCGCCGTGCGCTTTCTAACGCGTTAAATGAGGGGTTCGCTCTCATTACGGCCTGCACCGCCTGCACCGCCTGCAGCCTGCGCTCTACTCATGCAAGCACAGAACCTCGCTCAGATTAATGTGCGCAGACCGAGAGGCTGAAACGAACTGTGCGTTTTGTTTGCGCGTTCGGCCGATCCTTTTGATATGTTCTGATTGTTTTCTCTGAGTAAATATTAAGACCTCCTCTCCTGTGTTAATAAGCAGCGTTCGCGAGATGGAACTCCACCTCGCTATGCTGCGTTGATCAGTTTAGAGGATGTTTGTATGTAGATGTTTTATGAGTCTGTAGCAGGCAGAGGGTAGTGGACTCGAACGGACCGTAGATATTGTGAGGGTAGAGCTGGACTCTCTGGAGGTGTCTGACAGGAGGACACTGTTCAAGTCACCTAGGACAACATCTCACTTCATCATGCACCACTCACCCTGGATAGTGTCGTTTTCTCCCGCTATTCTGTTCCTTCATCCTTCATCCATCCATTATTTCATTCATTCTGTCCGTTTTGTACAGAACCCATCAGCAGCTCAGAGCAGGGTTAAGTAAGAATACACACCTGACAGACTGCAAGTCCATCACAGCACACCAAACACTCTCACACTGATACCTAGGGGAAATTTAGAGTCTCCAGTCAACCTAAAACTTCCACATTTTGGACCATCTTCTACCTGGAGAAAACACACTGTGAATTCGCTCTTCACCAATCCATCCTTTCGCCCCCATATCATTCAGTTTTGAAAATAATACTTCACATTACGATCTTTTCCCCTCTCTTTTGACATCGACATCGTCGTGCCTTAACGTGAACTCTGCGTGTGCTCTAACTTTCTTGGAGATGGACCCGATTCTGACTCAAATAATCGATGCTCTAATGTTTCCACGCCTGTCAGCCATCACGGTAAATCCTGGCCTCGTTCTCTAGGCGGAGACCTACGAGAAAGGAAGCATCAAGAACAAAAGACAGATGTGTCCGGTTTAAGTAGCCGTCCTTCAGCACCATCATGGCTCATTTTAACCAAGCCATCCACGACCCGCCTGCGTGGACATCTGTCTGTCAAGGATGAGGACGAGGGAGAGAAATGTTAATGTGTGGCATTTAAGGCGAGCCAAAGAAAGCAGGCGCGTTAAATATGAAAGACGGGAGGGTTTCTGCGAGGCCTCCCAGGCTGAGAGACAGAAACTGGGGGAGGAGTGAGGGAGGGAGAGAGGGAGAGGAGGAGGTGGAGGAGGGAGGGAAGGAGAGGGGGGTAAAGAGAGATGGGAGGCAGAGGGAGCTGATTTAGAGGAACAGGCACCCCATCCAGAATCAACATTACTTCAAACATGAGGTCATCTAAACATCTGTCTACAACATGTCCACCGGGAGTTCAATCAAAGCCCCACTGAAACATGCACAATTGTTTCTGGAAATAAATATTAGGCCTAATTCTGCTGTGATTGGTGCAGCCTCTGTCTCTGGACAACACACACACACACATGCACACACACTGGCTTTATTTATTTGATTCCCCGTCTCCTCCTTTCTTCCTCTCTTTCATTTTGGACTCAGGGGCTTTATTTGTTCTCTGCCGACTGATTTCAGGTCGACTGTTTGAAAACGGTGGGATCTGCGGGGGGAGAGGGAGCGCGGCCCTGACCGTCCGGAGGGAGCTCTGCGGTAATCACACACGGGCCGTCTGTCTCATGTCGTCACAGTCCATTTGCTGGAGACGGATCGATTTACTCATGGAGTTTAAGAAACGCTCCTACCAAGGAAATAACAAAAGACTTAGAGAAAACATTACAGCAGCGAGCTTGTAACTAGATAGATTTGCTTTTTCTGGGCTTTTTTCATTTGGATTACTATGCATTTAATCATAATGACATTATTATTTTAATGACTTTGCCCTGCATTTCATCTTTTAATTTTTTTCTACCCCAGATAAGAGAGCATGCATTTCTATAGAGCCCTCTACCCCTCATTCATCAGCATATAAATCTTAAATTCTGAGAAGTCTGCACTAAAAAGTACACATGCATCATTGCTGTCTCCATAAACGCCGCAGTAAGGAGTGAGACCCAGACGCTAAAACGCTGCAACGACCCTTTACTATGGGTGCAGATGCAGCGTGCAGAGACTGCCCCCTTGTGGGCGGAATCGGAGCTGACGCTGAGGAGCAACACATCTGCACTGCAGAGTAAATGAAGTTTAAATAGCTGCTGCATGTGGATGTTCGCCCGCTGTGACTAATCATTACATCCATTATTGATTAATCTGCCAAATGTTTTTCTCAATTAAATCTATTTGCTCGACTCATAAAGTATGAAAAATAGTAAAAACAAAATGGCTGTGATTGCTGTTCTCCAGGCCGGGGATGGTGAAATCAAACTCCAGAACTAGAGATTGTATCATTTTACTATTCCTTCAGATGATTTTACTAACTTTTCTTCTGGCTCTTGAAATGAGGTTTTACGTGCGACCCGTCATCGCAGATGTCAGAGGTTGAGAAGTTCTGACTTTTGATCTCCAGGCCCTCTTGCAGCGTGTTAAATTCCTGCATTTCACAAGGCCAAAAGAGCTACAGAAATCAATAAAGATCGGATTGGATCAATGCCATGTGGCTGTTCCTCCTCGGCTAATAAATAGTTTGTGAGGGCTGCAGATTCACCCAGCCACCCGATGATTTTAGACACAGCAGAGCCCTGACGTATGAGCAGATCTGACATTTTGTTTGTGTTATAACTGAAACCAAAATGTTAAAACGTAAATTTTCTTCTCATAGACTCATGAATAATTACAGCGCTAAAGCTGCTCGCAGTTTTAGGATAAGATGGGATATGAGAAATCTTTATTCATCTCTCTGTGGGTAAATTTACATTACATTTATAGCTTGCACAGAGTGAATAAAAGCTGTATTTATCATAAAAGTATAAAATACAAATAGAAAACAAACAGTATGGACATTATCTAGACAACGAGTAAAGATGGAGAATAAAGTATCTCTATTTTCATGTTTTAGAAATCCATCTTTTTTTATTCCACATTACATCTGAGCACATACGCTGATATTCCCTTCTGCTTTATTACTGCTCTTCATTTTAATTGTGCATTTTCTAAAGACATTTGTGATTTTACTCGCTTTGCGGTGTCCCACAGTTTAATATGGACAACATTTTTTGTCAACTCCGATTACTGTCAGAAATGCTACGTAAACATATTTGACTTAAGCGCGGGCTAACCGCAGAAAAGCTACAGACTGGTTTCCATCACTCTGGAGACAAATGAGGCCTTTTTTTTCCCCACCCTCTTCTATTTCCTCCCTTTAAAACTGATAAACTCACTGACGGACTCGCACATAAATTAACACCAGTCTGTCTCCTTCCTCATTAGCACAAACGGGGAGCGCGGAGGCAGAAACACTGAGGCCCATTCTGCTCGGGGTTAACGCCTCCGCTCCCTCAGCCCCGGCGAGGACAGACGAGCGACCGGGCAGCTTATCAGGCCCAGGGGGCTCGTCAGGTGTGAGGAAAAACAAGGAGCGACGATGCCAAAAGCGGAGCGCAGGTGACACGTCACCTCTCATTAAGACGTCACCGGAGACAAGTGGCAACACGAGAGCTTCGTTATTAGCTGAGGGCATCGAGGCAAAGCTTCACTGTCAGGTTTAAAGTCTCAATCGAACCTGGGCGCCAGAGAAAGGTCGCACGGGTTCAGGATCCTCACGTTACACCGTGATGCATGCAGCCATCTTTGCTGAGCACTCAAAAGGAGAAAATATTAAAAACAGCGAAAAAGAAAGAAAAAAAACAGAGGTGCCAAACAATTATACACACTTGGGTTTTTCCTCAACAGCATAAAAAGCCAGAGCTCTGAGCTCTGGTTCGGAGCCAGCGTCGGCTCCATCTTTAATAAATCTTTAATAAACCAACGTATGAAAGAGAATAATTGAAGAAAATGAGGTTCACACCGAACTGCTGGAAACAAACATTCCACTGTAAAACACCTGGAATAAACTGCACAGCTGCTTTGAAAAAAAAACCCCAACTTTTTGACACTAAGGATTTTTTTTTTCTTTTCTGAGCAGTGAAATGATGACTTCAACTTTAACGGCATTAGAAAAGCGACTTTCACTTCATTACACGCAGACTTGCTAGGTCATGGCGACACGGTACATTAGTGGCAAGCACTGCTGCCTTGCAACAGCAATAAAGTGCGCGGTTTGAATCCCAGTTAGACAGAAGAGCTTTATGTGGTGAGTTTGCAAGTTTCATCATTGTCTGCACGTTCTCCTCTGTACAGTGCAAAAACGTAAGTTTAGGACAACTGGAGACTCTAAATTGCCCCAAGGTGAATGAAAGAGCGAGAATGTGTGTGTGTGTGTGTGTGTGTGTGTGTGTGTGTGTGTGTCCCTCCCTTCGCCCTGTGTACGTTGTGACCTCTGCAGCTCCGTTGGGGTTCAAAGCGGGTAAGATGACGGACGTGTGCATGGACGGACGTCATCATCTGATCGTTAGATGTGGATTAATAGAGAAATTATCCAGTAATTAACAAAAGAAATAATCACAAGTTGCAGCCCTAAAGTGTAGGGCGGTTATTTCAGCTCCGTTCAGTGAACTAATGTGGGATCAGTTCCTATCAGCGGCTAACAGAGTAACAACAACAAAGACAGGACATCTGAGACAGCCCCTTTAATCCTTTAACAGCAGAGTGAAACTGCAAACACTCACAATTTCACAATAGACGAGCTGCTTAAAAAGTGCACAGGCACACGGGAAGTGTATTAGTGAAAACGCAGCATGAGAAAAAAAACTGTAGCAAAGTCTACGACTGGAAATCTGATGGTGGATGGAGGCACGAGAACATAATATTGGCTGCAAAACCAAAGATTTCTCAAGTATTTACAGAACTTTTAGGCTTTTTTTTTTTTTTTTACAGTTATTTTGTTTGATTGTGGTTTACACATTTAGAATGACAGGTCACAGATCACAAAATGTATAGTTTTGGGATCCCTAGGGATTCACACTGGACTGTTTTGACGTCTGAATATGAAACTGATATAAGCTGAACGCTTTGCCAAAGACTGCAGACGACGTGTGCTGAAAGATTAAGAAATGGCTTTCAGTGCCGATCGGCTCTGTGACCGAGCACAGGAACAACACCAAGAATACAAAACATGAGGAAAGAGTTTCTGGTGTCCTGATCGCTTACAGCTGTTGGCTTGTTCAGCTGGAGGACAGAAGAAGAAGAAGAAGAAGAAGAAGAAGAAGAAAATACCCTGACACCCAAACGAGACAGTCTGGTGTCACGGCTGGTAATGAATCACACTGGTGCCCGTTTGATAAGATTTACACCACAGCACATTTGTTTATTGTCACAAAACAGACTTTTTTGGAATGACACATGATTCCCTTATGCATCCTCAAACATTGTCTCACACAGCTTTTTACTTTAACGAGTCTCTGGTCACTGGTGCCTATCTCCAGCACACAGAGGATGAATGCTGGGAAAACACCCTGGGCAGGGTGCCAGTCTATCACAGGACACACACGCACTACACACACTCACACTTATGGGCATTTTAGAGTCTAAACCAGGCTAAAACGTGCATGCAGGTAACCTGGAGAAAACTAGCAAACTCCACTCAGAAAGGTCCCCGTCTCAACTGGGAGTCGAACCCTGGACCTTCTAGTTTTGAGGCAGCAAAGCCAAGCAGGTAACCACCATATGGTCACCGAAGAGGAGACGGATGATTCCCACTGGAACGAACATGTCCTCAAACATTAGTGTGCAAAACAGCTTTTACAGCAGCACATCATTCCACAAGTGTTCACGCCCCCACAGAGCCACAATCCCAGCCTGTCTGTCACACGCAGAACAGAGAGCAGGGACTTTCACCACGACTGCGACACACGTTACACATTCACCATCACTGTCTGTCCGCAGGCTCAAACCAGTGACCCTTCAAACTTGCACCTCGTCTTCCCGGTTGTCTATCGCTCATTCTACAAGTAAAAATCAAAGCAAATATGTATTTTTCGACGTGCGCTTCTTGCAACAACGCACTGGTGCAGCTGCTTCTGTTTGCACGACCTGGCTCGAGGAATCGAGGAGTGTAAAATGATTAACTAACAACCTTGACTCTGGTGTTGCGCCTTCATTTACATCATTTGAGTGACGCAGAGGAGGATGTGCTGCCTTTTCACCCAATTGAGATCCACCCAAAGGATTACTATGAATTTTATCAGTGAATTAAGTTGCGGGAATGTAAGTGGTATGCGTCAGCGTTACTAAGCCAAGGGTGTGACATTCATAAGACTGAGTATTGAAATGAATGCATGAAAATAAACACCCCTCCTTTAAGTTCATATTATGCCACTAATACAAGGTGGAGATGACAGTACAGAGACTAAACTGTCCACCACTTGAGATTTATATTCAAGTAGCTTATCAGGCTTGAACAGTCACTCTAAAGTCACCACTCACTCCTCTGGTCATTGGAATGTCTCTGGTCTCACATTCTATAACAAGAGATCCAATGAAATGATACTGGCTTTCTGTAAAAGCATTGATATCAAATGACCTCGAATCACTCACAGAGCCACAATTCCCGCCTAGGTTCACTCACTTCATGACACTTGTCGTTTCTCCATGACTTTCCTCGTCCACTGAAAAATGTGTCCAACTGGACCTTGAGATCTGAAGTTTTCCGCGTCGCTACACACTCATCCAAAACCCTTATATGCATTCTTACTGACACAATGAATGAGAAACATTGGCAACACAGCAACAGTACTTGCATGAACAACAACACATTATCAGGAATTTCACTCGAAACCTGTATCAAAAGCCTGTTCTACTTTAACACACAGTGTTCATTCATGCGATTCCCCATTACTGAAACCCAATGCATGTGACTTCGCACCTTGGAGGCCTGCCTACTCTGTACCAGAACAGTGTGTTCCTCCTTAAAAATAACAATATCAGTATGTTCCCTTTCCATCTTCAGTCTCAGTCTTTACTTTTGTTTTAGCAAACAAGACCTGCCAACGTGTCAGCAGCTGTTGTGCAATATCAGTTCACTCCAGATGGAGGGATTCAGATACAGGAAAGGTCTTGAGGCAAAGTAAAAACAACAAAAAAACTCAAGAGGGTTGACTTCTGCTAACTTCCTGGTTGGTTTTTAGCATTAATGGAAGTAAAGCTCTCCGTTACAGGGAAACTTGGAAACAAATGTATTTTGTGAATTTTATGAATCCCTAACTGCTGGAAAAGTTTTGCTTCAATCTACTATCCATTCAGAGTGAACCGCCCCTTTAAGTCATTTTTTCAGCCACTATCATAGCTAAATTTAAGGATTACCCTTTATAAAACAAAAATTGTTCACCTTCTCCACTCTGACCCTCCCTTGATTGTCTTGGAGCTCCTTCTGGCACCATTGTATGATTGTTTATGTTGCCATTTTTCTTATATCTATAGTATTTCACAGTAATAGTGGGAGGGGAAGACGTACAAATTGAAAATTACAAGTTTTATTTTAATGCAAGAATGTGATTTTTATAACTTCTCATCGGAGCTATGACAATGATGTTGACATCACCGAGTATGTTCCTGTTCCAACTGCAGACAGACTGTCCTCCCATCCTGGGGCAGCTCGTTCTTTCAAGTTAACTTGCCAAGTCCAGATACTCAGAGTTCACAAGTACGAACATGTACTTGGAAAGGACCTAGGACCACTCTGCGCATGCGTAACAAGAACGCAGCGCGTGGAAATGACGGGATCTATCTTGACGTCACCAGTTTCATTGAACTGAGTTGAGCTACAGTCCGTACCGTGGCGGACATTTAGCTATCGGTTATCGATTAAACTCCAAGAAGACTTGCAAAACATTCTCCCTTTCTTGCCGGCGTTTTCGGAGGCTGAATAAAGAATTGGCGACATCTTGTGTTAGCTTCCCAGGCTAACACTCTACAGCTAACAGCTACAACCGTTCCCGTTGCCGTTATCACCCAACGTTGCCCAGCCGGGACTCCGCTCTTTATTTCGGGTGTGATCGAGGCAATTGGACAAAAGTGGACTTTACCTGCGGAGCCACCGGCGATGATCTGGTGTGAAGCCTCCCGGAGCATGCCCCGTGGTTTCGGTACTGTCATGATGATCCTACAGAGCAGATGTGGAGCAGCGTGAGAGCCTGGAAGCTACAAGTGTTTTTCTTTTAAAAAAATGCACGTTTTTACAAAGTCGCTGCAGAGAGGCGTGTGCTCTCCTACCTGCGATGCACAGAAGTCTGCTGACGGCTGTGTTGTCGTGTCCTGCAGCTTCCAGCAGCTCCACACAGTCAAGTCAAGTCAGTCAATCCTCCTTTAGCCACTGTTAGCTCTGCCCCTGGAGCCCCACGCTGGAGGGAGCAGCAGCGGTGTCTGCAGCTAGGCTAGGCTAGGCTAGGCTAATGTGGAATCAGTTACAGCTGATCTGCCTCAGACCCATCCACCCTCTCTCCCTTTGCCATCAAGTGTCACAACACTGAACATTACAACCTGGCTGTACATCCCTCTCTGGATCCATCATCCACAGGGATCGATTCAAAGCAAACAGTCCCATTTTCAAAACAAAGTTAACGTGATATCAATAAATTTATATTCACTTTTTTCCAGAAAACCACATCTGCCCTTATTCCTCTATCAAGCAAAATAATATGCCATTATGCTTATATACATATTTGGCAATGTAAATCCGCCCTGTAATTAATACATATTTATAAAAGACCTGACTTCTGACCACTTTTGTCTTTGCCAAAAACCTGTCTGCACCCTGTGCTATGATGCCAAAACACCTCTATTTTAGATCGTATTTCCCACTTTTCTCTATTTTTGATGGCCATTTTGTCAAAATTCAATTTGCATTTTGCGATTTAAAGCTAATTGTTAAATATGCAATTAAATTATGCATTAGAGTTGATTTCTTTTACCCTTTTACTTGCTGACTTGTTTTGTATGTCTTTAATCGTGAAAAAATAAACATTTTGAAATCAGAAATCCTTTATTGTCACTGCATATTAATGCAAGAGTATTAACTTGGCACTCAGATGTATAAAAACAGAGAGAGACAAACAATACACCAGAGGCGGGACCCATAGTGGTTATTTTTTGTGCTGATGGCTGTGGACACAAAACCTCTATGCACTGCCAGCTGTTGTCTGTGAGCTTGGCCTAGTCTTATATTTGCATAATGTGCAACAATAAACTGGAATTACGTCAGGTTTCAACACGTCCTGACTCACCAGATGAAACCTGTTCTCAATTCTTAAAATCACACCAATTTAATGACCACACCCATTGTCTGCTACTCAAGAGCCAAACTCAAAAGATTACGAAACGTAAAGTGAGTTGCACTTTGCAAATCTCGATTCAGAATTATAATCAAGATTGATGAATGTTGTGATTATTGTTTTGGTCTGTAAATTGAGATGACTGCTCATTACCAAGAGAAATGGTGAGACTTCCCAAATCCTACTTAAAGTTATGTAATTTTTAACTGCTGAGAGTTGTGTATATTAGCAAGAAGAGATAATTTTCAATTTTCAGTTTAGTTGCAGATCAGCAAAATAATGAGTGAGATCTTCACTCAGATCCTCATTGTCTTAAATCAAAGTGAAGGTGAATAATTAAAGTCTAAATCAAATATTGACAGGCATGAGGTGAGACAGAACAATTGCAAGCATCCTAACAGTGGAGTTTCAAGTCAGTGGCATTCGCCCTTGAAGGAATCGTGTAAAACCGTCCCCCTCAGCTCTGCAGATTTGCATGAGTGAGAATGTGCGAGGCACGTGCATCCTCGGGCTCAGCCCATTGCGTTGCGTAATGTAAATGTCACCGTTTAAAGGTGCTGCAGGTTGCTGCCTCCTCAGAGGAGACACCCGACTGTAAGGCCTGACGTTTTCTCTCTTAACTGGCCTCCAGCAGGGTGTCAGTACACACTGTTCTGTTGGGACATCACAAAGCTGTTATATAAAGGACAGTGCCACAGTTTTTTTCCACTGGTTGACTGTAAACTGCGGTTCAAACACAGGAAGTAGAACAGTTAACGGGACGGTTAAAGAGTCTCTTGAAGGCTCTTTAAGTTTAACACAACAGTCTGGAGTTTTGAGGAAACTGCTGAGTCTCACAAACTAAATGACGCGAACTGTGATTCTAGAAACTGTGATACTGTCAACTCCATTTATCTCAGACACAATGAAGGGTTTAGTCAATGTACCCATACTGTTTGATTCTGTAGTACTGACCCAGCCAATAGTGCACAAAGTGTTTAAGTATTTATTATATTTACATGAAGGAAGTGAATTATATATCAAGGTAGACTCCTTATTAATTACCTACTGAATAACTCGCTCAAAGACTTTATTAGATTACTATCTATCTATCTATCTATCTATCTATCTATCTATCTATCTATCTATCTATCTATCTATCTATCTATCTATCTATCTATCTATCTATCTATCTATGCATTAATATAAGGACAGTTATTTGTAATAGAGTACTTCTAGATTAAGGTATCTCTACTCTCAGTGGGATGCAAGTATTATTACTATTACTAGTATTTACTCAACAGGCTAAAAATCTCCAAACTGAGTATCTTTAAGTTTTTAACAGTTTATAAGAGGTCAGATTAATTGATTTTAATTGAAAAGCTTTTAATCGAAAAAAGCAATCAACCATTGTTTGTGGCCTGTATATTATAGCAGTAAATCTCACATGTTTGTAAGCAAACAAAATGTTGTTTTGGATTTAAAAACAAGGCTCCAGGTGATGCACGTACATTCCTTCATATCCCGGCGTGATGTTGTTTTTCAGATCCCGCCTCTGTCATAATTCATACAGTGCTCGCAGTGACACGGCAGGCCAGTTAAGTAGTTTTAGGGTGCTTTATGGCGAGGGGAACATCCATCCAGCAGCGCTGGAATGTTTCACTTTAAATTCAATTGGATTTGAGCTCTTATAAAGCCCGTGGCCTCAGCCGCGTTGCACCATGGAAAAATTAGAGAAGTTATTTTCTTTTTTGATGAGCAGCGAAGGCACGCAGACATTCAGCAGCGAGCCCTATAACGAGCGTTTCGTTTTGCATAAGAGCAGCTATGGAACAACAAGAGCTCGAGACGAGCTATAAAAATGTGGGATTTACAGCATATATTTGGCAGGAAAACGCCATTACCACTTTGACCCCCTCGGATAAGAAAGAGCAGAACCGCTCCCACCCCTACAACCTCGGGCTCCAGTAAAACATGCAGACTGGGCAGGCTGTGTGTAGCCGGCACAGAGGGTAACTACATGGTTTATGGATGTGCTGAATGAAACAAGAAGTTTTTTTAGTAATACACAGTGTAGAAACAGTGTTCCTATTTACCCGGAGCTGCTCGGACTAAAAAAGGAATTTCATTACTTGGTGCTTGAACCCTGAACAGAAGCGGGTTTGGTGAGACGAGGCCAAGGACGGCTTCACTGAAAAACACAGGCCCTGGAAAAAAAAAAGACTGCTCAAGAACCTGCAATATTTGGGGATTTTTACGTTTTGAGGTATCATAAAAAAGTGCAAAAGACAAAAAGTGAAATCACCAAATTTTCACGAGATTTGTGTTATATAATCACATCACCTGACGTCACAGTACTAGGACAAGACTTTAGGGAATGAATGTTATCATAAATGTCTGTAATTAGCTTTATCAAACCCCATAATATTAAGTATCACAATCCAAAAACAAGCATGTTGAGGTCAATAAGAGACTTTTAGAAGATAATGGATTAAATTCAATATAATTCAAAGAACGTTGTACATAATCCAAAACATTGATATAATTACGCTAAATCAAAATGTGCATATCTGATATGTAATTTGGTTTCAGTTTGTTATATTCTGGGGAAAACCACCATTAAATGACAATTAAATTGATTACTAAACAGATTAAAATAACGCAGTTAAGCCAGGACTCTGTTGGACCATTTTTATTATTATTATTGTTGTTATTATTTATCACACAGGCATACAACAACATGGAGACACCAGCTTTCAAACACTTGTAACACTAGTGCAGATACAGTAACCATACATACTCTGCTCTTAAATTACTCTGCTACACAAAGGAAACTACGACTGTGGAAAACATCGATTTTTTTAAGCAAAAGTTTAAAAAAAAAGTTGGAAACAAAATAAATAACTAAAATGGACACAAGCAAGACAGTGGTTTGATCCAAAACAGTTCAAGTCATTAAAACATTTTGGTAGCTCTAAAATTAGTTTTTGTGGTTGATTGTTGATATTATTATTATGAACACGCTGCAGGAAACGTTTCATCAGAAACTCCAGAGACTTCACAGCTTCAGTAAACCACTACTGAACAGCCTCAAACATCCCAACCCTCTCACTCTACCTCTGTTACATAGATAGCAGATCAAGAACAAACGTGAAAGCCACTGCACAAGTTTTACCCTTAACTGTTGAAAAAGTTGTATTTTACTGTATGAGGAACCTTATTGCAGTGGAGCTGATAGGAGTGGTTGATCTATTCATTATTCTAAAATTTAGGATTCATCCTTCAAGTATGTTAAGCAAATATCTAGTGGTTCAAAACGTTTACTTTTTAAAAAAAATGTTCCTTTATTGTTACACCTACTAACAGGATGTATTCCTATAATATATAGTGGCAGTAAAGATTCACCTCCAATGAAAATTAACTGTTGGCTGCAGTCATTTATATCACATAAAACTTATATCACATAAAACGTATTAAAAAAACATGAAACTCTCGTCTCACATGCTGCATCGGTCCCTTTCCAATGACAGTACCTTATGAATGAATTCAGACCGTATGTCGCTGTGACGTACGAGCGACCGCTGATAGTAAAAACACTGTGACACGGTGACACGGTGACACAGCACGCGCTGTATTCCAGTAACTCCCGGCTCGTGTTTACCATCGGAAACTGTGAAGGTCGGAGCGGAGGTGTGGCACCCGCAGGTGGAAAGGAGAGGAGAGGAGAGGAGAGGAGAGGAGAGGAGAGGAGAGGAGAGGAGAGGAGAGGAGAGGAGAGGATGAAGCAAAGAGTCTGAGGCGACCCATCCTGACGTATAAAACAAGATAAAAAAGACCTTCTCCTTGTACCTTGTTGTGTAAAACTGTAAAAACCTGCCCCTCCCCCCATCCCCCATCCCCCACCCCTGTATGCCTGTGGGGTGATGGAGAGTGATAACCCCGTCTGTTCACAGTAGCGTGGGGCCCTTGGTGGTGTAGTTCATGGCGGGGAAGTGTCGGCTGTCCACGTCCCAGTGGCCCAGCGCCGGCTGGAGCTGGGAGGCGGCCGGCAGACTGGGGTTCCAGTGGTTCATGTAGCTGGCCATGAGCAGGGTCAGCTCCAGGATCTGAGGGAAAAGAGATAGAAAAAAAATTAAGAAAAACAACCCGGGGTCGGATCAGAGGCAGGTTTAACGACTTTACAATAATGGAGCGATCGGGTTTTATTTGAAAACCCTGAGAAGCTCAAATGATCTGCTATCGGGAGTGAAGTTCCTCTCATTAGCTTCACCTGCAGTACAGTAGTAACACGACTCTGTGTTAAAGCTCCGCTGAGATCCTGCCGTGAAATAAGAGGAACTCGCTGTTTTGTCCATTAGCTCTGGTCTGTGAGGGGACGTAAAAACAGGTGAGGAGAAGATGGGGCCCCCTCTTTATCTACAGAGATCCCTTACTGTAAAACTACCTGAGCTTTTAAATCACAGATCAGTGACTTTCCAACCTTTTTAAGACACAGATCTGCTGAGTGAACTCAAATATGCCTCAATCAGCACTGACACATCAGCAGACACTTACGGTTCCTATTCACAGAATATGACCTGACCTGAAGTAGGAGCTTAAAAAAAAGTCCTTGAAAAGAGATTTACCAACTGTGGTGTACGTCTATCCATCCATTTTGTAACTTAATGGTCTTAAAGCATGATTCTGGACTGTAGTAAGACCTGTCAAACCTGGAGAAAACCCCACGCTGACACAGGAGGAACATGCAAACTCCAGACACACAGGCCACAAAGGGAGTCAAACCCAGGTCCTTCCTGCTGTAAGGTTAATGGTTCATACTCACTTATTTACTTCATATTTACGACCACGGGATAAGGAATAGAGTAGGAGTTTAAAAAGTCCCCAAAAATAAAACTACTTAGAAAAACTACTTAGTTCTTAGTTCCTAGAACTACTTAGTTCTAGGAACTGTCACAGTTGCAAGGACAAAGAATGAAAACACTGCACACCAAGGGTTCTAGGAACTGAGAAAATAACAATGTTGGTTTGGTTAGATGCATCAACTTTCCAAGTGTTTATCATAAATGATCTCAACCATCATTTATTTCATTAAGTATATTGCCCCTAGGTGTGTGTGTGTGTCCTGTGATGGACTGGACCTGTCCAGGGTGTATTCCCTGCCTTTGTCCTAGCTACAGCACATAACAGTGGGTGCATAGATGGATGTACTAGTTTTGAACTGCATTTTCATGACTTTTGGCTACATTTTGGAAACTTCTTCAGCTTTGTTGACTTGAAATAAACTCTTGATCACAACCAGTTGTATTGAAGTTGCAGCCAAGGGCCTGTTTCCTCATAAAAAAAATCCTTTTCAGATCTGTTCTAACGATTAGACCCCAGTCTAACCGTGTGGAGGTGAGGAAGAAAGCCAGTCTTTGATACTCTGCACAGATCCCCGTGGTCCTCTAAAACACCCGTGTCGCTCACCTTTGGTTTAGCCATTGCAAAGACCAGCTTCTCCACGCTCTTCTTCCCGACCCCGGGCTCCCTCTGCTGGCTCGTAACCACCATGAAATCGTCCCGGCAGCCTCCGAAGGTAATGACGGACTGGTACGGGTAGGCCACCAGCGTGTGCTGGAAAGTGATAGTGTAGCCAATGTGAAGCAGGCAGTGAAATCGACGTAAACAAGCAGCAGGTTATGATTTTATTGCAGATCCCAAAAACGGAGCGGTAGATTCATTTGGGGGGGAGTTTTATTTTCTTGTTGTTGTTGTTGTTGTTGTTTCTGCTTTTAGTTTGAAGGGCAAATTGAGTGTGAAGAAGCGTGACATAATTGCCGGCAATTTGCACTTTGTTTTCGTCTCAGGCTTCTCTGAAAACACAAGGAGTAGCGGCGCTGGCTGCCAGAGCCGGAATGAGACGGATCAGCCCCGAAAATTACAAAGCTGGAGCGAGCGTTCGTTTACATGTCGGAGCCGCCGCCTGTCAGGTTCAAGAGGGTCAGATCGGTAGGCTGGACGTTTTTATTTTATTTTCCTGCGGAGTTCTGGGGTTTGAGAAACACCACAGAACAAAAAT
The DNA here is from genome assembly GCA_029224185.1 of Karalla daura. Taxonomy (NCBI): domain Eukaryota; kingdom Metazoa; phylum Chordata; class Actinopteri; order Chaetodontiformes; family Leiognathidae; genus Karalla; species Karalla daura. The sequence continues at coordinate 18,910,566 of CM055199.1, forward strand.
CATTCCAGACCGATGGGTCAACAAACCTCCGGAGCTGAGCTCAGCAGCAGCTGTAAAGCTATAAACTGAAGCGAATGGAAAAAGACAGATCTGTCTAAACTCTAAAAATGTAAAATAAACCTCCCCGCGTTCCACCGCTCCCACTTCAGACATGACAGGGCAGCGCGAGGACAGGTGCGGTGCTGATGAGGACGTGCAGGGCTCTGGGATTCACCATTGTGTAGAAGTCCAGCACGCACAATCCGTCTTCGTTGACGGCCAGCCACACCTGGCTCTGCTCGACAGGAGAGGGCGGGACGGGCTGTGGGCGGCACAAACAAACACAGCTCAGCTTACAGGTGGACTCCACGCCACAGCTTCCTCTCGGGGCTCATCTTGATGAATGGGTGCAAGATAAATGAGGCTTTGACTGGCTTTGCTGCAACTGTCAGTATCGCTTTAAAGCAAGGGGAGGTTGGGGGTTGAATGTGGCCTGGACGAGAGCGATCACCACAAACAAAGAGGAGGGAACTCTCACCTTGGCACTGAAGAGCTTGGCTCCGAACAGGGGCCATTTCCGAGCCACAGTTAGGTAGATTCGCACGCACTCGGATGCACTGCACCCACGTAGCACAGACCACTTAGTGGCCAGACGCTCTGTGAGATCTCTGACAGAGAGGAGGAGGAGGAGGAGGAGAACACTGGTTAAAGTCGAATCTGAGATTCCAAGAACTCGTATTTGCCTCCTCCGATCTGGCCTTAAATCGTGTTTGTTTGCGTGGCGGATTGTGAAATAGACCAGTGTTTGTTGTACCTGAGCTGCTCTGAGCTGCACTCCTGCTTGTAGCGTTTGGGATAGAAACGCTCCAGAGCCTGAAGGAGAAGCAGCTGCGATTTGGGCTGCGGGGACGAGGCGGGCGAGGAGGCGGCAGGTTTCTCCAGGTCGCCGTGTTCGACCTGAAAAACAAAAAATGGAGGTCAGAATAAGACAAAGACAAAAAAAAGTCCTCTCCAGGCCAGTTTAGAGTACTTCGGCTTTGCAGACCTGAGCCATGAGTGCAGCCACCTCCAGAGCCAGCTCTTTGTTCACAGGGAAGTGGCCTTGATGGACTTCGTCATTCACCTGGTACGCCAGCAGGAGGCGCTCTCGCTCCGTCTCACCTTTCACCTGAGACCTGAAACACAACCTACATGGAGAAATAAAGAGAATGAAGAGAGTCATGATGCTGGTCTTCTAGCTAGAAAATGTATTATACTAAGTGTCTAGCTTTACATTTATGATCTCAAACCAAGCAACAAATCAAACAACTGTGTTTCAAGAAATCTTGTCAAATGAAATTATCGCTCCATGCAGCAAGATAATTTCACAGTTTTCCTCGGATTTATTAATTTCATCCTGGTTTAGGCACCTCTAGACTCAGAGCATCATAAAAAGTGCCGTCCCACCTGCTCTTGTATGTTAGGCGGACGATCCTCGTCCCCTCGTTTTTCCCAGGATGCAGCTCCTTCAGCGCCTGCTCCCACTTGGAAATGACATCACAGATCTGGCAAAAGAGAGGAAGTCAGATTGGAGGTTTTGAGCCCGTTCCAGGTTCTGTCAGCAGGTGGCAGCAGCCACAGCTGGAGAGGAAGTCGCGGATTTGCTGAGAAACGTGCCGAAAGCCAAAGGCAAACAGATAATCTGAGCTTAATACGTCTCAATAAACACATACTGTTCATTTATTATCAAGTTGAATAAAAGGTTCAGGTTCAGTTAAAACACTCATTGCTCATACGCTTTAATGAAATGACCTCACGGCCACAACCGAGCAGAGCCAGAGATGTGTTATTAGATATCAAAGACGGGGCGAAATTATTTAGAAATAATAAATAACGCTGTCGAAAGGAGGCAAACTGGATCAAAAGGGGCAGAATCGGTGGGAAGATCCAAGACATGAGGACCACAAATAAGGAGGAATTAGAGTGGGTATAAAAGCCAAAAAGAGTCCACTGCAGCTGGACTGTTGAAAACGTCTTTTCCACAGGATATAAACGTCTTTTCAGAAGCTCTGCTGCACTGGCCGAACATGAAGGCGCAGCTTCGCTGACCAAAATGAGAATAAGTGGCAGCGCCTCTTTTATCATTAGTGAGTGGGATTCAATTACACAGGAAGGCTGCGCTGGGCTGGAATACGGCCCCGTTCGCACAACACTGGTATTAGCGACTCCATGTGATGCAGAAATTACCAGTGGTCCGTTTGAAGCAGAGCCGAGGAGCGTGGCACGTGTTTTACTCAATCTGACCAACACTGATGAGCAGGTTTCAGCATCTTACAGCCTGATCATAGAGTCCAAATCAGAGGGGCTCTATTCTTTTGCTCCACAGATACTATGATAAATACAGGTGGAAAAAATAGAGAAATATATCGCCACAAAAAACATTCAGTATGTATAAATGACAGAAAAGCGAGTTAGATTAAGTAGAACGCGTGTCATATCGTCAAAAAGGTCATTTTTCCTGCTTCCTGCATGCGTGACAGGCACAAACACACGTCCTCGTGTCATTTCGATCAGACAGCAGTTTCTCAGCGGCTCTGCTTCAAAGTGACTCCTGACCCCGTCTGTCATCAGTTATCTAAAGTGCCGGCGGGCGATTTACACAGCTGTTCACAGCCGTTCCACACACAACGAGCGGTGATCAATATTCACAGCTGTGACTCTGTCTGACACCAGGAAACAAATGCTGAAGAGCGAATAAATACCAGATTATTTATAATGGACTTTTTATTGTTGTTAAGAGACTTTGATAAATTCTCATTTACTCCTGCTGCACTGAGATTAGTACATTAGTAGTAGTAGTACATGTAGAGTACATTATCTATGCATCTACAGTCTATCTATCTATCTATCTATCTATCTATCTATCTATCTATCTATCTATCTATCTATCTATCTATCTATCTGTCTATATGTCTATCTGTCTATCTGTCTGTCTGTCTGTCTATCTATCTATCTATCTATATATCTGTCTATCTGTCTATCTATCTATCTATCTATCTATCTATCTATCTATCTATCTATCTATCTATCTATCTATCTATCTATCTGTCTATCTGTCTATCTGTCTATCTGTCTATCTGTCTATATGTCTATCTGTCTATATGTCTATCTGTCTATCTGTCTGTCTGTCTGTCTATCTATCTATCTATCTATCTATCTATCTATCTATCTATCTATCTATCTATCTATCTATCTATCTATCTATCTATCTATCTATCTATCTATCTATCTATCTATCTAGCTATCTAGCTATCTAGCTATCTATCTAGCTATCTAGCTCCTTATCTATCTATCTATCTATCTATCTATCTATCTATCTATCTATCTATCTATCTATCTATCTATCTATCTATCTATCTATCTATCTATCTATCTGTCTGTCTGTCTGTCTGTCTGTCTGTCTGTCTGTCTGTCTGTCTGTCTGTCTGTCTGTCTGTCTGTCTGTCTGTCTGTCTGTCTATCTATCTATCTATCTATCTATCTGGGTTAGGGTCTCTATTAATGGTAAATTGGAAAATTTAACAGATTACAGATGCCGGTATACATAAAGCAGACTTTCACTGTCTCGAGTCTAAACCCTTGGTGATATGAGAACATGAGGAGGAGTAGAAGCTGTGCACCTCTCAGCCTCAGGACTGGACTGCATGATGTGTAATGTCACCTTGGCAGACGGCTGCAGGCAGTGCTCCAGGTCTTTGCCCGACGGATCGTCAGTGAAGAGAGCGAATCCCGACAGGTGCGGCTTCCTCACCCCGATCCTCTGGTTCAGCGTGTTGAGGAACTCCTCCACGGTGGTGGAGCCATCAAAGCCCACAACCTTTGAACATGAGAAGACCGTGAGAAGGTCACGCGATAGAGCGGAACAGAGGTGGATACCAGCCCGGACCGTGCCACCTGTTAGTGAGAAATGCCAGAGGAGCGGCAGATCTGAGCTGCACAGACGCTGATTATCTCGGTTTATGAGAGGAAGGACGGTTTTGCTTTCCAGCTGATGAATGGAGCTCCAGATAGCCATGTCAGAGCTCCAGATCAACGACTTCTCCAGCAGTGATGAGATAGGATTTTTACGACCCTGGCAACCGTTTCATCGTCTCTAATGAAAATCTCAAGGTAGCCATGAATAAAGACAGGATGTGCGTATTTTTTTCCCAGAACTCCTCTCTCATATTTGAAGTAATGTCAGATTATGCGTTCAAGCAAACGTTGAGCCGAGTCCAGCTTTTTCTTTCCAGATCCTTGTGCGTAGGCGCCGTTAAACACTGTAGCAGCTGTTACAGATTCAGCCTGTAGGGGGCGACTTCAGGTGGAAAATACAGATTTGTGGCGAGTGTCTTGGACTTGTCTGTCACCTGGTAGGTGCCGTTCATGAAGTGCACGGGGATGCTGAACGGCAGTGAGTGGTGGTACGGGTTCCTCAGCAGGATGGAGACGATCTCCATGCGGGAAGGTTTGGCCTCTCGCTCTCCGTTCTGCAGCGTCCGCTCCACTGACCTCTGGCAGTACACCGCGTACTTCCCCACCTCGCTCCTGCAGGGGGCGGGAAAGAGCGAAGGCCATGTAATGCATGGAGTGATCCGTTACCTCTCCCATCATTGTGTTGTTTATGATAAAATGTGTACCTTCATCTGTGAGATGAGATATGCATTGGCTAGATATAGCCTACAAAGTCTCAAAAGGCAACATGCCACTATATGCTTCAGCACTTTATTAAACGGGTCATAGAGTAATCAATAAACATGCTCAAATGACCCCAGATTAAAACTGCGTCCAGTTCTTCCTGAAACACCTTACTGCAGTTCAACAAATACCAAACATACTATGGTCCAGTTTAAAACTATGGATTGGATGGACTAAAATTAGTACAGGGTGAACCTGAGTCCTTTGTGCACAGTAGATTCACTGAAAATGATGCTACCCTGATGTTAACAAGATGATGCTAATGTTAGCAGTTAGCTGCCCTGAGTGGCAGCTTTCTCTGCCCTGCAGAATCAAGCCTTTTTTTTTAGGCATTTCCAGCCTAGACGCACTTCAGCCAAAACCGATGGCTTTAGCTACTTTTTCAAGGTCTGTCAGTCTGTCATTATTTGTTCATTCTTTGTGATATTTTTACTGTTGTGTTGCCTCGTGGTGCTCTCGACATATAGGACTGATTCTCAGATGTAAATGACACCATCAGAACCAGAACTCTTTCTCCAGGAGTCTCTTGGTGCTGCGTGTGAACGCCTCACCTGGGGTCAGCGTTGCGTTGCAGGTATTGTCTCAGGTACCAGAGGAAATGTTGTTGAGGAAGGAACAGAGCCACACACAGAGACAGCAGCTGCCAGCACTACAGGAAGAAACACAGAAGGTAAAAAAGGAGACGAAATGAAACGAAATGTCCACGTTTTGCCTCAGGTGCGTGTGTTGCGTCTCTGACCTGTGTGTGGGAGTAGTTGTGAGGCGTCCGGCGGCTGGTCTGCTTGATGAGCTGACAGTACATCTCATTCTGCAGCTCCGGGTGGGTCAGACACACCTGCAGAGCATTCTGGGCCAGCGAGGTGTGGTAGTCGACAGACGGAGACTCGACCAGCACGTTGATGAACAGCTGACAGGACTGTGGAGGAGGACTGAGTCATTATCACTATTCATAATGGAAATGATAAAACTAACTCATGCACAGATGTAATATTTACCTAAATGAGGTAATTGTATTATTGTGTTATTGTCACATATTGTTAGCAATGAATGGATGGTAATAAGCATACTGTAGATAGATTATTATACAGATGTACTGTATAGACAGCCCTAACCAAAATCTTCAACATTTTTCAAAATACTTCATATTTTATATTGCATGTTCCTTGTTTAATGCACGTATTGCATGTCCTTCCACTGCATGTGACAAACTTTTGAATCTTGACTGTTAAATCTGACTTTTCAGCTGCGGACCACCAGCAGGTGGAGGCAGACACACACCACAGACGCACTGTTCATCATAACAGAGCTCCAGGTGATGATTATTCACTAAAAGTCATGAAGAATAAAAAACATCATAAATCGTGAGGTCAGCAGGAGACTAAACGCATGTGTCATATTTCTCATCGGCCTTTGTTCTGGTCCTGTGGGACGTCGGAGGGGACAAACAACCTGTTGGACAGTTTCCATCAGTCCCATCAGATTCATTAATGACCATCAAAGGCCTGAAGCCGAGCTTGAAAAGTGTGTCACTTCCATTCAGCCCCGTTTCTTTGTGCGTGTGTTTGGGAGGGTTTTTTAGGGATGGCTGGTCAAAGAGAGCCGAACCCATTCAGCTTTCAATCCAGCGGTGCAGCAGCCGCCGAGTCGGGCCAGGGAGGGAGAGAGGGGAGGGGAGGGGGAGGGGGAGGGGGAGGGGGTTTCTGGGTGGGCGCTCTGAAAAGAGAGGAAAAGGATCTGCCATCTTCCTACAAGGTCCCCGTTCTGCTCTGATCTCAGTTCTCCTCCCCCATCCTGTGGCTTCTGTATCCATAGCTGCCACTGTCTGAGGGCTCTGACCTCCCATGTCTCCTCTTTAAAAAAGGCTCCTTTCACACTGGTTGGAAACCAGAGGAACTGTTAGCCTCAATCAGAGCAGATAATCAAGGCCATTATCTCTCTTCTACACTTTTAATGAGCTGGTGGGGGCCTCGTCTTTCGAGCCTTTGATCTGGAAGAGGAACACATCCAGGAGTGGAGGGCGGGGGGGGGGGGGGTAATAGGAGGGCGAGCTGGAGTAGGAAGGCTCGAGAGCCGGATGGAGAAGGAGAGAGGAATTCGGAGAGAGAGAGGGATGAAAGGAAGAGGAGAAAAGTGAGTGGGGATGGACAAAGCAGGCGGAGTGGGGTGAGAGGTGGAGAGGCAGACCTTGAAAAGCTTGAGAGCTTCGGTCTGCAGAGCTTCAGAGGGCAGAGTGGTGAGAGGCGAGCGCAGGCCCTCCTTACAGAAGCTCAAGGCCTCGCTCTTCCAAAGTGCAGATTCTGGGAAAAGAGGGAGACACACACACACACACACACGCAACACGTGCACGGGCAGACAAACATAAAGATTGAGTTTCAGAGCTATAATGACTCAACAGCTGACACAAATTCACACACGTTGCTCCAGCCGTAAACACCGTCTGCAGCGTGGATTAAAGCTGTCAGAGCGAGGGGATCGAAATAACACGGAGCCCGCTACCGCGTAAATTAAGCCCTGCACTTCACCTACTGTCTGGGTCCAAGTGTTACAAATATATCTGCAGACTCAGTCCACAAAGAGTGGGCAGAGCTTTTTCAGTCCCACACTAAGTAGGTGAAACGCACATAACATATACATGACGTATGCGGTACGATATATAGACAGTATATGTTCTTTCCATGTGTGGTTTGTGACATGTGATGACAAACACACATGATCATCTATTTCAGCTTCACTACTACTTTGACTACGACTACAAAAATGCTGCTATGTAACTTTTGAATCTAAAACAACACCACAAAATAAAGAGGAAAAGGTATGGGGGGGAAAGTCCAGAACTTTTTGGGGAAAGTTTTTGGCAAAAATGCTGCTTTGTAACTTGAAGCTTTTGTTAAAGCTTTTTGCTACTTTCAGTTTTGTTATGCTTGTTGTTCAGTGATGACTAGATGTTCCCTGCTGTTTCCAAGAGATAATTATCTCCTTGATGCAGCTTCATATTTAGTAGAAAAAACATGATGTTCATATTGATAAACAGACAGTACGTTCTTTCCATGTGCGGTTTGTGACGTGGTGACAATACTATACATGATAAGAGACATTAAAATTGACTTATTTAAGGCGGAAAACTGAGTCAGTTCCTCACAAAAAGATCAACAAACTCCACTGGGTTCCTCACCTGGGTCTCCATCTGCATCGAGGAGTTTACCGATGAGCTGCTCGTACTCTGTTCCCACTTTGAAGGTGGCACCGCTGCCCGCAGCCACAGTCAGGTGATACAGCCAGGTGTCCTGTTAGTTACAAAGACGAGCAAAATGAGCGGAGACTATTCAAGATAAAGGTGGAATCCACCCGGGACGTTTCAGCGGCCGGGTCCTTTACCTTCTCCTGCTTGGTGCCGATCAGCAGGTAGTTGGGGCTCTGGTCTCTGGGCTGCACCACCAAGGTGCAGTGGGAGGAGAGGAAACCTCGGCTGCCCGTCTCGTAGTCTTCGTCGGAATCGCAGGAGCGGTCCACCTCCTGCACCTGTGCATCTCGTATCTGTAGCTGACCCAGCGGCAACTGAGGCACATGGAGGAGAGAGAATGTATAAGCAAGCAATCATGGAAAAAGCTGTAGTATCACAGTCATATCAGTACAGATCTAAAATCAGATCATCTTACACGATCAATAGAGACATAGCTACATAACTGTCTTTGACTGGGAGCATCTATTCTTGATTTGCCAAAAGTTTTGTTATTTTCTACGATGAAGCATGTTAGGAGAATCTCTGAACCTTGTCTTCCTGATTGCGGTAGTAGTAGAAGACCTTTCCAACCAGAGAACACCACACCAGCTTAGAGTGTCCATGTTTGACCTGAAACGGGAACAAAAACAACAGAAATGAAGAAGGTCAGGACCTGGCCTCTCTCTGGCTCTTCAGAACAGTAGTAGATATAAGACTGTACATTCTTTCCCGGGTTGTATTCTTTGAAACTCAGACCAAAGAAGTTTTCAAATGCTTGGCAGACGGACGCAGTCTCCATCTGAGCAGCAGATGTTACAGGAGTGCGCAGGTGGGTGCTGCAAATCACCAGAGGGCAGCTTCGATTATACTTTGAAACATTCACAGTCTCTGAGTTTCCAAAGCTAAGTGACAACAGGCGAATGTCGACATGTAAACAGAACCGCACACGCTCATTCCAGGTCGTCTTTGAATGGAATGCGACTTCTTTCAGAGGCTCTCGGGAAGGTGAACGCGGCGATGATGTCACCGGAGGAAGCCGGCCATCAACGCCGCCACGCCAGCTGTGCGGCCCCTGAGGAGGGGTCGCCGGGGTTAACCGCTCCGAGAGGCAGAGCAGCCCCCCGTCTGAACCCTGGCCACGTCATAACCGGCAGATCAAAGAGGGAGAGGAGTCAGGGAGGCTCCATCATCTCAGGCCCAGAACTGTCACTCATCCATCAGAGATGCATCACTCACACCACGTCAGAGTGTCTTCACTTTAGCAGACAGGAGAGGAGGAGGAGGAGGATGAGGAGGAGGACGAGAGGAGGGTGGAAGGGAAAGGTGAGCTCAGACATTCCAGCAGATCAGGTCGGATGCCGTGTCCTGACGTGCTCCGACCCAGCTTCCCAACCTCTACCAGAGAGGGCGTTAAGCCTGGAAGCTAACTATTTCTGGCGTCCTCTTCAAGCATTGGGGAATAAAAAGATTTAAAACATCTAAAACAATACTAGTAAAGTACAGAGAAAAAGGTACGAGTGCAAAGCCGTGCAAATCGGCAAAGTTGCAAAGTTTTTTTGTAACTTTTGAAGCTTTCGCTAACAAATTATCATTCGTGTTCATCTGTTGATTTCTCACTAGACTACTTAGTAATAGTTTTATGGGTAATAACATGGCACGAAAAGAGTTTTAACTATAAATTAAAGCTGCATAAAACTCAATTTTTTTCATTAAGTATCTGTAGTAAGAGTAATAATCTTAGAAAATGCTCCTAAAAATTGTCATGTAATCTCACTGATGTTCAGGCACTGTTTTATCCAGACATACACACACATCATATGTATAAAAAAAACATACTGACCTTTGCATATGCATAGATATGTGAGCTAGCACAATGACACATGCATTATTATATCTATGGCGCCAAGCACATATGCTCGGCATGCTCCTTGCCCTTCCCAAGATGGCGGCAGAGCTGCTAACTTTCCGTGTCCTTCTCAGGTGAGAAAATAAGACCTTCCAGTCGACACAGGACATGGATCTAGGACAACTCCTGACACCATGTCAAAGGCTGTACAATGTCTGCCCTATATATGCACAGTTTTGCATATATGCCAGAAACAACACTGACACACACTTGGCTGTCAGAAACTATGGTGTCATGACGGGACATACAGGTCTTCTAAAACGCCCCCTTTAAAACAGATTTTGAATTTAAAATTTGTATGTCTTCTGTTTAGTTTTGATCATTGGTGCAAGAGACTTTTTTGTGCATCTGGAGGAAGTCTATAAAAATACAAACTTTCATCTTTCTTCTCCACAAAAACCCTTATGTGGAGAGTTAATTGAACATTTCTAGGTGGCGCAGTAGAGACACTTACCCACGCATATTGACAAGACCATTACTTACTTGAATGTTTAAATCGACATTGATCATTAAAACAGTTGTTGATTATTTCATTAGCTGCCCAATAGGCTCTTTAATCAATATGTTATTGCAGCTCTGGTTCAACGTGAACTCGAACCCATGATTCAGACCTGATATGCTACAACTCTTCCCCTGAGATTCATGAAAAATCAGGTCAACATTTTTTGTGCAATCCTGCAAAAACAAACACACATTGGAAAAGCGAGTTTTCAGGCGCTGTATCTGATGACTCCTCCTGACCTTGGTGAGCCAGCCTCTCACGGTGGGCTTGGCGCTGGTCTCCACAGTGAGCGGGCTGCTGGCCTGGACTTTGAGGATGTTCTGCAGGACCCTGATCCACTCCTCCAGGATGTTGGGTGAGTCTGCGGTCAGGTAGAAGGTCTTCTTCTCTGTAATCAACTGATTGGAGCCAATAAAAAACAAAAAGGACAGAAACATGTGAGAGGGGACAGAGATAGCAACAACGTGACCGAATGAGATCTGCTTCGCTTTCTGAGGAGACACATTCCAGGCTGGCAGTATACGTGATGTCATTGAAAGCTGTCTCTCTGATATGCAGCTCTTAAACTCGACTGTGATGCTGCGCTATAATAAGCTCCTACTGTATGTGTTTGTGTGTGTGTGTGTTTTGATCTATTTTGATCTCCGGTCACAGCCTTTGGAACTGCACTAATCATAACTCCCTTGTCTCCTGACCGTTCTGACATGTAGTTAAACGCTATGAGAATGTTATGGCAAAGCTGTCCGATGTTTTCCACTCACTTGAAACGTCTGCGCTCCTTCTCCCCGGACGATACGGCAGGACGAGTTCAGCTCGATCTGACCCTGAGGTTTCCTGATCACGTCACTCTGAAAACACACACGCACGTTTTCATTTTCTGTCCAAACATGCACTTAAAAGATAAGACGCGATAAGTACAATAGTGGAAATAAATCTGTCCAGTAGTAACAGTAAACAATAAGTCAACTAGCATTAAAAATAATAAATGATTAAGTAATAGTAATAATAATAACAACCACCCAATAGAAAACTGGATAAAGAGAAGGAACTTTGTGATTGCAGTGATCATTTATGTTAATGCACATCTTATTTTAGTCTTAAGTTGTGGAGACGTAGCTGGTACCTTCAACTGCAGCTGTCCTGCAGGTAAAAATGTAGAAATATTCATGCAATGCCGTCTGCGCAGAGAGGAAAACCATAGAAGGAAGCGTGCTAGGCAGGGAGGCCGGCGGGCTCATAACGAGGCACACTCACAGGAGATTTGTAGTAGAGGATCTCTCCGTTCCTCAGGATGAACCAGCGACGTTTCCAGGCTTTCACCTGGCTGCCCATCTTCAGCAGGTACCCAGACTTCTCCAGCATCTCCTACAGACACACAAACATTAGACACTAGACACTAGATCCTTAAAAACCTACTTTTTTTCTTTTTTTTTGATGCTACAAACTGTATTTGAGCTCCACTCACAGGCCCGGTGCTCTCACAGGAGTAGGAGGAGGTTCGCTGGACCTTGTGCTCCGGTTCGGAGTAGTCGCTGTCCAGGGAGTAGGCATCAGGAGGAATGGCGTAATCGCTCTCTGAGCTAATGGAAGACATGGACACACCTGGGGGGACCAAACAGGAGAAGGATCTTACAGTAGGAAAGACATGCTACTACTACTAAGTGGCTGGATGGAAAGGGGAAAAAGTACGCAATGGGTCTTCCAAGACAGAAGGCTCTCAAAGAGAAACTCCAGACTCTGAGATCACGGTTAGATATCATCAGCATGTGACGCTCATTTTCTCCCAGCTGCTGCTCTGCATACACTTACACCCAGCGTTGAACCCGGCGTGTGCTGCACTTCTGTTTTATCTTTAGACGTCTACTTCAGTTAATGGCTACAAATGTGTCCTGGTACTTTCCGTACTTGAAATGCAGCTTCTTGAAACTGCATACCTCAATGCTGAGCACAGAAACTTCTGGATTTCTTCCTTTATGGGTAACAAATGTGTGGTGCACAGTGCTTCTCTGTTTTCCCCTCACGGCATTATTATCTGTCTTCTTGGACAATAATGGACTGAGATGAGGAAGAGCCTGTGAGGATTCCTGCTTTCAGGATCCAGGTTATATTACATTTACATCTCGAGCATCTCGCACCTCTCTTGACGGCACGCGGGCTCCCGGGCACGCTGCCCTTCCTGTCCGGGCTCAGGATGGACGTCCGTAAACTGGCCAGAGAGCTGCTGTCGTCCTCTGAGCCGGAGTCATCGTCTGCCAGAGGAACGCTGCTGATCTGAGTGGCTTTCTGTGAACGGTCCACACAGGCTGAGTCAGGCAGGACGCAGAGCTACGTAGAGATTAACAGCATTTTGAAGGAAAAGGTATGTAACCCATCCTACATAACTCACCCCTTTCAGTGTGGTATAGACTGGTACGTTGATGTTCTTATAGATCAAGTGGCTGAATGGACCTGCTGCTGGATACTGGGGTAAACTAGACCCTGGAACAAACACAAGATACAATATATATAACAATATATAACAAATGATTATTGTTGAAATCGATAAAACTATCAGTTACTTCCGGGATTAACAGAGAGTTTATAGGTTTCGAAAACGGCCAAAAAAGGTGTTTGAAAGGTCAATATAAGGTGTTTGGGTTAAGGTTAGGGTCGATTTTTTTGAAATGCTTAAATTGATGAACATTAAAATTTGCAATCAACTCAAATTGAAACTGATTTACACTGAACTGACTGTTTGCTGTGGTAGAAGTTGACTTGAGGCGTTTCTCGTTTTGCCGGAGATCAAAACGTTCCAACAAACGGATGCACCTTGAGGCGCAAACATGGGAGGAGGACGCTGCAAAACAAACTGAGCAAGCTAAGACTTAATCCGCGTCACTGTGGATTTGGCACGGAGCAGTCGGACCGTTCGCCAGTCAGGGCGCTGTCAAACCTCACCTGGGCGCATCCTGACGTCCCGGTTGAAGCTCGGCGGTAATTACACACACACACACAAAGGCTCTTTCATCGCCCGCTGATTAAAAAGCAGCCTCGCCCCTCAGCTTCTCTTAACCTCTCCCCATGCAGGGTTTTAAACTGAGCAGAGCCCACACCTGCACAGGTGTGTGTGTGTGTTTGTGTGTGTGTGTGTGTGTGTGTGGAGCCTCGGGCCAGAGGAAGTGACATCAAAGGTGGCAATGATAGATGTAAACCAACCGCACACACACACACCTTCAGAGTGGTTTCAGCATCAGCTGAGTGACATGTCAGTCAGAGAGGAACACACACAAGGTGTGTTTCCAAGGCTCAAAACCTAAATATCGCAATAACAGAAAAACCTGTAATGGAAACAGCTAAATCTTTAAAAACCTTTAAAATATTAGAAAAACACTTTGGTGCTCTAATGAGGTGCTTTTCCAGACACGTAGATATAAAAGTTTATCACAAAAGTGTAATAGAAACACTTTTTTTCCAACCCCTTTTTTTCCACCACTCTTGACCTGACTGCAGAGTGATGCAGAACTTTTTCTAAATCAAATTAAAAACCTAATAAAACCATGGAAACGCAAAATGTTTCTGGTGACGATTTTACTTCGGGCCTTGCAACAGAAACGGCTCCAAGAACCTCCAGAAATATCGCTTTTGTTTTGTGAAAAACTGTAATGGATAAACAGCCAGACGAGGCTTTGGACGTGAGTCTAGAAGGAGTCGGGTTCATGTTTCTAGCTGCAGGGGGGACTCACCTCGGCCGGGGCCCCTGGCTCCAGGACTGGCCTCCGATACTCTCATTCCCGACTTGGCCACAGCGTATATCCGACTCTCCTGCAGAGATCAACAGAGGGGAAATATTGCTTTGCACTTCACCTTGAGGCAGGACAGCGTACTGGTACCGAGACCCTTGCTGAATAAACCTACAGAGGAGCGAGTCAGACGAGAAGATTGTCTCATACATTATACAACATATTTTCATTGTATTACTTAGCTTTAACCCTTTAGTTTTTAGATTTGTCTTTATATTTTTTTTACACTACCTTCTGTGTTTCTTCGTTACATTAGTAATAGATAGAGTTATAGTTTCCTCAGTCGCCCCTGGTTTTTAACAGCTTTTAATGGTATCATTGTAGCTTATTGTGCATGCAAAGTGCTTTGTGCCTCAATGTTGTATGAAAAGTACTAAACAAATTAAGTTTGATTTGATTTGATTATGTTCTCATTTATTTAGATTTATTTAGATTTCTTTTAGTAGCACTTCTAAATTTGACTTTTTTAATGTATTTTGTTTGCATAATCTGTTTGAATGTAAAACAATAGTTTGTTGTTTTAAGGTAGAGTCTCCTCTGGTCTCCAGGCAATGGAACAACAAACTCACCCTCCGTGAAACAAAAGGATTGTTGTTCGACTCTACAGATTGTGTATAGATTAAACCAACAAGATAGCGAGACAGAACTTTTCCCCCTTTTTTTTTCCTTTATCAAAGCCAGGTGTTTATACAGGCAGCAGGCAGCAGATGAACCGATAACCGGCCTGTCGTACCCAGGAGGGGAAGCGGTGCAGAGGAGGAGTCGGAGGCTTCAGAACCTCCGGGTCCAGACGGTCCAGCTCCTCCGCCAGCCCCACGAAGGACACTCCATCCCGGTCCCGGGACGTCTCCTCGGACCCCCCGGACCCTTCCACCACCCCGTCCATGCCGTCCGGAAACCCGTCGTCTATGTCCGTCTCCTCCACCACCTGGGAGAAGGGCGAGGAGGCGGTGCCGGCGCTCTTGAGTGTGGAGGAGGTGGAGGAGGGGCTGACGATGTCGATGCTGACGTTGAGCGGGTGCAGCCGCTCCAGGCCGGGCTGCGGCTGGCTGTAGTGCTTCTTCACCAGCTGGATGCTGTCCCTCGGGGTGAGCGGGGTGCGCACCTTGGGCAGGGTCATGCTGGCTCCGGACTGGTGGAGCGGAGGGTTGGGGAAGGGGTTGTTGGTGGAGGGGGAGCGGGACAGGAGCGGGCTTTTGGGCGTCAACCCGACGGGCGGCTCCGGGGAGCTGGGACCGTGGGCCATCTCGTAGGCCGAGGAGGAGGACGAGGAGGAGGAGGAGGAGTGGAGGCACTGAGAGCGGAACTTGCTGTTGAGCTCGTCGGAGGAGTTGTCTCTGTCGGAGCCTCCCGCTCCAACCTCTGAGTTCACTGGGAGCTCTGGTCCGCTGAGGGAGACCGGGCTGAGACCCTCCCTGATCCAGCTCTGAGAGAACACCTCATGGGCTGCCAGGTCTCCGAGGAAAATCCCTTTACTGCCTGGGTCCGTCTTTTTCACGTCTGAGGAGAGCAGAAAAAAAACCTTTATTACAAAACTACTAACAAAACTGGATGCAATCCTCAAGATATTTCCCTACACAATAGCTAATATATCCTGGTACCTGTCCGAATCTTAAGGGAGACACTTTAAAGATTAAGAGAGGTCTTAAAATGTTCTCATCCAACACATAGGACTTCATTATAATGGGAAAATATACATATAATCCCAATATTTTTTCCCAAAATCACATCAAGATATCTTTTTCAGGTTTGGATATGGATATGTGTTGTACAGGGTTAAAAAAAAGTTAAAAAAGAATCTTACAATAGACACTTTAAGGATTAAGAAAAAACAGGTGGGGAGGCCTGTTTCCATCATGCCTGTGTGAACTATTCCAGACAGACTCACTCTACCGTACACACACTCCCAGTTTGTGCTCCTGAGCTGGAGAAGCTTCCCATCTCTCCCTGTGCCTGCCAGTAGCACCTCTGCTGTGTGTGCTGCAGCTTCCAAGGAAAGTTCAGACATTTCCTAATCACTCCCCAGGGTTTCTGTGAAATCTTATCTGCAGGGGGAGTGATGAGCCCAGAGCCATGACAGGAAACTAACTCTAAAATTACACCGATGCTGCAATTAACGCTTACAACATGGCGTGTCTGAATGAGATATATGAAACAACTCAGTGTTTGCATGAAGTACATGATGAGCGCTAAGGAAACTTCATACCGTAGCAGGACCTGACATCAAGGAATGCACAGAGGAACAGGAACAAAGGGGTTAACAACATCACACATGCCATTGTACCATGGTCAGATGTTAAGAAAATGATAGCAAAAGTGGTTAATAACAGTAGAAGTAGAACGATAAGACATACAGGATGATATAAGTAGAAATACGACAAACACAAGCATCATCAATTAACCAATTAACACTGTTTAAACTTTACCTGCTATTATATGGAACTGTCTATAACTCTTCAACTAAACCAACTCTTTTGGAAACCAAGTTGTTCCATATGAGGCAGTTCAACTAAATCAAATCGCTTCTCATCTGGATTCTGGTTATTAATCTTAGTCTGCTCTGCTGCAGTCATGTGATCTCCCAAACTCAAATTAAACAAAAAAAGAAAAAAAAGAGTGCTTGCTGCTCTCAGCAGAGCTTCCTGCCACAGATCCCAGGATAACATAAATTAAGTGCAGCACACACCTGTTGGCGAGGCCTTGATACTAGAGGCGGCTCCGCGGGGACCCGTCTGTCTCCAGCTGTCGTCCTGTGCAGGTGGCGTGCCGGGGCAGCTGGGAGGAAACAGCGGACTGCTGGGCACCAGGTGGGTATCCATTACAGGGGAGGTGGCGGGGGATCCAGAGGAGGCAGGTTTCTCTAAGAGAGCTGGAGACAAAGTACAACAACACGCTGTAACTCAAGTCCGTCTCTGCCGGCCCGAGCTCTGGGAATAAAGTATCGTAACAGATCCTTCGATTCCCCCGCTGGTCCGTTTGACCTTTTTACCGCACCGCTGCTGGAAATATATTTCACGTGTTACGGCCGTCCAGAGGTTCGACTCCCGGTACGATATTCACAAATTGACATGGGTGTAGATTGCGTCCAGATTTACAGCACGCACAAAAAACGAAACCACATTGTCAAAACGATCGCATTGTTAATGTATAAATCAGAGTCTGAACTGATAGAACAAAAAAAAGTTAGCAAATTATATATTTAATATAAAATTCATATATACATGTTTACAGCAGCTGGACAGAAAACAATCCAAATGCATTTATAATGAATATACATATTTACATTTACACTGACTTCTTTAAACATAAGTGTGTATGTAAAAGTACATACTGTATAAGTAAAACCTAAACATAACCACCTAAAAGGTCAGCGTTTATGCAAACATATATTTCCGTTCGCATTTAAGGTAAAATGTTTTTAAAAACATCATTAGATAGAGAGGGAGAGAGAGAGGGAGTGAGAAAGAGATAGATGTATCAATAAAGTGCTATATTTTGTATGTATTTGTCAATAAAACTAATCACACAAAACAATAATGAAAGTAATAATGCCTTTTATAAATGCATCGTTCCATTCCATTATATTATTACCTTCTCTGAAGCAAACTAGTGAAAGTTGAATTGATCAGGCGATTGAGACTGAAGCTAAGTAAGATGTGAAACTGAGGCGACATGGTGGTTGAGTGGTTAGCACTGTCGCCTCACAGCTATAGCTAGTTATAGCTAGTTAATGACTTTGCACACTTTTTCCCTGTCTATGTATGTTTTCTCTGTTTTTTCTCCCGCAGTCCAAACCCGGCATGTACAGATGGACTGCAGACTCGCCAGGAGTGAGCGTGATCGTGAGACGGTGCGTTCTCCCCCTGAAACACTGCTAAGGTACAAACCAGATGAGGTTTCCTTTATATTTTCCAACATCTCATCACAGGTGAGTTTACAGCTGCATTCACCTTGTAGTTTGTCCTGCAGCAACATTATCTGCTCGGTCTGCTTCAGGTTGGCCATCTTCAGCTGCTGGTTCTCTTGCTCCATCTGCAGAAAAGTTAAAAACAAAAAACAAAATAAATGTTTCACTCAAATAGCTCAAATAAACTCTACCATAGTGACCAGGATGGCTTGATTGAAGAGAAAAAAAACCTACATCATACGTAGATAAACATTTTGAAATTCTGGGAGATAAAACCAAAGTGTATGAGAAGCTGTGGATAAACCACCTTTGATCATAAGCATCTCTTGTTGCCACAGATAATGTCTCTCAGCAGGGTGAGGTTGGGCGGGTGGGAGGGTGGGGGGATGGGGGGGTGGCACGTATCCGTACATGTGAGGGCTTACCTCTCTAAGCTTAAACGTGACCCAGTCTTTAATCTTGGCAGCCTTCTCCTCAATAATTTTTGCCTCCTGGGCTCTGACTAAGATCTGTGGGAAGAGAAAACGCAGTTGTGGATCATTTCAAACTACATTTCATGGACATAAATGGACATTTCCAACCATTTATCTCGCGTCTCCGGCTCCGTCCATACCTGTTTTTCCAGCTGCATCTCTAATCTTTTTATCACAGCATCTTTCTCTTGAACCTGACTGGTCAGGTCTTGATACTTTCTGTACAACGAGCTCTCCGATTCGCTGGTTTGAACGTTCGCAGACTTCAGCTTTTCCTCCATGACATGGATCTGAAGCGCACAATTGAGAATGACCAAAAGCACAAACTGTTAAATTTCGATTGGCACTGCACAAAAGGGAAAAATCGAGAAGAAAACACTGAAGAAACACTGACAAGAAAAAGCTCTGTAAGCCCTCAGGTATTTCGTGTCTGTAAAGAAAGGGCACCATAAAATTGGTACCTTGAGAAACACCTGGAGCTGCCGGATAATAACAGCAAATGTGAGATTAAACAGTCAGAGAGACTGTCAGAGTGTGTGTGTGTGTCACATGTGCTGTCAGAGGGAGGTTTTGTGACTTCAAACGCCATCCTCCCTTTGTCACGTCCCATCAAAGGATGAATCCGACTTAGTGGTTACAAGTCCGACACAAACCACTAAACACAGCAGTCTGTGTGACGTGATTTCGTCTTTTCCTTGTTCTACAACTCGCTGTGTTCTTTTTACTGTTTTCTGCCCCCAAAATACACCTTCTTCTTCAAACTCTTTGCAGTAAGAAAGACTGTCATATGTATGTATGAATGTATAGTGTATATTCATATATACATAACAGGTAAGTTTGTTCAACACACTCAAAAAGTGGCTAAGACATGCAATCTCCTCTCATTGCTTCAACTTTTTTTGATATGATAACTGCGGTTTAACGCTCTTAACTCTGCTCTAATTTGCATGCTTTATGTCAAGTGTTGATAATTTTGCAATTACGAAAACAAATTGCCGCCATCTGAGAGATCTATAAACACGGCTTATTTGCGCCAGCGTTACACCACCGTTTCAGGGATAAAACCAAAATCGAGCCTGTGGCACAACAACCACCATGGTCGATTTCACATCACATTCCCTCATTCCACAGCAATTTGCTTTTAAACTCAAAAAAGGAAAAAGTGGAGCTAGATATTATCGAAAAGCGAAGGTGCAATCACTCCACAACATTTTGCATGTTTAGCCTGTTTGGTGCAAGTGTTTTCAGGCTTTCACAGGCTTTCACAGTCTGAACCGGTTCAGGTTTTTATGTTCCAGCACTTAAACTTAACTATTATGTGCACGTATGTGTCACTTTTGACCTCTGGAATTTCTTTTGCTTCTTGTTGTTTGGTTGAAATGATCTTCCAGTGTTTTACAACATGTGGTTTTGTAAGGTACAGTATGGGAACCTCCCCTCTACCTGTTTCTCAGCGCTCTCAGCTCGCTGGTCGGCCTCCGTCACCCTCTGTTCCAGCTCCTGCATCTGGAATGGAGACAAAAGAGGTTACGACACAGGCCACACAATCCTCAGCAGTCACCTTTAATTTAAAGACAGAAAACACCTACGGCCCAGAACAGCAGGTTCTGGCAAGACACGTCCCCTAACCTGCCATTAAAGGCCCTTATTAGACCACCGAAGCCACAACAGATTCTTGCAGACACGGTTAATCCCCCGTAATCACCGACGCTGTCTGAAAGCCATTTACGAGATTAATGCAGTGGGAAGTTTTAACAGAACAAGTGTGTCTTCTAATCAAGAAAATCTTGTTGAATGAGATAGATCAAGAAAAGATCAAAAAAAAGAAAAATGCAAGTGGATCCCGACAAAGGAATGAAGGTTGGAGCAACGGGATATGGAAGCAGCACAGGAGGGCCGACCTTTACGGCATTTTAACGTAGATGGGCTCAGACTTTCTGTGAAGCTTTTGTAGGAGACCCCATGTCTTTCATGAGCGTGACCTCGGGTCGGACGGCGCTGCGATAGAAGAATGTCGCCGTGTGTGCGCACAAGCTTGCGTCACCTTTTGTGCAAGCATGCATGCTCATGCTTCCCAAGGCAAACACTGTCCATCCTGCAAGTATGCACACATCGACAAGTGCCCTCGCACTCAGCAACCCACACACACACAAGTGCCTGCACAAAATACTCCTAAAAGCCTGCACACACACACACACACACACAGATTCAACAGAGGGCCGCTTCTCTTCTGAGTTCAGTGACCCGCATGAAAGGAGGACAAACATACTAATGGATTCACTTGAGAGATGCATTTGAATTCCTCCCGTCATCTTTGTTTCCCCACTGTCTCTCCCTCCTCTCGTCACCTAAATAAAGGCTCCCGGATTCCCAGAATCCACCACTCACAACATCTGAATGCCTGAATGCAGCCAGATTACCACTGGCTAAACCCGGGGCGCATGTTGATGGTTAGAGGTTGGATGACTCTTCACCCCCAGGTCAAAAGCCTTCGCTGTGAGTCAAAGGATTTTGAACCAGAGCCAAAGAGCAAACTTTGTCTTCCGTTCCAAATACTCGAGGAAGATGCGAGGAAGTACTCAAGGTGAATATTAAGCATCTTGGACGGTACAATGTAGAACAGATGCAAGGGGATGCCATTAGAGGTGAACGGCCTGAGAAGCTGCACAGCTGAAGACCAGAGAGGGATCAGGAGAGTTATTTGTGCTTAACATAAGATGAGATACAATACGATATAAGATAAGATAGGTAGATAGTTACATAAAGCTAAGTAGCTCTGACACAACAACCTAAACGATGGTGAGATCCATCCTGATTAGCTTCAGACTAACCATTCTTCACCATTATCAACTGCTGATCACAAAAAAAGTTGCAAAAAAGTGAAGTAGGAGTAGAAGTAGTAGCTGTAGTAGCCACTAAGCCACAAGGACAAGCCTTTAGTCTGCCATTGTTGTGGTTGTTATGTTGCATCCAGCTGTTGGTTGCTACGGTTACCGGTGAGGCTATGACATCACCCTCAGCCCATTTCAGATTTCTCCATTCTGGGACCTGGTTTCAAAGAATGCCATGTTCGCCCCAACACCAAAAACGGAAAATGATAAACTTACAAATAAAATCTGTATCCATGTGGACTGTCACTGAGTTCATGCAGAGGACACATTTAGCATCTCAAGTGGGTTCCCGAGGGACATTTTTGACCATGATGGTTCTCAGTGGGGTTTTCAAGACGAACCAAAACACAGAGGTCACGTTTCACATTTTTCTCCCATTTCTACAACTAAAATTGTTCATGGTTTGGTCAGTTTTTCTGATGTACATACTATAAATCAATCCCATGAAATTAATTTAGCTACCTGTTTATCCATTAAATGTCCACACAATAAGTCCTTCACTTACAGTTGTTTTAGCCACTTGAATTTCCCCAAGGGGACTTTCTCTTCCTCCACCTAATTCAATATAAACTAATCTAATTTAACCACAGTCCATACAATTAGCTCCGCAATAACTCTACTGGTGACTATGTATGTTTGATAGATTATTTTCAGATGTTTTTCATCCATTAGCTAACTCTTTCAACCACTTATCCCACTTTTAGCTCATTTAACCATTTTTTTAGTCCCTTTCATTGCACTTTGGCTAATATCTAGGCATTTATCCTTTGCTCTCACTGTCAATCTAAAATATATATCAACTTTAAGTCGTACTGTATACTTATAACTTTCATCTACAAACTGAACTGACTCCTCAATTCGCTCATCAGTGGAGTAAATTCTTTAGTTTTCAGGCTGCTTTGTGAAATCCTCTGTTACGTCATGCCTCTGTCTGACCTGACCTGCAGCACACCCCGCCTCCTAACCCTTCAGGCCATATCAGATATGGACACAGACTGCGTCAGGTAGCGCCGTCACTTTATCTCTCCGTCCATCTCTGGGTCTGATTAGTCACTGCGGAGGCCAACTGTGGAGGCCGCTGGGTCGCTGAGCAGGCGTGAGACAACTATGTCTGCAATCCAGCATCTGTCGGGGCCACGGTCGAACACTTCTGCTGCTGCTGAGGAGGCTGAAAATGGAAGTGCACGGAGTCGTGTTTCGTCTATGTTGCCTAAGACTTAAGGTACAAGTCTGGAGACCTTCTGTGATTGTGTAACAAAGCCAGTGGAAAGACTAAAACCTACGATTCGGAGTCAAATATTCATGTTAACAGCCTGCTCAAGAATGTCTAGAACAATGGAACAATACTTATTATCAATAAATAAAAGACACTTTTGCCTAAAACTTCTTATATTAGGGAACAATATATCCATTTTTAAATACATAAATGATTCATGGGAGTGATTGGGCTTGTTTGACATTTACAGGCCTCTTTAAATAGCAGTGTCAAGGACGTGTGTCCAAAGACTGATGATCGAGTGTATATTGTTATTCTAGTCACAGCCAAAAAGTAAACATAATTTATAAATAACAATAGTGCAAGAAATAATAATGAGATAATAAAAGCAAGGCAGGTGAATCTAACAAGGGTAAGAGACAGTTTGAGTAATGACATGTTGATGGGTTAGTTCTTTATCATTGGAATCTACTGATTATAACACGTATATACTATAATTCTCATCCCTTTTCTGCGAATCTCTTCTTTCACATCATTTCTTTAGTTGAATAACTCTGCAGGGAAGCAGATCCTCGGCTGCGTCTGCCTCAGTATGGATTCCAGAGGGACAGATAATATCCAGAGAGGTGGAGATAAGACGAGAGCTGGAGCTGCAGACACCAGATCATCTGCTTCCCAGACAGCCAACAGATCTGTCACAGCCAAATATCTGTTTTCTGTTACTGCCAGAAGCTGACAAGACATGTGAGATCTGATCCTATAGATTGGATTTTCCAGGTTATTTAAATCTTTCCTCGCCTGTCACAACATGGCTAGACGGGGAGTAGCCAATGCAGGTTTCACTGTGAAATATACGTTCACAGCGAACGCTCCATGTGCCTTTCTGCCTAAATCGTTTAAGCTGAAGGTTACTGATGACTCCTGCTCAATCGCAATATGTTAAATCCTCTGTAGAAAAGAGGAGAGCCACAATTCACGGATAAAGGTACAGAGCAGAAGAAGACCTTTGGCGAGGAGGAAATTTCACTAATAACAACCCCTCACAGGGTTTAAGTCAATCTTCTAAACACAAACAAATGAAGTAAGCGTGGTGGACCATTAGACAAGGCCGATCCAAACAAATCCTTTCGCGAAAATAAATGTTTATGCACACAAATGTGAACCTGGCGACCTCGCTGCAGTCGTCCTCCACGGCTGACACCACTGAGTCGAGCTTTGCTCCTGGAGCCACGTGAGGCTCATGAAAGAGATTCATCTAATTTGTCCAGTATTAGGTTATCCAAGTTATGAAAGAGAACCTTGAAGTGGGAATACCACCCAATTTTAAATAAATTCCTCCGAGTGAGGTATTTCTATATTTGGAGACGTCCTCGTAAATACATTTGAAACTCTACACCAAACTTTCTGGATATAATTTCTGAGTGTACTGTTTCCCATTTTGCAATGAAGCCATTGTTGTTTCCATCTTTTCATCACGTTCCCTGAAAAAAGGGCTTGATTCATTACTTTTGGGATTCTGGACTCTGTATTTGTACATAAGTGTGAGTGACTGCTATTATGACTTGAGGCTGTCAAAACATTTTGAGGAGACATAATTCCTCCATCTGCAATGGACTGGAGTCCAGGTTGTATTCTCTACCTTCACCCTGTGTGTTGTTAGACTCTGCATAACCCCATGAAACCAATTAAGTCTACAGCAGGTTAAGAAAATGGAATGGATGGATGGATGGATGGATGGATGGATGGATGGATGGATGGATGGATAATTCCTTCATTTGTGCTGCTAGGTTGGCTGTGAAAACATCCCATAATATTCCAAAGTCGGATTGGAAGAACTGTCTCTGACCATTTCTCTCACTTTCCCAAAGACACCTCAACATTCACCCCTACTTCACAATATCGTTCTTTTTTCATTCCTACTACAACTCAAGAGTTACTGTCATTGTCTCAATCTATAACGGTCTAACCTTTAACTTTTACTCTACCTCATCTGAATTCAAAGACAAATCAAAACACAGTTGAAACTGTTGAAAAGACCAACTAGCTATTTTGCCTCCATCCCCCCTGAGCAATCGTGACTGAGGAGGTTCTTTAAAATGGAGGACGTCATTGCCTTTTGCCACTGCTCTTGCTGCTCATGCATGTCTGTCTTAGTTTTCTCTTTTCAAGATGTGTCTTAGAAAAAATGTACTGGGAAGTTTAGGACTAGCTTAGTGGGGGCAGGTTAGCTTAAATATCACAACTATCATCCATTTTGTGATAAAAGAAACACATCTGGTAGATGTGTTGGTGGATATCTTTCAAACAAATATAGTTATTGGGCCATTGCAAAATCTCTCTTCAGTGGCCATAGCTGTTGTGTCTGTTCTGTTAGATTGGAAGAAGCTTTTTTTTTACCCACTTTAAAGTCTCTACAAACTATATTTGTGATGCTGAAAATATGTCAGCAACCACTGGCAGCCATTTATAAAAATGTCTGCCACAGTCATCAGAAGAAAAATTTGCAATGGCCCACTATCCAGATTCATTCAACATATATTCAGCAATGGCTGTACCAAATTTGGTGCTTTTATCACAAAAAGAACAATCATTTAGCTATGGTGCTCCACTAAGTAAGTTTGTGGTACCCTTTACATTTTTGCCCTCACGTAGCTGATAACAATTACTACACTCAGTTTATTGGTTGTGCCACTGTTTTTGTCTTTGGTGAGTTCTTGTTATTAGACAAGCCAGTTAGACCTCCAGTCAGCCCTGTTTGTCCCAGTTCTTTCTATATGGAGATGTTTCTGTTTTTGTGGGCCACCAGCTGACAGCTGTCCATGGCACTTTCCTCATCCGCAGTAAAAAGCCCATGGAGTAATACTCATCCTGTTACACTCCTCACAAGGCAAATTAGGCATCTCCTCCTCCTCCTCCTCCTCCTCCTCCTCCTCTTCAGTCAACCTCTGGGGATAAATGCCATGTCACAGGCAACCACCACTATTTTTTTTCATGTTTTTCCACAGCAAAGTGGGTCAATGCGTAAAACACTCCTAACTTGGCAAGAGGGGAGATGAAGAGCGTGAAGCAGACTTTCCAAACAGCAATAACATGACGGAATAGTAGTCACTCAGCACCCCTCAACCCCCTCACCAGAAAATACAAAAAAAATCAGAAAAACATACACACGCAGCAGCAGACCAGGCCTCCATTTCAACCCAGGGCACTGTGTGTGTGTGCGTGTGTGTTTATGAGATAGAGTGGAAGCAGAAGTGAGAGATTAATTGACCTTCTTCTTGCTTTTCAACGTAGCCAAACAAAACTTTTAAGAATAAATACTATGTGTGTGCCTGGGATTAACATGACTGCTTTTATGAGTAAAGAAAAAGAAACACCGAGGACAGTAATTAGTCGGTTTTCAGAAAAGCTTGAACAACATGGTGGAAATAAACATTTATAAATGGGGAGCAAACACTGTGTAAATACAACACAGTGACAACAGGTGTGTCACACTAATGTCTTGTCTTGTCTCGTGTTATTGCTGACACTACAAAATCCTGAGCCATCCTCTTTGAGAAACATTGATCATAGGGTATGATGTATGTATATGTGTAAAAAGGCTGAGTTTTGTAGCTTATGTAGAACTTAGGCCATTCTCATTCAGTGGCTTGATCATTATACGCAACAGCTTTTCACTTCACTTCATTCACTGATCATCTGTTTCCATGGCAACCCTCTTGGGTTGTAGCATGGGCCTTTCTGTGTTTGATTTCTGAGAAAACATGCATGTTTAGGTTGATTGGAGACTTTACACTGTTCTTAGTGAGAATAGTAGACTGAATAGTGCATGTGTATGTGCTCTGAGCTCCAGCAGACCCCTCAGTCACTGGAAGAAGTACCTGGGAGGGGGCTCTGCATCTGTCATCATCAAAAAGTGATGACTTGATAAAAAGTTTAATTCCATTGCATTTCTGATTGAAATATCACAAAATCTTGTTGAACAAAACCTTCTAATTGTCCTAAACTTGTTTTTGCTACAGAGTTTATTTTCTGCCATACTCAGAAATCCAATGGGAAAATCCCATCAGGTTTTTGTCGAGGGAGCCGGAGTGAAGATAGTGAAGAAGTGCCCTTTATGAACAACTTTCTCACGGTAATAAAAGTTAGAAAGTGAGTGTGTGTGTGACTGAGTGTGTTTGTGTATGGGAGTGTGTGTGGCTCTCACAGAAGAGCTGGAGGTCTAACAGAACCTGGCAGAGGACACAACGAGGAGTCGTGCAGCTCTTATCAGACACAGGGTCATGTTTGGACAGTAAACTTCCTGCCGACGGACTGAACGGACCGCTCTGCTCTCCAGAATCGGAGAGGACACGGACAGAGCTCGACGGTCACACTCTGAGCCAGGCCAGCAGAAGAAACCGTCTGAGAGCTGCAGAAGAAATGGAGAAAGCAGATTCCACTCGCTCCGTCCTGCTCTAATCCAAACACTTCCACTCTTTAGAGCAGAGTTGAAGCTCCCGATGACAGCTGATCACTTTCCAGAGTGTCTGGTAGTCAGGCTTTACAACAGCCGCAGCTTTACAAGCATTTGGCCGCCGGCTGGTAGCTATTTCCCCCCTCAAACGTGAGGGAAAGCACCACAAGTGATGAGTCCAATGTTAAATATTCGTCTTGGCTGCCACTGTAGCCAGGCTCTGATGACACACAATGAGTGGGCCAAAATGTTTACCGAATCAGCTGAGTAATCTCATCTGTCTTTACGCACGCACATAAACACACAATCATCCACACCTGCGTTTCTGACTGACTCACAGGCTCTAATTGCCTCCTTATGCGGCGGAGATGTAATAAACGCTGCCAGAGGAAGGAAGAAGGTGGAGGAAAAGAAGGAGCGAAGAAGTGGAAGAAAGAGAGGAGGACGATGACGAAGAGGCAGCGAAATCTGGTTTTTGCTTAGAGTATCTTGCGGCGTGGCTTATTGTGCAGATGAAAGTGTCACAACAAGTTTTAAACAGCCGCAGATTCATTTGATTTCACATTGTTTTAGGACCACATCAGCCACATCGGTTCAGACACGTGTGGTAGTTCGTGTTGAACAAAGCGTGGGAGATCTCACTCAGAGAAGCCACTTCCTCCTACACACCCTCCTTCTTACATGCTGCTTCACAATTCACAATTTGTCCAGGTCGTTATTCAACCTGCCAGTCAAAAATTATGATGAAGCATCTTCAAGAAGTCCAGTTGTCAGAACTCTACACCTCTACGGGTTTACATCATAACCATGCAGGATTTGGATGGGGTTCTAGGTCAGATATACTGTAGGTCTTTACACGCACAAGTTAGTAGTTTCAACAACTGATTGATTAATCGATTTAAGTATTTTTAGCATTTTTTTAACAATGATTTTAAGAATTAAGGCAACATTTCCTGATCTGAGGTTCAAAATCTGAATATTTTTTACGAGTCTTTAGTCTCAGTGACAGAAAATTGAACCTTATTGAGGTGAGGATGACTCTTATCTTGAAACAGACATCAACCATTGTTTTTACAGTTTTTGCATCTTTTTTGAAGCCAAACAACTAATCGATTAATTGACAACATTATTGACAGATCGGCCGTTTCCTGCAACTCTACAAGCTACACTTTGTTTATCTTTAATTTGCACTTTTTGTTTTATTCTCTCTCTCTCTCTCTCTCTTACCTTCTCTGCCAGCAGCTCTCGGATTTTCCCCGCCTGCAGCCGGAACCTGAGCAGCTGCATCTCCAGGGCGACGCAGCGTTTCTGCCAGTCCACGCTGGCCACTCTGACGGAGCCGGAGCCGCCGCTCTCCAGCACGTCGGCCATGGCGAGGCTTCAGAGCTGAGCCGCCGGAGCCGGGACGGACTGCACTGCACTGGAGGGGAGCACATAGAGATCCAGTCAGCACGGGCGTGCTTACCGGTGCTGTCAAAGTGTGTGTCAGGCAAAACCACGGCGAAAATAACAACTCTGTCTGCAGCGACCGGTCGCGTGTGTAACTTGAGTCTGCGTAGGATAACAAGGCAGCAAATATCAGCCCAGAACACAAATAACCCTGTGGTGGTATTTCCTTGAGCGGCCTGGGCTTCTGTTTTCATTTTACAGCACAAGGGGAGTAAAAAAAAGAAGAAAAAAAAAGTGACTTAACCTCAATAAACGGTCTTTGCTGACCGCACTTCCCATGATTCACTGAGGAAAAGTGTGCAAAGCGCACACTAATGATGACTCCACAATGACATGAGTTCAACGACTGCTTCCTCTCACTTTCTGTGTCGCTCTGTGACGCAGGACCACAAAGGAAACACACGTACACACACACACATACGTGAGAGTTTATAGGGAACGTCACAGCCGGATCCTTTTCTTCTCCTTTTGGTCCGCAGTCTCTCCGCATGCCCACACACACTGAACAAAACCCCAGCAGGGAGGCTGTGTGTCAGTGGGGGGAGCTGGGTTCATGCGTGCCGGCTCCCAGGCCTGCCAGCTACAAAGCAGGTCAGCGCTCTGCTTTTTAGCCAAATTACCTACTAACCCAATCCCCTGCACCCCCACCTTCACCTCCCCACAACTCCCTAACCATGCAATCCCTTCTTAATTACAAGGCAAGAGTGAAACAGGATCTTTCGCTGCACAATGGTGTCTTTCTGCATGACAGTCCCATCACAGCGAGAGAGGAGGGGAAGGTGGGGGGGCCGTCAGCTCGCCTCAGAGAAAGGAGGAAAGAATGTGTGAGAATGAATGGGCCCGGGCGCTGAATGTGGGAAACTGGGGCGATGAGGTTATTTTTACCTGAGGAGGATTGTCCAGTGGCTATTTCCCCCCAGACGGACCCTCATTCACAAAGGTTAAAGCTCCGCTATGCGAACTCTGGTGGGTGGTTATACCTCACACAAGAGCTCGGAGCTCGACGCTGGGACGGGTCTGAGTGGAAAACGAAAGCACACGCGGTCGAGACGAACAGCTTGAGCCGAACAAGTTTAGATCCTTCGATTCGTCAAAGTGAAGGCTTGGACCGGAAGCCTTCTCCGCAACAGGAAGTTTAAAAAGTAAAGCGGGTGTTCAGACAGAGAGACTTAAAGTGCAGCCAGACACGGTCAGCAGAACGGCAGACGTTCAAAGTCCAGCGGCTATAACTGCACCGTGGCACTCCCTGCAATTAGCATGCTCATAAATACAGGCCTAGAAAACAAATTACAGAAGTCGTGCATGTGGAGGTTTCACCAGCCGACCGCTGTGCCCAGGCCGGACAAGTCAAGGTCCAGCTCTCTCTCCTCTCCCCGAGGGCAGACCGGAGGGTATGAAGGTCAAAGCAAAAACCGGAAAACGCTGTAAAAGAAGAGGAGGGAGGAGAAAAAAACGACCCGGGGCAAGCCAGGGCAGAGGAGGGCAGGACCTCCTCCAGGAGAACCAACAGCTGGGTGCAAACAAGCCATTTGGTGGTTAAACAGCCTCAGCAGTGCCATGCTTATCCGCCCCCCGCCCCCCCCCCCCCCACTAAACAATCCCTCTAACTCGTTGGACATGAAGCGGGGTTGTTACGGTTTCATACCGACCGTTAAGTTTGGCAAGTGCAGAAGTTAAAACTTTCCTAGGGAGCAGGAGGGCGAGCAGAGGCTACCAGAGGGCCACATCTCCTCTCTGCATCAGTGTGGATACGAGGATAAAACCAAGCCCACATCAGCAGCCTGTCAAGAGTGAGGTCATTTCCACTGTGTGTGTGTGTGTGTGTGTGTGTGTGTGCGTGTGTGTGGGAGTAGCTTTTGTTACAGCTCAGATTTAAACTGGAGTCAGTTTCTCCCTGTGCATGAGCAAAACCCTTCATTGTGGGATGGTTTATAAAAACAGACGACATTTTTTTTTCCCTGACTATACTGTTACACACTCCTGTCTCCTCTGTGTCTTCTTCTTCTTCTTCTCTGGTTATATGAGTACAGAGGATGATCAGCATGAAAAAAGACAACAAAAAGAAGCTCTTCTAGGATCCTCACGGTAGATCCATGTTTGGTGACACCCGGGCCACCCAGAGAGGGCGTGGGCAGGCGGGTGGGCAGGCGGGTGGGCCTGGTGGGGAGGTGTGAGTAGGAGCTGCAGTCCAGGCATGGTGAGTCCTCTCCTAGCTGCAGACAGGCGTGAAGGCCCCGGGAGCTTCTCTACTTCCATCTAGCCGCGAGAGCGTGCACGCAGCCGCGGGCCAGAGCAAACACTGGGGAAGACGACTGGATGGAAACGCCACCGCAACGATCCCGGCAGGATCATTTCTACGGCTGCAGTCGCCGGCGACTGCTTTCCACTGGCTAACACTGACAGTTATACTGCACCATCCCTCGCAGCGAGCGGGATCTGATATCAAGCGAGAGGGGGGGGTGGGGAGGGGGGGGTGTTTCCTCCAAACATGGAAGCTGTCAGAGAGATTCTGTAAATTGCCTGGTGCGTTGTCTCTCTGTCTTCCAAAATGGGATTGTTTGCAGCCCTGAAAGGTGTGTGTGTGTGTGTGTGCGTGTGTGTGTGTGTGTGTGCGCTGCTCTTCAGAGACTTGAGGAGCACAAGCCTCCAGTCAGACGCTGCCTCGACTACAACCTCTTCAATCACTACATATTCAAACACACGCTCCCGGGGCCAGCCGAAACTCCTCAGCGGTTACTTACCAGGGCTCAGACAGACACAGATGGAGATACACACGGAAATAGATTGGAAACAGACACACGTGCATGCACACACACACACACACACACACACAGAGTTACAGACGCACCCACACACACACACACACACAAGCTGACACACTGCTGAGCATGCAGCTGCGGTGATGTAAGTGATTAGGTGGTTCAGTGATATCATCCCCACCAGACATTTCAAATCCCTGCTGTTGTTGTCTCTGCTGAGGTCCAACTTGGCTTCCCAACATTTTGGCTTTTACTCTACCCACTCCCCAACACACACACACACACACACACACACACACACGCATGCACACTTCAAATAAAAACTCCCATCAAGCGGCACAGGAGCGTGTGTGTGTGTGTATATCTGGGTCACTCAGATCGGTGTCAGCGTGGCAGATCTCTGTTTGCACAAAAGGAGACAAAGACAAATTAGGGGAGAGCGCGAGGAGTCAAGCAGCGGGTGTGTTGAATATCGCCTTATCTTCTCCTCCACGGCCCCCGTATGTTTAACAAAGGGGACCTCTGTCGACTCCCATCCGGTCAAGCAGGCCTCACACTTGTGTTTAAATCAGCACCTGCCTATTTTGGTCCCCCATCCCAGCTACAGCCGGGATGTCGTTCTATAAATAACACGGGCACGCGTTTCTTAACCTTTGAACCTGGTCATGACAATAAAAGCTTCATATCGTAAGGCGAGCGTTTGAGAGTTTGCCATAGCGGTGTTTGGCCTGGTTTTCATTGTTATCTTGTGATAATTCAGATTCAGCAGGCGGTCTTAACCGAGCAGTTACTCAAGTGAGACATTTAGAGCACCAAGGGGGCCACAGCGAGCCCTCAGCCTACCTTCTAAATCATGAATATGCCTCGTGTTTATCCTCCTAACATCTATCATCTTATCTTGTCTCACTCCTCCTCCTCCTCTTCTTTCGATGTGCCTCACCTCTCATCCTCCTCCTCCTCCACCTCCTCTCACTTTCCATCCTCCTGCACTTCTCGCCTCTCCTCCTGCAGCACCTTTCCCACCCTCCTATTCCTTCCCTCCTTCTTCCACCTCCTCCTCCTCCTCCTCCTACCTTTTTTTTGCCAGTAAGCAAACCTGCGGCTCTTTCTCCCGGCTCAGGTTAATGACAGGCCTTTGCAAACTGACCACACTCATTATCAGTCTCAGCCTTAAGTACAGGCCCTGACATTCTTCTGTACTGAGGTGTAAACATCTACCTCTGCAGCTCCTCTGTCCTGCACACACTTAAAATACTCTCCTGCAGCTTCAGGGCACGGAGAAAGGCTTTGTTTCATTGCATAAGAGGTGTCTCTGTCCATGCACACCCATAAAGCATCTTCTAGTCATGTTTTAGCACATAATGGTGTTAGGTAATGGTAACAACTGCTGCAAGAGACAAATAGGTAGAAACTGTAGACATTCTATTGATCTCTTGGGGAAATTCATCATAAATTGTGAAAAACGGACTTTCAACTGAGTGATATGATGAAATACCCAAGAGGGATAGCAAGTCATCATTGCAGGAGTGCAAGTTACATAGGATTTGTGTGTAAGAGTGCAACAAAGTTCACGACTAGGTGAAAGAGGCAACAGCAGTAATAAAGTGTGCAAAGTTGCAGCAGAAGTTGTATCAACAAGTTAAGATGAATAACAGTCCTGCTGAAGTCAGTGAGTTATTAAATATCTAATAAATAATGAGCATGTGCGGTTTGATGGGTGTGTGTGTGTGTGTGTGTGTGTGTGTGTGCGTGTGTGTGATGGTCAGACTGATGGAAAGAGCACTGCAGACCATAGACAGAAACACACAGACCTCAAATTAAGCCCTATAGACTGAATGTTTTGGAGCAACAAGGCGAGATTTTGTCCAAAAAAAGGAGGGGGGGACCACGGGGAACAGGTGTGCACAGCTCAGCTGTAAA
Source organism: Karalla daura (assembly GCA_029224185.1). Lineage (NCBI taxonomy): Eukaryota > Metazoa > Chordata > Actinopteri > Chaetodontiformes > Leiognathidae > Karalla > Karalla daura. The sequence continues at coordinate 18,943,736 of CM055199.1, forward strand.
ACACGTCTGTCAGCGGAAAATAAAGAAGACTTCCACCAGACTTCACACACATCTCTAACAAGCGGCGACCACGTCTGCGGCTTCTTCTTATTGCGGACCTGCAGCTTCTACGTTAAACTGAATCATTCAGCATCAGGGTTAAAAAGCAAAACCCGAGGTCTCTGAGGCTTTGCCTCTCTCTGCATCTACTTTACCTTGTGACTTTGTTGCCGGCCCCCCCACCACCTCCTCTTCCTCCTCCTCCTCCTCCTCCTCCCGGCTTCAGTCGGCTCTGTCGGACACCTTCTCCGTCGCGGTTCGGCTCATACCGTCCTCTCCGGGACCGTAGACTTCAGTCTTTCTCTCAGTCCTCATTCATTTCGGTGTCTACGTCTTGCCCCAGTCCAGCTCTGTCCTCTCTCTCTCTCTCCCTGAGTGTGTGAGTGTGTGTGTGTGTGTGTTGGAGCGCAGGCTGCAGTGGTGGGACTCACTCTCTGAGCTCCATTCAACAGACTCATCCCATATTCCTTTAAAGGGCCCATTGCGGGATCAAATTTCTCCAGGAGTCAGTCAGCCCCCCCTTACGAGCAGGAGCTGCTCAGGATATTGCATTAAGGCTGGCTGGGCTCTCTCTCTCTCTCTCTCTCTCTCTCTCTCTCTCTCTCTCTCTCTCTCTCTCTCTCTCTCTCTCTCTCCCTTTGAGGATGTAAACACAAGCCTTTGGAGGTTTCTTTGAGTCTGTTGCCTTGTACTGTAGCTCCACCAACAAACCCAGAACCAGGGTTTTCTTTCATAAGATGTTAGATGTAATTGAGACAGATATATATATATATATATATATATATATATATATATATATATATATATATATATCTTTATATAGTGTTGCTACACTCACTAGTCTTTCAAAGCTTGGATTCTGTTTTGCATGTTGTTTGGTTTGTTGTTGTGATGTGTCAACTTTGAACTTTCAAGTTATGGATTAGCACGCTGCAAAAGTCTCATTAATTAGTTAATGCACACATTCTTTGGAGATTATTCTGGATATTTAAATACAGAGCAAAATGTAAGGGTATTGATTACACACCAATTGCATTCGTTACAGTCACTCAAATACAACACTTTCACACATCCTGTTATACTTTTGTGACAATTGTGAATAGTTTCTTTTTTAGGCCAAATTGTACAAAAAAGCATGAATAAGTAGATAGGAGACTTTAAATGGCCTTAAGGAGTGAGTGTGAGAGCAAATGGTATGTGTGTGTTTGTGTGTGGCCTGTGATCAACTGGCTGGTGATAATTAAGGATCCTGCTCTGAGACTTTGACACTTCTTCAAGGAGTTTTTGTGGCAACTTGACTCAGAGGTTAAATTAGGTTGTTTCCCACCAGCCAAGCAGAACTGAAGAAGACTCAGTTAACTGAAGAGCAAGTTAACTGGTTTGCCACCATCATGATGCTAACATGCTAATAGTAGCTTGTTAGCTTAATGTTTGTTAGGTCGCAAACATTATCAGCATGGGACACGACTTAACAGTTTAAGCTAATGGGAATGTAATTGGTAAATGTTCATTAACGAGGCTAACGAGAATTGTGGTGCACTCTGGAAGGCCCACGTCAGTTTTTTCGAAATGAGTCGGCGACTCAGATAACTACCTGATAACTAGCTGTGATAATGTCAGTGGTCGAAGAAGTAAAAGTACAAACCAAACTCTAATTTCCACAAATTTTCCACTTGCATCTTTTTCCCCTCACTATTTCACAAGATATGAAAACAAATGAAAGTGCGATTAACACATATTGCACTAGGGAATAACTCGACCCTTCAAAATAAAAGACAAAAGGAGTTTTTTTTTCACTCATTAAACTACATTCATGTGATTGTAGTGACACAAGTTGGGTGCACTACATCAATTTTTTGGGTTTTGTTTTATCTACTTTGTTTATGTAACTTGTCTTGAGGTAATTCTGTTATGAACAGGCATGTGAAATAAAGTTGAAGTTGGAGTTGAAGATGGGATAAATCTCTGGAGATCTCTCTATAAATCATCTGGTCGTCAGAGCTGAAGGAAGTGTGGAGTCTTGGCAGCTGGACTTGTTATAGATCCTTGAAGATGTTTCACCTCCAGAAGCCTCCTGGGTGAAAGGTGAAACGTTACACTGGGTTGACCAATGCCGCCATTTTTGATCGTGTCTTTCCAAAGTTCATTTGTGGTCATGTCAGCACAACCTCGCCTAAAGCCAAGTCAGCAGTGGTGTGTTTTTCCAAAGTACATGTTTACTATTCTGAGAACACAAGCTAACTCGTGATTGTCATTACTGAGGATTATTTATATCATAAAATATATCTGAAATACCACTACCTATTCAACTTTGACTGAACAGCCTGGGAAGGTCCTAGTTCTCTTGATATGATGTAAAATCCTGTCCAGTGAGTATCAAATTTCACAGGAATTCGTCCGATTTTGAAGACAGTTCACTGAATACCACGGATGTCAACCCTGTGAGGGCGCTACATGGAAAATTCACCGAAAGGACTAGGAATCAACATCTGAGAGCCATAAATGTCTGTACAAACCTTCATGGCAATCCATCCACGGCTGGTAGGATATTTCTGTCTGCACCAAACCAATTGGTGGTGTGAATGACCCACAGGCAGACACTGATACCCGACTTGTGTGGCTTAATATTCTTAAAAACATGCCACGGTTTTCCCCACTCAAGGAAAGACTCCGGGACCCATGAATAACTTATCGTTTCTTCCATTAAAAGTTTAACTTCTAGGCATAATATCTCTCCTGTTTCACTGGAAGTCCGTACGCAGTCTTCCAAATTGCACACGTGCAAGTTGTACCACACTAGAACATAATAAGCTATCAAACGTGCTTTTCACAAAATCACCTTTTTGAAACAGATTAGTGATGGCTGCAGGGAAACTTCAGCTGATTAATTTAAAAATAGCCTCGAGCCTTGTCCATCAATTCTGCTCTAAAACCCAATAAACAGAGAAGTAAAGCACATTTTTTAGCGGAATTGGGAGTTTAAGTAATTTGAAGCAGTCTCTTTATTACCTCTGATTAAAAATGGAGAATTTAAAGACCACCATGAGGGAGGCATTGAGTTAAGTCCAACTTTTAGGTTTAAGTAGCCTAATTACAGTATGTTTGTTTATTGGCAAGGATCGCAGGCCGGGCTTTACTGGAATCAAAAGTTGTTAAACCACTGTGTAGAGCTTTGCAACCGTAATGAATCATTATCTGGGCAGTAAAAGAATTCTGAGGGGATAATTTGGGAAGGTTTGGGACCACACCGACTACATGCGAGCGTGCTCAGGTCATCATCCCCAAATCCTCTCAAGGATTCCCCTCGAATGTCAGAAATAGTTCACAGTCGAGCCGCTTTAATCAGTGGTGTAATTTAGAAACAAATGGGGCCTAATCAAAAAGGCAGACTTGTGGCCCTGGTGGGCAGATCGGTTTCCTCTCCCAAGTCCTCGAACATCCCAGTCTGGAACATTTTATAATGTCTGTCTGAGCATCTGAGTTATTGCACCGAAATAAACCTGTACGTACGTTTCTGGTATCTCACGTCGAGTCACGCGAGAGAAGTTGATACAGAGAAAAATCGTGTTGTAATCGAGTCCTAAATGGGACCGTGGCACGACTTTTTTAGTTTAGCGTGTTAATGTAAGAAGCATTTGGTGGCGTGACACACCCTGCTGCTTCCACTCTCTGCACAAATACAAAGTGCACGCATGAAGACAGAATCAGACCGAGAATGCACAGAAATAACCACAAGCATCCCTCGGCTGCGTAGTACTACTGCGCTGTACGTGGATCAAGATGTCGTGAGACTTGAAAATAAAGATCACATGTTCACATGAAAGCGCTTCAGTAGCAGCTGTCGGACTATATGACCCAGACGTTTCACAGTTTATGCCGGTTTTCTGCAGCTGCGGAGTTTGGGCTGAATTGAGGTTTTTGACCCGATAGTGGCACTACAAAGTAATTAGAATCCGTCCCAGAGGGGACGTAAATGTCTGTACCGCATCTTCATGGCAATCTATCCAGTAGTTGTTTTGACATTTCACTCCAAAACCACAGCTGCGGTGGCTCTCAAGAGTAAACCACCACCACACTCATTAGGCTTTGTTCTAACCTGACCATGGATGTCTGTATGGATATCGAATGGAAATCCGTGTAATAGGCCTAGATGTTGGGATGCTTCGGTCTGAACCGGAGCGGTGGACCATCCGACCATCGAACCGACGCTGCCACCCATGGAGCTGTGCCGCTAGCATGGCTGAAAAGCTGAAGTTTTTGGGGGTTTTTTTACCCACAACTGGTTCAGGCCGGATCTGTATATCACTCACAGCAGTTATAATAACCTGCTTAGGCAATATTTGAAGTGCCACATAGACAACTCCAATGCCAGTTTGAGATTTTTAGTGGCTTGATTCCACTTTTAAATGTGGGTTAAAGTGGTGACTGGAGCGTTGTTTGTCCGTTTGCAGCTCTGTTCAAAACTATCGTAGGCGATAAATTGGCTCTTTTCGGGTGTGGATTACTTGGGAACACTGCAACTATGCTGAGAAATACACTCCACTGCGTATCTGATATGATTAATTGGAGGAGTTTTTTTTTTTTTTTTAAGGAAAATTCTTCCAAACTCTTCCAGCTTGGAAGCGGTCTGTTCTGGATATGGGAGGTGTGAGTTTACAGCAGGGATTTGGGTTGCTACAGCTAACGAGGCTAAAGGCTCTGCCTTGTGTTGCACAATAAGTCAGTGCCTCAGTGCTCTCAGTCAAAACAACTGGTGTCAGGCCTACATGGTTTACATGCCAGCTCTCGGTTACCGCTGCCAAGGGGAGGCAGGACAGTAGAGAGGGAGCTTAAGGCCAGTTTCACCAAGTGTTTTGCAGATTAATGTGTTTTCTTACAGCTATTTAACCTCCAGAGCTGTGTGATGACCCAGACTGCAACTGGGTCACTGAGCAGAGACCCAATAACTGCCCCCCAACTCACACCCAGAGGTGGAGCTGGAGATGAAGTGCTGGGTGAGAATGCAGTCAGATATATAACTACTGGAGCAGACACCAGGTTGAGGTTAAAATGACTTCACTTGAACAAATGTTAAAGCATGCCAGGCTAACGCTTGTCGTACAATTTAGCATGAGCATTAATGGTACCTCACACTTACTCACCTCACATGGAAATGAATGTTTCTACAGTGGGTATTGAAGTGAAATGGCTGTCAGTCTTAACCTATCCTATACTATCCTATCCTATCCTATCCTATCCTTCCCTAAACCTGTCCCATTCTACCCTATCCTATCCTATCCTATCCTATCCTATCCTATCCTATCCTATCCTATCCTATCCTATCCTATCCTATCCTATCCTATCCTATCCCATCCTATCCTATCCCATCCTATCCTATCCTATCCTATCCTATCCTATCATAATCCTGTCCCATTCTACCCTACCCTATCCAATCTTGCCCTATCTTTTCCTATACTATGCTCTCCTAGATTCATGGCAGTTTCTTGGGGCTGTAACAACAACCAAACATGGACTATTGATCAAAATGACCAATTTCCAGATGTGTTTGTTATGACCTCACTGGGTATTTCAATGCAAAATGTGATCATCACCAAGTTATAATTGGTTTTTGTACCCATACCCACTGTAACATTGCCTTGAAGAAACGATTCAAAACCGAATCGTGAAGTTTTCAACATCCACGGTCCGTGGTTTGTTTCTGAGGACAAGTCTTCTTTGTTGACAGGAGTGACACTGACACAGATCTGTCGAGACAGTTTAAAGAACCACAATAAAACAAAACAAAATCTGCCTGCTTCTCATTCACCTCACATCCAAGAGGAACAGCCTGCAGGAAACTCTCAACATAGACCGAACTATTCCACTCGCATTTTAAAAGCCATAATTTTACCAAACACAGCAGTTGAAAGCACTTGTTTTTATGATGACTTTGCATGCATTTTTTTTTATATTCAACCAAAGCCGCTTTTATTTGAGTTATGTTCTTTTTTTTTATGTGTTTACTCTCTTGTATTTGTATTGTATTTTTCAGCACTTTTGGGTTTTTAATTGAGCTTGTACATAAAAAGAATCCACTGTCACCATAAATCCAGAGGACTGGTTCCCGTGTCAGAGGCGGGTTGACTGACTGTTGACCCATCTCCACACGGACACCGACACTGCTTGGCTGCTTCTCTGCGGCTTTTGTCCGGCCACTTGTCTTACCCCTCACAACAGCACCGAAGCCGAGTGTTGCCCCTCTTTTCTCACTTGTAGACTGCCTGTTTAACTACTGGGGATTTTGTTAGGCTAACAAATAGGTCTCCTTTTCCCTCTCTGATGTCCTTTGAGCATTTTATTGCCATTTGGCCAGCCGCGCTGGAACCACAGAGGGAGTGGAGCATGATGGAAACTCCATATAAAAAGAAAATAAACCAAACTCACTTAAACAGCAACACTGTGTATGTGCGTCTGGGCATGTATGTGTGAGACAGAGGGAGAGGACCGCGTCAAGGCCCAGAGATGCAGAGGATAACATGCTCGGCTCCAGGAGGGGGCCTGGAGGTGGAGAACATACATTATGAAGTTTTTATGGCGGAAAAAGCTACTCACCATTTCATTTTTCACCCTCTGTGATAACAAGACTGTTAACTCCTCTCCCCTTTTGCCTCTTCACCCTCGCTGTTTCTTTGTCAGCCTCGTGCTTCCTCTTCGCTCCGTGTGTGGTCCGCTTGGTTAGCTTCAGCGTGGCTTCACGCTAACAAAAGCTCGGTGTTGCAGCAGGTAGGGGTCACCTCCCTTTCGGACACCGCTGTGAAAGGAAAGAGAAGAAACCCATTCAAGAATCACTGCTTTCACCCACTGCTGAACAACAGAAGAACTGCCCAAGACACGTGTTGTTTTGACTTTTATCTCTGACAAAAACAAACATTTTGTTGCAGTAGTCTCAGTCTGCTAATGACAATACGTCACTTTATCGTCAGCCTAATAGTATATCTGTCTATAAAACTGAGATATTGGCCTAACTCTACTCTCCAAACACTACTGCATCAACCTGCATATCTACCTATGCTCCTCGGCCAATCAGAATGCTTGTAGCAATCCATAATCGTAACAGAAAAAGTGTCTAAGTCAACTCAAACCAATACTCTCCAAGATTTGCAAGTCCTTATTTGTTATGCAATTGTTATTGAATCATGTTTGTGTTCATACATCTGGTGGTAGTTACCATGAAATTATAAATAAAAAGTTCTTTGGTCTTTGCTGGAAAAAAAAGTGTTTTTCCTTCTTTTCCTTAAAACCTAAAAAAAAAAGAGTTCGGCAGATATGGTATTAGGCTGACACCACTGGTTAGAAAGCAGGATAAGATGATGGATGTTTATTATTTCGTAAACTAACAAATCATTGCCGACTCCTTCAGCTCTACAAGAACTGAGTTTTTAACCACTTGTGGTTTGTGGCAACAAACTTAACATTGACTACCAACAACTACCAGTTTGATCTGGTGAAGTTATTATGCTGTTTTCACATCATTTGGAGCAATATTCACCCTCTTTTTGGTCCCACTACGGTCCACTGCCACTTGCAATAGAACAGAACAGGTTTCGCACAATGGGTTTTAACCTCTATTTAATGAAGCAATTACCTGGTTTGAGAGCATGGAGTGCGAGTTTGACCTCATTTACAAAGTGAAGCTGCAGATCTGAATGATAATTCTCTGTGGGTCAATCTCTCTTGGTTGACTTCTTTCACACTGTCATTTGACAAAAATATCAACAAGGGGAAGACTGAGCGTGTTGTATCGAGCACTGGGCCAAAGAAAACATATTTCATAACCCAAACCGGGTCTGCTTTTGACCAGATTATTTCTTTTTTAGAACACACGCTCTGTGATTTAATGCCGGGCATGTGTAATAGACATTAAAACGGGGGTTTCGCGCTGGCATTGTGCATGCCGTCAACATCAGCAGCACTTAGGGGCAAGTGGAAAAAAAGCGTCTGTTGAGTGAGATGTAAAGCAGTTCGCCTTGTGACAGTGGCTTTGGAGGCAGACAGCGCGAGTGTGGTCAGACAGTGATCCTTAAATCACAGGTCCAGGGGAGTGATGACTGTTTAGCCACTTCACAATAACACTCATTTCATAAAGCTGCACTCTGTGTAGCTAGAGAGCCATAAGTGGGTCGGAGGCTGCGTATACAACAAACGTGTGTTTACACGTGAGCGCATGCACGCCCCTGTGCCGGATGAAGCCCCGTAAAAGTCCAAATTACAATGCAGAATCCGGTGGTCATGCATTGCAGCCATTTACCATAGGTGATCCAGCCAGAGTGTTAGCAAATCACAGCCTGTCCACAAACCGCCAGCCCACAATTGTTGAATATAGTTTTCCACCGGGACTTAAGCTGTGAAACTAGCCACGTTCACGTCCTGTGGTCGCAAATTCACAGCTACAGTCGACGGAGATTTCGCTCCGACAAGCCCCGGGTGTCATATCTGATACTTTAAAAGCTCCGTCCTCTTATTGGATTATGCAACTGGGAGTTCAACTTTCCTCTAAGAAAACATACATGTGCACCAGGGAGGGCAGAGTTCACTGTTTTTGCTGAGGAGCATTTAGCCTTGCAGCTATGGGGTGGTCTCTTCTCTTTACCACCAGGCAAACCAAAAAAGATGACATGCAGCTGTTGCAGGAGCAAAATGCTTAAAGGTACAGTTCAACACTTTTGGGAAAGATGGAGTCCGTTCAAATGAACCCTGAGGCCTGTCCCGTTTGTTTTTGTACGAAGCCACAACCCTAACTAGTTAGCTTAGCCTAGCATGAAGAGCTGACTGGGTCTGGTGCTGGTTCTTATATCCTGTAAAAGTGCTGTAAAAATGCTTTTCTGGTCTTCATGACCACTGGTGCCACTTTTACAAGACGGGTCACATTCACCCATTTACACCTACACAATCTGTCCGCCCAACACTTTGTACACTGATGACGCAGGATCGCAGTTTGTGGTTCAGGATTTTGCCCAAAGATACTTTGACATGATGGCTGCAGCGGTCTGGGATCAAACCATCTGAAGTCCAACACGTACTCTTCAAGAAAAGAGAAATTTGTTCTCGCTTCCAGAGCTGCAACAATGGAAGGACCTCAGTTTGTCCTTGACACATCATCCAGGACATTAATGTCCTGGACATTCTATTCTATTCTATTCTATTCTATTCTATTCTATTCTATTCTATTCTTTGGCCTTGATACATGGACAGCCTGTCCTGAGCCATAGTCGCTCATCTGTCCATCTTAAGCTGACTAAATGAAGCTAATAATAGCTTTCAAGCATGCTAATTTCCGTATAGACTTACGGTACCATGTTTAGCTATAGCATTTGTAAAAACTACAGTGGTTTATGGCAGAGGGGTGTCCATGTGATTTTCTTGTAAAGTTAACTAATTTGCGTTGAGAGAGAGCAGGACTCCAATGAGGGTGGGTAATAAAACATGTCTGTCTTTTTTTTTATTAGCTCCAAATCTGACTTTCTGCACCGCAAGAATCGACCTTTAAGGCGGGACGCATTTCGTGATGTTTTGTCATCACACAGAGGAGGAGGCGTTGTGCGCCACATAAACACCCATGTTGTTTGTCTACTGTCAAAACAAAATGTGAGAGGAAACGTCCGCTTGCACACACATCGCAATCCATCATGGTGATTCCCACAGTCAAAACAGTCAACACCGAGGACAGACAAGATCAGCCCGGGCACAATGCACTCTCTGTTTATCATGGGAAAAAATCGCAAATCGGGGAGAGAGGGAGAAGAATGACGGAGACAAAAAGTCGATGGAGGGACAGATAGAAGTAGGGTGAAACCCCAGATAGCCTGGATAATACGTGTTGTAGAAATTTATGGAAAAGAACACAGTAAAAGAGGGTGGAGGTGCAGAAAGCAGGGCGTTCTGCAAACAGGGGGATGAGGCAATGTCACATGATCTTTGGAGGGCCTGTCGATGTGGAGCTGTGAAAGCTCGGGGACAATGGAGAGTATGAGAGCATGAAATGGAGAAAACCCAGCATTGTAAACGGCGACTCTCCGGCCCGAAGGCTTCGCTCCTCTGGGGGGGAGATTTTGGCCGCGGTCCTGCGGCGCGACTGGCCGCCACAGAGTGAGAGTGTTGTGCGTGGAGAGACGATAAGATCCCGCTCTGATAAGCGTCTCGTCTGACACAAGCAGACGGGGGTGTGAGGTATGGGTGGTTGGTTGTTTTTAAATAAAAAGAGAACATTTCTGAGGTCCTTCAAGTGACATGTAGTCATTCATACTCTGCTGAGGGACAGAGGTAAGAGTAAGAAAAAACACCAGGACTGTTTTACTTTCGCAGCTTGAGCCACAACAGTTTTATGGTGTTTGGTCCAGGGGTTCCCAACCTGGGGGTCAGGCCCCCTACAAGGGGTCGCAAGATAAATCTGAGGCTACATGAGATGATGAATGGTGAAGGAAAAGAGGGAAAAGCAGTTCTGCCCCACAGATAATGTGTCTTTGTTAAAGGTTTTCAGTTTTACTTTTGTGGAGAAAGTGGATATTTCATCCTCAAATTGGATGAAAATGCTCCAGCTTAGCTTAGCACATAGCAAGTAATAGGAGCAAGGATAATTTAGCTTGATTCCTTGTAAAGGTAGGAAAGATAAGCAGTCTTTCCTCATAGATAATGATTGGAGGTTGGATGTTTTCAGTTTTACCTTTGTGAAAAACTGGATAGTTTTATTAGCTTAGCACAAAGCAGAATCTGTTGGGTGGAACCATTAGAAATGAAAATATGTGCTAAAGTAGCTCAAAACAGTGCATCCGGGTCATGTGAGACTGGCAAACAAAACTTGTTTTTCCTTTGACCTTTGTTTTGTTTTCTTTCTCCGACTCCACATCCTGTAGCGGTCCTCTGGGGATGCCTGTGTGAATGTGTGAATACATCTGTTGGTGGAGTTGGTGCAGAGCAGCTCAGAGCTCTGAGCGAAGGTGTGAGGCCCACACACACACACACACACACACACACACACACACCTCCACACAAACCTGGGAACTCTGCTGCTGCTTTGAGGGAGTACGCTCCACCTGTCGAATCCTCGAAGTGTTTTCACCTCCTGAGGAACCAATAGGAGAGTGTGAATGCCCCACAGAGGGTCAGAGACGCCACATCCATCATGTTCTCTCAAAGGGTGAAACCAAACGTACCACACACACACACGCACACACACACACACACACACACACACACACACACACACTGAGGCTGACAAAGTCAGATACAGGCAGGAAGAACCCAGCCTGGAACAAATTCCCTTAATAACCAACATCCTGTGTGAAGTGTAATCTGAGGATTGCAACAAAGTACAAATACCTCATTGTGATATTTGAGCACATTTTTCCCGGATTTGTATTTTCCTTCTATTTTGCTGCATGTATCCGCACCACATCTTACGATCACGTTCCTTTGTTTGAGGTCAGAATATGCAATTTGGTGACACAGGTGACATGTTGGATTTGGTAGATTGCAATCGAATCTCAGTCAAAGCGAGGTCCTGTCTGTGTAGATGGATGAATGATACTTTTACTTCAGTTGGATGACAAGTGTAGTACTTTGAGTACTTTGTTCACATTGTTACTTGTGCTGCAACATCATTTTTGTAGTCAATCAATCTGTTAACTTGTTTGGTGAAATGGTTAAAATGGTTGATGACTCTTTCACAAAAGCAAAGCCTTTTTTTGTCCTCACCTCAACAATATTTCAGTATTGTTGAGAACCTATTTGACACCTTTTTTTTGCTGAGATCTAAATCAGTCCAGCTGAACCTGCTGGCCCCTGAGTTTTTGGCAGCATTGATGCAGAGCAATCATCTTTGCCACACATCTCTCCCACACGCTGCTGCTGGTCATCGTCATCTGCGGTTTGACGTGTTGACAGAGCGCAAAACAGCTCGAAATGACCTCCCGAAGAGAAAACTGTGGAGCACATCCCCAGACCAGACTTTTATGAAGCTGTAAACCCCCCCCCCCCCCCCCCCCCCGCCTCCTCCTGGTCAGTGGGTGCTGAGAGGTGTTTGTTATCTGGCAGTCAGCTTCTGCAGAGGAGGAGAGGAGACACTGAGGGCGGCTTTGTGTCAACACATACCAAAAGGACTTTGTTGTGAGAGAGAGAGAGAGAGACCCACCAGAGGTCTGCACAGGACTCCAAGGAACAAGGAGAGCGGGATACAGACAGCCAGGACAGCTTTGTAAACCTATACCCATCACACACACACACACACACACACACACACACACACACACACACACACATAGTACCCAGGTTCACTGCAGAGAAAGTAAAGAAGCAAAGAAAGTAAACAGAATTACCTCCAAAATGCACTCTGAATGTGCATTAACCAATTCTGAAGAGAAAAACAAGTCCCCCAGAGGTCAAATCATGTCATGCAAGTAGGTTTGGACTTGTTTGACATTGTATATGTGAAGCACTTTGAAAAGTACTATATGAATACAGGGCCCCTCAAAAAGTTTTAAAATCACAAGACGCAAAGAGGTCTGTTGTGTGGTTAAGGCTTGAAATAGATCTTAAATAGATAGATTCTTAAATAGATAGACTAGATCTTAAAACTTTGATCTTAAAACTTTGATCTTGAAGATAACTTGAGAATTCCTGCAACAAAGTTTGACTGAATTCGAAAATTAGGTTATAATCTAATAGTACAGCTCAGAAGTTGGTATATTTTGTGGATCACATGTCAGTGTTCGGAGCATTGACAAATACAACGCTGTGATTCAAGGCCTTGCAACTGTTCTGAACGCATCAAAATGTCCTCTGTGACAAATGGGAAAGAGAAGAGAAACGTCGGCCTCTTTCATCTCAGTGTGTCGGGGACTGATGTCATCCGGCAAATGCAGCGAGTGACTCATGTAAGATGGCATTTTGGTCACAACGAGGAAAAGAGAGAGAGAGAGAGAAAAAAAAGCTGGATTTGGAAGTGAAGAGTGAAGGATAAAGAGAGGGGACAGCGGAGGAGTGGGTGGAGGTGGCAGAAGAAGACGGACGAGCGAGGAGAAGGGGCTATAGGAGAGGAGGAGAGAGAGAGAGAGCAAAAACAGAGGGCGTAGGTTAGAGAGGGGGGCAGAGTGATGGTTTTAGCAGAAGATCGTCAGAGGAAAAACAGCTCTCTGCTGCACGACTCAGGAGGCTGAGCATGTGGCTGTCTCTGTCTGTCTGTGTCTTTATACGAGCATATGAGCTGTGTGTGTGCAACAAGCAAAACCACCAGCCAAAGAGCTGAAATGGACCAAGTAGAATCAGATGAAGAGAAATAAGGAGAGAGAAGATGAAGGTGAAGAGCAAAAAGAGGCTCTGGACCTCAGTAAAGAAGGCAGAAGGGACGTAAAGAACTCAAACTTGGAATTTCATGGACGTGCTGCCCTCTGTTGGATCATGTCGGTATTGTCCATTACTTTAGTTTATTCTCAGCCACAAGGGGCCGCCAGAGCTGAGGCATTGATGGTAGAAACTCTGACGACAAACTTGGTAAATGGTTCTGGGGATTCCTCACATTTTTAATTAACAATTCTGAGACGGTTCTTTTTATGTCGCCTGGGTATTTTTATTCTCAGTTATTCCCCCTCGCCCGCTCCGCTGTTGCAATGCAATGCGTGCAAAGTTGAACCTACCAGTTGCTTCATAACTTTATCCAAGCAGTTGTAAGTTTCTATCTATCTATCTATCTATCTATCTATCTATCTATCTATCTATCTATCTATCTATCTATCTATCTATCTATCTATCTATCTATCTATCTATCTATCTATCTATCTATCTATCTATCTATCTATCTATCTATCTATCTATCTATCTATCTATCTATCTATCTATCTATCTATCTATCTATCTATCTATCTATCTATCTATCTATCTATCTATCTATCTATCTATCCATCTATCTTGGAATGTCAGACTATAAAGCTTGCATTTCTGCACTGATTCTGTTATCTGATAATGTTATCTGATTCTGTTATCTACTATCATTAACATTGATGTATGTAATGCCACACAGTCATATGTATGTATTTGAAAAAGAAGAAATAATAATATTGGAATATGTAATACCAAACATTCAGATCCATATTCTAGATCGAGTCAAGTCTTTTGGTTACTTTATTCACACAGATGTTTTTCTGCAACAGCTGAACAGGCCCGAGAAGACGTCACCCCATCACGTGGACGGGTTTGACATAAAAACTTCATGTCAAATTGACAAAAAAACAAAACAAAACTGAACAAATCTTGGGAATCATCACTAAAAACCCAGCTGAAGGATTAACTGTTCCATCATGGGTTGAGAAACTTCTCCTACATCTGAAGCAAAGTAAACTATTTTAAACCCGCCCACGTTTACTGGAAAAAGCATCACGGGCCCCGCTGGTTCCTCAGCCTCACTACGGCTCCTGAGGGACGATCGTTGGCCTCGTCCTACCCTCCAGAGCAGTAAAACACGTTACACAACCGCTGCTTTTCTCAGAGCTGACTGATACTTGCCGTGACAAGAAAATTGTTTTTGATGAGCGTATGAGCGGCGGACTTCCCCCCCCTTTAATACTCTGAGCCACAGACCTAATTAACCAAACAAGAAGCCCTGTTGTGTTTAGGTGCTGCCTTTACAGTACGCCCCTGTTACTGGAGCTGAGATTACAGCTGAGATTACCGCTGAGATCTAAGAGCTCAACAATATGGCCGGTAATCAATTTGCTGATCAATCTTGCATCAGATAAACGCTTTCAGCTGCATCGGATGTGTGTGCCAGCCACTATTGTTCGCCATGTCAGTGTTCAAGCAGTTACCAATTCAAAAGCAGCGTTTGTGTTCACTTTAGGGACTGTGACAACACATAACTCCACTTGGTTAAATGTCAGAGTGTTTATGGCTCCGGGTTTAATGTTATTTTCTGAGCGGCTTAATTTGTCAAACTAATCAATGACACTATTGTCAGTCAAGGACTCAGAGAGAACCTCACATGTTTGTAACATTACTCTAATTGGATTTTAATTTCTTAAAAAAAAAAAGTCAATTGGTGACACTCTGCATCATGTTTTCCACATGCTGGATGTTTTGCTTGTTGTCCCTCTTTAAGGTGGGGGGGTGGAGGGGTGATGGGGGGGGTGGAGGGGGGGATGGGGGGGGGGGGCTTCTTATGCAGATGATATATTTTTTGAATATGTTGAACAGCTGTCAAACACGATCTCCACATGCCCGGAGCTCTTTGATGGCTTGGCTGTACACACATGACACATGACAAAGGAGTAAATAACACCAGACTCTTGAAACAAACAAGAGCCCCCCCCCCACACCCCCCCCCCCCCCCCCCCCCCCCCCCCCCCCCCCCCACTCCGCCTCCTGCTGTCGCCTCCTCTGGTTCTCAGAAAACGATGGCGGTCGCTTTATAAAAAAAAAAAAAGAAAAGACAGAAAGATGGAAAACGATCACCACACTCGTAGCAACAGATGCTGCCATAACTAAAACACACTGACACAGTCGATTTGTCTTTTGTCCATTTCTTGTCAGTTTTTGTCTTTAATCTACGCTTTCAAACCACTCGTCCAACCCCCACCATCCTCCTCCTCCTCCTCCTCCTCCTCCTCCTCCTCGGAGAAGCAGGGTGGCAGGAGAGACAAGAAGTTCGCTGTGTGGGACAGTTAGAGCGGATGCGTTTCTGAGAGGGGGTCGACCAGCAGTTACACTTGACAGAAAGCGTCCTTCAAGTACGAGGGGGTGCGGGAGGTCACGACCTCACTATCGGCTTATTGGTGGGGGTGGGGGTGATGGTGGGGAGCATCCTGCAGAAAAAAGAAGAAGAAAAAAAAAAGAAAGGGACAAGACAATTGAGCACTCTCTCCGTACACTCCGCACCCGCCACCCCCCCAGCCGGGCCCCGGGGCCGCTCCACACCCCCTGCGATGCCACATCCCATTGAATAACGGACACTGTGATCAAAGGGGAATCCTGGCTCTCTGTCTCTCGTTGTCCCTATCTTGTCGTAGTCAGTCAACTGGAGAGAAGGATGGAGGACACTCTGGTTATTCAGGTCCTCGTACACTGATTAGAACACAATGGAGCCGCATGCTGTGTCAGTTATGTGTGTGTGTGTGTGTGTTAAAGCATCCTCCTCCTCAAGATGCAGACACGCACTCACGTGTATTGACACGCACACATAAAGACATGTCCTGAGCTCTCTCTCTCTCTCTCTCTCTCTCTCTCTGTTTCTATGGCCGTGACCCTGGAGCAGGTGGCGTGAGGACCAGGATCTGTTCTCTGCCAGCTGTGGAGACGCCGGCCAACGGCACCGACAGCCTGGAGAAATGCTGGGCAGGAGCTGCATGGGACGAGAGAGAGGGGGCGGGCGGGGGGGTCAGGATACTCACATAAGAGATCACAATGACTCAGCGAAAATCTTGAGATCGCTGCTTTGGGTCTCTGCATACGGAGGATGAGGAGTGATTCCGTCCATCCATTTTCTCAAGTGTTTTACATCTAATCGGTGCTGCAGGAATCTGCTCCCAGTTCACAATGGTACGAAGGAAGAGAAATAAACCCTGATCCAGCCTGTCACATTCCCAGTATGCCCAGTGAAGTACAAAGCCTAAAAATCACAATTAAAAAAAAAATGATATCGGAAGCAGCTAAATAGTCCTCTGAAATATTGCTAAAACATACTTTGTGTGATCATGACATGGTCCTGTTGTGGTGCAAATAAAGCATATTCTATTATATTCTATTCTGTTCTAGTCTATTAGAGTTATGTAGTTTATGGCAAACATGTAATGCAAACAGTTTTGTTAAAGACATGATGCTCACATGACCATTTTGTTTCAAGTGGGAAGACATAACTTTGTCAAATGCCAAATAGACATCTAAATTAGAACCACGGAGGCACAAAATGTGTTGGACGACCATCTTTCTTATAGTGGAGCTTTGCAGGATGGGAATGAATGAGCTACGAGAGAGTTATGGCCCATGCACAAATCATCCACCAATGGAACAGTATATTGTTTTAATTTAACAAAAACCTGTAATGGAAACAAAGCTTGTGTCGCCTCCTCACCTCCTTTTTACTAGTGCAGAATCTGAAGCAGTATTTACTGTTAAATTATGTCTCCTTCTGTGATGTAGCCTGAATAACCCTCTGCGGCAAAGCTTCTGCATAACGACTGAATGTAATGTAATCACAGAGCTGCAGAAAATAAACGTGTCGGGAGAGATCAGAGATCATGACTCTGTCATGTGTTGGTGCAGCTCCAGAACAACAAGCTCGGGGCTGCACACGCCCAGCTTGCGAGCGCAGGTTTTCCTGTAAGCTGCATTAGCGTCTGAGCCCGGGCCAGGATGGCTCTGGTGACATCACCTGGGTTGTTTTCACAGACTCTGACAAGGCGCCGCGAGAGCCGCAGAAATCTTATGCAACGCCGTGTGAGGCAGCTCTGCCCATGACCCGAGCGCGTTTGATGTGTGTAGCTATGTGGAGTTCCCCCCCCTAGAGGGCCGAGGCTGATTGGAGGAGCAAGGGAGAGAAGTGGAAGTGAGCTGCCATGTTGCCGCTGCGCTGACTCGCTCATAATGCTTCTGTTGTTTGTCTAAATTTGCCGCTTTGTGCTCAGCTGTTGTTGCTCCTCGTGGCTCCCGCCGCCACCTCAGCTGCGGCCCAAGCTGTGAAAAACAGCCATGTCTGCTCGCAGGGCGCACCGCGAGGAGCTGCAGGCACATGCAGAGCAGCTGTGATGAATCCTACGGCAGCCCCTTCTTCTCCGGGGGACACAATGAGGGGCTCTCAGAGACTCCAGAGGCCCCTGACGAACTGCTTAGAGGCTCCGTCCCTGCTGTTTCGTGACTTTGATAGAGCCTGGAGCGCAGGGAACCGCATGGCCTTTTGTTTTTCTCACACATGCACCCTAGGAACACTCACAAATCATCAGTCCTGGATAACTCGACGACTGTGACTGGGTGGTTGAGGCCGTCGACTCGAAGCAAGACTCTTGGTTCGCAGGCCTTTTGGTGTCGGATTTGCATGTTTCAAATCCCAAAACATGCATGTTGAGGTCGACTGGAGACTATTAATTGCTCCTAGGTGTGAGTGCGAGGATGAATGGTGTTTGTGTTTGCTCTCTGTGGGCTAGAGACCCCCCCCCCACCCCGAGGCACTGTTTAGGTACAAATCAGATAAGATAATGGATGGGTGGGTGAGTAGTGATGACAAAGGCCTTCACTGTGGATGGATGGAGAAATGGCATCAAACTCCCAGTGTCGGTTTCAGGTCCTGGAACAAGATGCTGTGGATATTCTCAACAACCTGCTTGGACAAAACATCTATTCAGTTCCATTTCATTCAACTTTATTGTCAAAGTCCACATCAAATGTTGCCTCGGAACACTTATGTATATGTAGCAATCTTATCACCGCACACCACGTGGTCATGGATGTACTAGTTAAGCATTGTTCCAGTTTCAGCCATGCTAACACTCCCCTTCACTTCCTCCTGATTTGTGCCATCCAGCAGCTGCCACGCCGCATTAGCTGCACATTTTCCACATCGACCAAGACTAACAGGAGGACAGAGGCAGGAATGGTGGGCACTGGTAATGATGCAACCGTTTGATCGGTCATCGTTATTCATCTTTGTGGGGAAATTTGGTCAGTTTTGAAATATCCATCGTTGGTTGTTTTGTTCGTATTTCTGCACGTTATTTCCTTCAATCCAGATAATGCAGAGCTGGCTGGGGACATGTTGTAAGCATTATGCTGATGTCATCCCGCACTTTGAATCCTGGGTCCACGTGTTTCCAACCCCGTTTCTGGCGACGTTGTCACGTTTCACAATCTGACTTCACTCCATAACAAAAATGTGACTATTCGCAATAAAACCAAAAAAATGACAGCCAACGCTATGAAAACGGCAAATACTGACAAAATGAATATAAAACTGAATGCATAGAACTGGACAAGCTTGCATTTCGTTCTCACGACTTAAATAAGGCCTTGAGGCGCATTCTTTGGTCCTCGAGCTCAAAGACACGAGTAGCAAACTGCGGTCGTCAGTGCTAAAACTGTACGTGCAGTCCATCCCTCGGGCAGATTACAGTGCAACATACATCACATCAGATGTGACGAATGCAGGGGGCAGAGGAGGTTAAGCTGGGAGGATTTTGTTATGCAGGGCTGGACCGCATCACAGGGCAGCCAGTGTCTCCCTCCTGCCAGGCCCGGAGTTTCCTCTCACCACCTGATTCAGCACCCCACATCTGCGCCGCATTAGCATCCCGGCCGTCGTGCCCGAACCCACACCCCCCCAACCCCCCCCCTCCCCCCTGCCCCCCGGAGCCAGCCGACAAGGGGCCGAGGCAAACAGATCCCCATGACACACAGACTAATGCAGCCAGACGGACGGCCCACAGGAACGCCTCACATGTTCCACGGAGAGAATGCAAAACATCCTGCGCTCAGCAGCACCTCAGAGCACGCCGCACATCTGGGCCCCAGATGTGGCGGGGCGAGCGGCGAAGGGGCTGCTGCCTGCCGCCGCCGCCACTGCTGCTGCTGCTGTACCGCGTGTGTGAATGACTGTGTGTGTGTGTGTGTCCGTACTGACGAGGCCGCCGTGCATTCGTCTTGTACACAGAGGCCGAGCACACGTGTGTCTATGTGTATAAGCAAATGGGGCGAGGCAGGAGCAGCGGTTCTGAGAGAGGGGTTGGAGGCGTAGCTCCACGGGAGTCCGCACAATCGGCCATTGAGAGCCGGGGTCTGTTTAGAAAGGCGTGGAGGCTCGACATTGATGGAGGAAGAGGAGTTGTCTCAGGTCAGTGGAAGACAAACACACAGATGGACGCAGATGTTCTGACCGCTGCATAAACTCCCTATGAAAACAGAAAAATGGAAAAAAAAAGGGAAGGAGAGATGAAGAGGAACATATAAATGAATGTAAGTGAAGAGCAGGCCTCTGCAACGTAAGCCTGATGATGCACGATGAAGTATCCAGGCCATTGAAGGCATCTGACCTCATCCCGGCATCCATGGAACAAGTCGAGAATTTGTTTTGCAATGTTTGCGAGGCTGATATGATCTCACAACATCATGAGAGCGGAGCGGAGCGGAGCAGCGTCCGAAGCGTTAGATTCGTCTGCAGTTATACGACCATGGAGGAAAAAACAGGATCTAATAACTCATGACTCATCCCATGACCCAAGATGGCTGCCAGTGGTATCACTATCATGTTCAAGAGTTGACATGAGTTGCTGTTTGTCAAACGGATCGCTCGTCTCCATGCTCTCTCATCGTTATGTAAGAGAGCGGGGTCAGCGTGTGTGTTTGAGCTCATGGCGTCCAGCGATGTGTCATCACAACACTGCATGTCTTTTAAACTCGTAAAATATGGTTTTAATTGGGTCTGTGTCACATGTTGTTTGGGAAATTGGCTTCTATTTATGCTCTCACAGAGAGAAAAGAAACGAGTCGATTGATACCACATGTGTCTGTGATGCTACAGCAAGCAGCGCGTTAGCTTAGCTTAGCATCCATTTTGTTAACTTTCTTCTTACCTTGACAGAGCTGTGGGGGTCTGCTGGAAATAATCCCAATGTACATAGAGCAAAAGGAGTACATACACGCTGGACAGGTCACCACTGTATCGCAAGGTAGGTGCCAGGGTAAACTGGAGTCCTCCAGTCGACCTTAGTTTTTTTGTTTTTGTTTTTTGTGTGTTTTGTTTTTGTGACAGCCCAGTGCCACCCGAAGCAACATGTCTGAATACCACAAATGACACCCGACCTTGGTCACTACTGTCAAATGGTCAAATAACTTCATAAATTATGATATATTATAAGAGTTTTAAGTGTGCAGTCTTTTAAATGAGCTTATCTCTCTCTCTCTCTTGTTCTTGTTATTACACATCTTTTAAAGGGCTTTGAACTAGGTTGAGCAGAATTCAACTTTAATGTCTACAGTAGTGAAACTTCAGAATTTATCTGAAGTTTTTGATGAGAGAAAAAGCAAGAAAAGTAAAGCACTGAAGCAGACCAGGTGCAGTACTGCTGGTATCCACTAGGTGCCACTTGTGCTCTGTCTCATCACTGGTGGGTGAGAGATCTTCTCTCACTGCTCTGGAGATGGGTTAAAAAGTGTCTGCACTGTGAAAAATCTGATTTCTGCCCGAGACTGAGACTCATGACCTACACCAACATGCGTGTGATGGAAGAAAACACACACTCTCTGTCTCTCACACACACACACACACACTCATCAAAACAACCAAAACCTGTTTGTTTTTCTCAGGGATTAAATCAAAGAAAAGTGTTACATTGTCTGTCTCACTGCTGGTCTCGTCTCTAATCTTTCGACAAGCCAGATATACAGTGAGGACCACATAGTCAGCACAAACCACACACACACAGTGCACAGAAACCACCGAACACACACTTCTGCAAAACATCCACACATGCATACACATGTATGCACACGGTATCACGTGTCATGTACTTTCCTATGCATTTACAGGGTAATATTTCTGAATGAAAGCTACAGGATGCCTGAGGCTCATTTCCTGGCACGGTTCAAACACCTGTAGGTCTCCAGAATGACTGGAAACAGCTAGAGCGGCACCCGCTGCAAAATGTGGCCCGGTAGGTGAACTTTCCATGCATTGTTGTTGTTGTTGTCCTCACATCATATTAGGCTACTGTTTCCTCTTCCTTTTCCCAGCACGTTCGTTTCCCCCCTGAGGGACACCCACGGCAGTGTTTAAGAAGCCCAGAGGGACCCGGGGATGAGAGCAAGGTAAACACATTGAGGAGAAAAAAAAAAGAAGAAAAAAAAAGACAAGAGGTGAGAGGCGCTGCGGTCACAAAGTGAGTCAGCTCACTCTGGAAACCCTCCACAAACAGATGAGGAGATGGTCTCATGCCAGAATCAATTATCTTAAGATCATTTTAAAGGCCAAACTTCTCCCTTTTTATATTTTCTTGAGGTTCGATGAAAAGATTTTTGGCAACATCCTGAGACTGGTGATAGGAAGGGAACAATCTAGTCAGAAACAAATCGCTAATAAGCCAAAAGACAGTTTATCTTTGGACAAAACCAGGGTTTTTGTTTCTTCCTTTTCCATTATTTATGCTACAAGCTAGGCTAACAGCTGCAGACTGCAACCTCATATTTACATCTACTATCAGTGATGTTTTGGCACTTTAGGGCACGAAAAAAAGCTGCGGGTGAAGATACTATCCTCTTTTGACTTCCCAGCACAAAAGAAGCATTAGCATCATTGTTTATTTTGGTTCAGAGGAAGATGATGATGATGAACTCTTCCTCAAGTTAGCAGCTAAATGCATCTCTATGCGCACCAGAAACTCTATCAGTGTTGGTGTTGGAAAAGTACTGCATGTCTTATAAAACAATGAGCCCCAAAAGTGTGATTGAGCTCAACTCTGAGGATTTATCACAAAAACCTGACACTTTTCATATTAAAAACGGTCATTTGACACAGATATGAGAGTGGTGGACACATGTGTGAGAAAGCGAACGAGCGCCTTTCCTATCGTTCGGAACTATTCCTTAAAGAGGTCCAATAAGCTGTCAGACGTAGAGACAAAAACAACAAAGTAAGAAATGTTTATCTGGTAGTCAAACACTGTTCTGCTTTGGAGGTATAATGAGTGAAGCGAGGTGGAGAGGGACAGCATGACTCAGAGCGGGGAGGGAAAATAAATACCGTGATGAAGACACTTAGACAGGCCTTTCATAGCTCATTTCATTTACTGACATAAACCACATCGCTCTGACTGATTAAGGAACCCCTGCAGTGTGTGTTATGTGTGCTCCTCTCCGTTAATGTGTTTATGTGTGTGTGTGTGTGTGTGTGTGTTACGAGCGCTCATTTTGAAGAAAGAAATAGGACAAGTTATCTCCCAGCGTGTGGTAAACACCTCTGTGGGCAAGTTTAATCTCTCCTCTCTCCCTCGTCTCTTTTCTCCTCTCCGCCCGCTGAATGAAAGAGTGAGTGGGCTCAGGTTGTAATTACAGTAATGAATGATTTTGCTCTACCTTTCCGCCCATGTAACATGTTTTCTGACCCCCCCCCCCTCATCTCCTCTCCTCTGAAGCGCCTTTCACCCCTCCCTGTTCCGCTGGATGTGGGTTGGCTGCTCAGGCCTCTTTGTTTTTGGTAAGGAGATCCCCTGTTTATGTGGAGGTGGGTGTCCCTGGGTGTCCTTTTTTTTTTTTAAACCACACCGTCTTTGATCTGCTCCTCCCACTCTTGCCTCGGGTGTGTGTGTGTGTGTGTGTGTGGGTGTGTGTGTGTGTGTGTGTGTGTGTGTGTGTGCGCGTGTGCACATGTAGCTGAGCTGGGAGGATCAGCATGAAAAATGAATACTTTGCCGTCTTTGTGTGTGCACAAACATGTGGTTTTCATGCGTCTGAGCTCGTGTGCGCTCACGTTTGTGTCGTGTCATGTAGGTTGTGTACGTGAGCGGTTTTGGTGGCGCGGAGAGGCCGCCGGGGTATAACAACGTGCCGCTGGACGACTTTATAATTGAAATGTCACTAGAAAAAGACAAAAAAAATCGACTTTGGCTCTCTTTAAACCTCACACGTCTGTACCTCTAAAACCTGGGAACAGCAACGTATGCGGACACATATGGCAAAAGTCATGTTTGCATGTGGTTATTATTACATGCGGGCTATATGTTTAAACCCCTCAGCAACCATTTTCCTCTGTTTTATTTCCCTTAAGGAACTTTGAAGCTGCTTGGGTCAAATATTGGTGTGTTTCCCATCATTCGGCCTCCAATTTAAAGCAGCTATATTGAATATCTTTACATCCCCCATGGCTCAGATGGCTGCGTGTTATGACAAAGAGGTTGCTTGTGATGTTGAACCCTCCAAGACTGTGGCGCCCCAACACTGCGGTTCCCCTCGGCTCTATAAAACGCCGCGCAGCCTTTTGTTTTGGTGTTCTGGTTCACAAACGTGAGTCACTGTTCCACCATCAGCATAATTTTCAGCCTTGGCAGACTTTTGACTCTGTGTCACCACTCCAGCCCATAGCAGCAACATATCACAACAAACAGAGTAAAGAGACCCGTGCATTATCAGATTCACAAAACTCCAGCTCAGGATGCATGTTGCATGTTGCTAATGTACTAGCTACGAGAGGTCAACGAGCTCGCAAGTGAGAATTTACCTTGCTCGGGGTTTGCAGCTTGCTGGACTGCCTTCTAGAGTTTCAAAACCAATTTAATTTCTTCGATCGACTGAAATGTGTGTTGCAAATGTTTTTGAGCTGTGGGTGGAAACCAGAGTCCCCGGAGAAAACACAGCGCAAACACGCAAAGTAGGCACAGAATCGAAGAACTGAAACCAAGGCCTTCATGCTGAGAAGCAACGATGCTAACCACTCCTCAACCGTCCTCATCCCCATTGTAGATCCATCTCCTTAACCTGCTTTATGTCTGAATCCAATAATCTGTGTCCACCTGTCGTATCCTTTCATTTGAGTTCTGGGATATCTAATAAAATGGCTGCACAACAACCTTGGTTCAACCTTTGAAACAAGACTTTTCAGTCTTCACTAGTAATTCAGCTAAGATTGTGTTGGGTTAAACATCAGTTTGTCATGACTTGACTTACAAGCAGTCAGATCGCGCCTCAAAAATCCCCTCCAACTGCTGGATTACACACCGAATCACGATGCAAAATCATTATTAATTCATCCGATTCAGCAAATAAAAGATGGCTTTTGGCAAAGCACTCGTCTTGCATTTGGGGAAGTAAAACTACACGTTTAGCAAGTTTTGTATCAAGCATGCAACAAACCGTTCCTCTGCAGCAACCACTGCTTGTCTCTCCGATAGGGGAAGGAAGGCAGAAATTGCACAGTTCGAAAAAAGGAAAGGAAACCATCTGCAAAAACAAATAATGTGGAAAAATATCGAGTGTTGCCTTAAGATTAGCACTATCAGGGGACATCTGTCGCAACCGGATCATTTGCGCTTTCGATTTTCCCACATTTTCCCGCTCTGGTCTGCCCTCTGGTCTGCCCGCGCTGCCCCTGCCACAGCTGGGCCGCGGCTACAGCCGCGCTCAGCGTCACCTGTCAGGCGACACCAGCCGCCAAGCTCTCTGAGCTCTGCTGCAGAGATCAGGAGCACCAGAGCCTTCCTAGCCTCCTGGGCCCAGCTGAACTCACCCCCAGCAAAAACAGCCGGGGAGTCAGCCAGGAGGGGGAGGAGGAAGAGGAGGAGGAGGAGGAGGAGGAGGGGGGAGATGATATGAAACCCAGAGTCGATGACCCCTGGTTCCACATGCGGTTCACAGAGAGTTGAGTCAGCGGACAGCTAGTTAATTCCCCCTCGTCCTCAGTGTGCTCTGCACATAGCTTCATCCTCTACAATTACAGCACAATGAGGTAAAGCTGTAGCCAGAGCAGACACGCTGTTCATTCAAACTTATCACATGGCAACTTTTTTTTCTAATTCAACTGTGCTTTTCAAAGTGACATCCCTATCTCACATTTGACCAAAAGACAAACACATGGAAATAGTTAAAAATATGATTGTGTATACCAGGTATGATTTACAAATGCTGGAACAACTGTTGTGCATTTTGTCAATAAAAGAGTAAAATCTAGAACTTGGTCGACCCTGGGACCTTCACGCTGTGCAGCAGCAGTGCTAGCCACTTATCCTCTGTGTTGCCCGTGCTCTTCATGCATGGAGTTTCTTTCTTTTCATGCAACAGACCTGGTGTGAAAACCTCAGGCTGATCGATGAGGCGTATATTTGGACACCTTCATGTTTTCCAGGCCTCTGCCAGCCCTGAAGCACCGTGGGCTGGAGAGAGATGTGTGAAGACACTTGACGTGATTCATATTTTACCATGAAGTGATAAAGCATTAGTTCCTGTACCGTAAGACTGTTTTTGTGGCTATTTTAAATCTGTGTTTACCACTCTTGGCCTCTGCATCACTGCCTCTCATCAATGCATCT
Organism: Karalla daura; assembly: GCA_029224185.1. Lineage (NCBI taxonomy): Eukaryota > Metazoa > Chordata > Actinopteri > Chaetodontiformes > Leiognathidae > Karalla > Karalla daura. The sequence goes on from CM055199.1 coordinate 18,969,796, forward strand.
GCATCAATGCTTCAATCACTGCTCTATAGCGAGCTACCTGGCTGTCTACAGCCAACAATTCATGGGTGGCAAACTGTGGCTGTCTGTGGGAAACTGGGCACCAAGATGGCGCCTGTTCCTGTTTACAGTCGATCAAAAACTTTTCTCTCGTTCTGATTTCCTTAGTGACAACAACACTGCACTCGGTCTCCAGTCTTTAAATTTGACCTCTATAGTTTAGAAACTCGTAACACAAAGAGCAATGAGGCCTGTCCGCTTGTTGTCCTGTCACCAGTTTTACAGATGTCTGTTGTAATGGTGGTCTGTGAGAAAAATGCTTTCGAGGCTCCAGTGGCTCCAGGACTGTGGTCAGCCGCTGGGGCGAACTGGCCGCAAGGCTGACTGACTCTTAAAGTGCTACGCCGCTGATTTAGTGCGTTGCACTTCCATGAAGCCGAGGAATTAACAAGAGGCCGATACAAAAGGTCAAAATAAAGCAGGGGAGGCCAAGATATCCTTGACTTTTAGTCACAAGTCAGGGTGCAGCTCCAAAAACATTGGATCTTGCATTCCTCACGTCCCCCGCGAGAGCTTCTCTGAACCCTGAACACCCACTTCCTTCTACACTCCTCTCATTCAGACTGTCTGTTATAACATCCCTGCTGTTTCAAACATAACCTGAAATACATGCTTTAAAACTGCTTTTAGACATTGTATACAATTGTCGAATCTCTCTTGGAATACTTTTCTGACATTCCCAGAGGGAACATCTATCTATCTTTTTAGCTAGCTAGCTAGCTAGCTATCTAGCTACTCCTATCAGGATGGAGACTCATACATTTTTATCAGCTCTTTTTAATCATGTTCTCACATGGATCATTCACCACAACATCCACATTTCCTCGTTCTGTCACATGTCCCTGCTTTAACCAATCAGACGCTAACAAGACTGAGAAGTTAATGAACCAGACACAGATTCAACAAATTGTTTAAGCTGCAGATATAAAGATGTGAATGTGTAAAGCATGTTAAGTGTTATGCAAAGACCTTTTGTTGCAATATTTCAGTACATTTCTATCTATCTGTATATCTGTCTAACTATCTATCTATACATCAACCTTGCCCTATAAACCGTTAAACCTAGATTTCTGATAGAGCATCCCAGCATGGTGCCACATCATCTCCGCTTGACCACAGTGAATGAATGACAGAGCCCATTGAGACGTGGCTATCCTCCATTTTTACTGTAACATAAAGCCCGTGTTGGGTAACTCACTGAACTCGGGGCACTCATGTTTGCACACACACGTCTGTGCGCGTCAGTGTTTTTGTCTCCCTCCATGTGTTAGCACAGCACATTATGTTACGGCTTACATAAACCAGATCGTGTTGAAAATTGCATAACATTGGCTGTATGTCACGGCAGAGGACGCGGGGAGCGGGCTGTGAGAGCAGGGATCCGTCGGCTCACACCTGCCCCGCCGCTCTCATCGACAGGGCTTAAAATGAAACACCCCGGCTAATGGAGGGGAGTGTTTCTAATTAGGAGGGCAGGCTGGCAAGCCGGAACGCTCCATCAGGGTGCGCGGAACTCAAGGCCAGATTATTAAGTGGCACATAATGGAGCAGAAAGTGGTTTCTTAACCTGCGAGAAAGCCTCCGTCTCTTTCCCACTCAGCCCCACTTATCCCGTCCTCTGCACCCCGAGCCGGGCTTCACAGCAGCCCAGGGAGAGGCATGTAAATCTGGCCCCCTTTGAGCGAGCAACAGGCTCCGGAGAAAATAAATCTGTCGAAGTTCACGGTGAGTTCAGCCAAGCCACAGCTCAAGGCTTTCTCTCTCTTTTAGTCCCTTTTTCTCTCTCTCTCTCTCCCAAACTGCTGCAGTCTCTGTCAATGCATACCTCTTCCTATCTCGTTTTCCGTCTTATTCCTCTCATCGTTCCTCTGCCCCCCCCCCCCCAAAAGATAGAAATCCTCGCCACATGTTTGGCCATGTCACAGACAGACAGGGGGACAGTGATGTCATTGTCCTGATAACGAGCGCCGGGAGGAAGAGGGACAGTCCCTTCACATGTGTTGTGTCTGCTCTGGTCCGGTCAAGACTCTGATCCCCGTCTAGCTCAGTCTGGTTCAGAAGTCGTTTGATGCACCACTGTGCGACTCCCAGAGTTTCCCGGAGGTTTTCTGTGGCAGCGGCCACATGACAGGAGAGATCGTGTTTCAGTGAGTCACCGGGAAAAGGACAGGAGAATAAAGTTTGCATTTAGCGGGTTTGGTGAGCTGCGCTGACATTTAGAAAACAGGATCTGCGTCGGTCTCTTTTTCCACAACAGCTGTTTTGCACTCGTGTATGTACGTAACAGCCAGGACTGGAAATCCAAAGACGCGGCAGCCCCAGCGCTCGCAGCACTTTGTGAGGCCTTTTCATAAGAAAAGAGTCACTGTCTTAACTCCTACAGGATGGAACTGAGCCTCCAGGCTAAAGCCACAGTTTGGCATTTTGGGGAATACTTGAATTTGTGTCGATGCCAAGAGAGGATTAATGCTGCGCCCCTATCTTTCATTTAGATATGAAGCTCCTGCCAGCAGCTGTTTAACTTAGCTAAGCATAAAGACTGGAAAATGCAGGGAAGGCAGCTAGCCAGGGCCCTGGCCGCAGGCAACAACATCCACTGATATGCACCGTTAAAGATCACCGATCGACATGTTCCATCTTATTCGTTTCAGATGTATGAAAGTGTAAGTGAATGCCGCAAACGTAAGGTATTGCGCAACAAGAGAGCAAAAACACATATTTCTCAAACTATTCCTTGAACTTCCTGTAAAGGGATAGATTTCTGTACACTGATACTGAGATGTCAACATGTGGTGGGAGGTTTTTTTGGTCTTTGTTTGGCAGTATCTCAGTTCACCGGGCTCTGCAAACGCTGGCCAGGACATGACTGTTGTTTACGATAAGGCATTTTCACAATTTGTTGTTTTAGTAGAACTTGTTGAGCTGAGCGCAGACAAGAGCAAGAACAGCTGTAAAAGTTTGTTAAGTGTAAAACTTCAGGGCTGGCTTTTACTCGCCTGTGCTGATTTGGCATCGCAACCTGATGTGAAATAAAGTGCAGACCTGCAGTTTGTGTCTCCGGAGGTGCTGCCATTTTCTGCCTTTACAAGTATCAGTATTTAACGGACCCTTTTATCCATAACAACATATAATGAGGGGCTTTAAGCGCGCTGCTGTCCCCCAGCACAAACATCCAGTAATGCACTGTGTGCGAGGCCTCATCTAAATGTGTATCAAGGCTAAAGTAAACTAATTACAGATGGAAATCTGAACACTCCATGAATTAGAGCCTTTCGCCACAGAGATAGCATCTTGGAGTGAGTAAGGCTGCAAATTCTCACTGATGGATCATGTCAAGCCGCTCTGTTGACACTGCTAAGCCCTCTCTTCTGATGTAGCTGTTTATCAGAAATGGACAGATAGTTTTGAATAGAGAGGAGGAGGAGGAGGAGGTGGAGGAGGAGGAGAGGGAGGCCTGGTCACTGAGTACTTCCAGACCTCTAATGAAGACGGATGTGAGGACACAGTGTCCAGCATAGCCCCGTAAACTTTGACCTGTGACACAGCAATGCACAGAGGTCCAGCTCTAAAAGAGAGAGAGAGAGAGAGAGAACGAGAGATCATTGGCAGGGGGAGATGGCTTCATTTGTGCGGGGCAGCTCCATAAGATCCTTCCAGCACATTTGCAGTTTCACTATCCCACTGGAAGAAACATTTTCACACCCTAAACCAGCTCAAATTGTGGAAAATATCAGCCTGCAGTAAACAAGCAGGAAAACAAAGGGCTCATTGTGCCTGGCGTAGACCCGTTTCAGATCAGATGTATGAAGAGAGTCTCTAACCACGCATGTGCACACTGTGTCCACATTACACTGATATACAATACCTCTCATTATTTCACATCGCTGCCTCTCTTGTTTATGCCTCCACGACAAATTGTGTGAGTAATTGTAGGTAACCCCTCTTTGTCTGTCATTAAGTGCCCCGTCTCCTTATCTTTCAGGTCTTAGACAAACCCCAATGCTCACATATTATTGATGGCTCCCAGGCCGGTGTTGAGGGTGTCTCGGAGTAATGTGCAGCTCATTCAGCAGGACCTCGAGCTTAATCCCTGACCCAGAAGAGGGAGGATTCTCAGTTTACACAGCGAGCGGTGGGAGTGTTAGATTACATTAAGACTGTAATTATAAGGCCTCCAGGCTGATAAATAGAGGCAAACACTGAGGCACACATTAACACATGAATGTACACACTAGCATGCATGCCTGCACACAGGCACACATGCAGTGTTGTGTTAAGAGGGAGATCTTCTCCTATGTTCTCTCTCAAAGGGTTTTTTTTCAATCTGGGGAAGAGTCGTAATGATTGTAAAGAACGCTTGATATTACACCGAAAAAAAGAGAAAAAAACACTCTGACTCTTCTAGATCGCTCTTCCTGCGTTAACTTTCCTTTATTTTCCATTACATCCTCGGACCAAAGACAAACAAGCCGGTTTATCTCTCAATTTGGACTAGATTGCAAATACTTTGAAAGTGACCTCAGACTTTTTGTTTTGCCAGACATGACCCAGGAGATGAAACAATGCAAAATGGTGGAGTTGCTGTACTTTTGAGCGCAGTTGCGTAATCACTGGCGGTCAAGCTGCTGCTATTACAATTTACTTTTTCGGATGAATCATCTGGAGAATGTGGCTCATTAATGATCCTCATATGACATTCTCACAGACGCCCCTTCTGAAGCAGTGCTTCTGCAGACCTTGGTAATGAGCACTGACATTGGTAGTTACCGAGTTCTTGATGGTAAGTTGATATGCATGAACTCTTGCATATGTCTTATGCCTTCAAAAGTATGCAGGCCCACACATGAGGTCTGAAAGAAGCTCGACAAGGCAAAAACACAAGGTGAAAGGGGTCCACGATGTCCATTAGTGAAAATCAAAGACAGTGCTGTGGGAGACGACGCTGATCTGAGAGCTGCAGCATCACCAGAGCCGCAGGGGTTGAACCTAACACAACAAACACAACCAAACGGGCTTGATCCAATCCTCTTCAAACAACCACTAATTTCATGTTGCATCTTTGAGCGTGAATGCCCCAACTGTGTTTGGTCTTGATGCACTCTGACCCCTGTCCCTCATCCTCGTAACCCCCTCCTCATCATGCCGAGCTGAGCCCGGCTTAGGTCGGCCCACTCAACGGGACAAACTGCAGGCCTCCTAATCAGCTCATTTAGAGCAGATCAATGGCACTGATGACAAAAGCCTGAGCAGAGGCTGCGGACCAAATGAAGGCTGAACAAAACACCCTTCTTTAAACGATGGCCTTGGAGCAAATAACCCTCGGGTGAGGGGGTCAGGAGGTTGGTGACCTGGGTGGGTGCGGCGGCGGAGGTGTCCGACTGGGCCTGAGTGTGTATGGGGGGAGTCTGAGTCCCTGGTGTCCCCGCTGGTGGGCCAGCTGAACAAACACCTGGGAACAAGGCCGGGCTTCAGCGTGCAGAGACACAGAGCTCCAGCCATGCAGGCCCAGTCTCAGACCAGACCAGGCCAGGCCAGGCCAGGCCAGGCCAGGGCAGACTGGAGACCCAGGACAGCAGGAGGACAGTGAGCTGCTTTCTTCTCCAGAGAGAAGGCCACATCTGATCGGAGCACATACCGAAATGGATGCATACGAATGCGACTGAACCCACGCACATGCAAGCGTCCTCATTTGCACACGCAGTGTGTGCAGGCATGCACGAGCCAAGAGGAAGACACGCACACACACACACACACACACTATCTCATGCAAACTCTATGAATTCACACAGCCTCAGTCGCTCCCTCGTTTTTCACACAAAAGGCCTGTGTCTATCTGGCCTCTGCTCAAAATAACACTCCTCTATCTCCAAGCTATTGATCCTGTTCCTCCACAGGACATCCACTGTTTCTACTCACTTTACTGCTCTCCAGCAACTCCTAAAAATCCTGCCCTGTTGACATCACCCCAAGGGTAGTCACATTCCAGGAACTATTCCATATCTGCACAGCGTTTTTCAAGCTGCACGTCCCCTCGCAGCAGCGATTATGTAAAAGCTTGGAGCGCAGACAGCTGGAAATAGCTGAAAAGATGCTAGCTGCGGTTATTACAGGCTTGGGAAAGGAAGGGTAAAACTACAGCGAGTGAGCGAGGGTATCCAGATAAAACAGATGGGGACATTCATTTTGCCATCGCTCCTGCCCCGCTTTGATGCCAAACAAAACACAGTCCGGCCTCGATCAGTTCAGGTCAACCTGAGTCGGATTCCCAATTGTATGCGCTCCAGTTCTGGCAAAACAGGGTCACTGAAAGATATAAAGAGATTTTTAGTAAAACACACACATGCATGCACACACACACACACACACACACAAATGCGCACACAGACAGCCTTGTTTGGGGCAGCGGGGGGCACAAGCTCTGATAATGAGTGGCACACATGAAAGGGTGGCTCCTCACCAGAAAACAAACTTCACTAGTGGGGCCGTTGTTAGCGGCCTGACCTCTGAGCCTCTGAGTGGGCACATTGTCCCCCGATGGATCCCCTCTGACAGCCCGTCACTCAAGCCGACCGTCCCTGTCAGCCAATCGGAGGCCATGGCGGACACCCCTCTGGGAAAACTCCACCCACCGAGGGAAACTTAAGAATTTGGTGTGTCGCCATGTTTCAACGGCAGTGGAAAAATTCTGCTCCGTGGCTATTAGGGAAGTGCAATCTTCAGACTGATGACCCACTGTAATAAATAACTTAATATAAACAGCTTGTCAGTCACGTAATTATGGGACTATTAAATGAGTTATGGTCTGTAACTCAGAATAACTTTGACATTAAACTCTCGGTTTGAACTGAGAACGTCCAGCCTGGTGACAGATGGTTGAGGACGGTTTTACCCGGCAGAGTTGAGCGACTGAAAAAAATGTGTCGCTTACAGGAGATGACAGCCTACACATGTTTACACAGCCAGCAGATGTGCAGCAAATGAGCAATAATTGATGGGTCAGGCGGAGGCCGACACTGCACCACTTTTCATTTTTCAGTTTGGTTTTCCACCAAGGACATAAACATCTGCTGACGACAGTGTTTTTAGCTGTAATTTGGGTGCGCTCTCTCTTTATACCTCACATATGAGGACAATGTGCAGGGTGAGGTGATGATAAGTGTCTTTCGGGCACCCATTAATACACCTGAACACACACACACACACACATGCACACCTTTAAAAGCTCTGGCCATTCCCGGCGGAGCTGTGTGAGTCTGTTCACTGTTGGCTCACTGTACTCGCTCCACATTGTGAGGAGACAAAGGACAGGGAGTGGGGATGACGGGGTGGAGGTGCTCTCCTGCGGACTGAGTCTCCAGTTTCAGGTCCTGTGAGGGTGGCCGTGGGCGAGCGGCGTAGGAGGAGACGGTGGCTGATTGTATCTGGCCAGCAGGGGAGGAGGGGGCCGGTGTGCGGCCCGGGCACTGCATGTGGGATTTTCACGTGTCGGGAACAACATCTCGAAAAAAGCCATGTGGATCTGATGGTACGTGGCGCCAGCGCCCCCTTCCTCCCCAACACACACACACACACACGCCCGCACACACACACACACCAGCACAGACACTCAGCTCTTCTTTGGACTGTCATCGCCTCGATGCCTCAGAGATGGATGAGAGGATCCTTGGGTGCTGCTCAGTCGGATTTCTGTTTCTGCTCACTCGGAGACCACAGCGGAGATAAGTCATTAGTCTTTAAAGCACATCGTTTGGTGTGTTCGCTCGCTCTCAGGCCGCAGCGCATGACTTTTTTGGCTATAAAAAAAAGTCTTAATCAACGTAGCAGACACCACATCCAAGAGCAGACAGACACAGTGAGAAAGTAAATAGTGACGGTAGAGGAATGTTAAGCAGCAGATGAACCAGATATTCCCTGCAGGAGCTGGTTGAAACCAAAAGCAGTACAAGTCAATACTAGATATTTATCAGAGGGGCAGAAATACAACTAAAAATTCACATGTTATTCCCTAACCTTACCTCAATAACTGATTTAGCAAACATGCATAGCCAAAGCACAATATTCAACACATGTAATGTACATGTATGTCTCGGTAGGACAGAGCTGGAGTACAGTTTGTCCCTCTGTTGACATCCACACCAGAGGGGAGTGATTGTGAATCAGGTCCACATAGATAACAGACATATTTCATCATTTCAGCTCTGTATACACTGTCTGCAGCAGTTTATATCCTCCACAGTGGGAGTGTTAAATTAACTTTTTTAACACTCCTTGATTTATGACATCTCTGTAGTCTGCTGTTTTAACCTTTCCCCATTCACTCCTCTTACAAGGACTGTTCACATACAGTTAAGAGAAATATGGCGCTCCACACATATGGCAGCAACAAGGAGACGTCGTGCATTCAGAAACGTGGAAAACCTCCTGGGCGGCTGTTAAATACAAGGAGACACGAGGAGCTCGCTGCTAAGCCTCTGTCAGCTGATTGTGAAACAGGATGACATGGACAACTCCCTGACCGGGCTCCACCTGACCCCGAACTTTCCTTTTTCCATGAGTGGGGACTTCCTTCATTTCTTCATTTCACAAACAAGTCCTCCTGAGCCTGACTCCCCTCCTGTCTTCAGTCAGCACAGACAAACACGTCCTCTCTTACTCACTCGCTAGCATCTGATTCGGCACCTAATCTGTGCCGCATGGGTGGGAAAACTCAGGATTAAAGGGGAAATCATTTTCTCCATGGCTGCTAAAGCCAAAGTGGGCTCCTCTGCGGTGGGGACACGGTCCTCGGAGCACTGATGGCAGATAGCAGCTTTGTGTGTCTACCACCCCATTGTCTTACATTCTAAATCTTCACGCCGACACCTGATACCTGATATCATGGCCCATTTGTCACCCGTGTTTACGTCTGGGATGTTGAGTGCAGTCAGGACGGGATGATTCCCACCCCTCCGCATGCCGCCCCCAAGGGTGTGGGTGCTGCCGGGACAGGCGACACTGTGCACTGTGGGGGGGGGGTCAACTCAAGGGTGGAGGAGCGCCGAGATAGGCCAGAGCCGCCCTCAGGAAACACAGGCCTTATCATGTCCCTGAGAGAGAGAGAGAGAGAGAAAGAGAGAGAGAGAGAGAGAGAGAGAGAGAGAGAGAGAAGAAAAAGATGCAAAGCGAGTTAATGAGTGACAGAGACAGTCAGTCACAATAAGGAAAGGAATCCGTAAATGGCCTTTTTCCAAAATTAGAAAAACAAATTGCTGAGTGTGGTTTTCGGTTGCATGCCAAAAGTGTGGCTTTTGTTTGGCACGGTTGTGGAATATCAGTCTCTGAGATATCTGCTTCCACTGCAGTGCAGCACATGAGATTTCTTTTATTGTGCTCGAACAATAAAAAAACAAGCATTTAAAGAATCCAACGACCAGAAAAGCCTCAGAAACCCAACTCCCTCAACACCTTGTTGTGAATCTTTCCAACACCTTTTCCTTTATTTCAATTTCTGTCATTTATATATTGAATTACATTTATAATGAAGTGCATACTTAGAGCACTAATGGCTATAAAGTGGGAAAGATGGATGGACAATCAAAGTGAAGGACATTAAAGGAACGGTCTGTAGGGTTTAATAGCACCTAGTGGTGAGGCTGCAGAATGCAGCTGAATAGGTCACCTCTCATCCTGCACTGCAGGGCCAAAAACACCCAGACGCCATGCTAAAAATGACTGTCTGTACTTTCACAAAACTAAAACTTTGGCTGAAGAAACGGGAAGAATGTGTGAAGAATATGATTCGAGGAGGAAGTTAATGACATTTCAAGTAAACCCTGACACCGATTCCCCAAAGATGAGAAACCTGAAATGGCAAATGGATTGTTTCAGTCAAGAAAATTCCACTAATAAGGCAATGTGACCGCAAGGAGAGCAGAGGTCTTTGCATCACGTGTTTGTGAGGGCAGACATGATGCGGATGAATCAACCATCAGTGTGTTAGATTCTTTGACGACCGATCGGTTCAGATGAGTAGCCCGGCTCCAAACTAATGGGAGAGTCCTGTCCCAGAGGGAAGTGACAGGGTAACATTCAACGTAGTTCACCACACTCTACGATAAAGTACAGGCCCGACCTCAGATGTGTGCTGTTACAATGTGCGTGTCCATGTTTATTCAGCAGCCTCAGCAACACCCCTTCATTCTCAATCCTTTGCGCTCCGTCCAGTCCCACACACAATAACCCTCAATGCCAGCGCATCGGTAAATACTTGCAGGCTCTCTGGCATAAAGAAAATAGCCAAGCGGGGAGAAGAAAAGAACGAGCAGCGGAGGGGAGGGAGGGAGCGAGGGAGAGCGAGAAAAGAAGCGGAGCGAAAGAAAAGATTAGGCCCTGGTGAAGTACAACTTTTCCAATGCTGGCTCCGCTCTTGGCAGACGGCCAGGGCGGGGAGACAATGCAAGGCTGTGCGGATTCAGGAATCTATAGACGCTCACTGGAGCATTCGGCTATTGGAGGGCTAGGTGAAGGGGGGGGGGGGGGGGGTGGGGGGGTGGAAGGGGAGGTGGGCTGTGGGGGTGAGTGAAGCGTTTTCTGTTTTCCAAAGCCAAGCAGAGAGGACATGATGGGGCACTGCAGTGCTTGGAGCCAGTAGGGGTGCCTGGTTGAATCGGCGCAGCCAGAATTAGCAGTGCAGTCACAACGTATAGAAAATATTGACCTGACAGACACCATCGGGGGGATGTATAGGGCCCTCACTGTCCTGTATGGGCCCACCCCTCCCACCAAACTCCCATCGCCCGGACCCTCCCGACGCTGAGCCTCCATATCCACCAGCTCAAGTCTCACCCTCTCAGCACCTGCTCTGTGTCAGCAGAGAGATGAGGGGGCTGAACAATATACCTCAAACAATCTGTCAGAGAGGGCCATCTCAGCACGAACCCCCGGGCCTTTTAATAAGGAAGAACAAGAGGAGCATAACAAATGATTTTTTTTTTGGTTTTCATCCCCCCCCCACCACCACCCCATCTCTCCGCTCGCTTTGTGTTCCATCCTCCGGCAGCTCCACTCTTCACTTCATTACATTTTCATTCATTTCAATCAGTGTTTCATTTCCTTTCTGCTTCTCTCGTCCCTCTTGGCGGTGCATGGAGGGTCAAGGCTAAGACTGGAAGGAAAAAGTGCAAGCAAAAAAGAGAGAAGGGGGGAAAGGAGACGAGAGACGAGGAAGGGAATGAGGAAGAGTGATGAAGGAGACAGGGAGGAGAGGTGCACCCCTCTCAGATCAAAGGCTTGGTCCCATTGTGAGAACTGTACAATGGAGTACTGCAGAGAATATGCTCAGACAAACCCCCCCTCTGTTGCTCTGCACCCCCCCGGCCCCCCCACCCTCCCCATTATACCCCACAGGCCAACTGACAGCACAGCCAGGAGGGGGGGGGGGGGGGGGGGGGCATGGGGGGGTACTTGTAGCGATGAGTGTGTACAGTAAAGTACAGTTATCTAAGATAGGCCACACACGTTCTGCATTAACGCAACTGTGGGCTTGTCTACGACCACCTGTTGCTGTCGATCACCCTTAACTCAACTATGGAGATGAGAAACGAACTGTGAAGTGTCCCAATGAAGTCTGGTAGGGAAAACAATATTCTCAAATACTGAATTAGTCAGCAGTGACTAAAACGTGAGGTGTGAGGCAGTGAGTTGACTCATCCAAGGGATTGGGGACAGGACCAGCAGTCCTGACTGCAGCACTTCACATGCTTATAACACGTCACTGAGATGGATGTTTAATATACATGCCAGCACATTTGGTTCTCATCTATAGATGTTACAGCTCTGGAGAAACTGCACTAAACCTGCTGCTACAGTCCAACCAGTGTCACCTCATACCAACTGCATACTTGCAGCTTGTGTAAATACCTTATCATCCTTTAGTCTTGATGTGCAACTGCTCAAAATATCCCCCAGAGACAAACTATGACAGAAGTCCTGTATTGCTTTACATTATATTAATACGAATATGAAACAGAACTAAATGCCGAAGTTCATGAACCACGTAAATCGAGAAATATCACATGCGTCATTTGTCATTTTTGAGGTTATCAGAGTCTCTTTTCTGTGATAACATCCTGACATGGACTCATATCTAACTTTCTCTCTCTGTCTTTTCGTCGCACAACCTGTGGCGAGGGCATAACCACAAGCTCGAGCAGCGCAGCGAGGTGACATGTCAACATCGCCCTGCCTGGTGGAGCTGCCCCCTCCAGTGGGAGCTGCAGCGGCAGATAAACCCAAGGTGTCAAGGCTGGTTGTATACACCTCGCACACAAAAAAAAGTCCCCAAAGATCCCCCACAGAGCGGAGCTGGCGGTTGGGGTTGTGCTCTCACAGCTGTAGCCAGTGAATGACTGCGGGGCAGAGCTCCTCTGCCTCCACACAATAGACACAAACAAAAACTGCCCAGTGCCTTAAAAAAGCCTTATAGCTGTTTTATGTCGGCCTCTTTTCTCTTCACTTCTCAGTTGTTTCAAGTGCACTTGTGGTTATTACCCTCTTGTTAGTTCCTCTTTTCTCAGTTAACTCCTCTTTCTACCTTTTGCTTCCCTCTCCTCCCGTCCTCCTCCTTCTCTCCTCCCCCTTCCTCCCCCCTGCCTAAGCCTGTGGGGCTTATCTGTGGGGATGAGGGAGAGAGGAGAATGGGGAAGACAGGCACTTTCATGGCTGAGTTGGGAGCCATTAGCCCCCTGTGTGCTCGGCCCTGTTCTACCTCCTTTCAGTATTAATCTGCAGTGACAGCTTCACTGTTTACCAAATCCACCCAGGATCCTGGGGGATGACTGGTCGGCGCCACTCTGCTCCATTAACCTCTGACCTCTGGCGTTACGGCACCAGAGCCAGGCCCCGGGCTCGAGGTTAACCCGGCCCGGGCCAACCGGTCGGACACCTGTCTGATGTCCGAGACACAACTCCTGTCACTCAGACGCAATCTGTTCGCAGAGATGTAACTCAGCTGGACTTAAAAGGCTGCTGTCACTCACACTCATACTTCATTTACCTTTAGTCTACGTGAAGTTTATATTGAACCCAAATAAGAGGATGAAGAGTATAGCCGAAAACTAGGGTTTCCGAGTAAATGAGGTATAGGATTTGTCTAAGTGAAGTGTACATAAACCCATCTCCCTAAGACTTGGTCTAAGGAATTATCATGGGTTGAAAGCATTGTCAAATAACTATTTGGGGTATAAAATTATCCACGTCTGGTTAGATGTTGGTAGCAGGCCCAGCTGGTCTACTTTCTCTCTCGTGGTCGTAAACCTTAACGTAGAAATGCCAAAACTTCTTCGTAGGAAATCTGTGTCAGTTCCACATTTGGCTGCACAGATGTGTGCTGGAGATCCCTAGCAAACAAAAAACTCCTGGAAGCAGCCAGTGAAGGGCAAAAGTATTGAAAATAGATGGGTGCAACTATGTTACGAGTGTCCTAGTTATTTTGTGTGGCATAGTTTTAGATTATTTTTCATCCATTTTCTTGGCATCCCAAACCACGACCATACCCACCTGTCCCTCAAACACGTGCAATGCTCAAATAAAGCAAAAGTTTGACATTTTGACAAAGACAGGAAAGCTGCTGGATTAGACACAGCTAGTTGCTTGACATTTAGGTGTGTGCAAAGTGTTCGTTGAACACACTAAAACGCCTCCTTTCATAGTCACACTCTGCCCTCCAGACATGACTACGGTGTCGATGTTCTCTTCTCACTTACGTCAAGACAGTAAATATGTATCCAGTCAAAACAAATCTTTCATCTTTGCAGATTGATTGGTTTCAGAGATTTCCTCAAGTCAGCAGGATTTTTCTATGCTGAATGGAAGCCAGTGGAGTGACCCCTGGAGCGCCTGCACTAATGAAAGGAAATATAATCAAGTGGACAGATCCCAAAGAAGCGAGCAGGACTCTCTGCGGAGGCCGCAGTGTCGCTCCGTCTCTTGATTACACCCGTCCACGTGTTTTCTGATCTATCTGCCAGGTTGACTGATGCGTGCGAGCAGAATTGCACTCTGCTCCTTTGAAGTATCTGCTACAATCAATCTTTTCCGCTACAAAGTGGAGCAAAGAGTCTGGCTGAAGGTCCCCCGGTGCCTACTGTACATAACTTTTGAAAGATTTCAAAGTTGCAGATGTGATGGGACATTTGATCGTGACACACATGATAATCACAGAGATGAAGAGAGCAAACAATGTATCTCACAGGTCCACCCGCTTTTAGTCAGGCTGCTGAGTCAGCACAGCTTCAAAGCCTCTTGATCTCTGGACAGAAAAGATGGACGGAATAGATGTGGATTTAACTTGCCAAGTGTCCCAAAACTACTACTTGCTGCCACAGTTTACAACGCATGAAGACCTCTGGCACAGGCCCTGAGAGCCAATTTATGCAGTATGAGAAACTGGTTTATCTGCCAAAATCAGAACAGTTTTGGTTATTTTTTCAAAGGATCACAAGTCCAGAAACATACAGTTAGGTCTGTACATTTAGGTGTGTGTAGCCTGTGATGGCCTCACCTGTAAGATAAGGGACGGAGGTAACATTATATTGTATGGGTGAACTGCGGTTGTTGTTACAAATTCTATAATGATTGTTTTTTTCTTAACTTGTGGCTCATTTAATCACGCCTACGCAATATTATTGAGAAATACTGATTACGAAACCATGGGCTTTAATGTAGCTATACAGTGCATGCAAGGCCTTGGCTTGGCAATGACGCTGTGGTTTTTGTTAACATACAAAATAAAATCAGATGTTGCCTTGGAAATGATTATATTAGTTTTAAAATGGATCCTGATGCTAATGTAGATACGCAGCCATTCTGAGGTTTGGTAGAAATTCAAGGTTTAAATTACTGATTTAATAACTCATCACGAACCGAGGTTCACACACGGAGGCCTGCAAAGCTGCACCTTAATCTGCGTTTGAGGCAGATGACACTGATTGCATAGTGTTCTTCACTCAGTCTGGTAAAGCACAAGTGCTGTGACTAAGCAGCTACGCATGATCATATGATGTTTACTCTGTGGTTTCACATCGGCCTGCTCCTTGCCAAACCTGGTCTCCGGACAACTGACTAAGCAGCAGTTAAACTGCATCACATCGGGCTGTGACAGCTTTTGTTTTTTTTTAATGCTAGTTTAAATTTAGAGCACATGTGCTCAGCAAAGCTAGACACATGTTAACAGAAAAAAGTAGGGGTGAAAGAGCAGTGAAACAAAAACAACATGCCTCAGTGTGGACAAAGCTGATGGACCAAGACGTTCTGATTTCTTTGAAGAGCCAAGAGCAGGATCTTGCCAACACCGTTCCTAAATTTATGGGGCTTAATATTTTACACATCCACAATGTCAAATCACCTCAAGGTTTTGACGGTGTGTGTGATGGAGTGACTTGTCCAGGGTGTGTTCCCTGCCCTACAGGCACTGCTGGGTGCCAACCAGGTAAGATAATGGATGGGTGGATTTCCACAGTCCAGCCTGCAGATAATCAGTGTGCCCCGGGAAAAAGGTTGGAGGAGGACACTTGGATTTGTGTATTTTGCTCTGCTCTCTACAGTACACCCGGGCTGATTCAATCTGACAATTATGTATTCAGACACTTTAAAACGTCATGTGATAAACTAATAAAATCAACTCGACTGTTATTAGACTAAACCTGGAGGAGTGAGTGCTGATGCTGCACATCTACAAACGTGCACAGTGTCACGCTGTACAGTCATAACAAGCGCACACACACTCATAGTTTCCCAGCAGTGTGTTGGCTTGTTGCAAAGCAACACGAGCGTGCACACCCAGGGCCTTGTGCACACACACACACACACACTCACACACACATTGAGAAACTCTTCAAGCCAAGTCAAACACACTCAGTCTCCCAGCCAGACATGAGGAGTGACGAAGCACCACGTCTTTCCATCAGCAGCTCGCAGATACGCTCCCCCCTCCCCATTTGACCTCTGACCCCTCGATGACAACACACTGTCATCGCCGTCACTCCTGCAAGGTAAACACAGTGTCCTGACGCAGGGTTGCACCGAAGCCCGAGTGTGTGCGTCCATGATGCGTGCTGGACTTTTTATGTGTGTGCTCGGTCCTCTTTAAACACGGGCCTTGTTTGCGGTTTGTCCTTTAGCCTGCTTTTTATTAAACCGTCAGGAGCTCTTTAGCTTTTACCCACTCTGCCTTTGAATCAGATTCCTAA
Organism: Karalla daura; assembly: GCA_029224185.1. Classification (NCBI taxonomy): domain Eukaryota; kingdom Metazoa; phylum Chordata; class Actinopteri; order Chaetodontiformes; family Leiognathidae; genus Karalla; species Karalla daura. The sequence continues at coordinate 18,986,079 of CM055199.1, forward strand.
AGCCAGCCCACCTGCCGCCAATGACCGAGGCGCAGCTTGGGCCAACTCTCTTCGATTTTTCTGCTGAATGTTCAGGAAAAAGCCAGGGTTAGTGCACACAACTGTTGCCAAAAGGAGAAATATTTACCCAAAGTGACGCAAGCAGTGCCCCGCTATTGAACTGCCCTCAGCTATATTTAGAAGTTCTTCGCCACCAGACCAAAGTGCAGCACTCATCAAGATAGCCTGAAAGACATAAAATGAGTCTTCTTAAGTAAGACCCCACCGCCCCACTTGACGTTAACTCCTCCAGCTGATTTCCACTGGTAGCATCAGCAGCGCAGGCACCGAGGGCCTTCTTTACCTTCTGATTTATCATTAAAGACGCTGGGCACAATCGGCATGTGAAGTTTGGACTACAAATACAAACAAACAGGCAGCCCTCCTGCTTGCACACTCCCCTTTATTCGCTTTCCACCAATCACACGCAAATGTTTATGGCTTTTTCCACAAATTAAACAAATAAAGAGGGGGTTGGGGCTGGGTCAGAGGAGTTGTGCGTGTGTGTGTGTGTGGTGGTGGAGGGGTGTGTGTGTGTGTGGGGGGGTGTTTGGACGTTGTACGAGTCAGAGCCTGGAGCGCTCCTCCTCTCCCAGGAGAACCGCCACGCCAGGGCCAGCTGGAAACCATTGACAGGAGTTTGGGGTTAGCGAACGAGAGAGGAGAGGGGCTTGATGGAGAAGATCATGGGGCCTGTCTGTCTCCACGATTCCACAAGCAAAGATAGACCATAAACCAAGGAGGAAGAGAACAACCCATACTCCTCACCGACTATAGTCTCGTCATACATGTTGTACATGGTGGGAGTGTGTGTGAGAGGGAGAGAGAGTAATGTTTAAACATCATGAATCATCAGCCACATTTCCCGAAAGAGGCCTGAAGAAGCTTAAGAGAAGAAAAAAAAAGTTGTGCTTTCTCCAAGAGGGATGTACTGGCCATTCATGAAAATCTAAAGTTTATGTGACTTTACGAGTCCCAGACATGAGAAAATAGAGAAAAAGTGCCAAAGTGTTTATAACACTTTTCATGAAAGTACTCCAGCACAAAAACAACCTCTGTAGACATGTAGGACGAAGACATTATGCTGATCTGAGTCATGCAACACTTGAAATGTATGAGCACGTCAGGCCTGTGTTAAATTATTGCCATTTTAGAAAATAAAATAGAGGAAAAAATAGGAGGGGGAAGTGGTTTTTGAAACTTTCTCAATGCTCATTTCTTGAAGGCTGCAAGCAGCATGTGGGTGTAGCTCAGAGCTTTGCATTCATCTTCTTTCAACGTTTGGACTTTTCTTCTCAGAGACCGTCGATGTGAGGAAGAATAAAATGAGCCGAGGAGAGAAAAAAAGAAAGGAAGAAAGAGAGACCGACATTTAAAATCTAACAGAGTACGGAGGTTTTACACACAACGTGACACAAACATCCTCCATCTGCACCACTTCAAACCAACACCACAACAGGACATAACAGCCGGAGCAGCATGCTGCATTATCCAGTCAGCACTGTGATTACCAGATAAACACAAGACAACTGCACAACATCTCCTCCCATGACATCAGGCTTTTGCCATTACCATACCCTTGCACAACAATGCTCGGTCCTTTACTGTGTGAACCTAACAAATGAATTGAACAATTTGCTGACAGGAAAGAAGTTTGGATGTCCTACAATGGAAGGCACTGGGTGCTGCTTTGACGCAAATACCATCTTCAAATGAAAAAGTTGAGACGAGGTTAAGTTGATTTCAATTAAAAGGGACAGAAGTTTCTCCTCAAGCGTCTCCTTGTAGCCCCCGGGTGTTAAAAGTGCAAACATGAATAAGTATTCTGAATCCTAAATTCAAGCATGAAGTATTTCATTTTGTCTGGACTGTGCGAGTCGATGTGGGAGCTCTATTTTCAGTGGGTTTACCTGCACCTGAACCATGGGAACAGCTGGTCTCCATGTCCAACGGAGAAAGCGGGAGGCGAGCATTGGTTCTGATAGCATCAGGCCGTTCCCAGGAAAGTCCTCCACCGAAAAACTGAAAACTCAATTGTGAAGTGTGCTTCAAGGAGCGACACAACGTTTGGGGGTGACCTTCGAAGCTGCATGAGACAACGGAAGCAAGTTGTTTTCGAACACACAGAGCCTTATTTTAACTGGTTCATGGTCTTTATAAATCCAGCACAATGCAAATACGACTTTGATGTTTAGTGCGGTCTTCAAAGCCAATGTAATTATATGTTTATGACCTAAAACTGTCACTAGAACAGGCAGCTATTGTTGTATCAAGAAAATGATGTGTTTCTCTATGATACATGGCAGTTAAGTCATTTGAGGCAACAGTGTGGGAAATATGCTTATTCCCTTCCGTGCCAAATGTTAATCATATCTGTTTAATAAAACGTTGGAGATTGACCATGATTAGCTTGGCTTAATATAGCGACAGGAAGCGCCACTGAGCAGCTAGCCAGGCTCGGCCTGATGTTTCACAGAAAAACACATCTGCTCTTGTACAGATTAATTAAACAAACAAGACATAACTTGACAATCTTTGTTGTTCAATGTGGCCGCTTGTTGCCACATTTTACAAAGCTACGCTTTGGTTTCTGCTTCTTGTTAAAAAAAAAAAAAAGACCAATATTGAACCAATTTCAGGATAGTTGACAGGCCAGCAGGCTTGTTGTTTTCTCTGGTCATTATCTACCTAACTTTAAATGACACAGGTTTCAGCTGTGATGCAGTTAGTAACTGTACAGCATGTACCACATGAAATGCTTTAATCATCATTGGTAAAGCCTGACATGTCACTGAACTACTTTGTTCTCATTCCTTTCTTCTTGTGCTGCTATAACTACGTCTGTTATTGTAGCCAACAGTGAATTTATGTTGTTTCCAACCATCCTTGTTCTTTTTTTCAAGGGGATATTCAAGCCATGAATTCTCAAGACCCGCTAATCCCACAGCACAGCAAACACAGCTAACAAATGATTACAAGAATATAATAACAGCGTTTGGGGTTTCCTACAGCCATGCCCCTGGGACAGTGGTCACAGCATGGTGGGAGTCTAGTCGTGTTTTAATTCCGATTGGCTTGCTCCCTTTGAGCTGATTAGAAAGTCTGTTGTCCATTACAAATGATTCGGTGGGGAAAACAAAGCGATCCTCCAACTGACTATTATGGTTTGAGCACGAACACAGAACAACACAAAGATGTAACTCATCTCTTCATGTCATAATATACTCTATGTGTACGTGCACGCTTGTGCGTGAGCACCTGAAACTGGATATTGCTCTGACTGTGAGTGGAAAAACACCAACAGCAGTGACTTCCAAATAAAGTGCATGAGATGCGTGAGGCTGGCCCCGGACTCCAGAGTGCTCCATCACAAACGTCGACCGAGGGCTGCACAGTCACATCATCACATTTATGGAGCTCTCCCTCATTACTTCAATGAAGTTATCTGTAAAGTTGTTCAGAGGACAGAATCCATGCCAAGTTGAATATTTTAAGGCTAAAAAACAGCATTCCTCTGAGATGGTAGTTAATGGTACTTAGTGGGGATGCTATAACGCAGAATACCTGTGGGAGTAACAGCTCATTTAAGTGTTGCGAAATAGTTTGTGTTATCAACAGATACTGGATGTTAACATGCTGACACGGGGTTAGAATAGTTGCTCTGCGCCTTTGCTCTGGATGAAAGGAAGACTGGAACACGTTAGGAGACAGGATGGAAAAAATGTGGCCGAGGAAACATCTCAGAAACAATCACTCTGTGGTTCGTTTGGAGCCAAAGTTGGATGGAGGTCAGTTTATGGGGTGCTGGGGAGAACAGCATTTTGTCCATTGGTCAAAAACTAATCTAAGAATACCTAAGACTAATCACACTTTTATGGGTAGCGCGGTGGAGGTGTGGTTAGTGCCATCGCCTCGCAACATCAACGTCATCAGTTCCATGCTGAGGACCGTTCTGTTCCAGCAGACCTCCACAACATTTTCATCATGCTGTTAATCAACACCACTTCCACTGCAGGAGAGACTGTCATGGTAGAAAAGGCTTCTAAATAGACTCAATCCATACTGGCAACAGGGACCATGACATATGGTCATGGAGTTGCTCCAGCAGGCCCTTTCGTGCAGTTTTAAGGCTTAAGAACGAAAAAGACGGCTGACGTATCTCATCAGCCGGCAAAACATCTGGGCCAGAATGTCAGCTCCCTCCCATAATGCCCTCATTGCTTTATATAATCATTAAATCATTGGCGGATGTGAAAGAGGAGCAACGGGGGGCTGGGAAAGAGAGAAAGGCAAGAGGAAGACAAATAAAAGAAATAAACAGGAAGGTGCAAGGTGCGGTACGTCAGCTCAGCTCTGACTTGTAGATAATGACGTAAGGTTTTATACGAGGCAGATGTTCTCTCAACATCACAAATATGGTCTGTTATGACTGTGTGTCTCCATGTGTTTGTCCTTCATAATTAAAACATTTACAGATGGTAAGAGCAATACTTCTATTTCAGCGTCACCCCTCCGAAGATTACTTGTCTTGCCGAGAGAGCGTGACAGAAATATTCGAACACTCAAAGCAGACCTGAGCTTGTAGATGTTCCTGAAATGTCTGCAGTTTTAAGCTCTGACTACAGTCAAGTATTCAGACTGGGCTGGATGTATTTGTTGAGGTAAGAAAGCCTGACAGTTGTTTTTTATAGGCACATTCATTAAATCCCTTCATAGAAGATTTAGTAGAAACAGTGTTCCAGTTTGACACTCCTTAAAAAATGTGTCTTTAGAGGATGACCTGAAAACTCTGAAACAGAAGACTTTGCACAGTGACATCACTGTTTCATTTTAAGACTGTAGGTTACTGGTTTCCAGACTAGATTCCTCGTCTAATGTACAGATAAATTTGCATCAGGTCTTTGTTTTGACAAGGGGAACAATGCACTTTTTATGAGACTAATATTCAGCTTCCTGTGTAATCCCTGTAGTCTATTGTCACGAGTCTGACTCAAGATGTTGTGACATGGTTTCCTTTGCTGAGCCAGTTCAGCCCTGTTAAACTTGGGCGAGTGGCGAGCGGCGTCCACAGGCGTGCAGCCCACCGCTAGAACCTGAAGTGCAGCACGTATGGAGGAAACTGCTCCAGTCGGAGAAATTGGATCCATCTATGGGGAATATCCCAAAATAAACCCCTCTGTTCTCCCATATCAGGCCTTGTATAAATAAGATAGCACTGCAGGCACACTGCACCATGGGAATTAGCCAATCCAGTCCTGTAAACATCAGCCAATGACTTCTGGCAGGCTGGTCGGCTCTCAGGAGGGGAGGTTCTGCGCTGGAATTCATAAATAAATCACTTTTCTGGGAGGATTATGTGTCCACAGTCCCCGTCCTCCTGGCCGCCTCCCCCAAAAATAAACAGGGCCAAGCAGAAATAGCAGAGTTTAAGCACCACTACAGGAAATTATCTGGGGTTGTTGCTATAATTTGGGGACATTATTTTCATAGCATTTGCATTTTAGTAAGACCCAAACTTTTTCAGACCATGTTACACAATCTCCTCCAGTCCCCTCCTCAATGTGTGACTGTACATTCTCAGTAACGTGAATAGAAACAAATGCAACAAGTCAACAGGGGAGAATAAGCGAGGCTCTGTAACATTCTGTCGACTTGTGATTTGATAAGGCTTTTATTGCCTTTCTCCAATTAAACTTCAAATGCTCTCACAACCAAAACCGAGGTCAAGTGACCTGCAGCTGCATCGTTTGTGCTGCTCTCCAGCAGCTGGGTCGGGAGGGGGGGGGGCTGTTTATGCCATTCACAGGTTCCCAGAGGAAGTAACGCAGCACTATTTAAACCCACTTAGTCTGGTCCTCCCTAGACAAACATGGAGGCCAGGACGCTGACAGACGCTGGATAAAGGTTTGGGCTGGAGGAGAAAATGGTTGGAATTCAACTTGGGTCAAATACAGCAGGAGTTGATTTGGTGGCCAGCAATGTAGACACATGTAGGCTTCTCATGTAACACAAGACCAGAATTTCTGCGAGTTTGTTTAGATCCTGGTTTACGTTTAGATAAATTCACTGAAATGCTCTTCAAACAACCAGTGGCATAAAAGAAAAGACTTTTCAACATAATTTGGCTTGATTTTAACCTCCGTTTCTTAATAGTCTTCTACTTCTGAGTTGTTTATCAGGCATTGACTCATACAACCAGTATGTTAGGAAAGTGGAGGGGCACCCATTGCTATCTTCCGCAATAAGTCTCTCTGCCCTTATTAGCAAACATCTTTTGTCCATATGATGGTCTATGGACATCATGGAAATGAGTGCGAAGCATAATCAAAGTACTTAAGAAAATGAAAGGCAACACGGTGGGATTTTCCAGGGGGAGGATGTTTTTGTTGTTGCACTTTCGTGACACTAATTTATTCTTGTGTGGGCTAGAACGGGTTAAACATCTATACGCAGCGAAGCGTCTTGTGCCTTTGTATGTACGCAGAGCGGAGCGCTTCTCTCCTCCTCTGCATGTTCCATACTGTCTGTAGCAAAACTTTTACTCATACAGTACTAGGCGCAGAAAGACCCAGTGGGTAGTGCAGATGCCTATGCGAGGAGACACAGAGCAACCGCCAACATCCTGTTTAATACATGTGCACGCAGGTGCTGCAACGCGGCCGCACGCTCAAACACAAGGCCTCACACGTGTGTGCTAAATGTGACAGCTACGAATAAAGAAATCGAGTTAATTTTAACATTTGGACTGTGGTTACTTCAGTGCAACTTTTGGGTTATTTCTGCTGCGAAATTGCATTACAGCAGTAGTTTTTCTGTTGTGATAACTAGGTCTGGGGAAAGTAAGGGGGCTTCCTCTTTCCACATCAATAAGATAACAAAGGAAATGACATAAGTTCCTGCAGTGGCACGAGGCTGATAGTGAGCGCTGCATGTGTCAAGTTCACAGGAAACGGAGACAGAAAACTTGCCTGTTGTGAACTATCTTCAATCTGTACCTTCCATTTTTTATCTGAACAAAACATCTGTACTTAGTGTTAAATCTTGTCCATTGTACCGGCAAGAATTACCCTTGGTTGTGTGAGAACATAAACTAGGTTGGCAGCCGTGGCTAACCTACAGTACGTAACCTGATCATCACAGATAAGACAATGTCCTGAAGTACCCTCTGTAAACCTTCACTCTAAAACTGGCTGATGATGAAGCTGGTCTTTTATTGTGAGCTCGTGCCAGGACAACAAGTTGAAATGAACACACAGTAGCCAGACAAGATTGAATACAGCGGGAGCCACTGGCGGGCAGTAAAAGCAGTCCTTCGAGTGAGATCTCAAAAAGCACATCTGAGCGACAAGTGTGACCGTGGCCAGAGAGGACACATTGTGCAATATTGTTTGTAAACTGAACCCTGAACTCGCTAGTGCCGGGTTCACAGCGTGAGTCACAGTCTGTGGCGTCGCCAGGGTTTAGCAGCTCGGTAAACAAGGCGACAGATTGCCAAACAGGAGAGAGTGTTCTGGAAAATACCCAAGCAGCTCCGCTGTGCAGATGGGGCGAAAATCATCTCCATGCTCAATCAATTGATAGGAGGGGACACTCAGCTCTGACTTAATCTCGCTACGCTCAGGAAGAAGCTGAAGATCAAAAGACGAGACAAAAAGGCTGAGTGCCGGCTGAGTGCGTTTTTGTCTTTGTGTGTTCAACCACAAACTGAAAGGGAAAGAAAATATAAAGAAAATGTGACACGGTAACAGGAAACAAATGATATGAGAGATATAAAGTGTCTAAAAGTACAGCTCTTCTTTCACAAAAAGAGCCATTTTGTCAGCCTGTATTGCATAAAAAGTCAACCAAAGAACTTTTAATTCAACATGACCCCTCACCATCTGAAAGGGCTTTTAGAAACTGTCCAACCCAGACATGGTCTCACCTTTTGTTCCATGGGCAATGGACTAATGACTCATAGCAGACACAGTGCTTTCCCAAAAAACAGGGTTGGCGAGGGTCACTGTGCCCCTCTAGTTCTGATAATGGACCATGCAGGCCACATGAAGACAGAGACGACACACTGCCAGAGTCAAAAGTCCAGAGTCTGAACCCGTTCCACTTTGGACTTGGCTGCATCTCAGAGAGGCTACAGGCCACTTGCTCCCAGACTGATAAACAACTCCTGGGTAGAGAAACAGGCCAACTAAGCCGGGCTTAGCTGAGTGCATAGATAAAGCTACGCCGATGTGAAACTATGCATTACATGTTGACAAATAAATATCCAGCATGTGTTTGAAGCTTGTTTGCACTGGTGCACACAAGCAAAGGCTTGCTGGCTTTGACATGCTGCCCATCCTATCTTCCACCTCCACCTCGAGATGGATTCCGAATGTCGCACATTCACACAAAAGAAGTGAAAAAAAAAAAATCAAGCCACACCCAGATGTCATGACGACAGTTACACTGGCCTGTTTTCTGAGAATACTGTTGATATAACTATTGTTCCACTGTACAATACACAAAGAGAAGGGAGGGGCGACTCAAGACGACAAAAATAAATTGTGATCGCTGGCGAAACAGTTCCAGTTTAGAGGACAAAAGCTTGGGAGGTTTAATCGTTTATTAGTTACGTGTAATTTCTTGTGGCAATGTGGGGGTAGGGATCATCTCCAGGAAAAGAGGCCGCATTCATTGAGAGCTTCCCGAACGACCAAGACCCACAGTGGGGGAATGTCCCAGCAACGGCGGGCTGGAACTGCGAATTTGGTCAGCTTGAGGAGCAGTAATTCGGAGGAGGAGCAGGACAAATGTCTAACGCGACACTTCCCGTGTTGCTTTGCGTTAATGTGATTGAAAATCTGATTGGAAATACGCAGCATTAAAGGATCGTATCCGCTGACGAGATAAAGGCCTCGAGTCACGCCTCACTAACTCAACGCAGGCCTTGTCTCAAAATTTACTCGAGGGATTTCCATCGGCTTTTGTCACAGCCATCTTGACTCGCTGCTGTATGATCATTATAACAATAATGATCTACTCTTCTGATTTGCTCTAACGTCTGAGTAAACCAGGACAGTATGTGACAGCAATTTAGCATGCACAGCACTAGGACCCTGAAACCGAATCATCCGCTTTATTATTTACAGTTGTGCTTTTCCTACTGTGGCACGTCAAAATGTTTTCCATGGACAGAGGATCTTGTTTCAGTTTAGCAGTTTCAGCTTAGGTAAATGTGTGTTCAACCACAGTTCAATATTCCAACACACAAGTCTGATTCCAAAAAGAGTTGGAAAGCTGCATAAAACAGGAATAAAACAGAATGTGATAACTTGATAATCCTTACTGACTACATGTACCAGGCAACTCTTTAAGACGCTGTTAATGGTAAACACAGTCTGTTTGCAGATGGTTGTGCAGTGCTATTACATAGAAGCGTTTTGGGGTAGCTGATATAAAATAGACTGAGGGCCCAGACTCTTTCCTTTGATCTGTACAGCACTGACTTGCTGCACACTGACAGTAAAACAGCTGACAGTATAAACAGTTATTAATTCATTCATTATCTTACCAGCTTTGCATCCTGAGGTCTGCTGGCGCACATCTCTACTGGTAAAGACAGAGAATATACCCTGGGCAGGTAACCAGGTCATGACACACCCACACACACACACACATCATTTACCCTACATCTCACACCTAATGGCAAATTAGAGTCTCCAGTAGATCTAAGCATGCATGTTTTTAGACCGAGGGAAACTGCAGTACTTTTCACCTGAATGCATTCAGTGATGGAGACCACCTAGCATGACCTTTTCATATTTCATTATGTCAAGCATCTTTAAGTGTGGGGTATTTTCAGAACCTTTGGGGGTATTTTTTTCTTTGAGCCCCCGTCGCATACGCACATCCTCACAGCATATCAAGACCTGCAAGCAGGAAGTGGGCAGAAAGGGGAGTTCTGTCATATGCTCAAAATAGCTCGTCAGACACCCAGATGATAACTCAGTCCTCTGTATGGGCGCGTTGTCTACTGTGAATCAGTGACAGCACATTGCAAAAATACAAAGGGGAGATATTTGCCAAAAAGTAAACAAAAAGAGGTGAGGAGGTCTCTGCATTGAGCAGAACCAGTTCTCAAAAGAATACTGTAGCTTCCCGTCCAAGTAGGGCTTTATGCAACAGACAGGGTAATTCATTTTAACCCACTTAGGAAAGAAAGAGATCACTGTAGTGGCTGCAAAGTTCATTAGCCAGTGACACTGTTTTGTGGACATTTTGAGGCCACTCTCTGTGGCAGAGGCTTGTGGACTTGATGTGAAAAGGTACACCGGCTTTGAGGAGGTCACCTCTTTTAACGGCCATGAATCACCCCAGACCCAGCAAGCCAAGTCGTTCCCACTCCAGTATTTTTCCTTCATACTGGCGAGGGCCGTATAAAGTATATGGCTTTGTCATTATAGACTGTGTAAGGGAGTGTGGGCTAAGAGATGGGTCGTAAAAATATCTCGCTACAGTATGCCGTATTAACCACAATACTTGAACCTACTTCGGGGAACAACTGTGTAATAATTCACCTCCGATTTTTTTTTCCTCCTGAGGATGTTTTATGAGTGAGAGTTTCGTCACCGTTGTCATCAGGATTTCTCCTCTTTATCAGCTCTTTTCATTATTCATTAAATCAGGGTGTAACATGATCACGCCTTTGACCTACAATCGCTGTGCAATATTTCACAGCACCTCAGATGGACACAGTTATTGCAGGACAAAACAGAGTAGAACTGCGTATGTGGTGGAAGGAAGATGTACCGTACAAATGCAGACTCGACATAAACACACCAAGGGTTTACATTCAGAGCTGTGAGACTCTAATAGCATGGGTACAGCATGGGTACAGCATGGGTGTAGCACCGCTACAGCCACAAATGTGCTGCAGTGAAAGCTGAGTTGTCTTCAAAGATGCATCTGTTCCTGATCTGTGATAATTCTTTGAAAATCTGAAAATTACTAGTCATAATATTATTTCATTACTTTTTATGTGGGTTTTACTCTTTGTTATTTATACCCTTACTTAATACATGTACTCAGGGGACTGCACGCTCCTTGCAGACACTGGTATGGAATGTCTAAGTGCTTCTGCATTGTCATTCCTGTACTGCAGAGCTCCCAGACGGAGAGGGAAGGCAGGAAACCTCTACCCCATGACCCATCCTGCACAGTGCGCAATTTCTGCCGCTAGTGGTCTCAAAAGATGCAGTTTAAAACAACCACCTTTGCTTGCAACAATAACAAAGTCCATCACAAGGGAGAAACATGAACGGTCAGATCTACTTTGGGAGATAATGCCACAGACAGGAGACCAAGGGACAGCGGCAAATTAACTGAGAATCCACTGGGTATAACCATGGCTTGAAACAAGAAGGACAACATAGGTAGACATGTTACATAGTCCTGATGTAGAAACATTACATATCAGACCTTTGACCTGGCTCACAATGCTGTCAGGTCGAGTGAAGGCCACACTCTCACCCACTCTTTCCTTTTGACTTTTATCGTTCATGCAGAAAGGCGTCCTTACCCAGACATTTGTTTTCACACATGATTTTTTGCAGACATTTTCTATCACACTGCTCTGGAGCCCGGTGACACATGCAGAGCAACCAAATTAACATCACGAAAACCCAATCTCACCCGACTTCTCTTTCTTATCCCTTGCCTTCCCTCCTCCCCTCTCGACTTCTTATTTCTTCCACAAACCCAGTACTCCCACTCCTTTCCTCCTCTCCCTGTTCCCTCCCCCCTTCATCTTATGGGCCCTCTCACTGACAGCTGGCTCTGATTATGGCTGTGAAAAATGGGGCAGTCACGCCAGCAATCCCCCCCCTCCAGCATTCCTACAGCATGACTCCGCACTTTCTCCCTATGCTAGTGCTGGGCCGTCTCTGCCTCCCTCCCTCTGCATCGCTCGGCTTCTCTGTCTTTCTTCAGCTGTCTCTATTCCTTTCCTCTCTAGTTGTTTTTTCCATTCGAATGCTGTACCTTAAAGAAGAAAATGTTTGTGCACGCAGCTGTTTGTCTGAGGGGATCTGTGTGCTGCAGTAATGGCTGCTTTTAAACGGCTGTTTTAAAAGAGGATCTTCGACTATAGGGGGAGAAGAAAAAAACGGAGTGAGAGATTGTGCCTGAGCTAGCTGCTCAGCAGACAGATGGAAGAGATACTGAAGCACAAGTCGACAGCTTCTTCACATATGGAGCACAACTCAAAAACACAGCGAGCCCGCACAAGAGCAAACACACTCTATCACTGCCTCGTGCTATGACATTTATGGTACGTTACATGACTACATAATGATTACAGCATGTCTAAGAGCACATTGTTTTGGCAGATTTTTCCATACATGCTTATTTATTTGTCTAATCTGAAAAAGACAAAAACCGCTGCGTTGGCATAAGCATAAACAGTAAATGCTGGTTGAGTTTTGTTATACGTTCTGGCCCGGTCGAAGCATTTCAGACCATAAAAAGCTGTAGTTTTAGTACATCTATCCACACCTTCGATAGTTTGCCAAACTTTTCACCTTGGTTACATCCACTCGCTGTGTTTGATATACTATATTGGAAAATAGGAATCCTGCCCAGAATTCATAACAGAATCTTGACACCATAAAACCTAGCGTAGTTGGCGGGGATTTTGTTTTCTTCACGAACAGAAATGATCAGGGGATTAATAGATAGGGTTTCGCAATCTGAACAATGAGCATAAATATTACAGTTGAATACAAGAGTACACTATAACGTGTAATGAAGGATTTTACTGTATCTGAACCTTCAAAATACCCTTGCCAGCAGGATATGGTGATGTGGCTTCATGACAGATTTATCTGTGGTTGTGCAAGCAGCTAAAAATGCCTGTTAGCAAGGTGTTTGTTTGCTAAAACTCAGCATGAAGACAGATAATAAATTCAGGTCAGCTCTTTGTTGAAAGGTTTATTGTTACTGTAACTCTGTGATCAGATATGAACCTAACCTCTGCCTGCAAATGCTTCAGCTATGCCCTCCCTACTTTAAGCCACTTATTAGATTTTAAGCTTGGTGTGAGGCTCAAGCCTGGAGCTTAAGCTTAAAGCTAATAGTCAAAAATCCACCAAGTGCAGATAATGTTCCCAAAAAGACATAGTGAATCTCAAGTCTTTGATCTTGCAGTAAGTACCCTACACCGTAAACTCTATCTCCTGCAGTGATAAACGCTGTTATACCATCTTAGAAAGGCCAGTACAGTTCTGCTAAATGATAATGGGTCCAGACAAACATGCTGATATTTAACAGCTGTAACGTCCGCCATTTCAGTATCACGATAGGCAGAGCGGTAAGCTGGATTTGGTGGACGTTGAGACGCGTGGAAAATATTAATATGCTGTAACTTGAAGATCGGACATTGGCTCTGCCTGAAAACTGTTGAACAATACAAGTCCTTGTTTTAGCCACATCAGATTAAAGTACGATAAGGATTAGATTTGAGCCAAGTGCAGATGATGTTTCTAAAAGAACCAAACTTTTTTTGTCCTTGAGCTGGCAGTAGTTTTCCTACACCCTCCAATGTATCTCCAACATCTGAAATACCTTGATAATCTCTGTTTGACTGTCTTGTAGGGAGCGGCATGGGTTGTTACAGCATGAAGTGAGTGCTCCAGAGGCCAGCAGATGCCTTGTGTCAGGTTGCATAAACAAGATAGAACACTTTCATCCATCATGCAGCTGAACTGGGAGCTTTAGGCCCTCTTATCCGGCTCAAGGCATCTTGTTGAAGCAAAGACATTTTCAGGGGGCCGACCTTGATATTACCTCAGTGGAGATAAATCAAGACTGAAGAGTGAGTTCTACAAATACCCACTCTTTGCCTCTCTCTCTCTCACTCTCTCTCTGACATCAGAAAAAGGCTTCACCATTATTGCTTCACAACTCTTCGTCCCCTCATCGCGTCAAATGATTCAGCTTTTATTTGTTACAAAAAACACTCTTGTGATAGAAGACAGCAGTGTGATGCAGGCAAATGTCCTGTCCGTGGGAATAGTCAGACAAAAACTAAACAGCCTCCTACTCGAATTGATCAAGGCGCTCGCTGAAAATCACACATCATCATTAAATGTCAGTCATTTGAAATTCACCCTCTGGTTCCTAATGTGAGCAGCAAAGACCCACTTAGTGCGTCAACACTGATGTCATCGTTCAGCATAAGAGCTTGATATAAACAACAATTTTCGGTGGTATTTCAGCTGTGCAGCCATGTCATATGGTGAGTCATGTTGCCCACAGTGGAAGCTCCAGTACTGTACGCTACCTACACTTCACTTCTCACCCGCTGACTCTTTCCATTCTTACTCTCCATTCACAAAGTAACCTTGTGGACTACATTAAAGCCCGGTTGTTTGGACTTTTAGTGGATGATCAAAGCGGGTCAAGGTGAACTCCGTCGATGCCTGGAAACAGCTGTGATTTTATTAAAATAATGTAAATGATTGAGGTCAACATATTAAACATATTAACAGGCTTCCCCATAGGGATGGCGCTCATGTGGAACTCATTTCATCCTCCTCTCCATAATATCTTTGATTTTACTGGACCATGCCGACAGCACATTGAAACTGTTAGAAGATCCCAGTGTCCCACGTTGAATCTGAAGTGTATATGCGAGCATAAGCCAGCATAGTAAAATTTATTTTATTTATTTTTCTTATCTGTAAACTATGAGCATAATTGGCATCCACAGCTCGTTTCATGACATCCTGAATGACAATCCACGTCTCACTGCAGAATTTTGTTGCCAGATTTATTAACTTTGGATCAGACTTGCAAGTACCGTTGGTACAGCACAGTCTTAAGTTAGACAGCAACAGAGCAGTCCGTAAATGCCTGGCAGAGTACTTACAGCTCTTTATTATGATAAGGAAAGTTTAAAGTGAAGACTGGAGTTTAATGGTGTATGTACAGTTCCCACCAGTATTTCAGCTGTTCTCCCCGAGTGTCGAGATCGAGGACTTTAATGTTAACCGACATTTGGAAGGTGGGGAATGGGAGTTATTTTGGGTGTATTTTGGCAGCGGTTTTGGCGTACAGTGGTACTGGTAATGGTATGAAGGTCGGGGCTGTCGGCTGGGGATTTTTGGTAAATGTGCCATTATTTACGAGTCGGGTGGGCTGAGGGGGACAATAAACTTTCATTTCTGGGAAAGCCATTCAATTTTACTAGACTTTGTAGAACCTATAAGAGCACAAGGCAAAAAAGGCAAACCAGAAAGTATTTAACAAGCGCAAAAAGTGTTTCCATATTCAGCTGTCACACAACAGAGCAATAACGTGAACATTCTCCTGGGTTGACAAAGTCACGTGGGGTGCCATTGGGGCCTGATGTGACACTAATAGTGCTTACTGGAAACGTACGCAGGCGCTGCAGTGTTATATGTTTCTGTGGGCATGCTGATGACTCTTAAACCACTCACAAATGATAAAACTGAACTTAAGACATAATTCATCTTGCTTTTTTGATTGTTAAAATGTTTTGTCATGAACAGCCAACTTGCTAACACATATAACTGGTGTAATTACAATAAACATATGACTTGACAAGCTGTTTAGTTTTGCTTTCAGCCTTCAGATCTCATTGTTATTAAGACAAAACATTGCCAGCAGAGTGAAGTAACTCCACTTGTTCCCAATTATGTTTCTTTTGTTTCAGGAATTCTTGTAGAAACGACTGTTAATACCCTGAAATGAGACTTAATCCAGCAGTAGCAAGAAGAAATTATGTTTGGTTCCCATGATTCTCAATAGAGGCAGCTTTGCTGGTAAAAACAAGTAGACCTTAAAGCCTTAAAAACAGGCTAATTGACTTGTTGTGAGACGAGTGTTTAGGTCTGTACCCGTAGATGCTTCCACACTTTGGCAGACGGGCAACAGGATCCCTGTGTGGTATATGGCTGTGGGACAATCCGCATTGTCCTGTTGGACACAAGTGGCTGGAGACCAGGAACTGCTCTGGCCTGGATGTTAAGCCCTGGCAACAGAAAATTATAGCTTTGGCCAGGAAAGTCAACCAAATGGGCTGATTCTTCTCATTCAACCCAAAGGACTCCACACAGCTGCACTTTCTTTCACTGCCAGGAAAGAAGACAGTTTGAAAGAGGGAGAGGAGAAAGAGAGGCAGAGTGGGGAACAGTTGGGGGCATTTGGACTGGACCAGCCTCAAAGACTCAGAGGGTTGTTTTCTTTATAAAGAGTAAGAAAAAAAAGCCACTCAGACTCATCTTGGACATCAATCTCTATTTTCAGATGTGTTTGGACTGTGGGCAATCACACAAAATCCCTGAGAATTGTTTTCCTGAATGATTGGAGACGCTTTTGCAAAATTACAATCAGGGGTGATGGTGACGTATTTTGGCTCCTTTATGAACATTTTCCTAAGAAGAAATCTTCCTGCCATAGGCTCCTTGATACTTATCCACATACCTTGAGTTTTGCTCATTTCCTCATCGTTTTCCATTGAAGCGAAGATGGGTGTACTTCACAAGCTCATGTGGCTCTTTGGGAGTCATGGCAGGTCGCAGAGAAGAAAAGAGAGCAGATGTAATAAAGACTTTTCATCTCTGGAGGGCACGCAAAGTTTAACAGATGAATAAACTACTACTGAGGGTGAAACACCTGTGTCTCTAAAGGCAGCAAACTGTTTTAACGGCACAGTTCACCACAACACACACCTACAGCTTTTCCTCAGCAACACTGCCTCCTCATATATCATAAAGAGGCCTTAAGACACAAGAAAGACACACAGCATAAGGAAACAAAGAGAACATCTTCCTTAATTTGAACTCTTATTGACTTCTCTTCAGTGACTGTCTTCCAGCGTGGGTGTAAAATAGTCCATGCAAAAAGAAAAACAATAAAAATCTCCAATCGAAAGTGGTAGGCGAGATGTTTAGTCTGCAATAGACAACTCAAGACAAGTTCAGTCAACAGCTGTCAGATAACTGATAGGGGTTGACTAAAACTAAAACAAAAAAAAAGTTGAAATTACAGCTGCGGTAAAGATTAAAGTTGCCGTTTTTCACCACATATTGTCCTTAGTCCACACACAAACTGATCCTATTCTTAGTTTAATATCATTTAATCAGAACCATGCTCCACACATCATCAAAGTTATTTCCAAAGTCTTGTTTATGATAAGTGAGGTGTTATCAAACACAGTGCAACTGCAAGCATCTCCTCTGCAACAGCATCTGGACAAATATCAATATCTGGAGAGTAGGTGCTCGCAATTCAATAAATCTGCACGGAAAGTGTGAGAAAAGTGGGCAGGGTCACACGAGCAGTTTGGTTTTGTGTATTGTCCAGAGCCGGACACATGGACTGTGTAATTCTAGTCCAAGAGTGACCACACAGGGCCGGTTGTGAGGTCTGAGAGTGCTGGAGAATGGAGACAGATGGGACAGGGGCAGGATTTTTTAGTCAGAGAATGCTTTCCACTGTTCTACGCTATACAAAGCCCATTGATTTTTTTTTCCTGCGTTGAGTGAGGAGCGGTGGAATATCTCGTTTCAGCGTCCGCCGCATGGTCATGACACCTGGACCAGGGTCAGGTCTGTCCGGTCCCCAGTGGAGGCACGCTGCGCCCAGGGGGGAACTGGACACAACAAGCAACAGAGTCCCCTCCGCATCCCCAAACCTGTCTCTTCTGAGTGGGCCTACACCAGCCCCAGTATCATCTGTCATCTCTTATATCTGTGCTCATCATATAATATCTATTGCTTGATGACTTTGACCTATGGGTCTTCCGTTGCGACCCCTAATATGTGAGTGGAAAACCAAACTCTCCCTCCCCGTGGTCCCTGTGCACAGACAGAACGATCTCCTCAGGAAACACGGGTCAGGAAGTCAGAGGAGGAAGCTGGCCTTTCGTTCTAAATACAACCCTCCTCTAGAGACCAGCGTGTCAGCAGAGAGTTGGACAGTAAATCTCCTTTAAAACACCAACCCCTCACTCTCTTGTTTTGTTGCTATTTTTGTGCACTCACATTTACCCAAAACATCATTATTCTTCGTCTGTTTTGTTGCGAATTGGCACAGACGGAGCCAGAGACTCTCATTTCCAAGACAGTGTTTGTTTTGAACTCTGGTCGTGATTGTAATGATGTGACGTGTCAAAGCTAACCAAATGAGCCAAGCCTCGCATTGATGCTGCATCCCACCCAGAGTAACATGAAGGGCAGTGGAAGTGAGTGGATGGGCATGTTGGAGCGATCCATGGGAACAACATCAGCAAGAGCAACTGGTGGTTCACCACTAACAATGCTGCGGCTACTCTTATGGACAATTAATCGCTGCTTGCTCTTATTTTCCTCCCTCCCTTTCTCTCTCTCTCTCCCTCACCCTCTTCCTCTGAGGCTAGTTTCACCCTGCAGGACGACCACAGTCATCCCATATGAATTTGGCAAACATACCATGAGACATGAAAGAAGCCAATCATGGCGTCCTGGCTGTCAAAGCTTAACCCGGATCACACAAAATTGGGATGTGGGGAAGAGAACGTACACGGACACTAAGCCCAAGTGGTGTCCCAGCCAACTTGGGCCAAAAGCATGACAACATATTCAAGGAATCAAACCCTGTTCAGTTTGAACTTGGCCATCCTCAATCGCTGATTGCACAACAATCAGCGGACTGATTAGCTGTCCTGTCTGTGTTTCAAAAGATGTGCTCACATGCTGGGAAGAAACAGGAACTATAGCAGTGTTAAGTAATCACAGTCTTTTCATAGAGGCTGAGAAGCTTCAACTTTTGTAATATGCTTTATTGGTGAAATATAGTGCAAATCTAAGCATGTTTTAGAGGTTTACAGACCAAGTGTTAGATACTCAGAGACTCAAATAATACTATTTATTGCTACCTTTTTCTTACCCCGTTCTGAGCCTCATATTCATTCTGCAGCTTTCATAATTTGTCACATTTTGCTTGTATGGAGTGAAAAAAACTACCTTTCAAAGAAAATCATGCATATGTATTCATAGTTTTTGTCTGAGCATCATAAAGGTACCATCACTTCACTCTCCATACAGATAAGAGAATAATGACTATATGGTAAATTTCATGGTATTCAACAATTATTTCGTCTTTTCCTTTCCTATGAAGTCTCACTAATCAGAATTGTACTGAAGTGGAAGATCTGTTTTTCCACCACTGAATGCTTTACTGTAATTGATGCAAATAATTATGTAAGAATTTTACCGAAATATGCCTGTTTCAATGAAAATCTCAAGTGTGGTTGTGGTTTTCCAGTTGCTTGTAATGCTTTGCCATGGTATGGAACTGAGAATTCAAGTGTGTGGGTGTTTGTGAATGTTCTTGACAAAACTGATACTTCAGCTGGAAAATTAATTAAATAAGAAATCCTGCGTCTGGTAAACAGCAAAGTCAATAATGCTTATCAACAACCTTCATCAATCCCCACATTATACATGGTGTACCATGAGGCTGTAAAAATACTACTTCTCTCTCCTTTAAGATGTCGTTAAATGAGCCTGTGGTAGCCCTAAGTGGGACGTGGTGCGGCGCAGCTTGAGATTACCACAAAACCGGTGCGAGCATTTGTGTTTTGTAGCTGATAAGTCTGTTTGCTCCATGTACGGCCAGTGAGTCAGTGTGTCAGCGGAGGGGCTGATTACACAACATACATACTTGTGCTGAGTCCTAATTCACCTCAAAGCCACACAAGGGAAGAGCTGACTGATGGACAAACTGTGCAGACCTGCACGTCTAATGTTAGAACTCCTCACTCATGGTGTAACCATACTGATCGTCTAAAATTGTGCCTTCGGTCAACACTGAGATACTTAAAATACTGTATACAGAGAGGGGAGTGACTGGGAGACGCTGCAACGGGACAGCGGAGGAAATGATGAACTCCGCCCTCCGTTGGCTGTTCGGAGGAACTACAGCATACTGCTGCTAACATGGGCAACCTTCGATTTGGTGTGTTTCCCTGTGGCATTCTTTCATCTCCTTTTCTCTTTGATAAAAACCTGCCATCTAGTCTTCCCACTTAAACCTTATCAGTGACCTCAAGCCTTATCCCCATCCTCCCTCGTGAGGAGGGGGGGGGGGGGGGGGGGGGGGGGTCACCGGAGTCGACAGCACAGGAGGCAGAAATCAAACCATCACAGCAGAGGCTGAGAAGTGACTAACAGCAGCCCCAGCAGAGACTGATAGGGCTACAGCCCTGACCTCCACCAGCACAAATCTGCAGAGATGAACTCAACTCTGTCAGCACTGAGAGGAACCTCCTGTCTGAGGCGCTTGTTGAAAGATCTACGTTGAAAGATTGAACAGGAAAACCTCATAAATATTCCATCCACTCTTAGAAGCTGTGATGGAATATACATTGAGTGGGAGTTGAAAACACTCGTTCCATCAACAGAAGAAATAACCTGCTATTATCAATGGAGCAATCAAGAAGTGACAACAGTTTGAAATTCTAGCTTTTGCTTTAGAAGAATCTGCCTGCTATTTTTGTATGGTATGACATTACTTGGAATTTGGTCATTAATTGAAAAAATGTTATTGAAAACAGTATCTTGTGCCTGTATATATCATTCACTTCATTGATATTTAACCATGCCCTGCTGTTGTAGCTCTATTTTGTAGAGGAAAATTTCAGTGTAAGTGTTAAATGTCACATTAAGAGAATGCAGCATGTCCTGTTCGCTAAATATTCTCAGGTTTACACCCACCTTTGACCAAAAATGTCACCATCAAAACCAAGTGACATGCTTTGAAGGAATAACATACCATGAAATAGAGACATTTCAACTGAACAATACAAGCTAAAGCAGTGCGTGTTACAGAAACATCTGCCAGACGCTCAGCCTTAATTATGTCCTCACATTTAAAAAGTGCACTTTGGAGACCATCCTCTGGGAGAGAAGCCTGGTTTTCATTCTGGCAGGAAACAGGTGCCTCCTCCCAATCCTAGAAGGTTAAATGTGTTGCACTATATATCTCAAAGTTTTAAAACAAACAAACTGCAGCGTCCAGTGAAGAAGATGTTTCCATAGAGTCAGTGCTGACTTTGCAGAGTTCAAATCTGCGCAGGGATCTATTTGCTCCATCATCACAGCCTTTTTCTGTAATCAGCTCTGATTCAGCTCGACGTGTGACATACTTTGAGCCCTTTAGAGCATTTCACACCAGCCGGAGAACATTTTTTTTTAATTCTGCTGAATACGAATGCAGCGATATCCCTGCTGCTTCCCCCTGCTGTAGTTATTCCTCCGGGGGGAGACAATCAATCTGATCTACTTAATCAATCAGTGACAGGGCCTTTGAACTGCAGACGTGATTTCCACCAAGTCTGTCATCCCACCCTGTCGTCTGTGAAAACACTCCAGGGGGAGATTACTCCACACAGCCCTGGCTCGTAAAAACTCTTTTTATGTTAAAACACACACCCTCGCTCTGCACCGACTGGGCCCATAATGTCTCGCCAGTTGCATGAAGCTGTATCTGCTTTTCTGAATGCGCGGGTGGAGGGAGGAAGCACCGAGGCCAAGATCAGAAGTTTGTTTGTGATGAGGACAAGTCATGCCGTTTCCAGAGCTGTATATTGTCTTTAGCTATCTTACCCAAAATTCAACATTTCAGTACAAAAACAACTTCCCCTGCCTCCTCCTCCTCCTCCTCCTGGACTGCCAGCAGAGACAAAGCTCTCCACCCCCTGTGTGGCTTCTGTATAGGCAAAGAAGAGGAAGGGAAAAGGGAATGTTTTGCCTCTCCCTCCCCACCCCTCTTCCCTCACCTCCCTGGGGCAGTGCTGTGTAGTAATAAACGTCCCCCATAAATCTAACCCCCCCCTCACACCAGCATCCCCTCCTCCAACTTTTTTTTTGTTAACAGCTTCTTTTCTTCTCCCCCAACCCTGCCTTTCTTTTTTCCCTCTTTTCTTTTCGCAACCCAACCCTGACATTGACTCTGCACATGGCCGGTGGCTGCTCCGTCATGGATTTGGAGGGCGGGAGGGAGGAAGGACCATAGGCCACAATAGATTTGTATAAGTTTCACTCTTTCTCTCCCTCTCTTGCTCTGTCTCTCTCTCTCTCTCTCTGCAGCCTGGCTCTTTCATATGTGTCATTGTGACTTGCTGTGGTTGAGTCTGGTGAGATCACTCATATATCAGGTTATCACCCCGCTAGTGGAATGACACACACACACACACACACACATATCCACAGCTTATTCCTGCTGGTACAGAAGAGGAGGAGGAGGAGGAGGAGGAGGAGGCCTGTAACAGAGAGAGAAGATTTTAATGGGGAAATAACTGTGGTGGGGAAAGAGTTAAAGGCCCCAGCTGCCTGAATTCACCGGAAAGTCCCACAAGTGACGTTACAGTCCAGCAATTAAGAGTAAATTAATTACAGAGTAGTGGATGGTAGCTGAAACCCTGAGGATAGTGTAGCGCCTCCCAGTAAACAACTCCAGACGGAAACAAAAGTTCCAGTCGGACTTTAAACTCGACTGATAGTAGCTTGTTTGACTGTGTACTCATACAATTAATGTACATGCACACTGTAAGTGCAGAAGGTGGAGTTCTAAAAGTCTTCTCAGTGTCTAACAAACTGTTACTATACAGATGGTGACAAAGTTGAGTTTTTTTTGCTCTAGATCTATGAAATAATGCTTGTGTTGTTGGTATTCAGGCTGCGTGCAACTGTGCAGTAATCTCAAACAAACTGACAAACCACGGCAAGTTTGTCCCCGCAGAAGAGGAAGGAGAGAGAGAGAGAGAAAAAAAGTATGATAAAGGGGCGGGTGAACGCCCCGCTCTCTCTTAGGCTCCTCCTGCAAAGTATTATAAAGCAAATGTTGGTCCTGGTGCAGGGCAGAGGGGGAGGACTGCTGGGTCTAAAAAATACATACACAGACTTGCAGGAGCTGCGAATCAGAAACTCAGCGGACCTGCGCAACTTTCCAACAAGCAACAAGTTTTTTGGGCTTTTTTTTTTCCTTTCTCAACTTTTTTGTTTTGACTCAGTTCTGCTGCAAAGATGACCACAGCCGTGGTGTCGCCTTACTTCGACTTCGACGTGATGAACAAGGTAGTTTCACAACTTTTTTCTTTACCCCCCCACTACTCTTCTTCTTCGCTCCGGCGGTATTTGTTTCTCCTTTCAGAAGTAGTCGTTGTGTGTTAGCTGCACAGCTGTGGAGGAATGAAGAGGCTCGGCCCTCGTTTGTGTCTGTGTGCGTGTGTATGTGTGCGTATGTTTGCTCTCTCACGCTGCACTTTGACTGTTTTCTGTGTTTAAACTCAATCCTGCGCTCATACACGCTAACACGCAGTCTTGAAAGTGTTTTCACAACTTACTGCGCCTTTAACTGTAGCTTTAAATAGTAGTTTAAATCTACATTGAACATGTGCCACATCAGCTAACTGCTAGCCTAGCGTTAAAAGTTCTACTTACCGGCTGTGTTGCAGGTTCAGCTTTCGGCTTTCGTGGCTTTTATGAGTGTTCATGGCATCTTGTTTTTGTGTTTTTTAAAGGCCTCGCAAAACAAAACAGCCGCATTTCCTTGACAAACACCCACACAAGATTCAAGTGTGACTCGTACGAACAGCTGCCTCCCATACGTCTCTATAAGAAGTGCGTTTCGCGGTTAATATAAACGGTCTATTTTCGAATACGTCAACGGTCGGGTCACGTCACCGCGCTGTTTATGTTTACTTCAAATTTCGCGTTTTTTAGCGTTCTCGTAAAGAAGCGGCGTTTTCCCTCCCATTCCAAACTTGCAGTCGTAAAGTGTACGAATTTCATCCCCACGACTCATTGTGCTCATGTAAATCAGTGACTGACTTAGGAGTGTATTGAAAAGCAGATAAGGGTTTTCCTTTGCAGTTCAGCAGGATGCTTGGCCACTTTCATTATCTTTCAAATGATGCTGGCTCTTTGTAGCCACCACCAGTAGCCCTGTGGCCTCTCATGTGCTGCTCCATTTACTAAACAGGCACACATTCCTAACCAGGGCAACTTGCCAAACCAGCTGCTGTTCTATAGGCCTGTATCCGCTCGTGTTGTCGGAGCCAAAAAGAACAGTCATGCAAGAGAAGACTGGACTTTTTTTCCCCCTCTCCCTTTCCAGCCCACCCTCTCTTGTTGAAATCAGAACCATATCGACTGTCTGTCTTGGTGAATGTGTAGAGTATTAAGCATATGCATTCTCTTTGTCTCTGCAGAACAAACTTCTCAGCTACAACAACAACCTGGGTGCTCCCCATCCCATGTCTGTCCCTTGCACTGGCACCAATGTGCCCATCTCCAGCCCCGCCGGAGCCCTGCTGGACAGGAAGGCGGTGGGGTCTCCCTCAGTGGGAGGCGTGTACCAGCGGCGGCACTCTGTCAGCAGCACAAAGTTCAGCCAGAACCAGTTTCTGAACAGCCTGAAGACAGTGGACCACTCCTCGCTCATCTCAGGGGTTGGCAATGCCAGCAACAACAAGGAGAACCGCCTGCGAGACCGCTCCTTCTCTGAGACGGGTGAGCGGCTGCTCAGCAAGTGCCTGGGCCCTGCCAGTCCCACCAGCGGCAGCAGCCAAGTGAACTCCAGCCGCTACAAGACGGAGCTTTGCAGGCCCTTCGAGGAGAGCGGTTCCTGCAAGTATGGCGACAAGTGCCAGTTTGCTCACGGAATCCATGAACTGCGCAGCCTGAGCCGCCATCCCAAATACAAAACTGAGCTGTGCCGCACCTTCCACACCATTGGATTCTGCCCATATGGGCCACGCTGCCATTTCATCCACAACGCCGAGGAGCGCCGCGGACCTCCCCAGCAGACCTCCCCTCTTAACTCTTCCAACAGGATGGAGAAGCCTAAACTGCAGCACAGCTACAGCTTCGCGGGCTTTTCCAGCACAGCTGGGCTGAGAGACAGCCCCACCTCTGTCACCCCTCCACCCATGTTCTTCCCCGATGAGGTGCCTGAGTGGCCCAGCAGTAACCCCTTCACCTACTCCAGCCAGGAGCTGGCCAACCTGTTTGGGCCCAGCCTGAGTGCCGGTCCCGTAGGCACAGAGCCCAACACCCATGCACCCCCCTCTCCAACAAGCACGACTTACTATTTCAGACCCATGTTGGAGTCCCCCCAGATGTTGGAGTCTCCATCCAGTCCTCCTGACTCCCTGTCAGACCAGGAGGGCTACCAGAGCAGCTCTGGAGGCAGCCTTAGTGGCTCAGAGTCCCCCACGCTGGACACCACCCGCCGCCTTCCCATCTTCAGCCGCCTCTCCATCTCTGATGATTAGACTGCACGTATCCACCAGTGACTTTAAAAAGTTCGATGACACAAAGAGAACACGGCACTCCCCTCTACCTCTGCCCCCTTTTCTGAAGCTTTCCTGTCTTCCCACACACAAGACACCGTGTTAGTTCCTCGTTAGCATTGTTAGAACGTAGCCAATTAAGGGAACTCTCTCTATCTCTCTCTCAATGAACAATCATTTCATCCCTGTCAATTCCACACAGCAAGTTTGAAAACGTACCCTGCCATGTGTCATAGTGCCAAAAAGGAGAGGAAATTGAACAATGAAAATCACAAGAACAAGAATTGACTGTTTTGCCAGGTGCCACTTGTTTTTTTTTGTTTTTTTTTCTTCATTTGTTCTTGAATGTGTAGCAGCACAAGTGGCCTTGGAAAGGGGAGTGCGTTGCACTAGCCCCCAACCTCCCTCCCTCCTTCCCTCCCTCCCTCTACCCTCCCACCCACCCGCCCCCTCATGATACCACTTCCCCTGATCTAGTTAGAGGGTGCTCACTAACGCAACTGTAGATCTACCGCAGCCGTTTTACAGACTGAGTTAAGACAAAAGGAAAAAAATAAAGACCCTGAAAAGATATGAATAGTTTTTAAGAAAAAAAAAAAGAAAAAAGTGCCTGGGGCGGTTTCTGCATGTGTTAAGGGTGAATGGACTACTGTTTGTTTTTGGTTGTTTCTCCTTTGCCCCCTCACTGTCCCCTCCCCCTGTCACGGTTCTTCTCAAGCCCTGTCTGATGTAATTGTGGACCGGGTGAGTCTGCAGGAAGGACTTTGAACTGGAAGTTGGTTATGCTCCCTCCTCCCGAGTTTTCTCCCCCTGTTGCTGGTCACTGGCTCTTTTTTTGGGAAGGAAGTCTTGATATAAAACTGATCATTAAACCTGTAAGACTCTGTCCCGCCTCTTAACCCTGCCTCCCCCTTCATCCTCGACGGTCTGGGGAATTCCAGCATTCCCATGGTGCAGTTGTAAATCCTGCGACTTGACAAGATCGGATCTCCAAGCTATTTTACTTTACTTCTCCCCAACTTTTTAGAACCTGCTCAGAGGAGCACTCTGTACTCATTACATCCCTTTTGCTTTCATTATTTGATAATTATTTTTTATTAATGTTATTATTACGGTTATTATTGTTTGAGAAACTTTCCAGACAGAAGGTTTGCTTGTCACTGCTTATTTAACTTATCAGAACATATTTATTGGTGATCATATGCATTTTTTGTTAATTTTGTTTTGTATTTATCTGGATAATGAACAATAGAATATATTTTCTTTTATGTTAAATTATGATCTTCCATATTAATCTAAAGATTGTGAAGACGTTTTTGTCAGTTTTCCTTTTTTCACAGTTAATATATTGTACTTCAATGACTTTTGTTCTGCAACTACACTTTGTCAAAAATGAAACTTAATTTAAAGCAAAAAAAATGCAAAAAAAGACGTTTTGCGTTTTGATTATTTATTGTACTTTTTTTCTTACTCCCTCTTATTGGACTGCAATTCCATCTAAACTAGATTTGCTTGTATTCATTCCCCCCCCACCTTCACTTATTACAATAATCTGACAGTAACAGTAGCTAACTGTTATTACATGGATTCAACTCTTGGGTTGACGGTGGAAGTAACGGGGTGCTGTAAGACCTCACATCGCTAGTTTAGGAGAGTCTCCAAGTTGAACTGGTAATGTTGAAATGTCAGTAATGTTCTTACACCCAGTCTTTTATTACAAGCAATAGCTGTGACCAAATGGGTTGAGGAAAGTTTTTTGTTTTTTTTTTTCATTTAATTTAATTGGATGCTTGATGCACTTGCTTGGCCCCCCTCTTGTCCATTGGAAGTGCCTCGCTGAATACATTCCAGGTAGCTAAGGCCTCTCTTGCCTATTATATTTGATAATGGAGGACAATGAATCTATTAAGTCACTTGTTCTGTGTTGCCTTCACGTGTTTTGCAAGAGGTGAACAGATTTTGACACAAAGAAAGTAAAAACAGTTGAATGTATTTTTTTCAGCCATGTTTTGTTTTCACTACAGTAATTTCTGTGAGTTTATATGAAAGCCTGTTTTTTTTTCCTCTTTTGTAAGTATTGATTGCAGTTAAGTCAATAAACCCCGTATTTTTGGAAAAGTTAAACTGAGTTTACAATGCTTTTCTATGAATTCACTCACATTTAAATGTTCCTACACTGCACATCATGGGCATCATACATCTGATACATACCAGCGTCCTCCGTTTCAAAGGCCTCTGATTATCTAACTTGATATTCCAAACTCTTATGAAATGATTTTGGTCAGTATGAAAGTCTTTCTCTTTCCATGACTCAGGCCTTCAGGGATTTAAAGTTTTGTATTTCAAGCATTCAAACAGCCCCATAAATCCACCTAGAAAACAGAAGGATGCTCCTTCATAACTCTGGAACTTGGCTGAGGTTCTTGAGATTCTCAAATTTTTTCCAGTATCAAAGTTAACCAGTCATACTCGTCTGTCGTTCCATGGGTGCTTTGCAAATAGTAGCTGCTAAAAGCCAAGTCAGGATACTTACAATCGGGCTGTTTTAGCTAAATGAAAAGAACTTTTTAAGCCAATATCACAGTCAGTCAAGTGATTCATAACCACTTGACAGACTTTGAAAACTCCTGCTTGGGAACCGAATATGTTGACAGATGTGATACCTCAAGATGAAATCAGTCATGGAGGATATGGGAAATTATGAAAAGAACCGCCGGCTGTGGTTGTCTGTGCATAATGCAGAACTAAAGGGAGTTTCACCGTGGTGGAAGTTGATTGGTGAATAACGCAGAGCACTCAGGGGTATTGACCTGTCGATGATCAAACTCTTATTGAGCAGGTTTGCTTACGCAAAGACACAACACTCCTGGTCTCAGTTGAAATATTGATCTGGGGGTGTGGTGGGGTGGTCTGCAAACGTTATGTTTCCGAGAATATAAAAGTGATGAGCGCAGGTTATCACCTGATCAATGATCCTGAGGTTACAAGTGAGCTGATCAATGAGGTCGTGAGGATATTCCTGGTACTACGGCATAAACACCTGAGTCATAGGCTTATGAAAGCGTACATACCGTAACAAAATGTATGTGTATTTTACACAAATAAATATATGCAGATAATAATCTCTGCTTGGCCATGAACACAAGCAGAGCAGGATTTGATTCCAGAAACAACACACTGTAGTTCCCCTTCATACGATTCAGTCAAAGTCCTCAGTGCTTCTGCTTTCGCTCGCTGTCTGGACACTTCCGTCTGTCCGTGTTTACATTCTCTCAGATTGCAAAAACGAGCCGGAACAGGAACTCCCTTCCCTCCATACAATGGTGGGTGCTGACCCGTCACAGCTGACCCGAGGAGGCCTCCTTGTTGCTTTATTCCAGAGAACCAGAGCCTGCTAGATTCTTGTCTTGCTCCCTGACTCCCTCCCAGCCCTCCCTCTCCTCCCTGGGCTCCAACTCTCGAACAAGCCTGAGTTCAACTCTGTATTCCAGCAATACCAGTAAGTCAAACAGGGAAAAGCCTATTATGCGTCACCTCTTTTGTATTCATAGATGCTTGTGGCCAATGTCCAGTTGTGATATCTCACAACTGTCCTATATTGTCTCACATGAGATGTGTACAGAGAGCTGGTAGATCATTATACACTGCTGCTAAAACCCTCAATGCACTTTAAAGCAGGCATAAACAATAAAATACGAGTTAGGAGCAATGATACTCTACATATATAGCTGAGAGAGACAACTATAATCCAAAATATATTGCTTTACAATGTTGCTGTAGTAATTATAAAGTCAAAGTGCTACTGCAGCTGCTAAAGTGAGCATGAGTGGTTCCTGAAGATTCTGTAGTCTGTATTGTTTTAGAGATTTGAAAACTCAACAGAAATCACTGTGCCTTTCATTATCTTTGTCACTTTGGCAAACAAACCATTTAACGTTTGAAATGAGAAGATTTCCTTATTTGGTGCAGTAACTATGACGCTCAAATACGAACCTTTCCACATGTTTGCATTTAACAAGGTCAGAGAGTTTCCATTTCATTGCCTAAACCAGGTGAGCGTGATCACCTTGTGTTCTGGGTCTCAAATGAGCCTAAAGTGCATGCAGTTATAGTAGGGACATGAAAGCGGGCTGTTTCCTGTTTGTGCGGCTTATGTGTGAGAGTATGTGTTGCACCCTGAGTCGTGGTAACAGGAAGCGTGTGTCTGAACCTCCTGTAGCAGGTACGAGGGTGGCAGGGGAGGGTTTGTGGGCCACCTGCGCTTTGATATGTGTCAAAAAGAGAAAACAAAACTTCCATTACTTCATCGCGCTTTACAGCAGGTTACTTTCCAGAATGGAAACAGCATAGGTGACACAGCTCAGGTCTGCAGCTGCTGCCGCTGCCTGATCAACAGGATAAAGTAGGTGTGCAGCTCTGCTCGCAGTGTCCAATCGTCACTCACCTTTAACCCTGCATAGTTGAGCAAGAGAAAGCGGCGGCATGCACACTTTGTAATTGTGTTATCAGAGCCGAGCTTAGCCGTGTTTGAGAAAGAGGTGAGCAAATAATGCTGGATGTGCTAACTGTGCTATTTTCCTTATCTGCACTCACAGCTGAGAGCAAGGTAGCTGCGACCCTGCCTGCCTGCGTGCGTGTGTGCATGAAGTCTGCATTGCTGTGGTGTGACAGGTGATGTGGGGATGGGGGATAATTCATCACCCAATGTAGGCTGAGGTCAACACTGAGTGATGGGGTTAGGTTAAAGGCAACGCAGGGACTGCTTTAACTGTGGAAAACAGAGAAGCGTGATTAGCCTCCTCCAGACACACATACCAGAGCTCTCAAGTCTGCGGAAGAAACTTGCAGCCAAGTAAAAGCTGCACTTTTAACATGTGGGGAGGAATATTAAAACCACTCTTGTGTGGTAAATATGAAACTACAGCTGCTTATCTTAGCCCTGGAAGCTGGGAAACAGCTGGCCTAGGCCCGGTCCAAAGGTGACAAATCTGTCTAGCAGCACCTTTAAAGCTCACTAATTAACAGGTCATATCTTGTTTGTTTAATCCATACATAAAGCACGCAGTAGAGATGACAAACACACAATCAGAGTTGCAACAGGGATTATAAAACCTTCTATCTCTTGGTCTATATCTCTTTTACAGCTAAACAAACAGCATTCCCCCTACTTTTCAGTACTGATACCAAGCAAAGCTTCGTGGCTGTTGGCTGGTCAGCACAGATATGACATGAGAGTGGAATTCAACCTGTTTACACTCATTCAACCTTTTGAAAGAGAGCAAATAATTACATCTCAGAGGATGTATCTATTCTTACAAATATCACAATGAGCTGAAAAACTTTGATGAAAAATACATCAAAAACGAAAATCAATCAGCTTAATCTGTTTGTTCTACACAAGACAAGCAGATATGCGGTAATAATGACACGTTAGCTTTTGAAACCAGGACGGTGAGTCAAATGTCAGGCTGTAGCAAAGCAACCATGACAGTGAAGAATGAAGTCACATGCTTGACATTCACCTTGATTTCTTCATTAGAGCCACAGATGAACAGTCTGTGGGGATTTGGTGTCATGCTAAAAATACACCTCAGCAAGACTTTTGTCTGTCATGGATCAAACCTTTGAACATGCTGTTACAGGACAAACCACCACTGTCTGTAATTGCCCCCTCTTGCTTGCTTATGCATAGTGAAAGTACACCTTTATCTTCTCTGTCTGCACCCCTGCTCTGTGGTTGATTTGTCTATGGCTTCACAGAGGAGATTGTGGGGAGTTAGAGTCTTGTTTCCCTAAATATTGAAATTCTCAACTTAATTATGGGGATGTGTTTTATAATTTGTGCTAACAAGGGGCCTTCTCATCCCACCTCAAATCCCTTCCTGACTATTATCACCCTGTAGTGTACATATTTCACTGTTTGGGAAGTTTACCCTCCATGAAGAAAACAATAGAAATTACTGACTTTGGGTGACAGAGAATGAGCAACAGCACATTACTTTTACTTTTTGTGGCATCAGCTTTAAGACGAAATAGAAATCCAAAGTTGCGGTGAGTAGGTTTCTTGTTATCGGCCATGTCTTATTATATTGTCATGTTTTCTGCTACATACACACTTCTGTACAACGCCAAATTTCATCTGATTAAGATACTGGATGTGATGAGGATGCCACATCAGCAGGTTTATAGTTTTTTAATCTGTGCATATGTAACACTTCCCCTTTAGGTGCACTTATCAGTCATGCAATTTCATCTGCTGCCTGCAGCAAAAGGCTGGCTTTATCTTTGTAGGTCTACGGCTATATGTGTCACAGTGAGACCGATTGCAGATCAACAAAGACAACAGTCACAACCACTCCCTGATCCTGTGGGTTTAACCCAGGCACTCCGCAGCCCTATTATGTGCGGCACTGAGACTATGACACACTGCTCACCGAGTAATGACCATTAGCCCTGCCAGGATCCAGTGTCACATGTGCTTTTCTTGCCCCGGGCTAAGTGGCAACCCTTGACCTGCAAAAGAAAAGAAGAGAAAACACACATGTGTCGAGCAGAGGAGCAGAGAGGCAAGGAGGCTTCAGAGCAGAGCACTGGTGATGGCCGTCTGACAGGTTGTGGAAACACACCCTTCCACTCCTTAGTGTGACAGAAAAACAAACACAGAGCGACCAAAGTCACTCCAAGTCCCACACTAATGGACAAGTGATGACTTCTTCCTGACGAAATGCGTTGGTCCTGTGGAAACAGGAGACAAGGATGGACCAATGGGAGCCTCCATCTCGAACCTGACACTGTTGTGCTTTGGGTTTCTGGTCCACTGGGCCGAGTGAGTCACAGCCTCGGCTCTTCTGAGTGCTGAACCACTTAACTCTTCCTGTCTCATGACTCCCAGCATCGTGATCTGGATCTGCAAGGAAATAGCCTCTTTTGTAGGCGATCGACACCTGTTGTGCGTTATCACCTCTTGCTGCTCTCATCTGGGACCTTGCCGGGTATCTTCGGTTTATTTTTTGTGGTTTACACAGTCATTTTCTTTGGTTGGAACAACACGGTTCATGTAAGAGTCATTGCACAGATCTAGAAACGCAGCAGATTAGCACAGTGTGACGTCCCTTAAGCACAAGCAATGAGGTTAGGTTGCAGACAAGGCTGCTACGTTTCTTACAGGTGACCCACCAATACAAAGCAATCTCTATCTGCAGCCCTCAAGTCCAGAGCAGTTATGAGCAATGCTTTCAAAGACTGATTTTCCATCCCAGAATACTTTTTATAAGCCTGAAGTGGCAAAAACTTCCATTAGGAAAAAGCAAATATGAAAGAAAGTGCGACAAAATAAACAGACTTTTGTGTAACAGAATACATTTTTCTCTCATTTCCTTCTGCTGTAATCATCTCGTTTGGCTCCAAACCCTTACATAAATGTGCACCACTTCATTAGAAGCAAAACTAAAGGTGCTCAGAGCAGAGTTACTAATAATCCCTCATTGCTCAAGAAAACTACAACTATTAGAAAGTAGGCCAAAGTTGAACCAAGAAGTTGATCAGTAAGCCACGGAAGATATTTACACTTAAACTTGGGTCATAATTTTGCTCTTAATCTTCTCTTCCATGTGAGTCAGGCTAAACCTGGTCAATGTTGTTGTGTTCCCATATCCCAGCAGTTAAGACACCCGTATTACTTCCACATGATGTGAACTGAACTTAGACGAATGTTGTGCAACTTTCCTTTATGTTTCTCGACTCTTCACAAACACACCTCGACTGTAACAAAAGGAAGACTGCACAGCCGTCCGACTCCCCACTTGTGCCTTGAGCGATTTTGAATGAGGTAAGCTTGAAGCCGCTGGACCATGCCAAATCTAAAAACAGCACGTTTCCTCACACATGATTCTCAGTTTTGTTTTGCAGCATCTGTTTCCTCTGGTGGCAGCGGCGCGAGAAAACAACAGCTTTTTCACTTCTTAAACACAGTTTTCAGTTTCTCATCACTTCAGTGCTGATTTATACGACCACAGCACACACAAACACTGAATGTCTGGAACGTAGAACCCTCCTACGCCCGTACAGATATGTGCTGGTGAATGACAGGCCTGTGGACTTGACAAACCAGCCGCTCTGAGTCACTCAGAGAGGTACAGGCCGACTAAAGATGACATCAGTGATAGTTTTACAGGAAGTCCTTGGTCTGTCTTGTACCAAGGCCAAGTCTGCGCTCTGCTCAGACGATGACCATATTGTATCTTGGACTGAACAGTCACGCTGATGAGGGAGCAGAAATGGTGAAAGCTGTGCCAAGGCACAGACTACTCCAAGGCAAAAAAAAGGGGAAAGAAAAGAAAAAAAGAAGTGTGGCATCGAGTGTCTGAGGCACAGAAAGGCAGAGAGTAAGGGAGGATATGGACTGAGGTCCCCTCTCTCCTGGTAATGTAACCATGGTTGTATCATTTTGTTGTTTGAGTTGTAAACAAGGCCTAGATATCTGGCCTTGGGAGGTTAGGGAATAGTTAAAAGTGAACTCTGCCTCCCTCTCTCTCTCTCTCTCTCTCCCTCTCTCTCTCTCTCTCTCTCTCCATTCGTGTGTGTATGTGTGTATTTCACAATGATCTGCTGGCTGAGGCTCAGAGAGACGAAGATAAGAACTGACTGTGAGAAACCGCAGATCTCACACCCACTCACTAAGAAAGAGCACGCAGAAACACACAGGCATACACACAACAAGTACACACAGGAACATGCGCACACACACACACACAGACGCACACACGTGAAGTACAGGCATGTGTACTCCAGCTCCATAACGCACGTCTGAACATTTGAGTTTAGGCAGTTGAGGCTGGGATGTGTGCGGGGCATACGTGATTGAGGAATCTAGCCGTAAAAACACAGCAGCGATTACTTGGAAGCCTCTCCCTGCAGCTCTGATTTCTCCAGGACGATAAGGGCCGGGCCTGAAACCTGTCTTGCACTCTCCCTGGAGCCTCACCTGCCAACCTGCTGCGACATGCACTCGCACAGATAGACAGGAAAAAAAGGATTAGAACATAACTTTACACAAAGGCCTTTAGTAGGGATATTCCTAAACCAACAACCTCAACCTCAGTGGGCCCACAGTCGCCTGTGTCTGTTGTTTCAAGACTTTCAGTGAACTCTTAGAAGGTGACAGACAAATGACTCAAAAGGAGGTGATGTTTTTACTTATCCATGCTCTGCTGTGACTCAGATCCAGAGACGCAGATATAGGTTTGAATCAAATTAGCACTACTAAGATAAGGACTTTGGACTGTGAGAAACATTTCATGGACTGCTGTTGCATTTTTATCTTTGAGTATTTGATCTCTGGACCGATTGTACCTTTTGGACTCAACGTAAAAACATTTTCCAACTCAGCGATGAAAGGAAAATTGGCAACTTCAGATTTAACTGCGAGCTTATTAGTCAGCATTTACGCAGAAACATTTGAGGTGAATTGTAATTTGCCTGCGAAGACTTGAATGTGCCCTGAAGGATTAGAGAGCTAATTTCAGATTCGCTTTGACAAGGTTTGATACTTGGACTAATAGACTTAAGAAAAGAAGAAGAAAAAAAAACAGGTCTACTTGGGTTTACGTCTTCCCAAGAAAAAAAACGTAAGCACCTACACAAAAGGCTCTCCGCTGGGAAACGATAAATTAGTGCTCGGACGGGAACTCATCTGGGTTTTTCACTCTGCGAATCAGGCATCATTGTTATCGGAGACACGGAATAACAGGCGAGAAGGGGAACATGATGTGTGAGGGCAGACTGAGGCCCAGAGGAAGGCCGCAGCACAATGCGAGGCAAAGGAGATCTCTATAAATCACAGCCTTAACTGATTCCCCACCTGTGTCCGCTGTCTTCCCAGAAACACAAGAGTCACACAAACAGCTGCCCGGAGCTGGAAAACCCTCACGACCAGGATACCCAGACGCAAAATCACACAACCAAGAGTTTTTGGATATCAAAACCCCAGTAATGTGTAGAACAAACTACCCCTTTAAGGCACAGATTGTTGTTTTGGCAAAGGATTTTGGTATGACGCTCCACAGTGGCGCGCACACAGCTGTACAAATTCATGCTTTGCACACACGCGATCAAACAACACAGCTATTAATTTGATTAGAAGGCTCTCAACGATTTCCAGTTTTCAATCTTGAAAGGACGTTGTGGTCACAGCCCGGCCGAGAGCCTGACATAAATTATCGTCGTCCATAAACCATCGGCATGTGGACAGAAAGACGTGCACGTTTACAGTAAAAAGAGAAAAGAGAAAAAAAAAGGAGGTGTGTTTCTCTGGAGGTGACACATTGCTTCTGTGAGTATGTGCGAGTCCGCCTGCGTATGTAAACACATCCGAATGTGTATGAGCATACAAACACATACAAATGTGTATGAGCATGTGTGCTGCAGGGGGAGGGTTGTTTACTTGGGCAGCCTCTCAGAGAGTGTCTCCTGGCCGGCTCCCACTTCCTGCCCCTGCGCCTGGAGCAGCAGCCTGTCTAGTCAGCCACCTCGGGCTGACAGGGAGACCACATGCTAAAAGACTTATTGGCCTACTTTAGAAGACCTATGGGAGGGAAGGGGACCATAGGCCTGCTCTGGGTGGGGTTGGGACTGTTTTGAAGAGAGATTGGGGGGTCTAGGGGGGTGTCTGATTTTTTTTTTTTAATAAAGCACTCTGCTTCCCTCCCCTCTTTCTCCCTGCTTTTCCTCTGAGTGCTTACAGCTGCAGGGATGGAGAAGAAGGAGGAGGGAGGGAGGGAGGGAGGGAGGGAGGGAGGCGGAGGAGGAGGAGGGGGGCCATAGCGGAACAGAGCGAACAGGCTCAGCATAGAGAGGGCCCTTCATGAAGTCACATCTGGACCTTTCCCAGAGAACTCAATGGAGCAGAGAGGCTAATGAAAGTCTTAAGTTATGTAATTGAGCTCTTCCATGTGCACCAGACGGTAATGTTGGCTTGATCCACGACACAGGATGTAGGCACAATCCTATGGATGTTTATGCACCTCACAAAAAGTCAGACGAACCCAGCCAGCCTCGTGTTGCTACTGTCATGTCTGTTGCTGCCTCCGAACGCTGATTCTGGACATAGCGGAGCTCCAGGCCCATACAAGGACTCGCTGCAGTAGGAGACTTGGCCTGCGAGGCATAACAAACAGGGTTTGGCATTTACTGCTACTAACAGGCCTACTTAGGTTGATTGGCCCATGCTGTTTTGCTGTAGTTAGGCTTCCAGTGTCCGGCAGCAGTGGAAAATCACAAGAGAATTATGAACATTAAGCGCAGCGCATGATTAAACGTGGTGTACAACAAGTCTTTTTTGAACTTTTTTCAACGTGTAAACGAACGTAATGTCATTCTGAGCCCCGTCGTTTATTACAAACACATGTCAGCTGGTGTATTGTTATGCTTCACAGCGACTTGACCGGCAGAGGCTGTAAAATAAGCTGTCTGGCCGCTAGTGAGTGGGAGAGGGAAAGAAAAACTGTAGGATAACACGGTGAGGGGTGGAGTGATGAATGGTAGAGTACACGAATATAGTGCAGCATGTGTGCGGACGCAAACAAGCCTGCAGCCATGTGTGTGCGTGCCCATATGTACACGGCAAATGTGGGATGGGGTGTAGGTTGTAACCGCAATCAGATTGAATAAGGTCTCCGGTATCAGCCCTCACTTTGATTTACCTTCCACGGCCGAGGGGAGAAGAAAGAGATGCAGCAGGAGCAGAGGAGAAGCTCCTGAAATGAACACCTTGGTAAAACCTGCCGCTGTATAAAGTGTCAGAGCTGGGCCTCTCTGTGGCGCCGTGCCAACCCCGGAGCCACTATCACCTCCACTAGCATCGCTGCCACCGCATCACTGTGGCTTCCATTAACACAGGAGAAAAGCAAAACAGTGACGGAAGACAGACGAGGGAGGGGGGGGGGCAGCGCGACGATACATTACCTGCCAATTAGACGAAGGGCGGAGGCAATGAGAGGGA
This sequence comes from Karalla daura, assembly GCA_029224185.1. Lineage (NCBI taxonomy): Eukaryota > Metazoa > Chordata > Actinopteri > Chaetodontiformes > Leiognathidae > Karalla > Karalla daura. The sequence goes on from CM055199.1 coordinate 19,023,452, forward strand.
AATGCGGACCATATGGGAGGCTACGTGAGAGGCCACCTGACCCAGGGGGCCCACAACTCTCACATCAACACTCCTCGCCAGACTGGACCCGTTTGAAGTCTTACATAATGCCCCAAATACCACCCTCCTCTCCCTGCTCTCTGCACCAGTCTTTCCAACCCCCCACCCCCCTTGCCCTCTTGCTTTTCCCACTCGGAGACCACAACCACAGAGACAGGCCCCCGGCCAAGACAAACACAGCCCAGAATCAAATCAATTTTGCGAAAGTTACGGCGCGACCATTACAGCTTAACACGCCGCTGACAAGCCGCACAAGAGGGACCCCTCGCGAGTGTGTGAAGAGCGAAGGCCGAGGCGTGTGTGACGTAAGTAAGCGATCGGCCACACGAGAGGAATAACACTGGTGGCCACTGACAGGGTCCTTCTCGGTGCATCCTCTGTAACATGCATTAGCGGCTCCGATGATTATTCCTTGGAAGCTGCTCAGTGGAATCGAAGGGACACAAACGTCTGACACCGCATCATTACTGGGACAGGGCTTTCCAGTGTTTAAAAAGAGAATTTTCCAAACACTTCCTTTAGATGATGATGGAGCTCAAGGTCAGCATTATTTCAACATGCGTGCAATAGAAAGCTTAAAAAAAAAAAGGAGCTTGACATTTGGGAAAATGCTCTTAAGTTTGCTTATTTGCTCTGGAAAGAGGAGGAAAGGGCTCTGTTCAGACGATGATCAGCACCTGTAAAGGTCATTATATTATGACTTTAATATCTTTGCTCGTTCTAATTCTTTTCGTGTGTGCGTGCCTGGCGTCCTCAGGGTGGTTTCAATCGTCTCATCCAGCTCTCTGGAAGACAGTCTAATCTGTAAACACATCTAAGTAAGACATGCAGGCTGTTCTGCTGCCTCAGTGAGTGTATAAGAGGCTGGCGTCCAGCTCGAGTCAGAACCAGGAGAGCCAGCAACAGCAGCGGCGGCTCTGTGGAAACACTGACTCACCAGCCGGGGGTCTTAACTCAACTCTACCTCCTCGCAGCAGCTGGCTGCCAGAGGGAGAAAAAAATTATTTCTAAAACACCTTTATTGTTACAACAGAAAACATTGCAGAGCTTAAACAAACTTGCGAGCGAAGCGTAAGCACGGTCCAGAGGAATAAATCTCACACCTTGCACAAACAAGACCCAGAAACTAGCTCACATTAAAAAAAAAAAGAAAAGAAAAAAAAAGTCAGAGCTCATAATAAGTCATTAAATAGAAAGTGGGAGACAGAGTAAAGATTCAGAGGAGCTGGATCATTGTCACAGCTGGACCCCTGGGAGACCCTTGGCCCATCATAAGCCTCTTATTAGACGACTCCTTTGGAGAGAACTTGTGGTTTAATCTTATAAAACTTTGAACAGCCGCTCACTTCACGTTCTACCGTAGGCTTATTAGTCAAAGGTCTGTTCTTTTGCCACTCTGGTGCGGTAAATGGACTTGTTATGGTTCGGGCCGCATTGACGGAGCCCCGTCTGAGTTATGGTGGAAAAGCACAGGGTGAAAAGGTGTTGAGGCGTCGCTAGAGTGACACGGGTTTTTTCTTCACACTCTCCCGTGTTGTTGCTGAAAGCTGGAGCTTTCATCAGGCCAACTTGTCCAAATCCCAGCGTTGTATCATGCACACACACAGACCTCAGCCTATAATATAACCAAGTCCTTAAAATGAAGTCACACTACCCAGAATAGAACCCATTTGACACATCACTGTTTATACATTAATGTGTAAACGCTGTGGGGGCTCATACTATTTGTGTATTTACGTTTCAGGTAAGAGGTCTCGCTCCTGGTGCCTCGGCGGCTTGAACGTCTGCAGGTTTATTTTATTCTAATCTGGTCAATTCAACCAGAGCGAGACAAATTTATCTCTCGTGCATAATCATAACGCTTGTGAAACAATTTTCTTTTTTGGTTGTTTCTTTTTTTTTTTCTTTGCTCAGACCTCTTGGCAAACAGGAAACAGCAGTGACAAGGGAAGTCACAGAATAACAACAGCAACAGCTGTGGTGAAAGAGGCAGCTCAGAAAAATATGAGAATTTAACCATTTAATTGCGCGTCTAAGCAAAACCACCAAAGACGTCCTCCGCACAGCATACGGTCGGAGAGGAAGTGCTGATGTTCGCACCAAGTTACACTCAGAAGCAAAGAGGAACAGTGGGAAATGTGATATTTTACACCACTCTGAAAAAGAGCTGGTAGTGGGGGCTGCCGGAGCATATTGCTCATGCTGCATTGTTATCTTCAAATGGACCCTCTTGTCTTAAGTATGGCTGTACAACTGTGCCCACATGTTTACTTTTCTGATATGAGCAACAGTGGCTGGAAGAGGAGAACGCAAAAGATTGTACAGATGAGTATGGGACATTTCGGCGAAACATGCACTATTTTGAAATCAAAAGGAAACTGGTAGCCTACAGCCTCTCTAAAGTTGCATTGAAATAGCATAAATGTACTACAATTAATAGTAACAGCACATACCTCCCTCTGGGTAGCTAGATTTTAGCTTCAGATAGCGCTGTTTTTCCCCCCAGCTACTGGCATTTGTTCCTCAGATATCTAATCTGAGTTGAATGTCCCTTTACAGTAAAGTAAGTGTGTTTCCATCTCACTCTGGAAATGAAGCAAACAACCATTTTTAAAACAGTTCTTTCAAATGGCATAGATAATTCAACCTTTTTCACTTTCAACACCACTAAGCAGCTTAAGCGGACCGATCACAGCCACGGTACTTGTGCTCTGCACTGCTGTGCTAATCACGTAACCTGCGGTGAGAGGTTCAAATGTTCTCTCTTGTTGAGTTCAACCTGGGCAGTGTTTCTGGGGAGAAACAAGGTACTGCAGAGTATTTTAAATGTCATTTTTCACGGCTGTGAATGCAGGTCGTATCAGGTGGGGGCTGGGGGGGATGAAAATATGGGCTTTGGCAAACTCCAGCGAAAACTAACTACAAAAACAAAACCATATAAATAATGAGTGAATGCTATAGCCTGTCCAGGACTGTCTGGTGTGAATCTGAGCTCCAGCACCTGTGTCCAGGGCTGCAGTGGACCTCTTGGTCTGCAGGCCAACTTCCATGTCCGCTCTGATTATAGCAGCGGAACAATGTGAGCCATTGTGGTGCAGCGAGCATGGAGTCAGTGCAGTTTTCTCCATCATCTCTCTCAAACGTTCTCATTCAGCACACACACACACACACACACACACACACACACACACACGCACACACACACACAGGCACACAAATGTAGTGTAATGGACTACAGAGTTAAGCGAACCACATAAAGGTAAAAATGCATGGTGTGTTTCTTTTCTTTTCTTTTCTTTTCTTTTTTTTTTTTTTAGGAGCGAGCATGAAATATGGTTGACTGGGTCCCTGGTGCTCAGGCTGCCTGCCAAGACTTGAAGCAGGCAGTTGAAATTCATCACGTTTAGACACACATATGTAGTCGGGCGTGCGCGCGCACACACACACACACACACATACACACACACATTCCCCCTGCAGGAGACCTCAGGCCACAGGGGAAGAACAATCTGACATGCCACACAGCGAGGCTCTCTGCAATTAGACAGTCACTTTATCACACTACAAACTTCTCTCTTTCCATCTCTGTCTCTCTCTCTCTCTCTCTCTCTCTCTCTCTCTCGCTCACACTCACACACACGCACACACACACACACACCCAAACAAACACACAAAGGTGTAATCACTCACAAACACACTGCCAAACGCAAAACTGCTATTATCTGTCATTAGGGACACACACGCGCTCAGAAACACATTTCGCAGCCCCACATTCTCCATAAGCAAACACAGTCGGACTTGTGCTCCTCGCCAGCAAAGTTCCAGGGACTTGCAGTAATGTGCAAAAAGGACTCTCGCAAAAGTTAGAGTTAGAAACAGTTATAAATAGAGATGTGTTATGTTGTGGCTGTCCCTCCGGGGGGGAAAGACTGGGAGGATCAGTCATAACCTCTGCGACCCATGACCTTTGACCCTTTACCCTGCTGAGAGTCAATGATGTCCAGAGGCGTACACACAGGGGTATTAGCTTTTATACGGCCTGTGCTCATGTCGCCCCCTTCATTTCCTGGAACACATCTTGAGTTCCACCGCTCATGCATGTGCGCCCGTTTCAAAGTGCAAACCGATACACTTAAGTAGATTTTAACACATGCTTAGAGGCATGCAGTGTGTAGGCCCACGCATGTATACAAACACACACACACACACACACACACACATCATGCTGCACCCTGACCCTCCCAACCCTCCCATTGGGTGTAACTTTACATTAACAGTGTGAGCAAAAACCATTAATAGGTCTCTGGGAGATTTTTAAGACCCGCAGAGTCCGGGCAAGAGAGAGAGAGTGTGTGGACGGTCGGAGAGTTGCTCGGTCACATCTCAGCCGTAAAAGTGAGGTTACATGGATTAAATTGTTTTACTTCACAGGCTGGAGAAATAAACATGCATGCAGACTGGTTGCATCAGTCACTGTGGTTGATCAAAGGTTTTACACATTTGGTTTTGTGTTTATTTTTGAATGGTGCGACCTCCGGGGCTGAGAAATGAAGCCAGCGCGCAAGTGCCAAGAACCACAGTTCCTCCAACGGCCACTTGAGGCTGGCTCCAAAAGCAAGGCAATCCCCATAGACCCCCCCATATTAAAATGGTCAACTTTACAGCAGGTCAAAAAAGAAAAAAAAAGTTCACAGACGCACTACTATGCTACCTTGGCTGCTCACCTAGAACAGTTACAGTGTGTTAACTTTCAATTTGTGTTTGGATTCGAGTAATTTAATACATGTTAATTAATAAGCTCTAGAGGTTCAGGTAGCTGGATTTTTTCTGGCCCTTGGAGACAGCAGGACCGTCTGTTTCGCCGCGCTCGCAATTTTTCCACCGAGCAAAACTCCTCCGGGCTGCAGCTTCTCACTGACCATCAGAACTGTATAGAGCTTCACTTTCACAAAGGGAGCAAACAAGCAACAAAAACTCAGTTTTTAGAACATTTTAAGCGGGTTTTTATGTCCCTGAACACTACCAAATGTTGTGGCAAAACTCTACCTCTCCACAGCTGCAATACTTTAACCCCCTTATCCACCATCCACATGTGGTCACAACAGAGTAACCCATCAAACAAGGGGCTCACAGTGTGAACACAGGGGTCGGAGGTCATGCAGTGACTAGCCAATAAAGGGAACATAACACTCGGGGCAAAGCTCTGCAGAAGATTTGTCACCCTACGTTTCACTGCTTCCCATTTGCCTGCTCGGTTGCGTGGATATAGATAAATAGCTAAAAAGGAGTTGAGTCCGGGCTTAAAGGATTATTATGACTATGCCGCGGGAACATAGATGTGATATGTGTAACGGATGGAGCGAGAAGGCAGAACCTTGGGCAGGTGGGTCAGGGTCTGAACCGGCGTGGAGTAAACAGTGCAAAGTTTAGTGAACACACAGTGAATCGCACCAGTAATCAGACGTTGAGAGATGATTTAAGATTGGCCACAGCAAATGTCACATTTTCGCCCGGAGCGGGTTATGGAAATCTGCGCCATCATGAGACAGCATGATATTTCCTGCTGGAAGTAATGTGGAAAACTGAGGCAATGGTCACGGCCTGGTAGAAAATACAAGACCTTATCTTAATGTCTAAAATAGATAAAACTATTTTGCATCTGAAATAAACTCCCACTGAAAAACATATATTTTGTTTTATAAATAGCGCATAATAGCACAGGTCAACAGTTTCCTAAGATAAACCTGAAGGACGGTGCTATGATCATGATGTGTCAGGTATTGGAGAGAAAAATAACGTAACTAAGGCTGAATTCATAATAGTAGGTGATGCACATATTTTATATTGTCGCTCTGAAACGTAAACACATTATGTGGAAAATTCTCGTCTTGCTGCGCGTATTCCGCCAGGGTCGAAGGTCAAGTTCAACACATTGTGTGGGGAGCGGCCGATTGGTGCCAGCACCAGCTTCCGTCTCACGTTAACGCGACATGAAATCACACCCGTGTCTATGTCTAATTCCGGGTTAAGGCGACAGACACAGGCCGAGGATGTCGTCAGCCTCACAAAGATATCTCCCCCGGCTGCTCTGAGTCTGCTCCGGTCCAAAAACCCACAGATCGCACCAGCAGGACTGACTCCCACCTGCACGTGGGAGGCTCATATTCTATATTAACTTTTGGTAAAACCACATCCACCGTGCAACCCACCAGGTTCAAATTAAACTCCACTTGAGTTTCGGCAAAGCCAGTGGCGCTCTGAGTCACTCTCACGCTCCAGATTGAAAACGATTCCCCCCATCATAACGGGAAGTCTTAATCATGACAGAATAAATACAGTTCTCGGGATGCTCTCCCCACATAGGGCTGCAGATGTTTTGCTCATCTGTTTCTTCGCCACACTGAGCCCCGCTGTCTCAAAACAAACCCTCTGAGTACAATATAAGCAAAGCAAAGGAGAGTCAAGTCGAAAAGAAGACGCCAGAGAGGATAAACAAATGCAACTCAACTTGACATCAGTTCCTACGTTACGTAGCGGGACGTGTAAACACGCAAACCTCAAGACAAGATGGACTGGCTCTCACAGCGAGAACAAGGTGTGAATGCCCTCCATGTGATGTTGGACTATGTGTCTGTATATATCTGCCTGTGTGTGTGTGTGTGTGTGTCTGTGTGTGTGTGTGTGTTTACTCGGAAGAACATTTTGTCCAGGACTTCCAGCCATGCGGTGCGTCAAGGCTGCATGAGCGTGTTTGTGTTTCAAACCTTGACACTCCAGATGCTTTCGTACACATTGTTTCCTACACACCGGCAAACTCTAACCCTTTTTCCTAACTAGTTCCTAACTAAAAATATATATATATATTAAAAAAAAGGAGGATGTGAGTCTGCTATTGGGGGTGTTCTCCTGGAGGACGACACCTTGGGTCGGCATCTCCTTTCACTCTTATCTGTGTCAGTGTGTGTGTGTGTGTGTGTGTGTGTGTGTGTGTGTGTGTGAGGCTGCCTTCAAAGACACCGGAGCTGTTTGGCTCGGGCGGAGATGGGCCCAGCCCTGCCTGCAGTGCACAGACACCCTGAGCTATTCCTCCCCGTCCTGGAGAGGTGGTTTGGTTTCAGACAGGCTGCTACAGGCCTGCATCTGGGATCAGGATGGGGAGACATGGCGAGACTTCATGCCTGTGTGTTCCGCTCTGCTCAGCCCTGTGTGTGTGTGTGTGTGTGTGTGTGTGTGAGAGAGTGTGTGTCATTGTGTGTTTGCAGGAGCCGAACAGATTTTTGGTAGACGACGGGTTGCTGCATGCTGTAGGGAGTGTGCTATACTGTAACACAATCTTTATGTAACATCTTTTAAAATGAGAAAATGTCGTTTTTGCACGATGTGAAAAAGTATCAGTCGACGTGAAATTCTGAAAAAGTGGGAGTGAAATAATCACGTATTAAGAAAACTGATGATAAACTATAATAGGAGTAACATTTTACAAGCTTTCTCTCCGCCAGGGAAGTTACGTTTTTGCCCTGATTTGTTTATTTGTTCATCAGCAGGATTATGGAGGAAAAAATCAGCCTGATTTTCGTGAAGCCTGTTGGAACGGTGTAACATAAATGTTGGAACAAATCAAAATCTTCGGCAGGGTACACGAGTAATTTTTTCCCCCCTGTTGCCAACATGCCAGCGTTGTTAGAAAGGACATTTGGTCTTTGTAAACTACCACTACTAACAAAATAAGGTCAGTTATGAAACTACAATTTTCCTTTCCTTACCATGACCTACATTCTGAAGGCCCAGCAACAGGTGTCCTTTACAAATTAATGAGTACAATCTCTTTCTGAGAATGCAGAGACCCTGGTTAGGCTGTGTTAATATATTACGAACCTGTGTGACATGATTTTTTTTTCTGTGGTGTTTTCGTATGTTCGTGAGGTGACACGTGGAATCCGGTGAATTACGGCGAGTCTGCAGGAGATGATTTACAAGGGGCTGTGGAGAAATTGGGCCAGCAGATTCAGAGATGCCGCGGTGCACTCCCCTGTCATACCTATCAATTAGATCATGACATATTACTGTCGCCATTCACCGGATGACTCATGTGGGTGTGTGTGTCAAAGGGTAGTCTTAATAATAATAATAATAATAATAATAGTGCCAAAGCACAATTACTGTAACCTCCTTTCAGCGGCTGGTCTGGGCTTTCCCCAGGTGCTGTCAGATTGTTTTGACATTGTTGTGAATGGGGGAAAAAAAAAAGTTCTTTCCCAGCAAAAATGGAAACATGGAGAAAGTTGGTTGAAAACATGACGTGGTACTTCACAAGAGGGCAACTCGGTTCAGTATATATCTATATATATATATGTATGGGGTGAACACAAATCTGCCAAGAAGCCTCTGATCTGAATCTCAGCAGATAACCTTATAGTTTTGATATACTGTCAGGGTTAAGCCTGCCTGCCACTGCCTGCACCCATCTATCAGGACGTGATTGTGCAAGGCAGCCTTGCGTCAGACACCTTGTGACAGGCTTGATAAGAGATGATGGACGTGATTGCACTTCACGCCTCAGGTCCTCTCAATATGGCAGAAGCCGCAGTCGGGCAGGACCAGACAGGCCGGGCCTCACAAACACACCAACATTACTTTATTGGGCATCGTACTTCACGCACAGACAGCGAGAGATTTGTGGTCTGAACCTCTCTCTCTCTCTCTCTTTTATTTTTCTCCTGAGGGGTCAGAAAACAGGGTCATCTAACACTGCAGCTGCCAAAAGTAGTTCACCAAAAGATGTTAACCTACTTGTTTCAGGTGATTTACCTTTTCTGCGAATCAGCATCATCACCTGTGGAGCATTTGCATTAGAGAATAACTCCTTGGGGAAACATCTCGACAAAATCGACCGAGCTAACTGCTTCTGTTGCCTGGTTTATGGATGACTCATCGGAAAAAAACAAATGATGAGCCCCAAAGCTTGAATAACAACTAATCTGATTCATGACTGGGTTCCAGGGGACTCGGTGAATCAGTGGTTAGCACTGTTGCCTCACAGCCAAAACAGACCTGGGTTCAGCTAGCTCCTGTCAGACTGAGGGCCTCTCTGTGTGGAGTTTGCATGTTCAGTTCCAGTTTTCTCTGGGTATTTTGGTTTCCCTCACAAAAACATGCATGTTTATGTCGATGGGAGACTCTAAATTGCCCCTAGATGCGAGTATGAACATGAATGGTGTGTATGTGCGCCCTGTGATGGACTGATGGCCGATGCGATTTTGAACGTCTCAGAAAGTGTCAGATTACCGCGAAAGGAAAGATTTTAGTAACTTAGCGCAGATGGGAACACTTAAACGACCTAAATTTGTCTAAAATGCATGCAAAACATTATATTATGACTTTAAACAGCGCAACCTCTTATCTGTCTGTCAGAAAAAAGGAAAGGAAATGCGTCTCCTTTATGCGGTGGCCCTCATTTTTAGAGGCAAACTCCATGAAATGATAACACACAAAGGGCCACGTTCAGCTTCGGAGCACTCTAAAAGTCCTGTTTTTTACTGGCAGCGGTTCCAAGACAGTTACAGGAAATTACCTGTCTCGTGTTTATGTTGGAGTGGGCATTCAAAAGAAACTCATTACCAAGCTGTTTCAGTGCAGAAACATGCCCGTGTGCATGCTTCATTCATTTTGACATAATAGAAAACTCAATCAACAGGTGAAGGCTGCCAGGTCCTTTAGTGGAGGAGGAGGAGGAGCCTGCAACGGTTTCTCAAGAAAACATGTTCAAACTGGGAGATTTTTTTCATATATATACATATATATAAGACCGTCGCACATACGGCTGCTTAACAAAACAGCGTTTTCCACGCCCAAGGGCTCCCGTTGTACCAGGTGTGTGAGCCACATCTGGTGGGTAGTGTGTTGGGTATCTATCTGGTGTCTAAATATTTTCAGTTAGGGTGGAGGGGTTTGGAGCAGAGAAAAAGACCAGGACCCCCTCCTTCCACACCCCATTCCAGTTTCTTACCGTAAATGTGTGGTTAACCAGAAAAAGCTGTTGGTGGGGGCAGAGCAAATCCTGAGGGAAGAGCACTTTGAGAAATCCCGTCTTTTGGTAACGTTCGGGGCATTGTGGATTGTGTCGGCCGAGGCCCTTGACCCGCGCGAACACAACTTTACGATTATTGCGATTTTATTTGTCCGTGTGTTTTGCTGACACAGGCGTGTCACTCCTGTAACCTCTGGCTGTTCACAAGTTCTCCAGCCTGGAGTTGGACAGAAGAAAAGAGCGATAGAAAGAGAGAGAGAGAGAGAGAGAGAGTGGGCGGGGGGGGGGAGAAGGCCAAAACGAGGCTATGAATGAAAGAAACAGATAGCGAGAGGAGAGGAGAAGAGCGAGAGAGGAGAATGACAGAAACAGCACGAGAGCAAGAGAGCGGCGAGGGAGAGAAGGGGAGCAGGGATAGGAGGAGGAGGAGGAGGAGGAGGAGGAGGGAGTGACTGAGCATTGCTTTTCAAGAGCAGAGAGAACAAAGGCTCCTTTGTGTGCAGTGCTGAGAGAGTGAAGTGGAGCCAGGGCTTAGGGAGTGTTTAACAGTGTACACCGACTGCATTCCTGCAATGTGATTACAAGACGCTTTTAATTTATACTCAGGAAATGGACTTAACTCTTCCCTCGCCTTGCATTCCCTCACTCACTACCTGTCTGCGTTCCCTCTCGCTCTGCTTCTTTTACTGGCTTTAATGAGGTCAGTTGTACCCAGTCAGCTAAAATGGTACAGTATGTGTGCCTTTCCATTGTTTTTTTTTTTTGTTCAGTTCAGTACAGTACGCTTCATCTGTGTGCAATTTAGGCCGCTGCCTGCCTGTGGCCCAGTCATTATAGGCTGTTGTTGAATATATGAAAGTTTGCAGAATCTCGCATAACTTTAAGTCCAAAGTTACGTTCCAAACGTCCCTTAAAAATGAAGCTGAAGTTTGAGAAAAAAAAAGAAAAACATGTTTGAAATGCATGACATGTCTAAAATAATTTCCATTCACGCTGATAAAGGGTGGAATAAGGAGGTTTTTACAGCCTGGAATATGCATAAAGGCATCATGTGGAGCTTGTTTTTGCAAACGAGTAGTGCAAAGTAGTGTTGGCGTCCTGTGTCGGACTCCACCAGCTCCGGAGGGAAATATCTGCTCTTCAGCTGCTCGCTGCTGCTCTCTGACTGTGTTTGTCAGTGGTTTGGTGTTGAACAGATTGTGTACTTTGTGTTTAAAAGAGTTTTTGTTGCTGTAGCTGTTGAACACAGGTAAAAAGAAAAGAAAGCCTGGTGACACAGAACAAGAAATCTGCGGTCCATGAAGTTGAAAAAAAAGAGGTTAGATAATGAATCTTATCATGACAAGAGAACTAATATAAATATTTTGAGCAGATTAGTCAAGACGAGAATGAAATATGCTCACGTTACTGAGCCTATTTGTCATGTTTCTAAGTCTCCTTTCATATTTAAGTCAAATGTCGAATTTCTGTGAAGCACTAATTTGGTTTCCTCCAACCTCTTTTTGAAATACCTGCAGTTTGCTGCTCAGCTATGTTCACCAGCTGTAGATGAGGTTTTAGAGGTTTTTTTTTTTTGGTGAAAGTTGCTGCCCTGGCACAGCTGTTAATGAGATTGCACGAGTGGTACAAGTAAACCAAAATAAGTTCCAGGCCCCCGAAAAACCAAAACAATGAGCTGAAAGGTGTTAAAACGGTAAATGTCTCTGGGAGGAACCGTAGACATATAAGGTTTTGTTCCTGCTATGTTATAGATAGCATTTGATAGATATGTAGGCAGATGAACTGTTAAATCAGCTGCAAAACAACAACTTCGTCCCCCGCCACTAAAAACACTGCAGCATTGTTTACCGAGCAGAGTGCCATTACATATTGTGGACAGCCTCCATTATCCAATTTAGTAAATAACATTTGGGCCTCTCAGTCTCCTGACTTCTCTTGCCAAGTCAGAGAGGGACTGCTAGAAAAGGTGGAACGAAAAGTGGAGGGGAGTGCGGTGGAGGGGTGGAGGGGTGGGGGGATGTAGAAGAAGCAGGGACGTGAAGGATCTGGAGGCCGGGGGTCAGGGCACGTGGACGTCAACCTCTGGCCTTGCAGCTGAAAAAAACCCGGCCTGCGTCTGGAAGTGATCATCACAGCTGCTTGTTATCAGGAGGAAACATCTGATCTAAGATCATCGGTTCCCCCTCCTCCTGCCTCGTCTCCTTGGGATGGAGACAAAAGTGCAGTCTCAGTGTGTGCTCCTCACATGAGATTGGCCACTAACTGCTTCTTTTACAGCACACTTCCTCCCCCCCCCCGCCTTTTTTTTGTTATTCCACCCCTCACCCCCCTCTCCCCCTACACCCACCACCCACTGTATTCGTACATTCAGATGTAAGATAAAACTCTGCAGCCTCGCATTTCTCCCCGCTCTAAATCCCCCTCCTTGCTGTGTGATTTACTTCTTTCCTTTTCCTTTCTCTCTGTCTCTCTGTCTCTCTCTCTCTCTCTCTCTCTCTCTCTCTGTCTCTCTCTCCCATCTCTGCTCAGACCCTGTCCCAGTAATGAGGCTCTGCATTGTCCCCCTCACTCTCAATCTTCCATCAAACACAGTAAAAAAAAAAAAATTCACCCTGGCTAAAGAAACCCAGGGGTGGGCTGAGGCAGAGAGCGCACGTAGGGAGAAAAGTTTTTGAAGACTCTTTTAAAAAGCAGGACAGGCCAGCTCCCACCCACCAGATTAGTTTCTCCTCAGAAAGACGTATAAAGATTTAATTAGCCAACCGTTTCTGCACGGCCCACTATTCACTCTCCTTTTCCCCCTTTTATCTGTATTTCAATATGCCCACTCTGCATTTTCCAGACCACCTCAAAACCTGAACTCTGTTGTCTTTTTGTGTGTGTGTGTGTCTGTGTGTGCGCGTGTGTGTGTGTGCGTGTTCTTTTCTTTCCCCTCATCAAATATGCAGCTCGGCGGTGAAAGGAAGTGCTAAAGGCTGAGATGAGTGAGGCGGGAAAGCATTTTCAATCGGGAAGGATGAGGGTGAAGGGTATTACAGTATATTGTCCATCATAAACAATGCAAGGTTTTATATTCAGCCTGGATTAAGCGCCTGATCAACAGGTCTTGAGTGCATGAAGAACCACATGAGGAGCTTAAAGTGTGTGCGGTTGGGCGACTAAGCAAATTTTTGTGTGTGTGTGTGTGTGTGTGTGTGTGCGTAGCTTGTGTAACCTGGCTGTGGACCAGTGAAGCTGATCTATTGGAAACTGCATCTGTTCCTCAGGTTTTGCCACTTTATCCGCACTGTGCTACTGATTTTAATCACCAATTGCAGATGTTCTGAAAACCGCTATATGGGGTTTGCACATCAAAGTCCTCTAAGGAGGTTTTAGAAGTGCGAACTACATGTGTCACAGAGACAGAAATAGAGATGAAACTGTGCAAAGCTGTACTCAAATCCCCCCACCCCCAAAAAAAAGAGCTCCATCAAAATCTGTTAAATTGACTCAAGCGATGTGTCTTGAGCAGGCATCTGTTGGAGATGACAAAAATCTGGCAGATTTGGAGCGAGAAAGTGAGATCTGCACCTCTGTCTGAATCCAGCTGCTCAAGGCCACACAAGCCACTGCTGGCTTCCATACGCCCAGATCTCCGACCGAACTGTCAGCGGCTGAGTTGTATTGTGGGTAGAGCAGACACCAAGAAAGAGGAATGTGTAAAATAACAAACAAAAAAAACGATATCTCACAATGTTCTCCGGGTGTTTCGCTACATTGGTGAAGTGCTTTTTTTTTGTGTCAGAAAACTGACCCAAAAACCACCGATGTTGCGGTTTTGCTCAGTGTCAAAGCTTAATTATTTCTCCAGAACAAGCTGTTCCTGTGCAAGACGAGCCATATGAGCGTTTTCTGATGTTCTCACTCCTTGGTTGAGGTTTAACTCTTTGGCTTGGTTCGGGGAACCGCTGCGGTCGTAGTCAAAATAAGTATTGCGGGAACCTGAACGTGTGTGGTGTCAAAGTCATACGCTGACTTCTAGCCTAGATGCTGCCACATGCTCGCACCTCGGTCCGTCTTCACACTGTCTCAGACACTAGATACACACACACGCCGCACTGAGGCACCACAGTGGCCAAACAAACAAACAAACACATGCAATCTTGGCGAGATCGCGTCAGACATCACCTGCCGCATTTAGCTCGCCGCCACTGTGACGATTGATAAAGTAATTAGCGCGGTGGAAAGTTCCCAGGCCGGCGACGTTCTTCCTCATTATGCTTTAAGCCGGTTTATGGCGCAGCGGCATCTGATAAGCCCTCAGGTTTCACGGTCTCACCCGTACCTGAAACAACACACAACCCGCAGCACTGCAGCCTCTCGCGCACGGGGGGGCTGCTCTCAGTCTCAATGTCCACTAAGAGGTTTTGTGGCGCTAAAACAACATCACGTTACTTCCCCGTTTGCCTCTGACATGGAACAGCTCGTACGTGTATGGCACTTGTCAGATTTGGGGATCGAAACGTCAAATTTTGTTTTTTGGTTTTTTTTTTCTGGTGGGGAAAGTCTTCGGAAAAAACATGTATCGCTTGCGAGAAATGACATTTAGAAAGTTTGACTGTAGTTGTGATCCTGGTGATGACTTGATGGGTCTAATCCTGCCCCCCCTCCCTCTCCCACCACCTCCCAAAAAAAAAACCCTGAACCACAGATGAGGTTAGATGGGGAGGCAGGAGAAAAGAGAGGGGTAAAAAAAAAAGAAGCTGGACGAGTGTTGGAGGAGGCAGCTCCCTGTGCCCGAGGGCCTGTTTTGTCAGTTGACAAAGTGAAGCAGAAGAGAAAAGCAGTGGGGAGTGAAGTGAAGGCAGGGAGGGAGGGACGGAGGAGGGGAGAGGAGGCGAGGGAGGTAGGAGAGAAGGAGGGAGGGAGGGAGGCCTGGTGAAAGTTAGTCCGTACGAAATCCCTCTTTTTCACTTTACATCAAAGCTGAGCCTGGCAGTCGAATTCAAAGAGGCAATCTGCATTTCCATGGGCTCCTCCTGACCCAACTACCCCCCCACCCCCACCCCCACCTCCATCCCCCACCTCCCCCCACCCTCCCTTCCTCCTCCACCCCACCTTCCTTATCCTCCCTAACCTCTCCGCCAACCACAAACCACTCTCCCATCGCACCCACACCTTTCTCCTCTTTCTCAGCACAGCAGGACCATTGTCAGACCACCCCCCCCACACACACACACACCCCATCCCAACTGTAACCTCCATCCAGACCACTTGCCCCCCCCCCCCACCCCACACCTCCACCTCCACCTCTGCTGACACTTTTTCCATGTTCAAGTAGACTAACAGTATGACCGGAAAAGAGCAGTGGTGTTAGAGGGGACTTTTTTTTTTTCCATTTTTCCAAAGTTTGGTTTCTGGCTGCATGAGACAGAGTCAGAGGTCAGGTTCAGCTCCAGAGTAGCACCTCTGTGAGACCCCGGTGAGGACTTGCTCGAGGGCACATCTGCAGGGCAGAAGCGTGCCGACACATATTACACATCCAGAGCGTTCTCCTGGCAGAGACGCCCCGTGTGAATGTGTTTCAGTTTAGGACTCTAGATTCAAACAGAGCAGACTTTTCTGCAGTCAAAAGAGATTCCAGACACTAAATGTGTTTCCATTACCCCTCGAAAAGCACAAAATCTAAATATTGCAATAAAAAACGGGCCATGGACCCGCCTACATTTCCAAAAGACTTTTTAGACGTGCCGATGCAGAAGTTTAAGGCAGAAGTGTGATTGAAACACTGGACATGACATAGAGGATCACATGACCAGTTCACTTCACAGAAGATGGTGCAATATGATGTAAAACTGGACTTTTTAATCAAAATATCTAATAAAACTTTGGACATCCATCTTTTTCAAAGAAGGCAGTTTACAAAAATGATGCGATGTTGGAATAGACTATACAAGAATTATGGCTCATGCAGAAAACCCCAATGGAAACAGCAACAAGTACTTAAAAATATTGCTTTTATTTTGAAAAAAAATGGAAATGCGACTTTGTTTTACTCAGACTAATGTTCAAAAGAAAATGCATGTGCACATCCTCTTTGAGCTCACAGATAATCCTCATGCTGGAGCTGATTTATACAAATACATATGCATATATCCAAAAAAAGATACTGTGAGGTTTAAGGAGGAGTTATGATTCTCACTCACACCGTCTTCTAGAGTAAATAAAGTCAGTCGTTTTTTGCTCCGTTGTCTCTGCTGCTGTCTGCATGTCATCAGCTGTCAAGATAATTGATCTGTGAATTAACCGAGGTAATTATGTCAGGCAACTGTGACATCTCCAAACGGGCGCAGCCGGTCAAACCGGATCACGCTTGCTCAATAGTATCAGTCTGCAACCACACACACACACACACACACACCCACACACACACACACACACACACACACACACACACACACAACAACAACAACAACACACGCCATCCTCCGCACAGGTGGATATAATAACAGCACAAATGCGAATCCAAAAAGACACGACACACGCACAAACAGCCTGAGTGGGGAGTGAGGATTTGTTTCCTTTTAAGGCAAATAACAGGCTATGAAATTATATTTGTTTGCTTGTTTATTGGCACATACTGTGTAGACCCAATCAATCCACCAGCCTGGGCCCATGACCAGAGGGGTCCAAGCTCCAATAGTGGGATGTGGGATTGTGTGTGTGTGTGGGGTGGGGGGGGGTGGGGTGGGGGGGGGGGGGGGGGTGGGCATCATACTGGCTGTTTTAATGTTGTGGCTGACTGCTACGTACACTGAATATGTTTGTTTTGACTGCCGATGGATCGTATTGGTTTGTGTTTGTTTTGTTTTTTTCTTGATGCAGTGGTTTCTGTGGGTGTGGATTGACATTGTTCCACTGTCGGCTGCTCCGTGCCAACATTTTCCACTGGTCTAGATGTGCATATGCGGTGGTTTCTCTGATCACATTCTGCCCCGTTTTTCTGGGTCAAGACACTCCAAGAGCAGCTGATCCATCCTCAGCAGCGGATATGGTGGACCACAGGGGAAGAGAATCTGATATTGTTGTTAAAAAGAATAGAGAGAGTCCTTCAACGTTAGACCCTCCGGGACTGTCTACTTTATATTTACCTATATTAACTCCACAGAGCTACACAAAAGCAACCGCAGCCACTCTCTGCTTCTTCCTGCTCTCCACTCTATGGTGGGCCTGTCACGCAGAAGGCGACAAAGACGAGCCGTCGCATCTCAAAAGGTTAAACCACAGACGGAGCGACATCACAGACGAGTGCAGTGGCCATGGGTTTCCACACAGGCACCTCCGGGTGGCCAGACGACTTCCTCTGGAGGATTGAAGAAAGGCTGGAGAGGCCGTGATGTGTCGGGTACCGCGCTCTGTGGTCGGCCGGCCTCGTGTGGGCGGAAAAAGACACGCTCAATACACATGGCAGACGTATGCGTCACGGACGAAAGCGTGAAACGATGGGCTAGGTGTCACCTGATCTCACCTTCTGCTGCATCTATATCGGAGAGAGACTTTTGAGTCCAAACCGCAGCAACATGAGTGCGTCGAGATGTAAAAATAAAACCGTGTTTCTCAATATAATGATCTTAGTTCTGAGCTTCACTGAAGGGATACAGAACAGAGCATGTGAAGGGTTCTGTGAATGTATGTGTAGATATATTTATATATGCGTGTACATATGTCTGCAAAGGTGTCTGTGTGTGTGGGTATGCATATAGAAGTATATGTCTATATAAGTATACATGTCTGTGTGAATATACTTACATGAATGCATATGTGTATGTACACGCTTGCACGCTTGCTCGCTCTGCAGGGTAAAAGGATTTTACATCTATCTATCTATCTATCTATCTATCTATCTATCTATCTATCTATCTATCTATCTATCTATCTATCTATCTATCTATCTATCTATCTATCTATCTATCTATCTATCTATCTATCTATCTATCTATCTATCTATCTATCTATCTATCTATCTATCTATCTATCTATCTATCATCCATCTATCTATATGTCTGTCTGTCATCTGTCTTTTCACCTTAGTTTGGGTAATGTTCATATAAAGTGAAGATTCTGAATAGAATAGAATAGAATAGAATAAACTCTGTGACCACAAACATCTGTAGCTTACTAAAACCCTAGTAATAATGGCAGAAGAATTTGAAAGTCCCTAATTTTTTGTTGTATTCTGGTTTCGGTTTGACATCTAAACTTTCACCTCTCACCACTTTTTAGAATCTTCACACACACACACACACACACACACACACAGACACACACACACATTCATAGAGCCCCACAAACCACCTCTCTGTTTAGACAATAGCAGGATTTGGGAGATACAGGTGCACTCATGCAGATTTCACGCTCCTTCGGTCACAGAGGAGGAGTGTTGACCCCGGCCGAGCAGCGAGACACTGGGCTCGATTCAGCCGCGGCTCTAAAATATGAAACGCTCCGCTGTGTACAAGACCCCTCTGTCCTCTTCCTCTGTCTCTTCCCCCATTTCCTCTTCTGTCTCCTCTCTCTCCCTCTCTCTCTCTCTCTCTCTCTCTCTCTCTCTCTCTGTCTCTCAGTCTTTACAGTGGATTCAATTCGAAGCCATTACTCATGCAACTGACACAGGAATGTGTGCGGCTGGCATCGTTTCAGCTTTGCCTGGGGCAGAGCTGCAGGCCAAAACGCTCAATCCAAATCAATCTTGCTGCAGTTTTTAATTTGTCAGGCAGTTATAGTTGTCGTTAGCATGCAACTCGTTGTTTTGTTTTTTTTATTCCTTGTTTGTGAGCAGTTTTCCACAACAACCAGCGCAACAACGTGTAAAACCGACTCAAAATGACATGACAGTCGGCTGTCTCCAATAAACACGGTCGTATTGTAGTCGAGCTCAGCTGCCTGGTGGTGATTCAGCAGTTGCACTTGTTGTATATTAACCACAACAACCTAATGATGAAAGAAATGAAGTGCGGCAGAGGTTTTACCACTGGGGCGCAACGGCGTTTTGCCAAGATTCAGACAAACCAAAGGTCTTTGTAACACCAGACGCAAAACTCTTGTTTACTTCTTCTTCGTAACACAAATTGTCCCCTTCCCGAAAAGGACACGAGAGCCACATGCAATTTATTTAGGAAAGAGCCGAGCTGAATGGAAATAATGAATAATGAAAAGTGAATAATGCGACTATCCTTGTCTGACCTCAATGTGGAAGAAAAAGAAAGAAAGAAAGAAAGAAGGGAACTTGATGTTCAAATAGAGAGACAGCACCTTAATGCAGGTTAACCCAGCGGCTAAGTATGCTCTAAGAATAGATACTCATCTCAATAAATACTAGAGGCCATTGTGGGTGCGCCGCTTTTCACCTTGGCCCTGTTTCTATTGGCTCAGGTGTGCCAATCCCCTGGATCATACGAGCACAGGCCGGAGTCAGGAACCAAAGCAAGTCAGTGTTCAAAGCTACGCCTGATGCCTAAATCCCTCCCCTCCATTCACACCACAAATTGCTCCTCTTAAGTTATGACATTGTTATAATAATCCATGTATTCACTGTGACAAATGTTGTTTGAGTGTTTTGTTATCGTAGACACTTGTTTACTAGTGTTTCGGCGCTGATATTGTCAGGTGTTGAGCGCTTTGAGCCGAAAAAGAACAAAACCGAGCCACATGCATCAATAATTGGAATCCGTGGTCTCAGAAAGTGATAACACATGTTGGAAATGTCAAGGATAATTACTTCACGCCTCAGATGGAAAAGAACAATGAAGGTACCTCCCCACATTCAACGAAATACTTTGAGACTGAATCTCTAAACTGTTATGTGTCTGTTCTAATGTCTACAGTGGTGCTTTATAAGGTGATAACAGGTTAACTTTGTAAAAATACCCCCCTCCCCATGTAGCTAAAAGCTCATTTAGTACAGTTTACTTAACATTTTTCTATTAGCAATTAACTGATGACATATGTGAAAGACGTCATTAGTATTTACAAACCTTTAGAAAGCCCACCCCTGCAGTTTCTCTCAGCTACACGGTACTTTAGCACCTTTTTGGTACATCGTTTTACTGTCACAGTAAGTAGCTTTAACTCCAGAGTTCATTAAGTGCAAAGGAACCAATATATAAGATGTAGGTTTACCAGATACGTTTGTCCTTTTTGTTTGAGATCATGACTTCCAGCTTGATAACACGGTGAACTCATACATGTATTTCCTGGATCTGTATGTCTAATATTCTGTGTTTCGGCATTCAGAGAAGACACTGAAACCACTACTACTCCCACTCATCTTGCACTTGAGTTTGAGTGGAGTTTTGTCCTTTTCTCGTTTCTCACTTTCACGAAATACCGTTTCACCAAAAGATCACATCGCATTATGCCGGCAGTGGGAGTTTTAACTGTCACAGCAGTATCAGTTCGCCCGCTGCCACCATCGCCCTCTCAGATGCTCAGAAACCACACAAGTCCTCTGCCTGGCAGCTGCCAGACAAACGGCAAGTGATGTGACTGTGGCTTTGCAGTTTACCTACAAGCTCAACCCACCCCAGAGGTTTCTCAGTAGTAACGTGTGGCTCAGTGCAGAAATACTGATAGTTTCTCTTCCAGGATCTTCACTTTCGGGTAAATGTGTGTGCAATGATCACTAGGAAGAAGCTAGATAGGATCTAGACAGCCTAAATGATGTCTGTTTTCCCATCTGTGGTAGTGTGATCTCTGTCACCATAAATTCAGACCAATGATGGATGAACCTTAACCAATCTGTGTGGTAGCGGCAGCTATTATCCCGATATCCAGGCATAAAAAGAACCAGTGACCACAGGGAAGTGATTCATTTCTGTGTAGGCTAGTTCTCCTCATCATTTAACCCACAGGATAATGTTTGATTGTTTGATTTGAGCTGGTATGAAAAAAAGCCCACTAAATATATAAATATAGAAATCAAGTAAGTGGTGAAATAGATGATTGTTACTATGAAGGGCTTTGACTTAAATGATACATTTCCAGAGCTTCTTTCTGTCCCACTTCTCTGAACACACTTAAGTTTAGTATCAGAATCGCATCAGTATCGTATCGATATATGTTTCTAATTGTATTTTATTGTATCACATTATATACATGATACAACACAATATGACATCATATGGTCACATATGTCATATTCTATCGAATCATACAGTAACATTGTTCCATTCCATATGGGACACTACCATAGTGTATCATATCATATCATGTCATATCGTTTCATACTGTACTATACCGTGCTCTACTGTACCATACCATACCATATCATACAATATCATATTGTATCTTTAACATACAGGTCTCATAGCCATATGCATTGGTATTGTAACACAATAATTATATACATAATACCGGCCGGGGTATTACTTGTTATCCCATTCTTGAACTTGGTGGTTTATAACGTCACTATTTCCCAGAAAACCTGGAGTAATGTGAGTTTTAAGCGACACCTGCTTAGTAAAAGTCATAGTTCAGGACCAGTTCAGACTCCTCAGGCTGCAGGAGGTGCATGATTGCCTCCGTTCTCAGCAGAGCTGCTGCTTCGTGTTCTTCTGTCCATGCGCGGCAGTGTCCTCGACACACCTGGGAGTAATTTGTGAGCAATGTGGGCCCTGATGAATCCGGAACACAGATTTAGATTTAATAATCCAAATTGGAGGGATTACAGGAGTGGAAAGACAAGTGCGCCTCCTCGCCTGGCTTCACCCCACTTTTACTTTGACCCCCCTTCTGCCCGACTCTGCCATACCACCATCTTTATGATGATGATGATGATCATCATCATCATAGTTGTCCCTCCACTCCTCCCTCTCCCTACACACACTCTCCACTGACCCTGTGACCCCCTCCCCCACATCACTCACGGGTCATCAGTAAGAAGAAAGGGGGGATTTAACGGCTAACTTGGCCCGGGAAGGTCTTCGTGGAGGTGGGGGCGAGCACATCTCAGAGAATTCCAATCTTCAGCTGAAAACTCCCCCCCCCTCCTCTCCTCCTTCCACGTCCCACTGTGCCTTTCTGTTCCCACTGAGCTGCAGAGAGAGAAAACATCTCCGCTCCGTTATTTTTTTTTCTTTTGGGGGGAGGTGAGGGGGTTGATTATTGGGGCTGGGGAGCACGTCTGTCAGGAGTCCACTGATGGGGAACAGAAATGCCAACGTCTCGTAGACACGCGGCAAACAGCCTTTGGGGACGGGGAAATAACTTCAAGGAGCACAGCGGGGATCCACATTCACTGTCGTGGTTCGAGTTAGACGGGAACGCCAGCTCCACTTTCATGTGTCGCATGTACACCAGGATGGAAACGTTCTCAATCGCCATTTCTACTCTTGTTATTTCTTGTTTCAACTGATCCAACACATCCACAATATTGATCTAATAAGACACTGTAAACTCTTTGGGAAAATATTAATACACCCCCCCCCCCCCCCTCCCAACCCCCCCGCCCTCACTCTTTCACTCTCCCTCTCTCTCTCTTTCTCACGCAAACACACACATGATGAAGCAATTGTTTCCCAGTTTGCTTATCTTCTCCAGCTTCTTCGGGTCGGTTCGCGCCTTCGTTTGGCAGTTGGACGAGTTGTGGTCTTTTATTCCTTCCAGTTTTGGGAATTTTTTTTTTTCTTCTTCTTCTTTTGTCCCAATGATGAAACTATTATGTCTCCCATTGGCATCCAAAGTGTGTTGGCTGCGTCCCGAACAGAACATTGCCTGGCTTGTGCCCTCAAAAGCTAACCAATCACAGGACTCTCCACTGTCTGCTTTCTTTTTGTTTTTTCTCTCCCCTCCTCTCATTAAAAAACATTTTAATGACCTTTGAGTCTGCGTCCTCCCCTGATGGTTTTGTTCCAGCAGGCCTCTGAACCCCCCCCCCCCCCCCCCCCCCCCCCCTCGTGATGTAACGCCGCTTTGGTCCTGTGTGCACCTGGCAGCGGTGCCGATTAGGTGACGGGGTGGACGGCTCTAACTTTAGGTGTGAATTCACCCACGATGCTCTGCTGATGCACGTTTGGAGGTGGTGTGGGCTGCATTTGGCCACATGCTTTCAGTGGTCTGCCTGAGCAAGCTACACACACACACACACACACACACACACGCATACGCACGCACACACGTACACCCACAGCACGCTATTTGATTCCTATTTAGGTCAAGGAGGAAATGGAAATGATGTGCGTGTTTATTTACATACATATTTGGTCACTAGTGGGTGTGGTGTATTGTCGACAGGTTTGATGTATTTAGCTGCAAATTATTAAGCGTAAATAAGCATTGAGACATTTCACGTGGGAAAAAAAACACATCTGGCTTCATTCTGACGAGTGTCCGGAGCTTAAGAGCTCACTAAATTAACATATGATATTTTATTTGCTTAATCTGTTTGAGAAAAAAAAAGAAAGAAGAAATATTTGGAAAGTACATTGCGCTGTTTACAGAGCTATGTTAACCTAACCGTCTCCAGATACGAGAGTGGTATCAATTTTCTCCTCCTCTCGTCCAGAAGGTGACTAATCGTATTTCCAAAAACATATAAAAACCTTGGCGCACGCACAACAGTTTTCCCATTTACAGGGTGTGATGTGTCAGTGTTGCAGTGTAATCTGTGACCCGTCAGATTGTGCGACCTGATTACCAAACCCCGTGCCAGATTTTAAATCATCCCTTTCATTTGTTTTGCGACCCGTGAGATTTCGTGGAAGTACGGAATCATTTAGCCAAATATCATCAGGTGCCGTGTTAATATTTCTCCTCAGACAGGCCGACTTAATGCGATCCCAACTATCAACAGGCTACGAGCAGATTCCAGGATCTTTGTGGTCTCGGGCCAGAAATATTTCGGAACACCAGCCCCAGAGAAACCATATTTTTATGAACTTCTGCTGCGCAGACATGAGAGCGTTATCAGTCATCTCCTCGCAGTTCCCAGTTCGCCGAAGGAGTCGTCTCGCTCCACGCTTGAGACGCCTTTTGGCGAATCAACAAGTGGCTTTGCAATACTGGCTCGGCAAAATAAGGACCGGGAGGATGAAATTATGTTTTGTTGTCTAAGAAAAGAGACTAAAGGATTAAAGGATCAAGCAGGAAATCACAAATGCAATCCCTCCTTTTCTCTTAAGAACCTCCTATCACCCATTGAGAGGGAAAGTCATTGCAGGGGTATTTGTTCCTTCCAGGGCTCCTCAACCCACTGCTTCACTTCTGAGGCCGAGCTGGCAGCGTCGAGGCAGGGGGTTTAGCCTCCAGGCAGGGGGAAGAATTGAAAGAGGGACTTGTAGAATTATTCTAGCCTGATCAATAACGCTATTAAAGACTAATGCATTCAGTGGAGGCAGACTCAATTTGATTGTGAAGCTTTATTTGAACATGGCAGGAAGCAGCAGCAGCAGAAGCACATCAAAGGGAGGCTTTGTGAGGAGAGGACCAGATTAGGGCCTCTGACGCAAGGATGGACCCAGCCAAGAGGAGGCCATGAATACACACACACACACACACACATGCACACGC
The DNA here is from genome assembly GCA_029224185.1 of Karalla daura. NCBI lineage: Eukaryota > Metazoa > Chordata > Actinopteri > Chaetodontiformes > Leiognathidae > Karalla > Karalla daura. The sequence goes on from CM055199.1 coordinate 19,048,083, forward strand.
AGAGCCATGCATGCACGCACACACACACACATCAGTGAAAACTGCACAGGCCAACACACTGCAAAGGCATTCAATCTAATTCCACATTTTCCGTTCGCTCTCACTGGATGTCTACACGCAGACCCACGCGGAGGCATGTGTGTGTGTGTGTGTGTGTGTGTGTGTGTGTGCGCACACGCGCGTGTGCACAGTCAAGTGCGCGCAGATGCACACAAATGCCCGAGTTTAATTTCATACTGATTATTTAAAATTTATGTAATGGACTAATGAAATCACTCTGTTAGGGGGAATGCTTCAACATTTTGGGACACACACTGATGAGAAGATGAGATGAGGAGATTGGTGCCATTTGCGAACCTGTCTGTTACATGGAGCTACAAGTAGCAGCTGGATATCTCAACTCGCACAAACCTCCCTTTGTTTCCCGACACCCATTTCTCCGACATAGCGCTATTCCCTGGAGAAGTCTGAAACGAGCACCAGTAACATCATTTGTTCAGGAAAATGTTTTGCTGGGTTTGACACACAGCCACATTTATAAACACAGTTGAAGGACAGCTTTTCAGACTTTAAAATGTGATTTGAAGCCGCGGTTCCCAAATATTTTGTCTTAGGACCATATGTCTGTGTTGGGATGTGATCAAAGAGTGATGTTCTCCCCTCAGACTGGTTTATTAGAATAGTCTGTAGAGTGGAAGACAGCCCGCTATTTAATCTGCAGTCACAGAAATCTTTTTTTTTTTCCCTCTTATTTCCTGTTTGGTCATCATCTGAGCAGGGTCACTGACAAAAGAGATTACTGTTGTTGACAAATGTCATGAGAAAGACCAAAAGTGACATTACGCCAGACCTCAAATCTTTTCTCATAATGAGGATCTTTAAGACCTCGTTTCGAGTTGCTAAAATACTCAGTAAGTGCCCGAAACTGCAGGGCATTGTGCTTTTTAAGAAACCTCACACAAACAAGAGAGTTATGGACAGATTTGGACTAGTTTCAACTTGGGTTTAGATGCCGTGTTTGGTGCTGAGTACTCTCCATGTGTGGTTAGTGGACTGTACCCTTGCTCATGTTTGTGAAATGCAATGTATGAGACTTCAGTGTTCGCAGAGAATAGCTGACATTCAGATTAATTCACTGGGTATTTTGGGGCTGTTGTGGCATTTTGTGGACTTCACTGCGACCCGCACGTCCGCACACTTCCCCTTCTTCCAAACATGAGGTAAATTTTGTGAGAAGTGTTGAAACAACAAGAAAAGATTTCACATTTAGACGGTACAGTGAATCAGAGAGAGTTGCCACATAACGTTGTCTACCTCCAGCGGATTAGTAGTATGAGCCGTCTAAACAGTCGGGGATTACATCAATGTAAAACAAGGCAGATGCGGTTACTCGATTTGCATCCGTCGTACAAACGAAACAGTGTAGCCGAGTTACAAAAAAAACGTCTATACAGCACCTGGCTGTACTAAAAATAACAACCCCGCTCATCTTCACAAAGTAGGTTAACGTGGAGAGGAGTGAAAACAGGAATATTCCCCAAAAACAAAACAGAAACAACCCACGCTCCCACCCTCCCCTCCCCTCCTGCTCGCCCTCCACCCCCACCACCTCCTCCTTTTACGATGCCCTGCTTCCTAATAAACTTTTGTGGTGTTTGGAATCCATTAGGAGCAATATCCCACTTCTCAAAACATCCTGGCTCATTCTTGGGCAGGGGGGGAGTGGAGCGAGGGAGACGAGGGGAGGGCCTCAAATTTCCATTTCTATTGAAGGCAGATTGAGGATTGGGGGCGGGGGGGTTGAGAGGGAAGAGCAGGGCTGCGAGGACGCTCAGCGTACAGTCCGATGGTAAAAAGAAAGAATGTCATAGAGTATCTCAAAGGGAAGGAGGGAGGTTGGGAGGGGGGGACGCACACGCTGATAACAAAATATGCACAAGAGAAGAGGTAATATGGTGAAATAGCAGAGTTTTAAAGGGAAGATCGAGCCTCTCAATTAGCCTGTTACACCGCTGTAAAGAGGCAAACTGGGAGAACGTATATCAAACACTGAGAGTTCGATGTAGTACAGGATCACTCCAGGCTCTTCACATGTGTGTTAAACGTCCTGGAAAGGATCAAGGCGGCTCGCGTGCTACAAGACAGACGCTTGAATCGCTTCGACACCGAACTGTCAGAAGTTTTTAAGAACCGGAGTTGAAGCTAACGGGAGCCACATGAAACAATGAAATGTTCTTCAAATAAAACAAATGAACCATGTAGGTGTTGAATCAGTCCTTCAGTTAGAGGCCGTAAATCTGTATTGCACCCGATAGCCCAGGAACGTTTGTCCTTTCAGGGTTTGGGGTTTGTTGTTGTGTTTCTCAGTAAAAGGACAATGAAAAGTGTCTGATTTCATTCCTCGTGGGACGGCAGCTTTAATCAGTACAAAAACAAGATATAAGTACAAACCCAAAGCCAAGGTCTGTGCTCTTAGTACCACGTTTGAGGATGTGAGAACGTATGCTTCAATGCACTTTTACTTTCTATTCTCCCCTTAACAATCCGCCTCTCGCTGTCCACTCACTGTACACCTCCACCTTTAAAATGCACAGGTATTGTCGCGGGCGCTTTTTTACCCATACGTATTCCCACCGTATCAGTTCGAGCCGGGTGTTATCCAGCTCCAAACAAGCCTTTAATCCAATTCAGATAGCAGGCACTCAAGTGTCGCAACAATTGTTCCCACAGTGTGAAAGTAAGCCACTATCTGAAAAACACAAGAGCTGCAAGACAAATGTGTGGCGGAGAGCCAGCGGTGGGAGGTACAGGAGCGAGGTGGAGGGGGGGGGGGCTGAGATTACAGACAAAGCAGGAGTAAACAGTGCCTTCAGATAAAAAACACTGCCGGGTACTTTTAACAATAGTTCTTTCCTGGCAGGGAGCGACAACAAAGCGCCTTCCTGTGAGCGCGCCCCCCTCGCATGCGCCCTCACTTCCTGTGTACGCTCAGACATGTGGCGCACGGCGGACGGGTCAGCGCTGACCGGCCCGGCGGAGCCGCCGACCTCCGACCCCGGGGCCCGGCGCTCTCACACCATCCTCCAGTCACAGGGAAACATGGCGGCCCGCCTCGAGGAGAGGGATCAAAAGTAAAAGTATTCTGCAGTGAAAATCCCCCCCCCCCCCTCGACCCAGCCCCCCCTCCTCCTTCTTTGACTGATGTATTATGATATCACTCCATCTCCGAGAAGTCGAGTTTATATAATGCCGAAATGTTTTTCTAATTACGCTGCGGTGACAGACGTAATCGTTGTTGGGATTGAGCCGAGAAGCAAAGTTTTAGTTTTAGGTAAATGAAGCGTTGCATTTACATTAAAGTGAATGGGGGAAGTACAAAGTGCAGGACTTTGACCTCACATGTCTTGAACTTGAAGAAAAGTCACTGCAAACTTTTTTTCTTTGCATGAAACCAGGCCACAATCTGCCCCCGGTGCCTAAAATAACACAGCGTGGTTTAATCGATCGCACTGCGCTGTGTTTTATCAGCTTGTCAGACGTTTTTTTGGTTTTTTTTCTCTCTGTATCTCTAATCTTAATTCCAAATAGTAATACTAGAAGTGAAAGTAACTAGAGCTGTCAGATAAATATTGTGAAATGAAATGTACAATATTTGTCTGAAACGCACTAAGTAGCGTGAAATGGAAGTGCAGAAGTTAAACACGAGCGCCTCGAAATTGTACTTAAGCACATGTAACTTTCCACAGCTGGAAAACAGACGCAGAATCCCCGAAGACATCTATATCATTGGAAATTGTCTCCTTTCCCTCTCCCACTCACTGAGTCTTGCTTTACACGGCTGCTTCAGAACAGCACAAACATCTCAAGGGGCAAACAACTATCAGGAGAAGGAGTTACAGTTCAAACTGATTCATTATGTTTGTCTTGCTTTTCTAAGTTCTGGCAACCAACTCTCAGCTGAGGGGGGAGGAAAAAAAAAAGCATATTTCTGGATGGCACATCTCTATGGACACCAGAGAGCCTCTTTCCTTCTAAATCATGACTATAAATGACGTTTGTGTGCTTCGTGCTTTTATGATTTCGGCCGGGGAGGGGGCTGAGGATCATAAAAAGAAAAGAGAAAAGGAGAACACAGGGATTGTGGGTAATTACGGCACGGAGTGGTAGGAGAGGGAGCGTTTGGGAAAGACTCGGGGGCCAGATGTGTGAGGAATGTTCTGGCTGCTGCAGCGTGCAGAGAGGTGGGTGGATGGCCGGGTTGGGTGGGGAGGGCTGGGGGTGGGGGGGTGGAGGAGTGGGGGGAGTGAAGACCAGGCAAATAACACAGCCTGCAGATCGTTAAAGAGCTGTCAGGCCTCCAGCGCTCTACTGTGTCTTTCACATCAGCTCCAGCCTCACCTCTCTGCTGCTCAGAGAGCTGAGGAACAAAAAGCACACTTAGCGCTCTTGACTCGAGTGCGAGCACTTAAAACTGGTACTAACTCATACAACTTTCTGAAAGAAGAGAAATACTATGTTTTTGGGGTTTTTTTTTAAGCCAGTCTAGAAATGTGGCTGTGCAACAACTGAACAGATTAAGACGAAATCGTCGACATTCATGAGTCGTGATTCACTTTTATTTCCATGTAGTCGTTCGAGAAATTTGACTTGGTTTTCGGTGCAATTGATCCGAATAAGCTCGGGATGATTTAACTGGACAACTGGAATTAATATGGACACAAAATATGCACAACATACACAAAGTGTGTGTGCAGAACTGTGCAAGCATGATAGCGATGATACATTTCGAGCGTAACTCAAAAGATATGTCCTATCGTAGTAATGGAAATCTTCCATCCATCCATTATCAGACCTGTTTTGTACTTTGCAGAAGTTTGGTGGAGCCTAGTGTGTAGACGCTGGACAGGACCAGGCCATCACATGACACACACACATGCACACTCACACTCACACACCTAAGGGCAATTTAGAGTCTCCAATCGACCCAAACATAAATGTTTTTGGACCGTGGGAGGAAATTGGAGGACACAGCAATAGCCCTCTGGTCCGACCAGGACAGCAGGCAACGGCACTGTTTCGCCGAGACGATCCCAAAAAAAAAGAGAAAAACTTCTATGGTGAAGTAGTTTTTCACTCACAGGGGATGCTTTTCTGAAGGCGGAGTACTTTATACTTTACAAAAACACAATGCCAATTCATACAACTGTTGAAAGAGGAATACTGTGTTTTTCAGGCGTTCCAGAAGTCTAGTGTAACAAGTGAACAGATCCTGAAACCACCACTCTGATGCGATGTTTTTATTAGGTAGTGAGAGCAGGATTTTATGATTTTGTGCTGAGGTTCTTAAACCATTTCATTTGTCCTCACCTAGAAATATCTCTCAAATGTAAATATGTTGCATATTGTACAATATATCACTCACAGGGGACACTTACTACAAGTTATTTTACTTTATGAGCACTTTAAACTGTACTATGCCCCTTTAATACCAATTTATACAACTTTTGAAAGTGAAATACTGTGTTTTTCTAGAATTCTACTGCAACAAGTGAACAGATCCTAGTGTCCTTAGATACTGAAAGCAGGATTTTATAACTTTTTGCAATAGTCCTCACCTAGAAATGTCCTTCATAAGTAATATAGCGATCAGAGACTGTTACATACTGTAGTAATGTTTCGCTCACAGGGGCCAGTTTCCTGCAGGCGGAGTACTTTTTTACTCTTGATACTTTAAGCACATCTGCTTGCTAATACATCTGTACATCTCCTTAAGTAGGATTGCGGTACTTTTTTTTTCTTTCTTTACTCCGGTAAATCATCCGAATACCTCCTCCACCGCTGCAGACAGCTGCACCACCACAGCCAGTCCTCCTCGATCCACGCCGAGCCGCAAGAGGCCTGGCCCGGGCATCCGCGCAGGCTACCCACAATGCACCTGAACAGCTCAACCTGCGTCACAGCCAGATAGGCCCTGGAGGGAGAGAAAGAAAGAAAGAAAAAAAGAAAAACACACACCCTCCATCTGCTTCTCATCATTCTCATCCATACCCCCCCCCTCACCTCCTCCTCCTCCTCCACCCTCTGTCGTACAGACTCTCTCCCTCTCTCTCTCCTCTCTCTCTCTCTCTCTCTCTCTCTCTCTCTCTCTCTCTCTCTCTCTCTCTGTTTCATGGTCTGGCTCGGCCGACTCATCCAAGCCTCGGCCGCAGCCTCTGGTGCTGTGGCGTGGATAAATAGGCCACAACAGCTGGGTCTAACTCCTGACCAGGACCACCCCTCCAGACCTGACCGACAACACTCCCTTTCCTTCCCCACCAACAACACCTCCTCCTCCTCCTCCTCCTCCTCCTCCTCCTCCTCCTCTTCTCTCCTGGTCTGCGTCCACATGAGCCCAGAGACCGTTTTCTCCATTACTGGCTTTGTTTGCGTAATGATTTATTTGGGTGTGGATGGCTTTTTTATTCCTTGAAATTCATTACCCGAGTTTTGATAAACGAGCAGGCAACTTGCTTAGTCTGAGCTCGTAAAGGGTTTGTTTACAGTTGCGGAGTTTTACGGGACAGGGAGGGAAAAGAGGAAAAAAAAATCCAGGTTTTGAGTTATGACAGCTCTACAAAAATCTATTTTCCATGTTCCTACTCATGCGCTTCAGGGCCATACACAAATATACCCGAAACGTACATGGTTCAAATAAATTCCTGATTGCGCCTTTAAGTTGAGAGCGTGTTGTTTGTTCAGCTGCTGAGGGCCTCGGAGAGAAACCCGGGGAGGCCGCGGAGAATTCATACCTTCCATTCATCACAGAGGAGAGGCAGCGGGGAGGAGGGGGGGAGGATGTGGAGGGCTGGAGAGAGAGAGGGGGTGGGGGGGTAGAAAGAGCGAGGAAATGAAGAGACAAGAGTGTGTGTTTTTTTTTCTGCTCTGCTGAGTAAGGAGAGAGGTAAGCTCAGCTTTCTGACAGCTGGGCTGTGAAACCTCTGCTCCACACTGATTGACTGCTCAGACCTCATTCATGTCCCCGCTCCCAAATGAGTCACCTCAGACGCTTTGGGGTGATTCCAGCTCACTCTGTGTGTGTGTGTGTGTGTGTGTGTGTATCTGTGTGTGCGTGCCCTTATTGTTTGTTTTTATTGGCCTGATACACATTGTAGACTCGAGAAAAGTTTGGTTCCAGTAACCGAATTGAAACTGGGAATTTCACTCGCTTATCCGAGAGTCGACGTCGCTCTCAGGAAACGGGGGGCTGTGTAAAAATGCAGGATTTCGACGTTGGCCTCCGTTCAATCCGTGAGCTCGGATCTGAATCGTGTCGGCTCCACCCTCACAGGATGTTGACCTGGAATTTGAGTTGGAATGACAGGAAGAGGAATTAAACCCACTGCAATTCAAAGAAATTCCACTGAGTCACACAACAAAGAGAAGCTATTACATCTGATGCATTTGTTTGTGAGTTTAGGCAAAAGTCTAATTGAATCTCATTTGTAAGCAGCTCTTTGTACCAAATTCTTTTCATTAATTTCTTTGAAGTACATCAGATCAATAATGTATAATAAGAGTCATTATAACAACAGAACTTGACTGGGAGATCGATTAGCTTAACTCAGTTTAGCGCAAAAGCTAAGAGAGCAGAGAGAAGCATTTGTCCCAAATGCACAAAACGCTAATATCGAAACATCTAAAAACAAAAAAAAGGTGATGGAAACGTTTACATTTTGGGAAAAAAAAGCTCAAATATATAGAAAACTATATAAAAACTTTGCAGAAAACACTTTTTTTTAACATTTCTACGTCATCAGACATGACATAGGGGTCACATGACCATGATTCACTGACCGTAGTTCCACAACCATGCAAATGTAAAATGTTTTGAGCGTCCATCCCAGGAACGAGACTTTAACAACACTAACAGCTCATATGCAAAACACCCTTCAAAAGACGCACCTGCAATCAGCCACAGGTATGTTTAGGTGAAGTGTAATGGAAAAACAATTATTTGACCAAAGCTTAAAGGAAAATACACGTGTCGATCCTCTCTGAGCTCACTAATAATCCTACTAGAGCCGAGGCTGTTAATTTATACAAACACATAGATCCAAAAATGATACTTTGAGGTTTAAGGAGGAGTTATATGCTCGCAGGCCAAGACTCCAGTCCTGGCCTCAGCTTGAGGTTTCCAGGCAAGCAGCACGTACGCACTACTACTACTACCACTACTACTACTACTACTACTACTACTACTACTACTACTACTACTACTACTACTACTACCACTACTACTACTACTACTACTACCACTGCTACTACTACTACTACTACTACTACTACTACTACTACCACTACTACTACTACTACTACTACCACTGCTACTACTACTACTACTACTACTACTACTACTACCACGACTACTACTACTACTACTACTACTACTACTACTACAACTACTACTACTACTACTACTACTACTCCACTCTTAATTTCCTCCACAGTGTATAGTTACAGTACATAAAGGTGTCAAGTGAAGAAATGAATTAATGTCATTTGTCATAGAGCATTAATTGCATTTTCTGGACCGTTTAAAATCTATGTTGCTCGTATCCATGTTATTAGCGGGTCCAGACTCATTACTGCCCTTATAAGTCTATCAGTCTAAAGTGGAAGTATTTGAAGAACAAATACTTGTCTCTCTACATTCATATGATTGAGAGAAAACACTAAGAATGAGGAAAAAGATTCCCAAGACCATTGTGTCATCTTTCATGGTGTGTCATCAGCCATTTGATGATCTGTATTAATCTATAAAAGACCAGATAATAATGTTAAAAAAGACTCCTTTCAAATTCCCATGACAAATTATCCCACTCCGTTCTCAAATCTGAGAAGGTGGAAATCTTTTCTCTTCTCCTCTTAATCTCATTCGCCTAATCGAACTAGTCTCGACTAACACTAACTCCATCTTAAATGTTACGTAAGATGTTTGTCAGGCTGCGCCAGAATCAGAAACCCTGTGAGTCATGAAGTCGTGTTAATGTGAAGACACACACACACACACACACACACACACACACACACACACACACACACACACACACACACAGACCATCTGGGCTCTGATGGGAATCATTCCGTCTTCCAGTCACTGAGGTCTTCTTCTTCTTCTTCTTTTTCTTCTTCTTCTTCTTCTTCGTATCTCTCGCAGCTGTCGTTGAGGCAAAGTAGTCATGACACGTTACGGTCCGTTGGGAGCAGAACGTTCCAAATATAAAATGTGAATATGTGGGTAGTCTTAGGGAGGGCTACTTCTCAGATGTGTTCTCGACTACTGATAACGAAACTCACGCCTTTGAATGTAATTCGTAACATACTCCCTTATGTTACTCAGAGTGAGTAACGTAATCTAAATCTTACAAGAGCATGAATGTGTGGAATTCCTGGAAATGGTGAACGTTTTTTCTAGTGTCACCTTGTCTGGAGTGAACATGCATGTAAACTGTCACAGAGTCTGTTCATTCCAGCAGAGTAAATATATCCTGATTACCATCTTTTTAACTGTATCGGAACAACGACTGTGACGTGTCCGGGGTGTATTCCCTGCCCAAGAGGGTACGAGGGTACAGTCGCTCATATTTTGTATTCTCAAAGCCTGGGTTTGCCTCCCAGTTTAGGGTTAAGCTTAAAACGCACAGTGTGACTGAGTGCTGTGGTTGTGTCCGTGTGACGGCTCCACAGACTGAGGAAGTGGGAGCGGAGTGACAGTCAGACACGGTCACATCCAGGGCCAAGCCGGAGACCCTTGGTTCATCCTGTTGTTACTCACTGCAGTTGCACCAGTGCCCGCTGCACAAATGTGCCATCAGCACTTCTCACTTCCTCCAAAAACGGCCCGAAAAACATGGCTGCATGGCTGACTTCAGATCAGGAAGAGCACCGCCGCTGCGGTCAAGGAGTAATCCCAACCACGTGAACCACGCTGTGCCCAGAACAGCTGTGAACCCTGCTGATTCAACATAATACTAACGCTGTGGAAGGGAATTTTTTTGCCGTTTTACCATGTTTGGAGTAAAATATTTTGACATAATCACATTTGCTATCATACCAGAGCCCCGTCGGAGCCGCGCTGAGGCCTGGGCCCGAGGAACTGGGACAGGAAAAATAAGGAAAGGGCGGGAAAAAAAAAAACCCACACGGAGAGGTTGTTTTGAGAGCCCCAATCGTTTATTACCCTCGATTTTCAGGGGCTGAAATTTCAGCCTCGCTGTGAGGAGAAACTCGAACCAGCGGCCCAGCTGTCTGCAGCCTGCCAGATTCAAGAAAATCTCCGCCGCACACGTTCTTCCCAAAAACCCACGCTCCCACCCTTTCCCCCTCCTGTCTCGCCTCTCCCACAGCCAGGTAATCAATGGGAAACGCACACCCCCAAAAATACGGTGGGGCCGCTCTAGAGAGGAGAGGAGAGGAGGGGTGGGGAGGGGGTTCAGGACGAGCTGTTGTGACATGCAGGCGCTACAAACAAATCTGTCACTTGGCTGGGAAGCGGTGTTCCCAGTTGTATGTTTTATGTTCCTCAGCTTGTTCTCACTGCGCGGCTAGAAAACACCGATACCGGGTCAAACTCTGTCAAGCGTTTGAAACAACAAGCGGGGATAGAGAGGAGGCGTCCCGCTGAGTCCTGGAAGGTTATAAATGTGTTTCCCGGCCCCGTTGCTCGGACTTTTAGTACATGCAAAAAGAAAAAACAAAACAGATTCCTGATGGATGGAGTCTTAGCCTGAACACAAATATGCAATAAAAAAAATTTGCACAATTGAGAGTTTGGAAGAGATCAGAGGCTCTACTGAGGGGTGGAGGCCGAATGCGGACGTGCAGAAATAGATGGATTTTCAAATTTGATGCAGCAGTTTAATAAGGTCTAATAAGGTCTATGATTTGAAAACTTTTTTTTTTTTTGCACAACTTTCTGTTTGTGGAGGGATCATCTGTCCCCATAACCCAATCAGGATTCATCCCTGAACGTATTACAGGTTCAGATCAGGTCAATGTCTCGTCATTTGATAAAGAGCTAAACTGGTCTGTCTGTTATCTCACTGGTTTTGTACTTTGATGGTCTGCAGCAGAATATATCCAGCTCTCATAGAGCGAGGGCATGGAAAACAACCTGGACCGGGTCACCAGTCGATCACAAGACACACAGACACAAACTATTTACCCTCAAATCGATGTTAACATAAATGTTTTTAGAGGAAGCTGGAGAACCTGGAGAAAACTCACACAGACACAGGGAGAACATGCAGAAAGGGTCTGAGTCTGACCCGGATTTGAACCAGGGATCCCACCGACCCACAGCGTCGTGCCTGCAAAACAGGTCACGATTCAGAAATTATTCTGCAGAAGCTATTTGAGTAATAAAAGCCCTTTCTTTTCCTCTCTTTTCTCAGTGTGTGTGTGCACAGTTTGAAGAGTTACTTTCTGTGCTTTTGTTTCAAAGTGATCACCATCTGCTGGTCCAGACGCTCTCCCCTTTCTCCTCTGTATCTGGCACAGCGGGGAGAGAGAAGGCCACTCCGACCGCACAGTGACTCATTATCAATGCGCCTGTCACACACAGGGAATTAGTAACCTTGGGCACCGGACAATGAGGAGTTGTCTAAACTCGCTTGTCTTATCAGGCTCCTCTGGCAGTCGGCCTGTATCTGGGACACTTATCAACAGGTCTCCTCAGGCAAACTCTCCCACAGTCTCCCTCCGACTTCTCCTTGCTCCTTTTGAGCTGGGGGGGGGGGGGGGGGGGGGGGGGGGGGGGGCACGTCCATGGCAACTAATGGCCCCGGCTTTGATCTGGGAAAACTGTAACTCATGGTACAGTAGGCTCATTTTTATCAACGCAGACAGATGTACTCAGAACCCCACCCGAACGCACTTAAGAGTCGTTTTCATTTGCTGGTGAAATTCTTGTGCTTGTGGACTTTGGTCGAGCCGCTTTGAGTCCACAACATAAATCTGAATGTTGACAAATCTACAGTATGTATGAAGCTCATCGAAATACAAAAGCATTGATTAGGAGTTAATCTGACGAGGTTTCAGTGCATTTTTCACTTTATTGGAGCTCTGTTCTGGTCTCTGCTAAATGAACTATGTGCATCAAGGATGTATCTGTACTGCACTCTCTGTGCTTTCTATTTCATTTCATCTCTGATGTCTTACACAAGAGCAAGGAAGTGAGCACCTCGCTCACCTCAAATCATGATTTCAGTGTGACGAGTGAAAATCCGAGTGAAACTGTTTACAAAGTCAGTCCAGGAAGGGTGAGGCACAATGGAAACATTCAGCCTTCAAAATGATGCATAAATGCAAACTAGCATGATGCACGATGCTGTTTGTTTTCGCTGTTGTATTATGAACTTATTTCTTGTGATTGATGTCGATTAAAGCCAGAACATACCTATTAATCAGAAGTATCACAGGATTATTTTTTCTGCTGTGTTTGCAGATATTGTCAGTGAGGCCATAAGAAAACTATGATAATAAGTGCCTTTACTTTTTCTACTTGAAGTGAATTAAAAAAACAAGTAATTACTTAGATAAGGTGGTCAGTGTGGTACTTATTTTACTAGAGTACATTGTTCTGTGGTTATTTGGACTTTAACTTAAACGCAGAGTTTGAGGACTTGGTCCGTCACCGACCTCAACCACATTACTGCATTGTGTACATGCATGGACGTTGCAAAACACATTCCTGGCCATGGTTTCATGGTGTTCCACAACTGGCACTGAAATGCAGTGATGTGAAAATAAAGGAAGGAAAGACGAATAGTGCTGATGAAAACAAGAATGTGAGGGATTCAAAACATTAAAAAAATGCTTTGCAAACATTTTATGAGAAAAGAAATACATTCATCATCCTCGTTAGGCCTCGGAGAGGAACGTACACTTGGAAAGAAGCATACATTCTGTGTCCGTTTTATTAGGTACACCTGTGCAGCCTAATGCAATTCAATTCCACTTTTCTGCCATAAAGCCGGTTTTTATGATGCCTGTAATGTTCAGCACTGTCATGGAGGTGCTAATGAAAATACAGGTTTAAGCGCTGAGCTCATAGTGAGGCAGCCTGGCTTGCACTGTAGACAAAGGCCTTTATTTTCTCCATTTCTCCATTTATCTCCAATGTAACATAAATGCTGTCTGTACAGAATCATCATTAGCTAATCTACACAGCTAGCTAGCTAGCTAGCTGGCTAACTGGCTAACTAGCTACTGTAGTTAGTTGGTGAGCCAGACAATCACTTAGTAGAATGTTATAAATAGCTAGCTAGATAGATAAACAGTTTGCTAGATGTGTGGTTTTTGATCATTAATTAGCCATTTGTTAGCTTGCTAGCTAAACCAATGACAGATAGATATACCTACTGTATGTAAGCAACACCAGCCTGAGTATTACCTGGGATTGAACCTAAAACAAGTTTGATGGTTTTGCACGTCACATACTGTATGTTTGACTTTGTTAGTCTGCACTAGGATTCATAATAAGTAGCTGAGTGTGCTGTGAAACATGAGGGCATTTTTGTTTTTGCCTTAAACCAAGGCTTTGCCTCTAGTTTAAGCACACAATAACATTACCGGAATATAATCAAAACTGCGGTAGTTAATTGGACTCTAATCTCCTCTAAATTATTGTTTTCATTCCCTTAATCTAGTTTTTGATTTGACACGGGGGACCAACTTGTAATGACTTTAAAAACATAAGTTACACTCAGCAGCTGTGGGCCTCGGCTACCTGGATCATGATGATGATGTTGTTTTGGAAATCGATGGTGGTGGTGGTGGGCGATCAACAAGTGCCAGAGCAGCGTGGGCGGAGGAGGGCACAGGGGAGGAGGAACGGGGTTCACAGGCCAGCAGATGTTTCAGCTTTTGGGTTTTGGCTCGAAAAGGGCAATTAAGAGCTGCTCTTAATGAGGCTGGCAGTCACCCCATAAACTGTCTGGTTCGCTGAAAGAGTTGCTCATTAGACGGAGCTGCCCAGAAAAACTCCCACCTCCTCCTCCTCCTCCTCCTCCTCCTCCTCCTCCACCACCCATCACCTCCACCCTCACTGGAACAGGAAGTGATGGATCAGACATGTGAAAAGTTGTATGCGAGCATTCAGGAGAGTTACTTTATGTTATGTCTGGCTTGGTTGACATCGAATCCTGAGCATGTGTGTGTGTGTGAATGTGTGTGTGTGTGTTTGTGTGTGTGTGTTTGAATGTGTGCCCTTGTATGCTGGGGATGTTTGTTGTGCGCCACGCTAAGTGTGGTAATGAAGCAGATTTTCCATGAGGTAGCTCGCTGTGTACCTCCATCATTAAAGCCCAGAACAGCCAACTGAGCATTACTGATGAGAATGGCGACATTAAAATACCAAAATACGACCAAAATAGACCCCGCTACGACCCGCAGATCCTGTTTTCTCATTTTTCCCACCCTCAGTTTCTATGAACCATACATTTCTAATCTGGCCAACAAAGAATCGAGAAGCACAGCAGAGACATGACGCTGATTTTCTTTCCTCCCAAAGTTACTGTTTCTGATTAACGTACATCACATTATTTTAGCGTTCATAAAATATAACATATTGGTTTGGATTATTCACGGTATCGAGGTCCCTGGTTCATATCCCAGTCAGACCGAAGGCCTTTCCAAGCAGACTTTGTATGTTCTGTGTGGGTTTTCTGCGGTTACTCCATTTTCCTCCTGAAATCATTATGTTTAGGCTAATTGGAGACTGTAAACTGCCCCTAGGTGTAAGTGTGAGAGTGAATGGTGTGTGTGTGTGTCCTGTGATGGACTGGTGAGCTGGATATATTCCTTGCAGACCGACCACAACACAGATTTTGGCACAGAGCAGGTAAGATAATGGATAAACCACCCAACAGTATGAATGATTAGGTGTGAAATGGTTTCAGCTTCTCAAAAGGATTTTTCTACGGTTTGAATTACACGTAACTTTATATCTAGCGGTCAGACCATACAATCGATTGGAAGGTGCGCTTTTTGGCTCAAAGTGATAGTGAGAGCGAACTTCGGCTCACACATTTGTTCACAAGTTATGATACTTGCTTTCCATAAAGTACCAGTGTAAATGCCGTACCTTTAAGGTGTGTCCCTGCAGGTGTATCTCTCGGCGCTTTTACCTAAAAGGCTCAAACTGGAGAGGATTCTCCTCTCTCACGCTATCTGGGCCCTGCCTGTCCCTGGACCTGTCTGGCATGGGGAGCGCTTGGCACAACGCTCCCTATTGAGTCCTGACAAAAACTAGGTCATTTGCAAAGCTCTTGCTGGACAGGCGCAGTGGAAAGAAAATAAACCGAGAGATGAATGGAGCTCGACTGGAGGTGGACGAGCTTCCTGCGAGGGCTGCGGGGGGAAGCCGACAGGGAGGTTAAGAAAATAAAAAGTTGTGATAATGTTTTGCCGTGTCTGCCATTTGCTGTAGCTGCGGAGGTAATCACGTCTCTGACATAGAGTTTAAATCTTCTTTTCACTCTTTTGCAGCCTCACGTGCAGTATGGCTTTCAAAGTCACCTCCTGGTGGGTTCAATAACATTTATCGTATCTTATAAATCTTATAAATCATGCAGGAATTCCACATCCCCATATCTCTTTCATAATGTGTCCCCCCCCTCTCCCCTCACCTCCCTTTATCTCCACATACCCTGCAAACAGGCTCTGGGTAATGTCTGATAGCAATTAGGCTTCTAAGGGTTTTATAAACAAGTCAATCACGACACATATGACCTGTTGTTCACATCGCGCTGAAGCCCAGAACAAGTTTGTGTCGCACATGTTGTTGTCATCAGCGCGAGAAGAGAGAGGCTTCTAGAAATCTCTGGCGGAAACCGTGCGTGCAGGAAGTGAGAATAGAAATGCTCACACGAGAGACAGGAAATCAGGTGACGACGAGGGGGAGGAAGAAAAAAAAAACAATAAAACTCTCGAGTTACAGTAGAAATAGATTCTGGCTCGCGGAGAGTTCATTAGTGCCAAGCTAAACGGCACACAAAATGCTCATGCTCACACTTGAAGGAGCCGTGTTTCTCTCGGCGAGGAAGAAAAAAAAATACTGAAGTTCTCAGTCAACGGTCCATAGAGTTATGGAATCGATCCCTGCCCCCACATCCTCCCTCCGCCCGGAGCCCGAGGCGTATGTCTGCCAGATGTCCAGAACGTAGAGGGGGGATATGAAAGGGCTGACGGCTGCCAGAGGTGTCTTATATTGGCGGAATTATTATCCTAATGATATAACATAACACATGCCGTCAGTCCCTCCAGGAGCAACAGTCCCCGATCTATATTAGAGCCACGTCCCTTTTCATTTGAGCTGACCTTTCTGGAAAATCAGGAGGAGGAAGATGGCTACGAAGATTTTCCTTTTTCCGTGCAGGACTACTAATCCACCACTGGTTTGTACCTGCAAGTGCAAAAAAAAGGAAAAGATCAAATCATTGTGTAATTATTCTGCAGAGAAAGTATTTACAGAAAGAAAGCCTGTGTGCGTGTGTGTGTGTGTGTGTGTGTGTGTGTGTGTGTGTGTGTGTGTGTGTGAGAATGTGAAATCCTCACGTTTAACCCGACCTGATATGGTCGGCTGGTGTGGAGAGCATAACACAGCTGTGCACGTACAGTTGTGCACATTCATAAAGCCTCATGTGGCTGTAAACAGATGGACGGAGGTTTGCGAGCCAGACCTTAAAGGAGCTGAATCAAAGTTGCACGTTGTATATCACACGTAGGCTAACGCTGAATGGTTTCAGCTGTGAATGGGAGTTTTCTTAGTGGCAACCGTCTCATTGGCTCTCAAATCAGTGCTCTCAGCTCATAATTTCAATCAGGCATTTGTCTGATATTTCCCCAATGAGGAAATATGCCTGAGCCTCAGGAAAAGGCTCCTTAAGTTCTAGCTGAGCTCCTGCTTATGTATCCAGCGCGAGCTGAAAAAGCTCGCAGATATAATTAAATAAAGATGGCTGGAATCTGTCCTTGAGCCTGTGTAAGTTCTTGTAAACCATATACATGTAGGGGAAACTCGATCCGGTGACTCGACTGGAGTTGTCCCGTGTAGCACACATGTATACAGACCCCGGTAGATGGATATCTACCCCTCAGCCCCTAGAGCATTGCAGTGAATAGATGAGGAGGAGGGTAGACAGTACCTGACATTTACTTAGCACTGGAGGATAGACAGGCCATTGTCTTTGCTGAAATGAGAAACTCTGCCGCAGAAGGGCGAATGGGGGAGAAAGAGGGTGGTGTCAGACAACCTGATATCAATCTAATGAAATAATAGCAAGAGCTCTGATGTGGATATCTGGGATATCTAGACTTCATAGCCCATTGACAGAGGCTTTCTCGACCTTGGGAAGCGCAGACACACAAAGAGGGCGAAACAGTAAAACGATGCAGTAAACTCCAGCGCGCACACTCACTTTCACTGCCTCAAAAGGAGATGACACATGTAAAGAAAAGAAAAAAAAATCCCCCTGAACCTGAAACTTGGGCAGATGCAACCACAGATAGAGACTTCACAAGTTTGACATAGATGGCACTGATGAACCTAGAGGCCCTAAATGTCACTCTCTCTGGGGATTGTTTTTGCGGAGTGTCTCGTTATAACTTCGAGAGGGTTAAACGTCCAGAGAGAGAAAGAGCGAGAGAGAGACAAATAAACACCACATATGGCAGGCAGAGACAAACATATACGGTGAGGAACGGGCCAACAGCACAAGCTGTCTCCTGATCTGTCCCTGCAGTGTCAACAGCCTGGGATTACTTTCCTGCATCCGTGCAGTGGGCCAGAGCAACAGGCTTCCACAAAAAACAGCACAAAAACCACTCAGCATCCATCAGAGAAAAAGAGGAAGGGAAAGAAGAAGTCGAGAGCTGGTGAAAGGAAGTGAGACTGGGGCCAGCGAAACATCTGCTCCAGATCCTTTTTGAGTTCGAGTCTGTCCCCCTTTCCTCGCTAACTCGTTCTGTTTGTCCACAGTTCGGGAGCAACACAACCAAAACGCACAAAAACGCACAAAAAGACGAGTGTGAGAGATGTGTGTGTGTGTGTGTGTGTACAGCCAGAAAGAGAGAAGTTTAATGTGGCTCCGTATCTTTAGCCGAGGCCGGGTCTTAGCGGCTCGTCCCGGGGAAATAATAAACGGGACGGACACAAATCAATGTTATCTTTTCACTCATGAGGGGAGAGGGAGAGAGAGCCAAAAAGAACAGAGAAACAAAAAAGGAGGAGGTTAAAAAAAAAAAAAAAAAGGAGGGAAGAGGAGAATGAAAAGCCCCCTTCTGACTCTCAGTGACCCACATACATTTGCCCAGCTTTTCTGGGGCTCGATCTCTCTTGGCAACCGGCAGCCTCTGTGAAAGAATCCCAGCGTTCAGCCAAAGGCAAAGCCCATGTGAGGGGGGGAGGGGGAGGGGGAGGGAGGTGTGGACGGGTGGACACCAGACCCCTCCTCCGCCTCCTCCTCCTCCTCTTCCTCCTCCTCCTCCTGAAGGACCGTTGCTCCTGGTAACCACCTCTCAATGGATTCCTCCAGATCCGAGAGGCCGAGCACACACGCACACAGCATGTGGCGCTGAGGGAAGTTTTAAGATTCCTTACATGTAAAAACATGTAAAAAACAAACAACTGTTGAATATCTTAACATGAAGTACGAGTAAATAAAGTGTTATCAGAGAAATGTATCCAAAAAGGAACGAGATTCCTATGCTGTGAGATGCCCTCTGTGGGACACACACACACACACATATATATATAGCTATTTAATATATTATGAGGTAATAAATTCTGAGGCATTAATGCATAAACCACATTTTACTTATGTAGTTGTGGTTTCCAAATGAGGGGCTTTGCCTCCTTTTAAGAGCCACAAGGTGTAACTCCTCTGCCCACATTCCTGGGTGCACACATTCAGCTCCATGGAGCTAGTTCAAGTCAGAGTTGTGTACATTTTGTTGAAGTTATCCCGGTTGTGGGAAGAATAGAGGCACATAGTCTGTTTTCTCCACTTAACTCTGCACTTGTACCGCTCTACTCTCATCCCTTTGCTGGTCTGAAGAATGTAGACCGGTGTTTATCCTCTTTTCTCCCATTCGTGTCACTTTGGATTTTGATAAATGACTTCACGTAAATGGACGTTTCAACATTTCACCTTTATTTGATCTAGAGGAGCAGGAATGGACACACTGCTATCTGCCTCTTTTCTTTCTTCTTCTTCTTTTTTTCCTTTTTTTTTACACAGAGCAGCAGCTGCCTAACTGAAAGGGACCAGTAGAAGGTTTTAATAGGCCGTTTGATTGGGCCGTCCAGACGTGCAGCCTAATGATGGATGAATGCGGAGCCTTCTAAGCGACAGTGACATAATCAGAGAGCTGTAGGTCAGCGAGTGACAGCTGAGTGGCTGGAGAAAGAGCCCTTTCAGCCCCAACGCTCACGGACGCCCATCCAAGTTCATTAGCAGTCAGAAAGGCTGCAGGCCCTGCTGCAGGCTTCTCCTCGCTGCACACACACACACACACACACACACATGCATCGGCCCTGCAGATAATACACACTGAACATCACGTAACAAGCAGCTTTTTCTTCTGAAAAGTGAATCAGTTTTTGTTCTTAATGGTTCCAGGGCTGTGATTTTTCTCCCCTCTCGCTCGGCTTTCTAATGGTCCTGGCAGAGCGTTTTATCTATAAACAATAAAAGGTTGGGGCTTAAAACATTTTTCTCTGGTTTGGCCCCTTCACTGCTAATCATCTATACACTCTCCCCTTCTTTTCCTGCCATTAAGCTACGACGGAGCCAAACCCGCAGCCCAGCCAAAGAACCTGATAGTCGTGGAACCCATGCAGCTCTCCCCCCACCTTGGAATGCATTTCTGCTGCGCTGCACTTTTCACCATCCAGCAGGGAATGGATGCATCCCCCCCCCCCCACCCTACCACCACCACCACCAACCCCACCACCCCCCCCCCTACATACACACATCCCCCTTACACACATACACACACAAAAAAAAAGCAGCCCGCACCCACCCACTCAGACACAAACACACCACCACTTGCTTTTGAGCAACTGCCCTCCCAACCTCGTCTGTCCCACAGTGCGTGCCTACACAAACAGAGGGAGATGGGGATGAGGATGGGGGGGGGGGGGGTCGAAGCGGATTCTACTCAAGTACTGTAACTCCAGCAGAGTTTAAAGCAGTTTATTGCCTGACATTTCTTAGAAATTCGTACTCTTAACTTTGCAGCCGCAGCGACAGGTTATACTCCGACAAAACGTGACGGCGAGTTATGAATTTGGCAGACGTGACTTGACGTGAATAAAACGTTTAATATCTCACTTCAGCTCGCGCCAAAACATATTTCTCGTACGTGCGTGGCTAAGTTGCGTAACTGCTCGCCAATGAGCACGATCTTGATTCTGATATAAAACTTCCTACGTCAACATAACTTCTACTTGAGTCACGACAGGTAGATTTCCATCTGGAGATCTACCGCGAGCTCCCAGTAGCTCCCAACATCTAGCGCCACTTTAACGACACAGTGAAACTGCTACTTTTTTCTGTTTTTTTTGTTTTAATTTATTTGCATTGTTCAGGCTGACAGACCCCCGGTGGCAGCAGTTTACACACCGTGCGTTTAGACAAATGGTTTCCAGCCCGTTTGGCTTGTGACAACTTACAATAAAATCAGTGTCCAGTTGTGACTCCTTGTCGTGTCTGGGCTGTTATTGATTTGTTCGCAGCGAGTTCCACTCTAAACTTCTCAGATGGTTATTCAAATGATCCAATATTTAATAAAAGGCCCCCTCAGTTTTTGTCATGTGTGCTTTTGGAAGAGGCCAGACCCCTCCGATGGAAACCACAAACCCAGGATCCAACTGTCTATAAAGAAGCTGAAACCATAACAACTCTGAATACAAGAGCAAAATGCTACTTACTGAATCGGCACTATTTATCTAATATGTAATCGCTTTTCTATGGAAAGCTACTTTTACTTTTGATACCGAAAGTTCATCCTGTAGATTAGTGGACCTTTACTCTCACTGGAGCATTATTATCTCATGCGATGTTACATAATAGCACTTTTATCCTACTTCTTCCACGATATTGCTGACACCAAAACTCAAAAAATAGGAGCCGCACAAACACTCACACCCTTCTCCTTATAAGTGACCACAACTGAACACAGACAAATTCCTCCCCCATCACACTCCTCAGCTTCCCTAAACCGCAGCAGCGTTCATGGAGAAAACTTTGGCCAGACGCTCGTTCTGGCCGATGCTCTCCCCATGTGATCTTGTGTTTCAGAGTCAACACAATGTGCAGACCACTGCACTTCACCTTCAGCCCACACAGGCCCCCACAACATACTGTACATCTTCCACGCCGTATCTTAAACTCACTTCTTCCATCCCGCCTCCTCCCGAAACATGATGTCGAGCTCAAAGTCTCAAAACGAGTGGGCCCGGACACATTTACAGTCACTCGGTTAGCAAGGGGAGGAGAGAGAGGGGGGGGCAACTGTGCAGAAAATAACTGTGAGAGCTGAATGGCTGCTTTCTGAGGGAGTGGAGAGAAAGAAAGAAAAAAGAAAGACAGACAGAGAGAGAGAGAGGGGGAGAGAGAGGGAGGGAGGGCGAGCAGGATCAGAGCTGAGAGGAGGAAGACACAGACGAAGAAAGAGAAGGAAACGGGGGGAGATAACTAGAGTGTGACCTGCATCCTGACAGCGAGGGTCCCTCAGTCCCAGTGGGAACTATTCTACTGCCCCCTGGTGGCCGGTGACACCGTCCTCCTCCCACCTCTTTCACACACTCCCGCCACATTGTACTGGAAAGGAGCAGAGGAGTTTGTAGCCTTTAAGTAAATGACCGCAGGTACAAAAAACTATTTAAAAACCTATTAATTAAAAACTTGCAGTAGCTTGTTCTGAAGTGTTTAACCATTTGCATGGAAATGAATTCATTAACACAGCACCTGGGGGCAGAGGAAGAGTTATAACGTCCGGTGATCAGACTCGTTATCCATGACCTACTTCATAACTCACTCAGGCAAGACTTCAACACTAGTGGTACTACTGCTTATACATGTGATCCTTCTATATACGAAACACAACTGAAATATTATCAGGTATTATCATACCTGTTTTATTCTGAATTGGTTAAATAGGTACCACCTACCTACCTCCCTAGTAACCTAACTTGATACCTACCTACCTACTTACCTGGCTAGCTAGGCTAGCTAGATAGATGGCTGCTGACCTTCCCGCCTATCCACCTAGCAGCACAGCCACCTGCCTACCTAGAGACCTAACTTTGTACCTACAGTACCTAACATTTTATCTAACGACAAATCTATTTGTCTTTGTACCTATCTAGCTACTTTGTTATCCTACCTACATATCTTCCTATCTACCTCGTCTATCTAGGTAACTACCGACTTACCCAGCTACCTGTCTACCTGTCTACCTACCTCCCTTGTGACTTAGGTAGGCACCTTACCAACCCATTTAACTAGCTGGCCCAGCCACGTACCTGCCTAACTACCTACCTACTTACTTCCCTAGTGACCTAACATGATGCTTTACCTACCCATTTAACTGGCTAGGTAGCTTCCCACCTTCCTTCCTATCCACCTGAGTTACCTAGCCACCTACCTACCTACCTACCTACCTACCTACCTACCTACCTACCTACCTACCTACCTACCTACCTACCTACCTAGCCACCTACCTACCTACCTAACTGGCCACCTAACTGCATACCACCTATAACACCAAACCACTTACTTACTCATCTATCCACTTACCTATATACTTACCTATAGATACTTTCATACTTACCTACCTTCCTACCTCCGTAGTCTACCTGTCTAGCTACCTAGCCACCTACCTACCTACCTAACTGGCCACCTAACTGCATACCACCTATAATACCAAACCACTTACTTACTCATCTATCCACCTACCTACATACTTACCTATAGATACTTTCATACTTACCTACCTTCCTACCTCAGTAGTCTACCTGTCTAGCTACCTACTTACCTCCGAACCCACCTAACTGCTTTCCTTCCTTCCTAGTCTACCTACCTACTAGCCTACTTACCTACCTACCTACCAACCTATTACTTGGGAACTAACGCAACTAGAGGTTAGTGCTGCACATTCATATATAACTGTTGCGTTTGACCTTTTCTGCACAATGGGAGACGAAGGTGATGACTAGTGATACTGTATATGTGACTTTAATGCACTTCAAGGGAAAAGAGTTGTGTGTGTGTGTGTGTGTGTGTGTGTGTGTGTGTGTGTGTGTGTGTGTGTGTGTGTCCTCCTGGGCTCTTCATTCACTCTCTCGGCGATGACTCAAATTATACAGCGCACCGGTTCTGTAATTACATAGACTCTAATGTGTATACTTGACATAAAAAGACAACTGGCCCACGTGCTCGGCTTGGAGTACGTGCACGGCTCCCGCGTGACAACAGGTTTCCACACCCTGCCACTCAATACTCCTCACATGTCCTCGCCTGCAGTGCAGCCGTTTATTTCATAAGACATCAACTGGGTTATGACCTGCATGTAGGTATAATAGTTGTGGAGGCAAAGGCAAAGAAAAATAACAAGATACCCAATCTACCGGAGACTGTTCCCCAGCCCCGGGGCTCTGCTCGCCATTGTGCCGTGGATGCGTCTACAGTATGGATACACTCACCTGAGTGTGTGTGTGTGTGTGTGTGTGTGTGTGTGTGTGTGTGTGTCTTGGGATGTAAACGTGTGAGAAATACCTGCTGGGTGTATTCAAACAGGTTATAAACATTTATTATGTATTTCAAAAACCTAAAATTATAGACAGGATTAGGACCGGGGATGATTCCAGAAGCTGTTCAAACAGACGTCTTTATAGAGTAAATCTGCCACTGGAGGCGACTTTCGGTCCAAAAAACGTCCCGTCTTTTCTCTGTCTGACATCCAGGGGCTGCGATGACGGCGAATGTGATCGTGGAGTAAGCGAGACAGGATTGTTGAGGCTAATAAGTATCCATCAGAATCCTTTATTTGTGTTTTCCACGGCGTCCCAAGTTTTTCTGGAAATTGTGGTCGTTCGTGGTAATAACTGCAAACCAATAAAATCCAGCTTGAGGCCTCGGCTTGTTTGGGAGACTCGCACACTGACAAGTTGAGGAAAGCAGAGTGCACGACACAGCTTTTTATACGAGCCACAAAAGTCAACCCGAGGCTCGTCTGCCAAAATGACCGGTTAGCATTTATCGCCAAACTATTTTCTGCTGTAAAACAAAACAAACATTACAATAAAGCTCATCCCAACGTCAATACAACTTTTACTGTCTCATTTTTTTTATTATTATTTTTTTTACCATTTTCTAGCCTGAAACAACATTCGCAGCCATTCAGGGATTTGGACACAAACGTACACTACTTTTTATCTGTAGCCACAAAGCTACGCAGCTTAGCGAGCGGTGTGCAAATTTGCAACGGTGGTGTCTAAATATAATGTGTCGGCCTACGTAGGCGCACCACAGTCCCTGGGCCGGTGTTTGCATGCTCAAATGAGTGTGTGTGTGCTTATGTAACGGTGTATATGTGTGTGTGTGTGTGTGTTTCCTATGGGCCCATAAGCACGGTGGGGTCTTTTCCTCCCCCAGCCCACAGTGGAGCAGGTTATGGGCTCAGGCTGCAGCAGCGGGAACATAATGGTCTCATTGACTCAGTCACAAGCTCCGACCTGCCAGTCTGCCAGCTTTGTGAGCAAGCTGCGGAGTGAGCATTATTGTAAAAAGGCTTTTAAAACCGCTATTAAGCCACTTTAGGTGTGTGTGTGTGTGTGTGCATGTGTGTGTGTGTGTGTGCGTGCACGCAGGACAGTGTGTTTTTCTTTTACTACTTTGAAAAAAAGAAACAGAGTATGATGCTTGTTATTCCGTTTGTTTTATTAAACCAATAAATAAGACTCAAGGAAGAGGAATCACGGATCACAGATTTTACGATTTGTTTCCACGTGGTTGCTCAGTTGATCATTGCTGTATATCGACTGTACTTATATTGGATGTTGAGATCAAATATATAGATAGATAGATAGATAGACAGACAGACAGACAGACAGACAGACAGACAGACAGACAGACAGACAGACAGACAGATAGACAGATAGACAGATAGACAGATAGATAGATAGATAGATAGATAGATAGATAGATAGATAGATAGATAGATAGATAGATAGATAGATAGATAGATAGATAGATAGATAGATAGATAGATAGATAGATGTAAAAACTTGGTGTGCTACTACTTTTCTTTGCCAACTTTTCCTCTCATAATTTGCAAAAATACATTTCACTTTGCTCATTATTTGCACCAAACATCTCACCAAATTCCTTGTAATTGTATAACTAAAAGTTGTGTAGCTCCTTGGCAATCCGTACGATTCCGTTTCTGGTCTAATTTAAAGACCGTACAGTCATAAAGGCCGAAATATGTGCACATCAATAGTGATTCTGTTGCATGGCCACATGTTGTAATTATATAACTCTGACCTCGAAAAAAAACGTACAAAATTTGTTTTGCAAATGAACTGCGATTGCTGGCTGGGGTTACTACGAAGTGTCTCTGAGCACGTGCAGCGACGTCTTCGGTGCGATCGCGTGTTCGACAAAGAGACCGAACCTCGCTCCGTCCTCTCCGGGGTTTCACACCCAGTCTTGGCAACGTCGTTTGTTTCCCAGTGAACCGGCTCACCTGTGCAGCCGTCCAAACAGGTGGATCCCATTCTGTTGTTGCTCCTGTCTCAACCTGTTCCAGAAATGTTGCCAGCATCGCATTAATGACGAACGGAGATTTCTAAACGCCTTTAGAGGTTAATCGGTCGTGTATGCGTGTGATATTATGGACACTGATGGGCAAATATGGCACGTTCAGATACCAGCTGGTATATGAAATCTAATCATCCAGCTGATTGAGATGATTCAGACGACTCTAGAGAGTGGGAAGACCTCAACCTTGTGACTTTGGACAATTAGAGTATCAATGCCTTTAATAACTCCACGCCCAGCTAACTGGTCCGATCTAAAAGCATTATGTCATCTCATGTCCTCTCATGTTTTCTATTAGAAGCCAAACACTTCAGACAGACAGTTCAGGGAAATGTGCACATTCACACGGTATTTTTTTTTTCTTTTTGGATCCTCCTCCCTGTCTGTGAACTATGGGACGAGGACAGCGGGCCTCTAAACTGTGACATCCAACCATTTAAATAAAACCTGACTTGAACTGAGGGGACCACGTGTTGGCTGCTCAGGCTGTTTTTCATCAGATAACTTATCAGATTCATGGATCTACAACTCGTACCCATTCCCTGGAGGGTTTCTTACAATCTGAACCTCTCACCCAGCTTCATATAGTGCAATGTCACCTGGCCGAGCACAGCACAGGCCAATAAAACTACATGCAAACCAATTTATTGGTTGAAGACTTTCTGCAATTTTGTCCGAGCGACTTCGGTTCAAAGTCTGTGCTCTCTTTTCAAAGTCATGTAAAATGTTGACGACAGTAGACTTTGCTCTTGTATTTTGAACCCTTTAGATCTCGTCTGAGTCCATTTATCAGCAAAAAAAGTAGATCAGTCATCTGTGATTGCTGTCATGGTGAAAGTCCCATAGGTATTCACACACACACACACACACACATACACTCACGCATGCTTACAGCAGACAGGTGCAGCTTTAGTTTCAAGACCCAAACAGTCAGGTTGGTTGTGTCGAGCAACCGTCTTCCCTCCCTCCTTCCTCTCGGCCTTATCTGCTCAAACAGGCTCTTTGGCTTTTATCTGCGTCTTTAACAGCCCTTAACACTTCACATCTGCCCCAACAAACTCCCATAAACACCATGAAATACTTTCCATATCAAAGGCAAATCGCCTGCCGTTGGTCTGAATAAACAACAGAAGACTTTGGCCCCGAATGAGTAACGGTGAACCGAGGTTAAAATGCTTCAAACTAATTACCTGGAAAGTTCAGAGCCCAGGAAAGTACCTTTACCCCGCTGAAACAAATCTGTTATCAGCCACTATTCAACCATTCACTGCTGGGTGTGTGTGTGTTTGTGTGTGTGTGTGTGTGTGTGTGTTACCGTGCCAAGCACGAAACAAGGAAATCAGAAATCTTGAAGTTACACTTCATACCAGCAAACAACTCGAGCTGTGTGAATTCCAGTGACACCAGACGGATGGAAATAAATCTCCGAGGCATTTATCGACTGCGCAGCACAAGGGAGCGCGTGTGAATTTCTTTAGACGATACTGAGACGTCGGAATTATCTTACACGGGCTCTCGGCCACACATAGACTCCGGTCACCGCCTGGTTTCCCAGGTTGAGGAGCGAAGAGTAGGAGGAGGAGGACGGAGGGAGGGGGGGGTCCAGATGGTTCCATGAGAGGAGGAGGTGGTGGAGGGGGAGGGGGGGGGGGGGGGGGGGTGCTGCTCAGATGGGTCGCATTCTTGAGAAAAACTTGAAACCTGGCGGGACATTTTTTCAGAGATGGGTGGTCCGGCCCGTGGAACCAGGACGCACAGACGCGCCAACTGTCGGGCGGGCGGCGGGCCGCGGACATCAAAGGCGCGGAGGCGTGTGCAGGAAAGCGACCCGGAGCAGAACAGTCTGGCTCAGTCTGGCGCCCCGAACAGACCCCCGGCCCGACAAGATCACAGCCGCCCTGTCACAGACACCCCCGACACCCCCCCACCCCCTCCCAGAGGGACCGCTGCTCTTACACTCACACATTCCCAGCATCCCAGATTCCCAGTCAAGGTCACTGTGTGGCACCTGCTGGACCGGACTGGGAGGGGAGGGGAGGGTGGGGGGGGTGAAGGCAGTTGTGAGTTTGACCCCGTGACCCCTGGAGCACCAGTCTGGTCCTGTCCCTCTGTGGTTACAGGAAAATGTGACTCTGTTGACCTCCTCCTCCGGGGGTCGAGATAGCTGACGTGGTAGATAGATACTCGACGTGGGAGAAGAAGTGATCAGACCTGATGGGACAAGAAAACATCCCCGATTTCTGTCCATTTCGTTCTTGAAGTGGAATGATAATTAATAATCCTATTTGACCCATTTTGATTCTACTCTTCTCATATTTCTTAATATCTATTGCTCTTTTAATGTTTTTTTATCTATGATCTTTAACTCACACACACACACACACACACACAAACAGGTGTATGTATATATGTATATTTATACTGTATAATGTAGGCACCACAGTAAAGTAGCGATTCTTTAGCGCTATTCTCACTGTATTTTAAATACAGTGAGAATAAAGGCATTCAGTTCAAGTCAGTTTCCTTGACTTTTACATCTTTCCTCTACTTCCTACTCCCTCTACTTTTTACTTCTTGAACTCCTGACCGTGATTGTTGTGATAATGACTCCACAGTGCCACCAAGAGATCCTGGAGACATCCACATTACCAGAATCAAAACTGGAGGGATTTCGGGTGAGAAGTGAAACCTCTTTAAGAAGTCACAATAGCTGATATTTCTGGCACCTGGAGAGTAGACCATGACCTGGATGACTGGGAACCTTCACAGAAACACATACAGTACAAGGAAAGAAAATCGTTCCACAGAAAAATGGGACACGGACTGGTTTTTAAAATCTTGATTTATTTTAATTCTATTTAAAGAGTTTTCATTTTTAACACTTTTCTAGACTTTATGACCATTTAAACTACTTTGCAGATGACAGATGTTACTCTCCATATATATTTAACTATATTTAACTCCATATTTTGGAGTTTGGAGTTCAGTATCTTGCCCAAGGATACTTTGATATGTGGGCTGTAGAAGGCCGGGTTTCAACTTCAGACTCCCTCTCTCTCTCTCTCTCTCTCTCTCTCTCTCTCTCCCTCTCTCTCTCTCTCTCTCTTTCTCGTGAGCCAAATGGCCCCTGTGACAGGCTTTAATTTAGTGTAACAGTGTCTTCTTTTTTTCAGCGAAAGATCTTTATGTTGAGTTTCATTGATGGTGTTGACGTACATTCCCTTTTCCCAGGTACGTTCATACATCTTATCCACTTTCTTGGCCCCACTTTATATCCTAAACGATGTCTGCTGGAGCAGATCCCAGCACTCATGGGGCAAGAGGCAGGAAATACAACCTGGAGCACACACACACACACACACATTTCACTCTCACACTCACACCTAGAGGCAATTTAGAGTCTCAAATCGGCCCGAGCGTGCATGTTTTTGGACTGCAGGAGGAAACCAGAGAACCTGGAGAAAACCCATATGGACACGGGGAGTAACTCCATACGGCGGTCCAACCCTACAGTCGAAAGCAGGTGACAGCCGATCCACCTGTGCCCGCCCAGTCTATAATTTTATTTAAAGTAAAGCCAGTCAAAGAGAAGAGCTCATAAAAGCTTTTGGAATCTGTAATGGTTCATCTGTCTCCTCCCGACTAAAACTCCAAAGCAAGAGACAAAGTTTCCACCCCAGCAGCTCCAATAAACCTTACCTGAAAGAGCATTGACTTTGACAAACACATAACGCGGGTTTCTACTTCATCCTGGGAGCCTTTTTCATTTGTAACATTACTGCAGAAGTGAAAAACACAGGGCTTCAGTCAAATATGTAAGCCGAGCAGCCAAGCCCTGAGTTATAAAGACGGGCCGAGTGAAATTGAAACTGCTGGTTCTGCTTCAGAAAGTAGGAAAACCTCAAGAATTCAAGATTCCATTGACAAGAACAAATCTTACAGCAGTGGAAACACGAGAACAAAGCCAGGAAACTGGTGAGTGAGCTGGCTTTTCACCTGGGGGGGGGGGGTGCAGCTTTTTAGCCTCGACCTTCAGCACACTGTCTTGTAAGTAGACATGAAGTGTCATATTCAAGAATGCACAAGGATTGGTTGCTGGTTTTGTCAACAAAAATCAGACAAAGGCTTAACATATTGTTATCATCAAACCGAGAACAAACAGATCAAAAGTGGATGCCTGTCTTTCAAATATGTTATATTGTACTGAGCTGTAATTTTCAACACCGGAAAACAATTAAATCGAATGAAATCCATTTGTAGTCACTGCACAGGTGTTCAAGTAAAGTCAGGTAAGCAAAATAAATGTGTATTCCCAGTATGTTTGGTTAGAGTTCAGTAGGAAGAGTTCAGCTCTCTTAAGGCACTTGGACAAAAGAAAAATGTTGGTCAGATTGGAAGTGCAGGCCTCAATAAACGAGTAGCACTTCCCAGAAGTGCTATAATGTGAGAACTTCCATAGATGTGGACCAGAAACGAAAGGAGACAGAGAATGACTGCGGACTTTGCTCAGCCCAGTAAAAGTGTAGAGGAAGTTTTTATTTCCCTCCACCTCGTCTGATTTTACTTCTTTAAATCCGTGCTTGCGGCTGACACGAGTGCAGGGCCGCCTGCAATCAACATTCCCCTTGGGTCCCGTTGGTTTCACAGTCATTGTCTGGACCCGGTAATCTCAGCTCCATGTGAGCCTGACCAAGTTGTTTTCCAGAGAAATTAAAGAATGAGGTCAGTGATGAACTCGCAGACAATGACACAGACCTGCTTACTCATCCAACCCTTGGATAGCCGTTCACACAACGCTCTGCCACTGCTGCTGCTGAAAGCCCAGAACCTGAAATTCCAGTTTGCATAACCCATTTTCCACCTCTGTCACATGTCTGTGTGTGTGTGTGTGTGTGTGTGTGTGTGTGTGTGTGTGTGTACGTGCTTGTCTGCTGGTGTGATTGACGTGTCAGAACAGCCAGAGCAAACATTAAAAGGAGTCCTGTGAGTCTAATGAAAGGTTGAAGGGTGTGTGGGTGTGTGTTTGTGTGTGTGTGTGTGTGTGTGTATGTTTTGTGCAGATGCTATCAATCACTAACGCAGAGCATGCTGACTAACAGAGGTCAAAAGCAGCTCAGGCGAGACAAAGAGGGAGCCCTCAGGTAAGTTCCCACTGTTACATCACAGCGAATGTAAACTCCGTGCACTGTCTGGCCACTGGCTCTCAGCCAATCACAGCGCTGGATTCGGGGCAGGGCCCGCCAAGATGATGGATGAGGATTAAACACTAGCTGGGACCTGACATTGATTCAGAATTTGAAAGAACGCACACACACACAGACACACAGACACACATGCACCTCACAGGTCGGATCATGTCATCTGCTAATTCTGCCTCCTGTGAGTTTAGAGATTCTGTGGTATTTTCCAAGTCGCCCCTCATAACCCGAGGAGATGCGACGGATAAAATATCCGGGCCGATTACTAAGTAACTTTCCACAGTTTGATACCAAATCCCTTTTTGTAGCATTACGCTTTCGGCCTTATAATGATTTACTCGGAGCAGTGGTAAGAGGCCGTGAGCTTTTTAGTGTTATGTTGCCTCTGTGGACCCGAGTCCAGACCGCTGAATATATCAAACTTTCTAGTTTTTCTACGTTTTCGAGTACAACTTTGACGCGCCGTCCAAGAGCACAGGCTGTTCTTTTGTCTGTCCAGGAAAACAAAGTCAAAGCCTGATTAAACGCGATAACTTATGTGACTGCAGGTGTGATGTTGACAGCCGAAGAAATACGTGAGAAACGACCTGTGGACGATCGGAGCGTAAATCAAAAGAAACAAAACAATGATTCGAACCAACTGTTTCCGAATATTGCTGGGAAACGGAGGCTGGAATGACACGGTATCCACACACTGACGGGCCAGCTGGCTCCTAGCGTAGCAACACTTTAGCAGAAATAAACATATTAACTATAATTACAATTATCATTATCAACAAGGACACCTGGAGCGGAGTGACAGTTTGTGACGGTGGTTTGTTATTTTTAGACTGAAACACAAGATACAGAGATACAGATTTACCAGACAGTTTACAAGTCGTTTCTCATTTGCATGTCACACATAAATCATTGTCTAACCGAACAAATCGATAATCTCGTACATGCCACTTAACTGTTTGTCTGCAGGGCAAGAAGACGCTGTGGACTGAGCGCTCATACAACAACAAAACAAAGGGTTAGGACAGGTAATGATGACTGGTAATGGTGTTGTGGAAGTTACTATGTAGTTTTTGTGAGTTTTAAAACCTCTCTGTCTTTGAGTTGTGTTAATGCAACATGTTCTGATTCTGATTCTCCTCTTGAAAAAGTTGTTGATTCCTGTTAATACAGATTGTGATTCAGACTCAGATTAATAAAGTAAACCATTTGGAAGATTTTTACAAGAGGCTCATTAATGTATCAGTTACTCTCTATGGAGCATAAAGTTTAAGGCATTTCTGTTTGTTTTGTCTTTGTTTAGTTATGTTTTATCTCAGTCTGAGCTTCTAGCTCACTACGCTTCTATCTCTCTAAATATTTCCTCGATTTCTACAGAGCCAGCGTTTAGCTAACCTAGGAACAGAGACGAGGCCTGTGCTTGTACTCACTCACTTACCATTGATTTGTTCTCTGCCTCTCGCAGACACAGCTGAGCTGTGACCCCAGCCGTTTGTCATAATTACACCTGACACTGGAAACTTTCGACTCACCTCGAAAACCGAGCGAGACCGAGCGACTTGCGCTCGCAGTCGGTCACCTGCGAGCAATCACTCATCTCTCCTCTCCGCTTCCATTAAACACACAGTGGTTAAAGGCAGCGCACCTCTCCACAGAGAGGCCATTCTATCTGCAGCACGGTCCTATTTTCATAATGACAAGAGAGATTTGCAGTGAGAGAGAGAGAGAGAGAGAGAGAGAGAGAGAGGTAGTGGGGAGGGGGCAGACATGATGTAAAATAACTCAACTGCTTCATAAAGTGCACCGGGGAGGGAGGATGAGGAGGGCGAGCAGGGGGGTAAGAGGAAGCTCCCACGAGGGGAACAGGCGAGCTGGGGATCGCAGTCAGACTACACAAACCACGGCGAGCTCCGCGCCAAAATCAACATGAGCGAGCTCGGCAGATGTTGTTTCGGCCGCTGCCAAAATTACGCTGTCTTTTCTCGCTACTCGGCCACAGATCGTATGCAAGCAAACATGTCCCGACCGTGTAGTTTTCACCCCAAAGTCGTCCTCGTTGTTGTTGTTCAATCTTTCCATTAAGTCCAGCGCGTGTTTTAGCATTGATGAGAACCCGTATGGATACAACACATTGTAATTCAACTGGAAACAAGACAAATGATCGGTATGTGCTTGTTATTGTTCTCATTCATGTATATGGAGCTTGGGAGAAAGCCTGATTAATGAATTCTCCAACAGCACACTCTATATAACCACTTAACGATTGGCTACAATAACAGCGTAATGTAAATGTAATCATATTTAATTACATGTAATTATTCTGTTTTCAGACAAACTTCAAGGTTCACGTGCAACAATTTATGATCTATTTTTCCACATTTATTCTCATGGCCTCCATCAGCGGTGCGGTCACCTTTGATAATTGCACGTAATAGCATTGATACTGATAGGATTATGGCTACATATACCTCATTTTCATAACCAATTATTCAATTATGTCGTTAAATTGGCAGACTTTGTTTTTTTGCAACCTCATTACCTTTACACGCTCCACTGATGTTCTTTGTCTGCTTTCTTTCTCCGCTCACTGAGAGCCTGGGATCACTTTGCAAACTTGCTTTCTTACATAAACTCTATTTAATTAGATTTTTATTATTTTTGTAAAGTGGCGGATTAACTTTCTGTTGATCCAATAATCGCACTAATTACAGCTTTTATTTTATCATTTATCAGCGGGTGCTTCCCCGGTTAAAGTCATGGAAAGTCATGCATCTCTTTTTCTCCTCGCAACCTTAATATAATGTGAATTAAAACAAAAAACTTCTTTACTCTGAGGAAAGTGAGGGACACATCAAACTGGCAAAAAAATCTGCATTACATTTGTTTAAGTCTGATCTATCAGATAGATATCAGTTGCATAGAAATGAATATCTGAGCACATTAAAAACAGTCATGGAGCTCCACAGGGCTATGTCCTTAGGCCACCTCTACTTACACTTAATATATGCCTCCCTTGAGACAATATCATCTGGAATAACTCCTTAAATAGTCACTATGCTGATGACACTCAATTATTTCTCTCCATCTCTCTATTTCTCACTCTCTATCACTCTCCCTCTCTTTATTCTCTTTCTTTCCACAACCCGACAGGTCCAGAGAGACGGTTACCCTCTCAGAGACTGGTCCTGCTCAGGATTTCTGGTTTTTCCTTCCAAAGCTTGCTCATATGTGGGAATTGTTGGTCTCTGACAGACAAAAAGTGTCTTGAGATCACATCGAGACTGAATTGTATAGAAAGTCTCCAGCTGATACTGGATGTATAGTACCTGCAGAGAAGTAATTACCAAAAGCAGCGCCCCCTGCAGAGGAACAGCGTGCATGTCAAATCAGGTATGTTTCCCCTAATAATGAACATATAGAGTGACAGCTGAGTCCTGGCCTGTGTCCAGGTACAGTACAAGCTTTCTCTCGCGGTCCGTCTCTCTTTTCTCTACATCTCCATCATGTTGCGATGGGAGGAACGAGCGGGCAGGTCTCACAGGTGGCTGTCTGCGGAGTTCAGAGGTTGCCCGCAGCTTAATGTTGGAAATATCAGCTGTCAAGTCCTCACATCAAAGTTGCTTCTATAAATAAACGCTGACTGTGCCCCTCTGCTTTCAGCTGGAGAGGGTGAAAGCGGGTGGAGTGGTCTGGCAGGGGGTGGGAGGTGGGGAGGAAAGGGAGGGAAGGGGGGTAAACCACAGACTCGACCCCGAGACGGAAATCATGCTGTTTTGCTTGACTCTCAAATGGGGGCTTTTTTGAACCGAGCAAATGGTTGAAAAAACAAAGGCTATGAATGTCCAACATATTTCATAATCAGACGTCATAGTGCAGCACACCTGCACAAACAGCCGCCGCACTGTGGCCTCCTGTTGAGCGGCTCCCGAGGCCCGAGGCCCCGGCTCATGCTCCATGTTTGGGCTCACGCGCCGTTTTGCATATAAAACTTGAGTTTAAACACTGAAAGGAAATAGAAAAAAAGGAAAAAGCGGCTGACCCAGCTCGCCCACCCAGATAAAAGGTAGGAGCTGAGATGGCTGGAGTGGTGCGGTTCAGATGTTGATGTTAAGTCTCAAATACATGTGTGTCTGCGCTCACCGGGGAAAAAGACCTGCTGTCATAGGTGAACGTAGCAATAACACAGCGTAGAGACGCTCTACAAGAAGTTGAGACTTACAAGTGAAGCCTGGTGTATTTTCTTTCACCCTATTTCACATGCTATGCTGTGTTACACTCTGTCATTAGTGATACAGTGCATTATTGTTCTTGGGTTTCTTCTACTTATTCGTCTTATGTATTGTTTTTGATCGTTAATAGCAACATCAGCATTTAGAGCACCCAGGTAAATTGTACATCAAACCATGTGGCTCGATCTGACTTGGTCTGCTATTACTTTTCTTTGCATAATATGATTTTTTTTTTCATGACGCAATTCAAGGAAAAACTGCAGACATCTACGCATAAGAAATGAATGGAAGGAGGTGAAAGAAGTGACAAATTGGCCTTTCGCTAGTTTGAACTGTTGCCCTGTGCTTATTTATGCTCTCTCGCGTGCTCTTTTTCGCCAAAGCAAATTCCTTGTAGCTGTGTAACGAAGTTGTATAACCACTTGGCAACAAGCGCGATGATCCTAATTCTGATTGTATAATCCTGTGAAGTCCAATTTAAAAGATTTTGTGAAAGAAAAGGATTGCCGAAATAACAGAAACTGCTCTCTTCCACAGCTCAACACACACACACACACACACAAACAAAGGCAACGACAGGTCAGGTTTGATTACAGGACATTGTCACTGTGCTCCACAGCTGTAAGTCTACATCTACAACCCTTCAGGTGTTTGCTACACCTGGTGTTAAAAAAAAAAAGGCCGTGGCTGTTCACAAGGGGAGGGGAGGCAGCCAGCGAGAGGAAACACAGCCACAACGGCATCCTGGAGCTGCTCGAGAAAGAGGCCGTGTCAGGCCTCTGCCACCGCAGCCTCTCGCTGGCAGCCTGGAAGCTTCACATGGAAAACACAAACACTCCCCGCTCCACAGGCGAGTCATTCTCCCGCAGTCGGAAAACCTGACAGGCCCGACGACGGCTGCAGGCTTATGCAACAAGAAGCCCCTGCAGCCCGGCTCTCAGGATGGGGGGGCGGAGGGCGGGTGGATGGGTGTGAGTAATGCTGTTAGATTCTTATCTTTTTCTTGTTTGAATTGAGAATTTCTGTGTTTGTCTGTATGTGTGTGCGTGTTTGCGAGTCGGTGCACCCGCAGCTGTCATTAGTGTAAACACACAGGCGAAGCCGTGCCGTTGAATACAGTTAAATAATAACTCGGAGGTGGCAGTTTGTTGACACCTGAAGCTAATTTGATTCT
The DNA here is from genome assembly GCA_029224185.1 of Karalla daura. Lineage (NCBI taxonomy): Eukaryota > Metazoa > Chordata > Actinopteri > Chaetodontiformes > Leiognathidae > Karalla > Karalla daura. The sequence continues at coordinate 19,084,549 of CM055199.1, forward strand.
GCTGCCGCTCCCGCCGCACACGCCCCCCCCCGGAACGAGCGGGACTCTCTAGGACACACACATGCACACATTTACATTCGTTTTGCATGAAGTCATTGAGCCGACGCTTTCATCCAACGACTCGCAGAAGAGGGAAAACATTCAAGCCACGACTATTATTGTACAATATAAGTCGATACGTACACATTTTACCTCCTACCTTTTGTTAAAACTACTAGTACTAATTCTTCACTTTTTGCTTGTTTTCTTCTGAAATGTGAAGTGAAGAGTAAAAGTGCTAACACTCTTGCAACTGGACAACTTTCACAAAGAGACAAAGACAAATTGAACATTTGGTATTTGAGCTAAATACTTAGCGTGTTAATATGCCAAATGTCCGTGTGAGGGTGCTGGAAGTACCAGCGTTGCACATTTATTTTCTCATTAAGTACAGACAGACTTTCATTTGTCATGACATTCACATTTAATTTGGAGCACAAATCGTCACGGTGGCACTGGAGGAAACACAGAAAAGAAAGTAGGTTGGTTCTGTCTGCACCACGGAGACCTTGAGATGTATTACTGCATAAAATGAAACTTTTATACCCAGGAATATGTCCGATCGCGCCAACCGTCTGATCCTCGTACACTTTATTAAACTGCGACATTTAAACGATTTCCGAGGCAGTGGCAGGGACCTGCTCTCGCTGACAGGCACAAAGACACGTTGGTAGCATCTCGAGCCTGTTAGCACAGCTTAGGTGGCCAAACGAGGAGTTTAAGGTCATGTTTACTGGGGAATGAAATGTGCGGCTCAGAGGGAGCCAGCGGAACACAGAGCCAGCCACGGCATTTGGATCCCATCAAAAAACCAAAAGTATGATGACGTTAGAATGTGCTAAGTGCAAGGATCCCCACTTCAAAGCGGGCGGCCGGGACGGGCCCGGGCTGCAGTACAGTGTGGCGTCTGTTTGAAGGCTTAGAGGAGCACGGAGAGACGCAACGCAGACCGGGGCCCTGGGGCCTGTCGGACCGGTGGGAGGAGGAGGGGAGGTGGGGGGGGGTGAGGGGAGGAGGAAGGGGGGGAGGGTCGGTACTGGCATCAGCTGTGCTGGACAAATAAGACGCTCTGATCGGTGCCCAAAAAACTTGCATCTGAAAAGGCCAAGTGGAAAGGAAGGAGGACTTGAAATTAAGCAGGTGACACATGTGTAGAGGAGGGGGTGGGGTGGGGGAGGGGGGCAGCCACGCAGCACACACTGAAGCCCTGTGACGGAGAGAGAGAGAGAGAGAGGACGGAGAGATGCTGAATGGACCCGGAGACACTTTTCCTTGAGCCGAGCCCCCGGACCGCAGGAGGAGCAGCAGCAGCACATTAATTCTAATAACTGCGCTCGTTCTCTGCGCTGCCAGCAGCTGTTACCATAATTCATGCTCTGCCGCATACCTGGAGAGCAGAGCCGCTGCTAATAGGCCCGGACACCTCCGACGGGAAGTGTAATCAGGAAGAACTCGTTGGGTCGAGTGAATGCACCAAAGTAAAAACTGTCTGCGTGCAACAACATAAAAGACCCTGAGATGCACGATGTGGTGCATAGTTCGTCCTCTGCCTCTGACGGATCGTTTTCTAGAAAGGTTTCAAAAAGAGTCCAAAAGAGTGAAAATCTGGGACTCGTGAAGTGGTTTTTCTATCCAAACTGAATACAAATTGAATTTTCCAGATTGTTTGGAAACAATCTCAGTCAACATTTGTCAACCTCACAGTGAGAAGGTCAAAAGTTCAACACCAGTCAGATTGAAGGCCTTTGTGTGTGGAGTACGCATCTTTTCCCCACATCTGCATTCAGTCCAGAAACATGCATGTTTAGGCAAATTGGAGACTCTAAAGTGCTAAAGTGTGCGTGTGTGTCCTGTGGTCAACCTGGATGACCTTTGCACTATGTTTGCTGGAGATAGGCAGTGGCAGACCTCCATTGTTGAAGATCCTCTACTGCTTGAGCTGAACAGCTGGTTCTGACTCTCAGTCCCTGGTCAGGTGCAGAGCTACTAAACGTGCAGAGCTGAGCAATCAGAAATGCCAAACAGGAAAGAAAAATGTGGAAAATCTGAAGAAAATGATGGTACTTGCCACAGATTTACGGTGTCTCGCTGCCTCGCGACTCCACACACAGATGTCTGTCGCCGTTTTTCATATCTTTCGCGACAAGTGGTGTTTTCGAGCAGCTTCTGTGTACGATTTACATCTCGATGTATGATTTATTCACATTTTTCCACCTCACGCGAGTACATAATAAAACTTCTGTATTCCTGTGGTTTTCTCACAAGTTGTGATTTATTGGGACAATCTTTTTTATCTTTTTTTCAAAAAGTGCAGACAAAATGCACACGTCGGTATCCGAACGCGGGCCCAGCTCCTGCAAACAATAGAGGCTTTATAAAATCACATGTTTCAAATCCGCAGCGACTACACCTGTCACATCACACAGAGTGGAGTCACAGTATTAAGACGCTTTAATCTGGAAAGCACACAGGCCTCAGAATAGCCGCTGCCCACCAGTGTCAACAAGGAGAAACGTAGCATCAGACACATTTGCCTGTTATCTGATGCCCCACAATGAAATCCAGGATGTCATCAATTGATTATTTATAGTGCAAACAATACAAGTTTGAATATGGAAAACAGTCCCAGGGCACATGGATGGGCGGGGTCCGCGGGGATATTTGCTCATATTTTTGGCAGGTTCCTTGTTGACCTCGGGGCCTGGATCCGTTGTGAACGAGCGCAGGGTGATTATGAAAGAGTTTCCCTCCAGAAAGTCCAGAAGATTGATAGGTTGCTCAACCGGAGTAGTCAGAAGAGGAAGAAAAGACGTGCTTTGTACCTGTGCGAGGTTGTTTTACGCAGCCTCAACCTCCCAGCCCAACTTTTCATTAATCCCTCGATCGAGCGTTGGGTAATGACACTTAATCTTCAGAGGTTGGCTCTGCAGCTTTACGCTCTATTGGAGGAGCCGCCTCTATCAAAACGCGCCTCTCTCTCAAACTTACAAACTCCTGAACTAAAATGCGCGCAAAGCAGCGTGGGAAAACTGTCTCGCCTCCTCGTTATGCAAAGCCTCGCAGGAGATAAGCCGAGGCCGTTGATGCAGCCGCGCTCCAGCTGGCCGCAGGTCCAAACTGTCACAGCTAACGCGGGCTCGCGCAGATTACCAAGCGTCATTTTCATAATGGTAATAATGACAGGCAGAGGGGCAGGGGGACGTCAAACGAGACGGGGTCGTAAGCCCTGCTCCTCACCTGGAGTGTCTCATTACGCACGCCTCGAGACAGGAAACGGAGAGCGAGTGGTCGAGGTTTAAAGGTGACCCCGGGGAACGCACCTGGGCAGGAGGAGGAGGAGGGGGAGGAGGAGGAGGGGGAGGAGGTCTAGCCGCCACAAATCAGAGCTCCTGGAGCTGCAGCCCAAAGCAGAGACAAGGCTCCTCGTAAAAGTAAAGAAAAAAGCAAAAAACAGGTCTCGTTAGATGAAAAAGTTTGGACAAAAAAATCATTTTTTATCCCCAGAATCATGTGTATAAATGTTGAGGAATCTGCAGGTACATGGTTTTCTTCACTAATCACATGCATGTATGAATGTGCATGTGTGTGAATGTGTGTATGTTGCCTCATACATATAGTAAAAGTAGAGCTGGATCAGCTTTGTAACCCCCTATCGTTTTCCCTCCTGTCATAATATACTATAGTTAAGTATATAATGTCTTAATAAGGAAGCTAAACTTTTACAAAACCTTGTTCAAAACATCTAAACATGCTATGCGTAAAACAATAACTTTTTGTGGAGGGTGGGAGGATTTTTCTGCCTATTCTCAACTCGATGCTTGTGAAATGAGCTGGAAAGAGGAGCAACATCACACTCGGAAAGTTGCAGAGCTCTGGATCGTTCCTCAGGTAGACGGGTTCATTGGGTCGTTAATTGTTGCGGAGGGAAAAGTCCTGGAAGGGTGTTACAACATTTTACACAGCGTCCCAAGGTTTTTTTTTTTTGTTTTTTTGGTGGAATCAAGGATCTGTCAGATCTTTTCCATTTCCATTCAGTCATTCATCAGAAGAAGAGGCAAAAACATTCAAGACCATAGTGTAAAGCGAAGTTCAGCCACTTGGCTCTATGATTTATAAATCCACAAAAAAGAAAAAAATCAAGAATCACTGGACGTCGAGATATGACTGGAAGGTGTTTTCAAGTTTCCACGTCTAATTTGAGTCCTCGAGACTGTGAATGTTTTCCGAGCTGTTTGCTCCATAAAATCCTCCTCGCACAACCTGAAAGTCTGAAAGTGGAGTCTAAGGTGACAAGCAGCAGGAGAAATGTTCCTCTCACGGTCGGACGTGAAAGCGGCGAGCGTCACACACGTGAGTGGAAACTGATGTGCCTCGGCCTGCGTCAGGACACCGAGCGAGCAGACTTTCTGGAAAAGAAGTCGAGCCAGACGCGGGTTAGGGTGTGACTTCTCCCACCACATCCAGGTTCAGAGGAGAGTTAGAGACCAGAGGCTGCTCCAGAGGACTACGTGTGGCCCGGGTAGAAACAGCCCTGTCCAAAACTATCCACATTTATTACTCAGTGAGAAGTAGAGATACAGTATTAGGGTTTAGAAATACTTCTCTAGAAGTTGAAGTATTGACTGGAGCTGTTTCCTCAAGTTAAAGTGTACTGGTCTCTAAGCTACTAGTATAAAAGTACAAGTAATGACAGGAAAAAGTGCTATTAAAGACCAAAACATAGCCTATAGTGCCCTATATACTTATATATATATATACATATACAACCACATATGTGTGCCACTGACCATTAATATGTGTTTCATCGAGCAGAAGACATATAAGACAAAAACCTTAGAGTTAGAGACGAGTACACACAAATGCATGAATCTACTTTACTCATACTCCATAGTGGAAAATAGAGATAACTGCGAGTAGAAGAACAAGTAGGTCGAAAAATCAGTAGAGATAACCAACATTTCAAGGTAACTAACCAACAACAAGGTAACTAAGTATTTGTACTTTGTGACTTGACACATTTGGTTTAGAAACAGTGCGAAGACACAACGTTGACGTTGAGAAGAGGAGGAAGAAGAAGAAGAAGAAGTGCAACAACGACAACGGAGGCTAGAGCGGGGCCCGCTGCTCCGACGCTGGCTGCCAAGCAGCCTACACGCAGGGAAAAAGTGACTAAAAAAAGGCCCCGAAGTTTTCCAGGAGGGATCGGAGCGAGAGACGCGGACTGTGTCCAAAGCCGTGGAGGCATGAATGTGTTTCGGCCCAGGCCTGACGCACTCGCTCATTCACACGTCAAACCACTTTCCCCCTCCTTCAATGGAGGGCTCTTTCTTTCGCCCGCGCCTCTGATTCAGTGGAAATGCAAATGTCCAGGTCTTTGCCCCGATTTGATGGAACCATTCAAAGCCCTCCACCTCCTCCTCCTCCTCCTCCTCCTCCTCCTCCTCCTCCTCCTCCTCCACCCTCACTGACCAAACGCACCGTGACGCTGTCACTCGCCCCACCGCTCTCCAACGCCGGCCTGACACTCAGCTGTCCGGACGACTTAAACAACACGTCCGGCGTCTCCTTCTTCCTCCTCCTCCTCTTCCTCCTCCTCCTCCTCCTCCTCCTCCCTCCACCTCACACCTGGATGTTACTGAGCAACCATTCAGGCCAGTGTTTGCCACGGATTAATTCCATTTGCATTACGCCCTAAACTGATTTGAATTTCGAGGTCGATGTAGTCAAACGCCGCTTCTCCTTGCAAATCCAGTGTAACTGTAACTGGATTTTAAGAAAATTCAAACAGAAGTGCGCTCAGACTTCTTTCATTGCCATGAGCAGCCGGTGGCATCAATTCCCTGGCTGGAAAATCAGCTGCAGCTCCGCAGAAAAGTGGATTCAGCACTTTAAGAGTGTGAAACATGAAGTAAATGTGACATTTGTGTTGGTTTCATGTATTAATGTGTTGGGGCAATGAGGAAATATCCAGTTGGAGTTATATTCATAAGTAATATATGTAGTATATTCATATTTTAGAGTTCAAAATATGAGTATAGTCACGATTAAGGTTCTTCCACAGTCTAAAAACATGCATGTTTAGGTCGACTGGAGACTCTAACGTGCCCCTAGGTCTGAGTGAGAGAGTGTATGAAGGCATTTACCTATTTCAACTTTATTAACTCTGCACAAAACAACATCTCAACCCTTTTGGTTACATCGTTTATCGTCTCTGGTAAAAGTGGTTTCGTAGCCACGGTAGCAAAGTTACAAATAGGTGGTGAGAAATGGTGAGAAGTAATCATGTAAACAAAACTCTTGTTTTGTCCCAAAGCACGTTTTCCTTGACTTTCTGTGACTTTACAAGGAACGTGTTTCTACGGTGGCCCAGAATGGACAGATCCTGGACCTCGACGGCGCCTGTAAACACTCCCACGCGTTTTTGGAAAGCAAGCAAAGTCTGAGGTAAGGTGTAATCCCACACTCTGGACCTTTTAAACAGGGTTTTATCAGTTCCAGACAGCTTGTTACGCAGTCTGTACCAATAAAACGATATCAGTGAAACATTTCGAGGCGCTTACAGGAAAAAAGCGCCTCCACCTCATTCCCCTGAACCCAGGCCTTTAATTTGTAAATGAGGAATTCTGTGTGACTCTATCAGTGGTTTTACTCGACAAAAAGCTCTGGGAACGTTCGTCCAACGAGCCGATGTCTCATCTCGAGAGAGAAAGCGCCTTGTTTTTCTTTTTTCTTCTCTTTCTTTTCAGCTTTTTTTTTTCTCTTTCTCACACCAGCCCGTGCCGTTCGGAGACTCTGCTTCCAATAAGCGCAGCTTTCATGTGGAGCCGCTCGATGTATTTTAAAGCTCTGCATTCATACAAAACAGCAGAGCTTCAAACGCGCTCCGTTTTACACTTAATAATTTGCAGCGAGAAAGATTATCGGCCCGCTTTGTAAAAGTGTTTCGGTTTTTCCCCAACATGTAGTTTTGCAATGAGGTCAGGGTACAAGCTGTTTTATATTAATCCCCTGACTTCTATCCATCTCCACTTCCTGTTGAGCAAACCTGCAACCCGACACCGAGAACAATGAAGTCACGCAAGAAAAGCACGGTGAAACCTAAGTCCAGCGCAGCACATGCACTCACAAGTCGGAAAAAAAAAAAAAAGCAGAATCTGCCCCGGGGAGGACACTTGTCATCTCCACCGCAGAGATTACAGGCTGCGAAGCTCCATATTTGGAGTGCGAGGGACTGATTGGAGGAGGCGTGATGAAGCCGCAGAGGCCGGGCCACGACAGGTTCATGCCGTCGGTGCAGCCGAGTGTGTGAAGCGGACACACCCTCGCACAGGTACAGAGGTAAGCACCGCTTTGGTGCAGGGCCCCTGGGGGCCTTGGAAGAGAGAGAGAGAGAGAGAGAGAGAGAGAGAGAGAGAGAGAGAGGGGAGGGGAGGGGAGGGGGGGTGTGGGGGCGGCCTTGCAGCCAATTAAAGGATTTGCCAGGACAGGTAAATGACCCACATTCTCATAGAAGCTGGTGCGAGGCGTGGCACCGGCTTCACTCCGCCGCTCCACTGAGCACGAATGGCAAGCTGTCACAGCCGCATTATCATGAGTGAAAGAGCTTATTCTTGTTGTTCTTTTAAAAGGTGCTTACATAATGCCAGCCCCCCCCCCCCCCACCACCAGCAGTCCCCCCCCCCGTACAGTAACACGTCTCAAACGGGTCACAAGCAGAAAAAGGAGCGGACCTTCAATACGGACATGAAATGAGGTCGGCTTCATGAAATCATATGACTGTAACTGAGTTACACTTTAAGCCCGGCTGCAGAGAGAGAGAGAGAGAGAGAGAGAGAGAGAGAGAGAGAGAGAGGGAGAGGCAATAAAGAATAAACGTCTTCTTTAAACACAGCCCCGTGACTCAGGCTCAACCTCTGCCCTCCCGCTCTGGAGCCGCTTCCATCTTTTCCTGGTGAGAATCAGCCATCCAGTGGCCAAACCGAGGTACTCCACCCTTGATTTTTGTCCCGTTATCGGGCAATAAAGTTATGCGAGGCCTTGATTTCGTCTTGTTTTGTTTTTTCTGTCTCTCTCCAGTGAACGTACGTAACCTTACACGGAGCGATCGTGACATTCAGTGCGACAGGAAAAGCGGATATGACGCGTTGGATCCTTTCATCTCTCTGTCAATCAAAGTTAGATTAGATTACATTTTGTCGTGGATGCACATAATACTAGTCCAGGTGCTCGGTGATGAAATGCAGTCTGTCCTCAAACGTAATAAACATAAATTAGTAAAAGATACAGTGAAAAGGGATAATAGTAAACCATGCAGCAGAGTAAGTAACTATGACATGTGTGACCTGTGGTTTTATGTGTACATGACTGAGATGACATGAAACATACATGAGTACTTGGATATGAGCAACATATATGCTACTATATAAATATATGTTACTTTACAGTATGTATAGTATGTGAATATGTGGATATAACATTGTAATTTATCAAACTTCAATCTGTACCAATGTTAATATTGAGTCTGTTGTATTCAGGGACATCTCTCTTTGCGAACCTCGCTGATAAGGAAGTCGTTTTTACAGACGGGATGACGTCAGAGATGCAAAGTTCAGGGATCGTTAAAATCGTACTACATCAGCTTGGAGCAGGCAGGATTGTGTGAAAAGCTCAAAGGTCATAGTTCAAAGGATACAAACCATCCTCATGGTCTAACCAAAGTGAAAGAAAACAGCTGTAGCCGCTCATAAATTGAAGAGATAAATTGGTGAGTATCAGCAAAATGACAGAATAAGCAGGAAGAAACAACCCAAAGTTATGATCAAATAAATACATTTAATTTAAAGTGAAAAGTCTGATAAATCATACATGGAACATAATCAAACTGAGTGATACCGTACAGTCATTTCACTAGAAACATACATTTCAATGGGAAAACAAAAAGAAAAAAGAAAGGAATAAGTTACAGTACATGGGGCTAATAATCACTTGGCTAAAATCTGTTTGGAGGAGAAATTTTAATTGTTTCTTTTTTTTGTTTGTTTCTTCTTCTTCTTCTTCTTTTAGGCATGCAGCCTCAAGGTAAAAATACCAGAGAATCAGTTCATGTTAACATACTTTACATGCACATACACATACAGAGGAGGTGTCCCTGTAGCGCACACTATACACACACACACTCACACACTCACACACACACTCGCCTAACACTCCTTCTCTCACATATTGCAGGAGAACAAATACACTTTGTTTTTGTTGCATCTTCTTGTGATTTGTCTCGTCAAAAGCGGTAGAATTGGATAAAGACATTAGCTGCATACTAGTTCTCGTAATGTAGTTTTTAAAGAGGAAGGAGGACAAAAGTGTGTGAGGGGACGGTGGGGGCGAGGGGAGGGGTGGGGGGGGTTGGGGGGTGGGGGGGTCGTAAAGGCCTTGAGCTAGATAATCATTGCTGGGTCAGAAGCTTCTATTGCTTTTAAGCCTGTTGGATTCATGTGGGAAATTAAAACATATGCATACCAAAAACAGTTACATTCAAAGAAAAATGAAAAGTTAAGTGATATTCTTCCATTTTTGGTCTTGGTGAACATTTCCATCTCCTCAACGAGTTTGTTCTCAGTTCCTCCACTAGGTGGCAGCAACTCACGCGTGTGGCGTGGAAGCAGCTGCCCTTCGCCCTCAGAGAGGAAGAGGCTGCAGCCAGAGTGATGAAGATGATGAAGAACACCTCTGTAGTCCTGCAGAACACACAGACGTCAACCTGTCGTTTTCTTCTTCTTCTTTTTTAATCTGTTTCAAGTTAAAACGAAGGGGAAGATGGATTCCACTCATCTCGAGTCCAGGACCTGGATGATCCTCCTGAGGAAAACTTCCCAGCGATCAGGTTTCCAGTTCATGCTTCCTGGCAGTCCTGTGGGATCACTGAAGAGCACAAGTGTCCGACCTTGTCTTTTTTTTTAATGTATTTTTATTTATTTCTTTAAGTCTAACCCAGTAGCACCAGATCGACCGACCTCAGCCGGGAAACGTTCCTAACGAGCACGGCGAGAGGGAGACGGAGAACTCGGAGAGTATAAAGCTAAGACGTGATAATTAAGACTAGTCAAAACAAACAATCGGACTTGTTTTGCGCAATTTATGCATGTATTGAACACCTTCATTGTGACATAGGGAACAGACACCCTGGACAGGTCCAGTCAGAGGGGACACACACACACACACACACACACACACACACACTCTTATCGAGGGTCAATTTAGAGTTTCCAATCGGCCTAAACATGCATGTTTTTGGACTGTGGGAGGATGAAACCATGCAGATACGTATGCAAACTCCACACAGAAAGGCCCTCAGCCCGACCGGGGGTCGAACCAGTGGAACAGCGCTAACCACTGACACGCCATGCTGCTTTTTATATCGTTACGAAACACGTGGATGGAAATGAACGCCCAGCATGATGTGAGGTCACCAGTCGCAGAGGAAACGTGCTGGAAACTCACTCAGATTATTCTGAATGACTCTGTTATCTTTTCAGATTTTCTTTTCCCTGTCATCAAATAAAGTGTGATGTCAAACAGGAGATTAGATAAAAAAAAAACAAACAAAAAACAAAAACCCGACAGATTCCCTTCAGTGACATTCTGTACGACTCACAGTCGAGTCTCGCTGTCCAGTGTATCAGGAAGTTTATCTGCAAACACAGGCTCCTTTGATCGAGCTACAACGGGGACAAAACAAACATTGCATCACAGGTAAATTGCACCATTTGACGTGAATGAATGGACGAAAGAATGAATGAAAAGGTTTTCATGAAAGGCTGTGTGCAGGAAGAGAGTCCCGGGGCTCTATGCCGCTCCTCGTGACTCATAATAATCGTTACCGTCAATGGAAAAGCACCCCTGCTATTATTCATAATGGACTGCATTTATATTTAGTGCCTTGAAATGCCTCATACACACACACACACACACACACACACACACACACACACACACACACACACACACACACACACACACACACACTCATCCAGCCATGGCGGAGAAGCTGCCATGCAAACCGTGACCTGCTCTCCAGGAGCAGAGGTCAGAGGTCACTTCAAAACACACCATCATTAAAAGAGGGCGGGAAATAATCCAGGACATGATAACTGCCCCCTCACACACACACACACACACACACACACACACACACACACACACACACACACACACACACACACACACACACACACACACACACACACACACACACAGAAGCAGACGTACAGTATGACTGCTGAACGAGTAGAAATGTACATTATACTGGAAGACAAGTAGTTTTGTTTGTTTTTGTCGTGCATCCCCTCCCCCCCCAGGCATTGTGGGTATAGACTAACTGCAGAAAAAGAAACATTCATTTACGACGTTGCCTCAGGTCGGACAGTTACGTTATGTTCTTAAAGAGCTTCTCGTAGTAGCTACATTAACTACAGTACTTGGATTAATACTAAAGGACCATATGTACAGGTTGTAAAAACAGCTGCGGTAGCTACAGTTTCGGTGTTCCTAACTCCGCCTCCAGGTGGCGCTCTGATACGAGCCGCCCGTCCGCCTGGAAAACAAACAAACAAACAAACATCGATCCATCCCAGGACGATAACACTTTTTTTTTGTACTTTTTTTGCAGAGATATTTCTTGATCCCGAGTTCAGTGGGGTGCGTTATGAGAAGCAGCAAACACATGTTGAAGTGAGTCCTAAGTCGTGTCTCAGTAGAGAGCACACAGTGAGTGTGACTTTTGGGAGTCCCAGTTCGTTTTTTGTTTTGTTTTTTTTTCTGTTTTTTTTTTTCTCTTGTTCTGATACTCTTCTTCTTCTTCACACCTCTGCTCGCCAGGCCCAGAGCACACAGCTGTCCACATCTGTCTGTCTGTCTGGAACGTGGCTGAGGAGGTGTAGCAGGGCTGGTTTTCAGGTTGCATCCTTTACTCCACCTCCATTCACTCCACCTTCAGGTAGCCGTTAGCGTCGTTCCTCATCCCTCTGCTCCTCCTCTCTCCTCCTCCTCCTCCTCCTGCGTCGCCCAGCGGCTGGTTCGACCACCCGTCCTCGGGCCCCTCGTGGAAGCGCAGCCGCAGCGTCTTGCGGATCACCAGGCGCTCCACGATGAAGGAGGCGCAGAACCAGGGCACGGCGTACTCGGCCGTGATCAGTCCCATGAAGTTGTAGCGGAACTGGGAGTAGTCCCAGGGGCAGGCGTCGAACTGGCGCAGCAGCAGCCCCGTGCCGAACTCCCACAGGTAGGTCCACAGGGTGTAGATGATGCAGCGCAGCAGCACGGGGCAGCGGCCGCGCAGCTTCAGGTACATGCGCTCCACGATGAGGATGCAGGTGCCGTAGATGAAGAGCGCCCACACGCTGGTCACGCCCGGGAACTTCCAGTTGCAGTTGACCACGAACTCCCAGGCGGCGGTGAACATGACCTCGCAGAAGTAGCCGTGGATGGCGTAGAGGTACCAGCGGGACAGGGGCGTCAGGGGCACCGGAGCCTCCTCGCTCTCCAGGGTCACCATCTTTAAGCCCGCCGACCACCCGGATCTGTGAGTCTGCCAGGAGGAGAGAGAGAGAGAGAGGAGGATAAGAGGGAGGCGCAATATAGCGACTCAAAATTCTCACCTCAAACCCATATTTCAATTCATTTTCTTCACAAAAAAACACTTTAAAAAGGGGTCTGCTGCAAGGGGAGCAGCAAGACAAATACATTTCCCTTTGGGAATCAACAATATAATTCCTATTCCTAGTCCATTTCTGCTCAGATCCATCTCATGCTTATCAGGCATCCATACGTAGTCTTTACTCTGACTGGCTGTCTAGTCTGTCACTCGCATGAATGACGTGACGTTGCATGCTAAGCTGAGCAACTTTTTCCAACTACTAATAAGAGAGAAAAAGAAGGTCACACAATAATATCGAGTCAAAGTCAAAGAGCTTAAAATTTTCATCTCGTACCCGGATTTCTGCGTCACTGCTATGCAAAAAAACACTTGAAATGGATCTAGAAAGGTTGAATGGGGTGTTTATCTTTGTTCTCCTCTATGCCGTGTCAGATGCTACTTCACAAGGTCTTTTACAATCCTCATTTTAAGTGTGGGTGAATTTCCGCACAGATTTGGTGCCCTGGCAACCACATATGTTCCTTGATATAAAAAAAACAGCTTAGAAAGATTTAGATTGAGTTAAGTGTTCAACTTTACGCTACAATCTTATTTCATGAAATCTTGTCAAGTGAAATTATGCTGCTGTGTGGGACGGATCATTTCTCTCGTTTACCTCACATTTTCTGTTTTTCCTCTCATTTCACTTGTTCTTATAAGTTAAATAACTTAACTGTATGTCTGTGGTGCCAGTATCAGTGGAGGAAGCAGATACTGAGGAAGCACCAGGGGCACGTAAAATGACATCGATCCAGAAAGTTCCCTAAACTGCTTCCTGCTTTCACTTATTTACATACCTCAACAGAGGAAATGTACATATGCAAATTATTTCTGAGGTGGGAAAAGTCGAGTTTATGTCCTACGTCATATTCTGTCAGTTTTTTAGCTGCATTTCCAAACACAAAATTCATACGTGTTGTATTTGGCTTTGGTCAGGTATGGAAATGGTTAAAAAAGGTTGGTTTTTTTTTTATTCTAGGTCCCCTTTAACTTTTTAAAAGAAAAGCCTCTTTAAGGCTTTTCCACTGATTAGCATCCTTTCACAACCAGTAGTTTTATTCATGTTCAACTTCAGCTTCTCCGGCTTCCAGTGGTGACAAACACACTGGGTGGCTTTTATTGTGAAGGAGCCACAGGGGGAAGAAAAAGAAAAAAGCCGATCTGTGCATCGCCTCCACAGGTGCTCATCACGCTCACCGGTTGGACCGTCGTTGCCGGCGGATCCCTTTTGAATGGTGCAGGGCGCGGCGGGAGCCGAGAGGTGAGAAGCAGCAGGCGACCGCAGCTTCCCAGCACGCCACCCACTGATCCCAGCGCCTCCCGCTGCAGCGAGGAAAGCTACTGTGCCGAGCCGCAGCATGGGAGCATCACGAGTGTGCGTGACAGAACGGAGAGGAGCAGATTATCGACTGACTGGCTGAGTGACTGACTGAGTGACTTATTCAAGCAAAGCCACCTTGTTTGTTATGTAAACACGCACACGCATAATGGATGTTCTGGTCAGTCTTTGTTGTCTCAGTGAATGTATTCAATTAGCGGCAGCAGATGCTGCACAACAGCTTTAAAAGCTCTTCAGACATCCTGGATGCAGTCGAGAAGACAAGACGTGCCTGAGCGAACTGGTCTCGATCGGGCCAGGAGAGAGAGAGAACAAAACTAACTAGTGACATAAGCTTGGTTCACAAAAGCAATTCATAGTCACTTAAAATACCTTTTGCAAAACAAAAACCTTAAGCTTCTACTTCTCTACTACCTGTGCCCTGTCATAGAGTTAAGTAGCGTTAGCTAGCACTTGTGCTAGCTAAACATAGAGGGTAACAATCTGGAAATTATATGCTAGTAATATACAATATTCACTACTAGTAACCGAAACTTGGCCAATTTTGTACATGTAACCATCTTGTTAGCCAGCTAGCTATTGCTATGGCGTTAGCCTAGCCCAGCATTTAGCTCTGAGTGGGGCCGTTCATATCATTTGATCCATTGTAGACACTGCTCTTGTTGTATTTTTGGCTTTGGGAAAGGAAAGAAACTCTTGTGTACCTATTGTCTTACTTATATATGCCATAGGCACATCGCTTCACCTTTAGTTTCAAGAACCTTATTTACTTGGTAACCACTGATGGGACAATTCCCATTTGGGGTGGGGTTTTGCGAAAGGTCAGTTCCAGGGCAAACAAATGATTAACAAAATATTTCAGTCTTTTCGATAACCGAGATTGCAAATGTGTTTGGGACAACTCCAAATCTCCATACAATCTGGATTAAAAGGTGGAATATCCTGAGATTGCCACAAAAACTCCCATGCATCTTTTTCAGAAAAATCTAAATTTGTGAAGCAGGGTTTTCTGAAGTAACCAAACCAAAGCAAGATCATGGAGGAGATCAGACACAACGAACAGACTTTGGGCGTTGTAATCTCCCAGGGGAAAAGCAAAACAAAACACAGTTTTCTATTATGTCATAGTGGCACTGGTCTAGATCTTCCCTACATGCCAATATGGGGATTGAGTCACGCACATTTGTTACATTTTCCTCTACAAGATTCACAGTTTGCGTCGTGTGTTGCTCATCAGAGGAGAGAGCTGTTGGCTGTGGTATCATTCCCATGTTTAATGTGATTCGAACCAGGAACTGGAACTCCAAGCGTCTGCAGCTTTAATTGCGAGCGGCTCCAAGCCAAAGTTTGATCAAGGACAAGGTGATGGAGCTGAAATCAGAGGCAGCGGAGCAGCTAGGGCTGGAAGGCCTTCCCTCGGCTGATGCTATTTACTGCCTTGAGGAGGTTTCTTATGTAAGCTATAGCTTTATCATCTGACTGCCTACATCATGTGCTCTTTTTCCAAATCCCGCTGCTTGACGCACACAGGCTTCGGTATCAGGTGTCACGAGGCCCACGCAGGGTTGAATGATCCTTCCTCTACTCTATTTCTATCGCTCTGCATGTCTGATGGAAGGAAAACAGCATCATAGCCAGGGGTTCAAAGACCACATAGCAGGAGAAGACCACTGAGTGTGTGTATCTTCTAATATACAATGCCTCCAGAGGAAACTGTGTCATAACAGCGACCATTATACAATAGATCATAACCGCTGTGTAGAATATGGGCTCACAGAGAGGTTAGGAGTACAAAAGCCTGTTTGAAGAACAAAAGCCGATTTTTCAGGCTCCTTTTTGTCTTCAAAAGGCTGGCCGGGACCCAGAGTGGGCCCAGGGGGATTAGCACATTTCTCCCCAAACAAGGAACAAGGCTTTTTCCATGTGAGGAACTGGGCCACAGCAATGGACCAACTGACCTGCCTGAACCTTTCACGCCGTCTTTTCTCTGCCCGCCTGGGAAAGTCTCCCTCCGCTCCTGCCCATTCAGGGCTGCAGAGCTGCAAACCGGCCGCACATAGAAAAATAAATATATATAGACACTGCATTTACAATGAGATTTTGGAAAGTCCGATTGGAGGATTGTGTTTCCCCATTTCTGGTCTTTAGAGTAAACTAAACTTTCCAGTTGCTTTGATTGTGGCTTCACATCTAAACAGACAGATTTATGGTGTATAAATATGGAAGTATTTACTTTTAAACTGTTGTTTTTTTTGTCAGTATGTTTGGTTGATGTTGATAGAGTCTCTATATATCTGCACGACCTAAATTGACTCGATTTGACTCTCGAATACAAACATGACATCGACCAAAGACTTGGTGACTGAACGCGCTGCAGATCCTGGAAGACGTTTCACTTCTCGTCCAGGAGGAAACGTCTTCAGAAGGTCTGAGCTGAAGAAGCCTCAAGAACGAGGAGTCAAACATCTCCAACGAGTCCAGTTGTAACGACTTGAGGACTCCTTTGATGACTTAGACGATCTCCTGGGATGTTGTGATGACAAACTGTTCTTATAATGAAGTCTTATCAGGAGGGAAATACTGGACAGTTCGTCTTTTCACCGCAACCTGTTATTTTTAGTCTGGATTTGGAAGTAGTTTAGTTGCAGGATGTATATATGGCTAAAGCTATTAGAAGGCGCCACAGATTTAGTTTGTTCTGTATCAAAGAACGGTTTTCCCCTCCTCCCCACATCTCTCACCTGAGAGTCACGTGCTTTCGTTTCGCCCCTGAAACACTTCTTTCTGCATGTTTCACAGCTCCCCTCCTTCCTTTCCCTCCTCCCCGACGCCTTCGCAGGCGCCATTTGTTCAGTTCTCACATGCCCACTAAGCTGCTAATGATGAAGAATTTGGAAAGCGACGTTCAGCCATGTAACACTCCACCACTTCCTGCCAAGCGGCCTATAGACACACACACACACACACACACTTCCAAAAGTCTTTCTGCGTTTTTTCGCCTTTTTTTTTATAAAAGATTTCTATAGAAGATCTCGCGTCGCTGATGCGGCTTGTCTGAGCGTCAGAGACAAGGCGATCCTCATACAGACGTATCAACGGCGGTCTCTCTCTCCAGGTCTCAACAGTTTGTTTTACGCTGTCAACACGCCCGGTCTGATTACGTAAGAAATCCCTCAGATTGTTTACCTCGCACTCCGGCAACTCTGCTGATGTCATGAAGCAGGATGAAAGCGTTCTGTAAACAGGGCGAACGGGTTTCTCTGCTTCTTCCAAAGGGCAGATGATACGAGGGAACAAACTGTTTGATTTTTAGTAGAGTAAGCATGAGGAAGTGGAAGCCAGAGAGCAAACTACTCCTTCTCCTACTTCTTCTTCCTTTTCCTCCTTTGAGGGTTGAAATGTGATCTACAGGAGCAACTCAAACGCAGGAAGTTGGCAGGCTTCATCTTTTTTGAGGAACACTTCATTATCACGTTCCAAGAGCTTTTAATCTCGATTCCGCTTTCTGATTCGGGCTGACTTTTTTTTGTTTGGTAGAAATGGTCTTAGGAATCAGTCTGCATCCTGGTTGGTCAACAATTAACATTTAGTCATTTTGCTTTTATCCAAAGCCTCATTCAAGGTGGACTGCAGCAGAGATGTTAGTTATTCTTCACACTACCAAAGTAGAGTGCTAGTGCTAGTTAAGTTTACTGAGACTCTACTTGTCTATCTATCTAATTCCGATCTAATTCCTCCTCTGATTCTGATCCAGTTACAAATAAGTTGATGCACACCACATATTATTCAGTTCTTATTATTGTATTAAAGAAAACATTTTTTTAGAAGTGTTAGATAATATATCAGTCCAATCATCTTGTCTCATCTTCTGCCACTTAACTGGATTTTAAGAGTTAATTTTGTATTTTAAGTGTTCAACTTTACATTACAATCTTAAATCAAGCCACGGCAAGATAATTTCATTGTTTTGTGGACCTTTTTGTGTGCACCTTTTCTGTACATTCATTGTGTACAAAGACACACAATGAGTGTACAGCCTGTGTGTGGTTGTAGAAATGGACCCTAACATTCCCATACCTGAATCCAGGATCGTTAAAGCGCTTTAAAATAACACCCGAGGCTTTTCTGCTGAAACCAAATGCTCCACAGCTTCAACAATGATAAATACTCAACTCAATACTTACTGTACTACTTAATATTACTTCATAGTTAAGATTCAATTCTTGGTCTCCCGTTACATTTTGGACAGGAACAAGAGGAGCGAGAGAGATCCACCCTCACCAGACTGGTGTCTTGAAACTCCCAGCATACCTCCTCTCTCTGCCTGTGTGTGTGTGTGTGTGTGTGTGTGTGTGTGTGTGTGTGTTTGGCCATATTTATTGACCTGTTGGCTCTGCGTGATGCAGTCCTCACACCGGGTGCTATTTGATTCTTTCTGCTGCTGTGGTTGTTGTTGCAGCTGTCGTAGGATATCGCCCACCAACCCAACACCCCCTCCACCTCCCACCCCCCACCCTCCCCCACCCTCCCCCACCCCCACCCATCAGCTCAAAACATCGATCGCAGAGGTTTGCTGCCAGCTCTTGCTGCTCGGCGGCCCGCTTCGCCGTTGCACTCTATTGAACCCCGCTACGGGACGTCACAGTGAGGCGGCCAACGCCATGCAGCCGTCCCGCTCAGCAGAGAGCTCAGCGTGATCCTGGGGGAGAGCCGCCATGCAGGCAGGTGGGGAGGAGGAGGAGGAGGAGGAGGAGGAGGAGATGGGAGGGGGGTCTGAGCTCAGAGAGCCAGGTTTGTCTGAGGACACTGATGCTGCATTCCCGCTCTCGCTCAGAGTCAGAATTTCATAGTCGCTAAGTGGAACCGTCAACTGAGAGATGCCTCGAACTCGGATTTCCAACTCTCTTCACCTTGACTTCAAGACTTCCAAGATGGCTGCCACTCTCATAGCTCATTGGGGAAGACGTGTCTTAATAGAGACTTATTCCTCCGTCTTCCTAGACATGAGGTTGGTTGGAAAAACTGAAAGAAAGAGGCGGGTTCTCAACGGTCAGACAGCCCTGCTCTGAGTGTGCACCACCCTGCTCACCTTTCACACCGCGTGTGTGTTATTTGGAGTGAAACAGAGAGGTGCAGGTTCAGAGCGGGCACACGTGAACACCCTGTAAACCTGCGGGGCTGAAACGAGGCTGACAGGTCTGTCAGCTACGACACTCCTCCGACAAACAGAGACAAGCGTGAAGAGGAACACACATCAACACGGGGCCGGGCCGAGGTCGAACGTGCAAGATAAACAAATAAATAAATAACTGAAAACAACAGGGCCGTGCCGGCCTGACAGCATGCTGACAGCTGTGAACTCTGACTCTGTGATTAAACCAGAGTCCAAACCCACGCTGACCTCTGATCGGGATATAATCCGTGCTCGCGTGTGCCGCAGCTCCAGCTGTGGCTCAGATCCCGGGTCTCTGCGCAGACTTCCGGAAGGTCACTTTGGGAAGCTCGGGACCGTCAGGATCCAGTGACGGGTATCAAGGTGACCTAGTCGCCGTGTCATCATCCGAGATGGAAACAGCAGCCGTCACAATGGGCTCTCACATTTCTGTTTTGCTCTGTATTTTCCTGAACAAACACTTTTTCTCATTCACTCATGAATTGTTAATATTATCGGTTAGAGCCACGAGGATGTGGTTATTTTATCATCATTGCAAATTTATCTGACTCACTTACCACATTTTGACTTTACTCACTTTATACTATAATCTTAAATCGAGCACTAAGAATCTTGTCAAGTGAAATGATCTGAGAGCGTGGACAGATCATTTGTTTTGAGTACTTTTTTCCCTCAGATTTAGTGTTTTCAATCTTGTATTTCGGATCTCAATTAATACTGTTCGTATGCAGGACGAGAGCTGACTCAGGGACACAGAGTCAGGCAGGTTTACAGCTCCCCACCTCAGCACTAATTGATCCCGATCCACCTTGTGTGTGGGTGCGTCTCTGATGAGCCACTGATGGGATGAATGAGAGGTGTGTGTGTGTGTGTGTGTGTGTGTGTGTGTGTGTGTGTGTGTGTGTGTGTGTGTGTGTCAGCAGAGATGGAGGGAAGAAGGATGGACAGATTGGGGAGCAGGAGGAACTTACCGAGGCAGCACAACAGGAGAGAAAAAAAGAGAAGAAGAAGAAAAAAAAAGGGAGGAAAAGTGATGTGGATCGATGGACCAGAGACAGGTCAATTACAAGTGAAACAGCGAGCTGGCTCTGACCCTCGACAGCATCACATCTGCATCCGGAGCGGGCCTGAGGCGCCAGCTGCAGCGGCCGAAACGGGACGAAATATGTTGGAAATGAGCAGGTTTGTTTCGAGAACATTTAGAATTGTTTAGTAAAAGAATGAACAGGAAGCTTAAGTCTGGAGACAGGGGCAATCTCTTAGCGTCTTGCCTGCAGATACTGAAAGCGACGGAAGTCTCTGCTTGGGAAAGGATTTAGGGATAAATTCAAATCCCGCCTGCTGCTTTCCCAGATGTGCACAACTGGCCATTCGCTGCAGGACGACTTATCGTTTCCATCAAATTACCAAAATATGTTTTCCGAGGCCTCAAGAAACGAGGAAAAGACAAGAGGAGGAGGAGGAGAGGGGAAAAAAAGAATGGTAATGAATGAGGTATTTTTGCAAGAAAAGTGAGGATGATCTAAGATTTTTTCCCCCTTTCTTCTGATTTTGAATCAGTTGCATTTTGGGGACAAAGTGGATGTGGATGCATGTTATATTCTAGTTAAGTATAAAGCAAATGAAGTAAAATAAATGGATTGATAATGTTATTTAGAAGTGGATGGATTCAGAGGTCAGATCATCACTTCCTTAATCAGTGAAAACTTTAAGTTTCTTCTACTTTAAGAGATAAAAACTGCAGATGTGACAGGCGGGAGACTGGACCGTGATGACGTTGAAATCTATTTATCAGCCGTCCTGACTGAATTCTCGGCCAGTGGGAGGCGTCCAAAGTGGCACAGCGCTGCTGCCTCCGTCCTCCACTAAATCCAGACCTGTCCCCCAGAGACAGCATGGAGTCTCCGGCCATCGCAAACCAGGGCTGGAGAGACGCCACCAGGGCTGAGCCTTAAAAGCCCATGAGCAGCCAGAGGAGGCGAGCAGCGCTCTATAGCGGGCATCCTCTTTCTCTCAGGTGAAAGCCTGAACAAAGCGAGCAGAGTGGTGGAGGGGGGGGGGGGGGGGGGGGGGGGGGGGGGGGGGGGCCTGAGGAGGGAGGAGGAGGAGGCTCTATGTAAACAGAGTGGTTGGAGCTGCACTCTGACGGGTTCATTATCTTCCAAAAAGGCTCTATTGATTTGGAAGGAAATCAAATCGCAGGTCCCTCCCCCCCCTCCGCCCCCCCTCCGCCCCGTGAGCTTCATCACTCTTTGTACCTAACGTCATGTGCGCCGGGAGATGCTGAAGTTTTTATCCCGCATAATAACCTTTGAAAAAGGTCACGTTGCTCATTGCTCATTGACGACGCATGGACTCGGTGTAATGGGTTTGTACTGCGTCTTCATCCAATGAGCGAGGGGATCGCACAGTGTACTCACTCCGTTTCTCCATGAGAAATTCAATTTCCTGCTCTAGATTGAGGGCTATAATAAATATATAGACATAATTTGTTTGTATTTCATATGAGGCATAAACCTAGAGGCCAGTAATCAAAAATGATTGTTTTTTTCAGTGAGAAATATGACCAGGGGCATAACTCGGGAAATCTCCCCATTGTGGGATGAATAAAGGGATCTTCTACTCTATAGAAAGCTGAAATCTAAGACCTTGTGCCTGTTCCAAATGGACATAATGTGTCTGGGAACTCATTATCGGCGAGCCAGTACCTGACTGGGGGTACTGGAAAGAGGAGCGGACGGTCGGATCGCTGCAGCTCTGATTCCAGTGTGAGTGTGAGGAGACAGGGCCTCTGAGGCTGCTCCGCCATCCTGGCAGCTCCAGGCATCACTTTCTGCTGATGGAGGGTTTCAGGCTGAAGGTAATAGCTCTCCTGGTCATTTCGTCCTTCACATAACACCAACAGAGGTGTGTGTGTGGGAGTGTGGGAGGGGGAGTGTGGCGTCTCTGCATCACTCTATTATCTCAGTGGAACCTCCTCCCAGGAGGCCAGTGTACCCAGTGCCATCCCAGTGCTTTCCAACACTGGTATTCACTCCTTGCTATTCAGACCTGAGCGAACACTGTGCTACAATCTCCTCTGAATCACCCAATAAATATCCACAAATTGCCTTTAAACAATGTGACCTTTACAGTTCCAGCCTTCTCTGAAAGCATCTTTCACTCCGCTCTCACTCGCTCTCCCTTTTCGTTTTTTCTCTCTGCTCCCACTCACACACGCATTCATTACAACTCTTGAGCTCTTTGCAGTTTAATGAAAGACCCTAAGACGTGGGAGCTAAGCCCTCTGTCCTGAATAGCATGTGGGTCATGCCCCGGAGATTAGAAATCTTGGAGCAGCTACACAGAAAAAGCAGGAGCTTTACTGGCATGGTCATCACGGTGCTGTGGAGGCTAATGCCTCTAATGGAGGGATGCATGTGCATGTTAATCTGTTATCAGACAAAGAAGCTTTATAATCAATCACTGACGATGCATACCATCCCTAATTGATGCCGAGCTCAGGGACAAAGATCTTGGGGGAGAAAAACAAAAACAAAAGAGGTTTCCATCTTTACTATTGTCCACTTAAGACAAAGTGAAAGTTTTTATTTTCAGTATGAAAACTCGAGAATTTAGTCATTTTTAGTTTAAAAAGTTAAAAAAAGAGACACTTTCCGATGCCAACACACTTAATATGTGATAAACTAATGTCATGCAGACTCTATATATAGTGTCTCTAATGTTTTATTGTGTGTTTTCCTCATTTTCATCTTAATTCTCTGCATGTAAATGTTCAGTTTTTGAGCTTTTGCTTCCCTCCACTGAGGAGTTGTCCGGTAAGGTTTCCCTGTTTACACCGAGTATTAGCGTGCTCCTTGTGAGTGACCCGATCACATGTGAACGGCGCTAGATACAAGTATGAACGACCTCCAAGATGCTATGTAATCCGATCGCTCGGGCCACTTGCTGAGGCGGGGTGGAGGGGTGGGACGCATGTGACCACATATCTTTTGTAGTGTAAATACTTGTGTGTCCCGATCCGTCTCTGACAAGGACGTAACGGGGACAGGATGTGGTCGTGGACAGTCTCCATTTCACTGACATTTGGAAAAAAAAAAAGACGTAACCTTCATGTGTGTGACCTGAAGATCAGGAATAGATATACGTGTATTGCACTTCTTGAAATATTTCTGTTTTTTCCCTTTGACCTTGCAGCACTCACTGCAGATGTGGGTACCAACAGAAATCAATCTCGAGCATCTGCTTGTGATTGGATCGCAGGACGGGTCTAATCAAGATCTTAAAATGACTTTTTATAGGAAAATAACTGCTTGTGTGCCCTTACTTACTACAGCACAGTCCCATCTCCAGGTCTACGGCACAGGATGTGACTTTTTACAACAATGCAGTCATTAAACTGCAGCGCTAGCAGCTTTAAAGGGAAACTAGAATGAAAAAAACACTTTAACCTTCACTTTGTCTGACAAAAAAGTCCAAAAGCATCATCAAATCCTTATTCATGTATAGGTTTCAGATGAAATGTAGCTGTGTATACTTCTCTCAATATCCTCAATAACCTCTTACAAACAGGATGGACATGCATTTTGTAGCTGTATTGCTCCAGTTTTCATTTTAGTTTTGATGAAAAGCTGCTGAGCTCTGCTGTTTGGAAAGTAGCATAATGTCACTCCATCATTCATATGAGTGGCAGGCAAGACAGCCAATCAGCTTAAAACCTAGGTGTGGTTGCCAGCTTCACGTGACAGGGTGCCAGATCTGTGCAGAAGGAGATTGTAATATTTTAGAAACACTTTAGAAAGACTCGTTAAACAGCATCTGATAAATGTTCCATAGCTTCTACGTTAATAGCAGATGACAAGGATAAAAGACTCCATTCAACCGATGTAGGTCACCTTTAAAGAGGCTCAACAACCTACTGACCTGAAGACTGAAGAATGGATGCTTTTCCTGACCAATGTCACACAATCTCTGAATGGCAACGAGTGAACAAACTGCCTGGATGCTATTGAACCTCTGAACCGAACTGACCGAACTGATTTGAATCAGTCGGGGGCGTGATTTACCAGCTCACACAACAAACAGGAAACACATTTCGCTTCGGAAACTCTTTATCAAGGGTGACCTTTTATGTACCTTTATGTACACCCATAGGGAAACTGAAATAAAACAAAAACAAAAAAAAACAAAAACCAAACATCAGAGAAACAGCGTAACTAAGCACGGCAGTAGGTTTCACACAGCAGAGGTGGACTGAATGTACTTTTAAAGACAGAGTTTCTGACATGGGGGTCATTTGGGGATTCCTTGCTGTGTGTGTGGGTTATAAATAGGGCCAAAACATCAATAGAGCCGTGTAAGGCTGAGGCTGGAATATAGGCTCTACCCAGGCAGCAGCAGCAGGGATTATCTCACCCCAAATGATAGTGAACTGCAGGCCTTATATGGAATAAATCAATGAGGGATTTTTTAGAAATCCAATTCCAATGGCCACATAACGGCACCATTCTTTCCACGAACGGATGAAATGGAGACATGGCGCGGCGACAGGGCTCTGGAGATGAACTCCACAGGCTTATAATTACACTGCACGGACAAAGTCATCTTATTTTTAATCGTTCCTGGAAACTAGAGGGCCAGTGCGCCTCTGCAGCAGCAGCAGCAGCAGCACCGGTGCGGTGCAGTGTTATCTACAAGTCATGACATTTACAGGGGGCAAAACGTTTTTGATTAAAGGAGACTTGGAGATGTGTTTAAACCTCACGGATCGACACATATAGACTGAGAGCTGGTCTTCATGCTTGGCTCACATCTGTATTTAAACAGGTGCAACAGCACAGCTGCATGCAAAATACAGATGTGTGTGTGTGTGTGTGTGTGCACATGCTGTATTGTGCATATGCACTTTGCATTCACGTCCGAGCACTGCACAAGGGTGCAGGTATAGACGAAATCCACCGGTCATGACATTTACAAGGAGAGATCTTTGATTAAGGAGACTTGGAGCTGTGTTTAACATCTCACACGGAGACACTCGGGCTGCGAGGCTGGCCTCCATCCTCAGCTCACACATCCATATTTGAACAGGTGTAACAGCACAAATAAAGAGGAATGCGCGCTGGTAATTTAACACAGCGTGACGTGTGTGCACCGTGCGTTCACCTCGGAGCACTGCGCAGGGAAAACACGCTCACGTAGCTGCCAACTTGCAGGAAAAACAACACACTACGTCCGATACGTGAATAACCGAAAAGTCTGCGTCATGGACACCTGTGTTGTGCTGTTGTGTGTCGGCTCCCGGAGCCCTGACATGTTGTCTCCATGTTGTCAGCTGTCGGCTCCGGCAGACGGACATGAATCATCCTCAGTGCAGATGTGCGTGTGTGTGTGTGTGTGTGTGTACGTGTGTGTACGTGTGTGTGTGGTTTTACCTTTAAATTACGCTCTGCGGTGTCTCCCTCTCAGCGCACACGCCGGCACATCAAACACATCAGGATGTCTCGGTGGTTTTGGTGTTTTCGTCTGTGTGTGTGTGTCGTCTCCCGGCTTCTTCACCTCCTTCTACTTCTCCTCCACGGTGTCTCCGCTCTCCGGGTGGAAACTGACACATTTTACTTCACTGCAGCAGCGGCAGCGGCAGCATTAGAAGGAGAAGAAGAAGAGGAGGCAGCAGCGGCGGCGGCGGCGGCGGCTGCAGCACATGCTCAGACGGACTCACGCAGCTCGTTGCATCTCCGGGTTTAACCATTGCTGCGCCGCGGCTCCGTGACGTCACCGTCTCCCTTCGGTGTCTGAGCGGAGCCGCAGTGGTGCGCACACACGCGCGCGCACTTTATCACACACACAAACATTCACATAGAGAGAGACATACAGGCTGTTATTAAAATACACATCGGGGAATTCGTCATGACTCAGGCTGCTGCTCCTCTGCTTTAGCTCCATAAAGTTGGAAGTAGCTGCATGAGAGAATAGCGGTTATAGCATTCGATGCTTTAGCTTAGCTTCATCGAGACTGGAGCTACTACAGGAACTAGCCTCACGCCATATGGAACAAATTTCACCCATAAATGCTATTTTCTTTCACTCATTGTGCGTCATGTTTAAAATCCAGACGAAAACCAACAAATAAGAACAATTAAAGACCAAGAATTAGTGGCATTTGACCGTAAGCGTGTAGCCCGGTTGCCTAGCAACCAGAGGTTTTCTTTTTACCAACAAAAAACAAACCACAAAACCTCAAATTTATGTAAGAATTTGTAGCATTTAAAAGCTAGTATGTACCTTGGTCTTTGCATTCATTTTGCATCATATGTTAAAATACAGACAAAGAACAAACAAAATGTTAGTATGTGGTTTGGTTGCCCATCAAGCAGTGGTTTTCTATTACCAGAAAAGCTAAGATAGGCTAATTGAGAGCTAGCTGTAGTTTGGTAACACTACCCGGCAAGATATTGAAGACTAACCTGAAACTAGATGTCTATGCAATTTAAGAATACTTATTTTAAAATGAATCATTCCTTCCCTATATCTAAAAGATATGAAAACATCTTAAAAATAGTGATATTTGCCTAATCATGAGATTCCCTTTAAAACTTGAGGGCATTCTGATCTTTGTTCAGACAACTGTTCCACTTAGGAAGCTCTATAATATTTCAACCCTGATGCACAGTTTATTCTCACTTGGTTTCAGAGGTATGAATAATTTAGGCGCAATAGGGGTGTAATCTCTCACACCTATGCTCTTTCCCTTTGTAAGTTCACTTTAAAAGGAGCCAGGAGTGGTGCTTTTAGGCATGTTGATGCCTGCAGCCCATGCTTTATCAACAGTATCATAAACACCAGTGATGTCACTGTTATTCTCACAAAGACTATTTCCTTCTGCAATTTAAGTACAGGGCTCACTATAATTCATCCAGGAAGTCTGTCGGTTAATATCATGGCTTGCTGTTTTGACAGTGTTTTGGTTTCGTTTGTATTCATTCAACGTGAATGAATACAACTACGTTCAACCACGTTTTGTTGATAATGTGACAATGATAATGTGTTTTCTACTCTGTTACATTTTTCTAGTATAAAGGATTTCATGCATTACTTTTCAACAACTTACCTGTTCCTTGAAACCCTGGTTATGGGCGCACTGACAGTGCTGTCTTGCGGACCCTCTCCGAATCGTTTCACCCAAATTTACACCTTGACCCATGTGATTTGAACAACTCATATGGTACTCTGACCCTGATGAATCATACCATGTTTCATGTGACATGGTTGCTGCACTAATAAGCCCAGGTGGCCAACAAAGGTTTATAAATCTGAGGAATCCTTGACCTTGACTCAGAAACTCCAGACAGCCCTTCTTGTTGCTGGTTCTCAATCTCTATTAACTTTACATTGTCTGTTTTTTTTGCCAACATATTGAAATACTTCATGGAACATATTATGGAACATATATTGTCCATAAACCTATCGGTCTATTTTGTTGTCATACACTTTCGAGCATCATTTTTGGTTGTGTCCCATTCTCCCCGATGGGAAACGAGATTGTGCAGAGTTCACTAAATGGCTTCTTGTGTTATTTATTAGTCACAAGGCTTTAGTGAACTATTCATAGCTCAGCAGTTGACCCTTTACCCCTGTGAAGTCAGAATCACAGTTAGAGGTGTCTGTGGAGATTCTCATTCGTTCAGATTATTGTTTTCCTAAACTGTAGATTCTTAAAAATGTCTGATGGGTCCAACTTTGAGGCTACCAATAATAAAGGGTGAAAACCAGACTGGCTACTTTGACTCACTCACTAAATCTCATGCTTGCTTAATTCCTGGGCAGTCATCCTATTGCACCATGAAGGTTATTAATTATGATAATATACTATAAAGACCATTTTTGTAGAAGGGGGAAACAGTAGTCAAATAGGGGGAAAAAAAAGCCATTTCAGTTCAAAAAGATCTAGTTTCTGTGTGGTGGCAGGTTAGCTAAGATGAGGTAGTATTGAAATATCAATTTCCGCTTTCTTTTTCAAAAGGTCTTCTGCTCTGTGTCCTAAAGAGTATTATATTATCATTTGTAACCTCACTAACCAGATAGGATTACAACTGGGCAGTATTCGCTGATAGTTAATACTTTACGGATGCTGTTTTCCGGGGTCTTAAGTCAGTAGAAACATCGACCTCGTCTAACATGATGTATAAAATAACAGCTATCAAAAATAACTGCATCTATGTAAGGTAGAAATAGTCAGATCCTCCAGAGAGGATGCAGTGTCTAAATAGAAAAAGAGCTAAACTGTCCATAAACTCTACACTAGGACACTGCCATAACTGTAAACTAGTCTGCTATACAAGCTTCAGGTTCCCTGAATTAAATTTGACATATTTTGAGAGGTAAAATGTGATAAATTTCCTACATCTAGAATGTGCAATGCTTGTACAGGTTTTAAAAAAAGAGCTGAATAAAATGTGTGACTGCTGGGGGTTTGTTTAGGACAGTTTAGCGAGGTAAAACCACTAAATTTGAAGTATGTTTAATCTGGAAAGGTATGAGAATGAATGAAAGTACTCCAAGAGCAAAACAGCTCCAGGGAATGTTTTGTGATTACAGCTTTAGGTTCAAAATTTTTTTAAGCATTTTTTTTCCCCACTAAATCGACCATTTTGTTTGTCAAACCTCAGAGAGCTAAAAGTGTCTTCACAGTAATCAATACGCGTCTCGTTGGAATCACACCTCGCACTTTGTTCTGCAACACTGGACACCGTGGGATCGATCAACTTTGGTCTAAAGCTCAAAACAAATTTTAAGTCGCTCGAGTTCAAATGGAGACAGATAAGAAAACAAGTGTCAGCAGATGTGTTGGATTTTGTTGCATCGTTTTGTATTGATCCATAGAAACACTGCGACTGATGGTCGTATCAGTTGTGCAAAAGGAGTCATTTACAGCAAGAACCACCTAGCGAACCTTATCGTTAACACGTTGACAAAAACCGAGCTGGACATGAAAGCAGACCGCACCCCTGCCTCCCAGTCCTCCTTTCACCTCTGCATACAAAACAACACTGTGTTTGTGCATCCAATGTTTTTCCAACAGGATCCAATTGTTTTTCCAAAAACTTTTCAGGCACAAAAAAACATTGTTATTTTGCAGTTACCCCGTTTTCTTACATCTGTGTTCAACTCACCGAATGCAGCGTCCAACCCTGTACGCAAACGCCAAAGAAGAGAAAATTGAATCATCTTTTTTTTTTAATTACATTATCTAAGCATAGATGCATTGCTTGTGAAAAAGGTAGAAAAAACAGCAAGTCTTTCTCAATAAGTTAAACCTCTCTGGCCGAAGAGCTTGGCCGGCTCACAAAACTGAAGATTTTCCCATAAAGCATTCAAGTTCAATGAAACAAAAAAAAAGACAAGGAGTTAACTCATGTTGCTGAAATAAAAGTGCATCTCCTTGCTGAATTTATCTTGTTAAAAAAAAAAAAACAACAAACAGGAACAGAACAAAAAAAACAACATAGAAACGCGAGTGGCTTATGTTACAGTCCTTCCGCCCTTTTCCACAGGGTTCTGCAAGCATTTTTCATGAAACTTCACAAGTTTCATCGTTTGATCGACAAACAATAAGCTGAGTTATAGTTGGTACAAAAAAGAAAATTATAATAACAATAACAATAATTACAATAACAGTTATAACGAGAAATGTAAGTAATAAACACAGTCCTGTACAGTCAGGCTCATCTTCTGATCGACCACAGCCAGAACTGATGGATTAGCGATGGGTCTGCAGCAGCGTGACAGACCCGCGCCGACTGAGCCAAGGTGGTCGATGATGTCGTCTCTCCTCAGCTGCCCGCGACAAAGGGTTCGTTGGAAAAACGCCTTTCCATTTCATGTCCCGCTCTGCAGCGAGAAACACACACAACACCCAGGAGAGGTAAGACTCGTGCAGAAGACTTGATTTTTAGACAGGAATGAATAAAGTATCTGTTCTATCTATAGCTATCTATCTACAAAAACATTGCAAACAGTGTCCTCCATGATTTTCCGTAATAAACACCTTATCTATAGTTTTTTAGATTGTGCTTTTGATATTATAACTTAGGTTAGATGATAATTTCATTGATAATTACCTAGAACAAAGTATTAGGATAACTGTTGACAATAGCAATGGTGCCACACAGGATGTTGGACGTTGGCTGGGCCTTTGCTCGGGGGAATCTTCTAGTTCAAGCAATCAAATGTGTTTCTAATTAGGAACTCTTCTCCCACTCAGTATGAGCAATATCTGACTTGTAGGAGTAGGAGTGTTCACACCTCCACATAAGCTAAACTGTGCATGTTTTTACCTTTTATCCTTTCTCAACTCTTACTAGTATTACTGTTTATTATTATTCTATCATTACTCTTGTTATTTGCTTATATTTTACACACCTTAACTTACTGCTTACTGCTACTGATGAGACTACAGTGTGTTTACTGTGAATGTGAATATGATTTTTTTATGCAATTTTGGCTGCTGGACAGAATAATTTCCCATTAGGAATCTTATCTTAACACACAGCTACAGTACAATACCTGCAATAGAAATTAGAGTGAAGTATGTTGTCTAAATGCTGTTGCATTTCCCCTATAAGCTTTGACCCTATGTAATGACTGATTTGCAGGGTGTGACGGAACTATAACCGAAGCCCTACACTAGCTGGGCCACGTGGACCCAGCAGCGCCTCACCTGACTGGGGCTGGCGGCTCAGTCCAGTTCGTGCACCTCGTCCTGCAGAGAGACGGAGGGCCGCGGCGCCTCGCTCACCCGCTTGGCCATGATGTCCCACTGTGGAGTCAGGCCTTTGGATTTGGTGCCTGCAGAGGAGACGGAGCAGAGAAGAGAGCACACGTCAGCCCATTCATCCTAATCACTCCTGGGGAAACTCCGCCCCCTGGTGGCTCCATCAAGTACTGTTTATTTATCGCTTTGAGAAAAAAAAAGATCAGATATGACTACAAATCATTTGTTCCTTGTTGTCTTTCTTTATGGCCTGAATGATATCTGAGAGATTAGAATCGATAGTGACACTTCTCATAACTACAGCTGCAGGTCATCAGATCGTTTTCATTAACATCTTCACACATTGATCTGTCTGTCACTTTGGTCTGATATTTTCTCAATGAAAGCAGCAGTAACCGTTCATTCCTCTCCTCCTTCTCTGCACAGAAACATTAACAGCCAAAAAAAAAACAAAACGGCAAACAAATGGACATTCAGCAAATTATCTTTATAAATATTCATCATCACATTGTTCGCACCGCTGACTCAGACAAAGGACATGCTTTTTTCAATAATTTAGCATTCAGCCACCAAGCCTGTTTGACAACAGGATGCAGTGGATGTCAACCAGGCCAGATTAGCTGCACTGGGGAGTTGTGGCGTGGAAGATAAGACCAACAACTTCCTAACGGATACAAAAATACGACAGAAAGATAATACAGAGACTGCAAAAAGTCATCTACTTGCGTATGATGGCGGGATCTTCCTTCCTGGCCTCACAAAGCCATAAACTGTGAGTAACACAAACACAAAATCACACACAAGATGCGGCACACTCTGCAACGGCAGCGCTAGGCTAGTGGTTTCCCTCTGCCCTCAGTCTTCATGCTAAGCTAGTCCTACGTTCATTCAGCTCCATAGTTTCATCACAGACACGAGAGCTCCTCTCACAACTTTTAGGAGCTAAAGGAGAGGGTGATGAAAAGAAGTTAGAGGAGGCTCTGACTTAATTAAGTCACTGATTTAATTTCGAGAATCAAACAAAAGAAGCGGTTCGGGCTGACAGAACAAACATCCACTAACAAACATCCTGGATCCGGCTGGTGATTTGGATCTGCTCCAAAACATCCAAACATGACTTCAGTGGCAGAGGGTGATCGTTTTTGTAATTACAGACGAAAAAGAAAAGGGAAAAAAAAGCTGCAGAAAATGAAGATTAGGCAAAGCGCGAGTTGACGAAGAAACGGTGAAATAATGAAATAAATAGAAACTAATCCCCGACACTCCTGGAGTCTGGCTGCCTTCCAACACCACAGCTCCTCCTGGTGTGTTATCCCAGCCTGGGCCTGAGGTGGGATCACAGACCAGTGGAGAAGATCTCCCTCAGGATACACTTAACCAAGCCCCCTCCTCCTCCCTCCTCCCCCCTCCTCCTCCTCCTCCTCGCCTTCCTCTCCGCTGTTACCATGACAACATAGCCTGTAGCCTCCAGCTAAAGCAGCAAGGCTGATTCGATCCCTCTCTCTCGCTCTCTCTCCCTCCCAGTCTCTCTCCCTGGCACGCTCTCGCTCTCTTGATCGCTCAGTCTGTCTCTTCCCCTCTCTCGTTTCACGGGGGACGAGGGAAAGTGGGACATAACCCAAAAAAATAAAGAGCCCCCTCGCAAACTCTTCACCCTTCGGCTGAGGATCCTCACATCTCTGCGGCGTGCCGTAGCCACCGATCGGGCCGCGGAGCTCCACGACGGCGCATCCATCGTGCAATATTAAAATCATTAAAAATTCAAAACGCATTACTTTTTTTTGCATACTTGTTAAGAGTTAATACTGCTGAAATAATTAAAATTCGACGGTAATGACTGAAGGAATCAGTGAAAACATTTTAGCTTAGCACAAATTAGCTTTAAAAGCTAATGATGACGATATTATTCTACCCCAATAACTCTGGTACGGACGAGCGGCTGCCTTTGGAGCCCAATTTGCACATAAACCAACATTAACTAGACTGCAGCTGGGGCCTCGTTCACTTAATGTGCCTCATAAAAAATAACATCCCATTAAAAGTTTCAACCAAATGATTAGTGATTTAGATTTGACACGGGGAATTATGATGATGGGAGGAATCTATTTCTGACATCTTCCCACCTTCCCGGTGGGTTCCCACTGCTTGCAGTGCATCAATACTCTATAATGACTATTTCTATCATGTTCAATCAGCGTGTGTGAGTATTTTACTATATATGTACATGTATGTACACACACATGCAGTATGTACATACCTAATTGTATGTGTATTTCCAGCATTCTACGTTGTTAATGAAGAAGCCGTTCTGACAGGCTCCCACTCACCGTCCAGGCCGTTGTGCTGTTCGTAGGTGCGTTTGCCCAGGATGGTGGGGGAGCCGTTGTTGAGGATGGGGGAGGACTTTATGGGCGTCAGGCTGCCGGTAGAGATGGACGCGCCGCGGACCGGCGGGTCGGGTTTGGCTGGACGGGGGTGTGCTTCTGCACGAGGAAGAGAGAGAGACAGAGAGAGAGAGAGAGAGAGAGGGAGAGAGAGAGGAAATGTGAAGTGAGGTGAAGGGAAGAAGATGGATGGTGTGTGTGTGTGTGTGTGTGTGTTTGGAGGTCTAACTTGTTACTGTTAAATCTCATGAGGCTGCATATGAATATTTCAGAGTATCGCCAAAGTTCATCCTCTGGAGAGCTTGAAAGTTGTCAAAATATCTTCATCTAGATGAATCAAGAGTTATTTTCATCCATGGAGTAGCACCAGGCTACAACTCACTGACAGAGGAAGTTCTGGTGTAAGATAGATACTTAGCAGTGAGTTAGGCAGTATGAAACGTGTGCTTCTTACCTAAATACCTAACCACGGACTCCAGAGGTTTGCGCTCCACAGGTTTCAGTGATGAAGGCTTTTTAGGGCCATCTGGCAACCGCAGTACACCTGCAGAGGTGAGAGGTGAGGTGAGACCGCAGAGTAGCTGGGCTTAATAACCAAGAAAGGATTCGCTTTATTACACTTTCAAAAAGAAGTCAAAGCTCTCAGATCAGTTTTCTTTGGTCTTAAAGGAAAGTATCCTGAAGAAGTTCATTGTAATAGTTTTTGAGCTTCTAAAAAGCTTTTAATAAAAGACCTCATCATCTTCAACTTCCTAAACGTCATCGCTTTCAATTTACTCTATAGAGCACAACCATACAACAGAGCACAGATCAGCCAGGAAGGAACAACACTCTAAAGAGTAAATTGAACTAAAGGCAACATTAACTAACATATACCTTTGGTCAAAAAAAGTGAGACTCGATTATTCTGCATAAATACACCAGACTTTTTGAAGTTGAACAATTTGAAAAGAGCTTGAATATGAACAAAATGTAACAGCTCATAAAGTTGCAAAGACATTTTAATCCCAAAACTGATCTATTAATATGTAACACTTTATAAGACCCTGCAGACCCCGTTAAAGGTTACAGGTTGAGGTTAGGTCGACATATTTCACCACTTTCCCAACATTTCACAGAAAAAAACCACTCCGTTCAATGAGAAAACGACAGGTTCACCAACAGAAACTACTTTCACTGGTGTCCTCACATTCGGCCTTGATGGCTGCTGTGTTGACGGGGAGGTAGGGGTGCCTGGCCAGGTACCGCGGCCGGATGATGTCCTGGCACAGGCGGCGAGCCATGCGCGTCAGGCCGGTGGTCTGCAGGTAGAAGGCCTGCCGCGTCTTCACGGCAAACTTGGGGCTGCCGCTGTGCCTCAGGGGCAGACCGTGGGGGCTCTGGGTGGGACGAGGCGTTCAAGAGCACTCAGAGGACAGGAGACTGTGTGTGTGTGTGTGTGTGTGTTTGTGTACTTTTTGAGCTAATGAACACTGACAGACAGCGACGGGGCCCAATTATCACCTGACGACAAACAAAACATTAACTGGAATGGATGCAATTACATGGATTTAGAGGCTAATTAGCTACTCGAGTCCACTGCCGAACAACATACACAGTGCCCTCTATAGCACGCTGATCTCTACCGGACATGTAGAAATGTGGAGATTTTGAGTTATTTCATCTGTTAGTTGTTTGGGTTACAAAATGATGCAAAAACTTCCAGACTTGCACAAAAGTCAAGGTAATGTGTTTTTGAGTCAACGGGATTTCATTTTGTGCCACAGAGGAGCTCAAAAAAACTGAAAATATTAATATTACATAAGAGGCTGAGGTCAGAGAAAGTTGACTTAACTTTTTAAAAGTTACACAAAAATGTTTTTAGACACCTACATAAATGAGATTATTAACGTAGCTGTTGATTATTTCATAAATCAACTAATTATCAATTTGTTGATGTAGCTCCATCCTTCTATCCATCTATCTATCTATCCATCTATCTATCTATCCATCTATCCATCTATCTATCTGTGTGTGTATGTGTATGTACATATAATAAAGTACTTCTCTTATTCCTCTTTACCTTAAGACTTTTTGTGACATTTCAAAGTAAAACCTATTGGCTACTAGAATGCAAGCTGTTAGATAACGAGATATTGTGCGTATTGTGCATATATGTGTATATATATGTGTGTGCGTGTGTGTGTGTGTGTGTGTCACTGTGTACCAGGTTGCTGCGGTTGGGGCCGGGCCGCTCTCCATCCAGCCTCGTGGGCATCTTCAGACCTCCGTACTTCTTCCAGTAGGTCCAGCACGAGGCGCACAGACGACACTGCATGTTGGGAGGTCCCCAGGAGTACCACTGGTAGGAGCTGCTGGCTGTACACACACACACACACACACACACACACACACAGTGCGAGTGAGTGAGGACACACACACACACACACATAATACCCAAGATGACTCACAGTCTGCACATGATAATGGGCACGTGCCTGGGTGCTCGCAAGCGAGAATATAACCTTTAATCATTCATCAGTGAATTAACCACCAGCGCTAAAATAACTCAAACAATCTCTGCTGCGGGCACTGCAAGATGCTCTCCTCCATCAAATGTGTGTCACAGGCACCAGCCAGCACCAGCGCAGCCGCACCTTCTGCTCTTTAAAGGAACTGCACGTCGCATGAGGGCATGTCGTACGAGTCCTGCTTAGGATCTAATGAGGATACTGAACTGATAGGACCTGCTCTGGGCCTCTATACTGCAATACTTTGGGCAGATGTTGAGATCGAGGTCGGTACGAGGGATGCAATCATTACGTGGAAGATTTCCCTGCTGGGAAGTGATACTAAAGCTATGCTGTAAAATGCTGTGAAGAATCATGAAAAATTCCAGGGAACATTGACTTTCTATAACACTGTGATGATGATCCATTCATATCTTATGGGGATTTTTTTACTTTATTTATTTTGCTTTTTTTTTTCGGATTACATCATATTCTGCAGAGAAAAGGAAGAGCGCATAGAGTCCAAAAGAGAGGTGTGTTCTGATATAGATCTGTGCTATGTGCAGTATTATCACCATAAACATAATGATTCTATAAGCACATGATCATGCTTACACATTTAACTGTGACTAGGTTTTGATTGGGTTTGACGACCTTTACACAATCCTTATATAAGCTAATATCTACACGACGCTTGTTTACACCCATTGGTGTTGAAGAAAAACTAATTATTGAGATGCATGTGAACTCAATGTGTGTTTTTGAGGCTTTTCATTCTCTTCCTTTGAGGAGTTCAATTTAAATTCAAGGCAAACGCTTATTCATTCATCTATAACCAGCTCATCTTTGAAACTTCAACAAATCAAGACTGACATCACAGTGGATGAGTGGTTAGTCTAAAAACCTCTCAAATATCACATTTTTAACATTTGTTTTCTCATCGGGTGGTTTTACAGTCCTGACAGAGCAGGAGTTTATCAACAGAGTGTAATACAAACACTCCTCTTGGCCCCATCCAGACGTCACCAGACATGACGTAGGGGATGCTTCAAATAAGATGAAGCGAGAGGATTGATTTTTCCAAATTTAATTAAAATATCGAACAAAACCATGGAAGCGCAAAATGTTTTGAACATCCGTCTTCCTCCAAGTGGAGTCTTGTGGGATGAGAAAAAACAAAACGTCACTAGAAAACTCATAATGGAAAGACAACTCGTGTGGGTTGTCTCTAGGTACTGTGGTCTCCTTCCCACAGTCAAAATACAACAAAACAAGTGCATTTAGGTGGATGGAGGCTCTTAGCCCTGGGTGTGAGGTCCTGATTCTCAGGCCTTTCAACCTGACTGAGCAGAGAGGCATCGGACGGTGCTGTAGACTCACTGTAGCAGCTTTCACAGGCTCGGCCCAGGCCGGGGGTCTGTCCCGTCCCCGGGGCCCCAGGGACCGGAGGGGCCGAGGCTCCGTTCACCAGCGGCGGTTTGACGTTGTTGCTCAGCTGGTTCGGGTTTGGCTTGTTACTGCAGCGGCGAGAGGGAGAGGGAGAGGGGTCAGAGCGGAGGTGATGATAACAAGCCGGCCAGGACAGGCATCATTCATCAGTCTGCCGGCCGAGACACAGAGCGATTCTGTACTGTACCCAGAGCCGCTCTGAATGTTAATGGAGCAAGAGAAAGTTTGCTCTCCCGACAACGTGCAGCAGACAGCCGGCATTAAAATACCAGACGTGTTGCCGAGGGGGTCGGGAGAAACTGAGGCTCCAGTCTCAGTGTAATCAGATGAAAGGGAGGGCTGCGCAGAAAATCTTTATCCAAACCTGATATCTCACATCAGAACTCTCCACAGCGCACACATACTCACTAGTTAGGGATGTAGACCTGCTTCAACTTGCTTTCCGCCTCAGCCGCTTTTAATCGTTTCTGGGGGCGGAGACAAGAGGCTCGTGATCGAAGGTCAGATTCGTCAGTCTGGAGTTCAAACCGAGGGTCAGAGTTAGGGACTGTTTACCTGCTGCACGTATCTGTCTGTGGTCTTCCACATGTAGTAATACTCGATAATACTCGTCAGGGACTTCCAGGGCAACTGCAGGAGGAGGCAGAGCACAGGAAAAACACCATTTCACTCAACTTCTCATCCATTCTGAGCAGTTCTGAGCCACTTTGGTGCAGAATGGTGAGGAAAGGATTTCTACAAACTGTATCCACACTCAGCCTTGGTATGCACTTCACAGCTCCATATGACCAAACTCCTTCATTCTCACCACATTTTCTGGCCCTGAACTGACCTAGATTTCTGTCTAAAGCAACTCACACAATCGTTTGTCACAAAACACCAACTTATTCAAAGAGATTTATCGTACGAGAGAACAGAGCTCCCATGGCTGGCCGCAAAAGCTCCATGGAAGCGGGTGAAGTTCAGTCTGCGGAAAAGTTCTGGGAGGAGAACAGGGCGTCCGGCCGAGGCCCCACCCATTATGGTGCTGTCGGTCCTGTTGTCTGAGGACGGCCTGGGTGGAAACCTGAGCGAGCGGCACTGACAGCAGCCAGCCACCAGGTGGTGGAGTGACGCTCACAATGTGAAGTGGCAAAGTCCACAAAACACACACACACACGCACACACACACACACGCACACACGCACAAACACGCACACACACACACACAAAACTGGCAGCGCCATTCTCCTCCAAGGGCTGAACCAGCGCTGAGGAGCTGCGAGGAGCCGGAGCAGAAAAGCGGCTTTCTCCTGGTTTCAGTCCGGTTATGTCGGAGATATTTCCCTGGAATGTGGCGGCCGTGCCTCCCTTCAGCGGCCGCCGCTCGCTGCTACGGGGCTGGACGCAATCTCAGCTTACAACAAGACGGCCATTGTACGTGAAGGTTGCCCGGTATATAACGTCGGCTAAATGCCTAAACGAAGTCCAAATGTCTGCTACAGAACTCTAATCCTGTGGTTTCTGCACTCAGAAGCATCAATTATGCAGACTGAATACCCAGTGTGCACTTCTCTAAATGAGACCATGGGCATCCCACATACAGGCTGACGAGCAGCATACCAAGTGCTCAATATGTCGGCCTTGCATATCTCCAATACATTCAATTTTCCGCCGCTGAAAGGGCTTGTTCATCACTGATGTATAAAATAACCATGACACATAATTCCCCCGCAATGAAAGGAGCATTTCAGCATTACTGAAAATGTGTTTTTCACATTTTCCTGTTGAGATAAACGTCTCTGTGAATTCATTGAAGAGTGGAATAATGTTATGAAACAAGTTTGTTTTCCCTCATTTTCTCATCTTAACATTTTAACATTGACGATTGTGATCAGGTCTAAAAGTGATTTCCTTGAGCTGCTCTATACCTTTTGAAGACGCACCTACCAGCTGTAATTAAAACATTATATTTGGGTTGCAAATCAAGCTGTGCAAATAACATATTAATTCTAACTGTATGAGACATTTTCATGCTTCTTGTCATCATCATGATGTTACCAGGGAGACTTAGAATGACTCTAGAGTATTTACCCTTGTTCTCTGGTACTTATTTAGAAGCTATGGAAGATTGGTTTCACTAGAAACTCCTCAGGTGCTCTTTTAAAAGCCCTTTTAAAATGCGGTTTGTGTTTTCTGAATATTGCCTGTGACTTCACGTCCCCTGCTGAACAACAGAGTTTAGCGACTTCTTTTCCCCAAACAAAGTGGTGACTGGAAGGGTGCAGCTACGGAGTGTGTCCACATCCAGCCTCATACATCTGAGCCAGAATCAGATACTGGGACCAGGACTGTGTGTATGCTGGAAACTCACATTGGTGAGGTGCTACGGTTTACATCACACTCCTATTGCACATCACATCCTGTCTGTTCAGATTCTCCCATTACTTAGCTACCAATAACCTATCTGTAATTTATGTCTGAATGAAGACGTGATGTTTTGGCTTTTGAATTCTGTTAGAGATGCTGAAATGCCTCTTCAGCTCTGATTTGGTTTTTAAACCCTCGGAGCACCTTGGCTCATAGGACCCTGATTAATCACACCTTCGCTGCTGAGACACAACAGCTCACATGCTAATGAGCCAAGGTGCCTCTCAGGGTTTAAAAACCAGGAGACTCCACTCCAAGTCAAAACCGAAGAAGCCTGTTGGATGAGAGACGAAACGCTCTTTAAGGGCCGTGCCAAAGGGCTCTTGTTTTCATCACCTAGAACTACAATGATCACAGGCATACATCTGCAGCAACAGTGACACTGTCGATTGTTTAAACCTTCTGTAAATGACCCATTTGTGGGTTTTTTTTGCTACTCACGAAATCCTGCTGGATATCGGTGAAGTCTTTGCCGTATTTCTCCAGCGCCTCCTCGAACAGGTTGGCCTCGGAGGCGCTCCACTCCTCCATCTCGTCCCGGCAGAGGACCGGCCCGCCCTGAGGCACCAGCGCCGCGATGCCTCGGGTCATGTCGTAGCCCGTGGCGTGGAGGGTGTCCATGGCGTGAAACTGACCCACACACACACACACACACACAGACACGCTGAGTGTCGGGACGTGATGTCGTCTGCACCTAAACCACTTGTACTATGAATCCTTGGTGCAATTGTGCTGATTTGTTGGGAGGAGTACGACTAATTTTTATTTGATTAGTCCACAGAGTTTATATGCAGATCCTTATCCAAGGCTCTGGGCTGTGTGTGTGTGTGTGTGTGTGTGTGTGTGTGTGTGTGTGTGTGTGTGTGTGTGTGTGTGTGTGTGTGTGTGTGTGTGTGTGTGTGCGTGTGTGTGTGTGTGTGTGGGTAGCTCGAAGGCCTCTTGTCTATGTTTTATATATGAGGATAAGATCTAGGGCAGAATAGACCCGCACCGGG
The DNA here is from genome assembly GCA_029224185.1 of Karalla daura. Taxonomy (NCBI): domain Eukaryota; kingdom Metazoa; phylum Chordata; class Actinopteri; order Chaetodontiformes; family Leiognathidae; genus Karalla; species Karalla daura. The sequence continues at coordinate 19,125,287 of CM055199.1, forward strand.
CTTCTGGGGCCAACTGCTCATTAAGGATAACCAGACCCAGGCCTCAACAATCACTAACAGAAACACAAACACACACACGCACACACACACACACACACACCTACTGCACATAAACACACGTGTGTAACTAGCAGTTTCTTTGATTATCACTGCTTCCCCCATATACTTTTCATCTATGGTGTGATGCTGATTTATCCCACGCCTGCTTTCATATGTGTGTGCTTGTGTGTGTACGTGTGTGTGCTTGTGTGTGTGTGTGTGTGTGTGTGTAAATCTCACCAAGGTGATGTCTCTGGAGGCTGCAGCCGCGCTCATGTGGAGGCTGGGCTGTCGGATGGAGCTACTGCAGTCCAAGGCTCTGGCGAATGTACCTACTGACCTACACACAGGAGATGCAGAAATTACATCCATTAGGGTGCCAAATTAATGAACTTTGGAGGCTGGAGGCTGCGATGAAAGGCTGCTACCCTACGAAGTGCGTGGGAGGACTGATGATGCTCATTGAAACAATATAAAACAGAAAACCAGTGGGTCTAAACTTGGTGTTTATGTGGTGAAGGGGTCCAGATGATAGGGTTAAGGAAAGGCAGAAGGGAGCGGCTAAAAGAAAAAGAACAAGTAATTGTTTCATTCCAGCAATCGAAGAAGTTTCTAGGATGAGATCTTAAAAATCTTCTAGATAAGAATCTACAAGTCCAGCCCACGGCTCCACAACTCCTTGAAGACCTGGAATCTCCATAGGAGACTCTAGCAGTTTAATCAAGAAACTGTTTGGAGCTCTGAAAATAGGAAAAATGAGGATCATCAGATGTTGGCATAGATCGATATAAGAGTGATCTGTTACACATGAACCTAGAGCCAGGACGTGGGCACAAGCAGGACATTAGCATAAGGTGGACCATGACTGTGAGAGATCATGTCCAGATGATTTTCTATTAAAAGCACTGTATTTCTCCCAGAATTTTGGGGAAAGAGGGAAAATAAAAAGATGGAAATGAGTAAAACCATGAAAATGTAAGACACCTGCACAATATACCAACCGATCAACATACAACCACTTACATCAGTCCCCAGCACTGTTATTTGGGGATGTTAAAAAGTTCTATATCTATAGGATAAAAAACTACCGAAACCACCTTATAAGTTGGATGTTTAAGGTTTATGATTAAGCTGGACCTTTTAATTTGCATGTTGGACCTCTGAGAGATGTTCGCAGCTTCCCTCTGATTCCACCACCAGCTCTGAGCAGGGAACACAAACCTCTTCTCCATTCACGCTTGTTCTTTCATTTCTCTCATTTTGTCTCATGCTTCATCAACTTACCGAGCTACTACTAAGAACTGATCAATCTGTTTCTCCGTCAGAGAGCTGTTGGGGTCCCAGATCTTCTCCTCCAGCTTCTCCAGCTCTCTGCCATCGTCCTCGCCTACGTCCACACACAGACACAGTCGATCAGCCGGGGCTGTCCAAGCGAGGCGCTACGGCTCACGGCTGACCTCATTTGGACGACAACGCTTGGTAAAAATTCACAATTGAATTGGCTTTTCTCCTTGGCTGGGCTCCTTCTTTTTGTTTTTGGTTTTTTTTAAATCACCACCTTGTCCGCAGCCTTAATGAATCCCAGAGTTAAATAGGCGGGGTCTGTCAAGCTGCCAGCCGACAGCGGAACAGCCAACCTGCCCGCGCTTCTAACACATGTAACAGAATTTCATTAACATGGGTTTAATTAGAGAGCTTAGTTTCCCATGGTGCCCTAATTGCAATTTCAGAGGTTTTCCCACCTGCTAAGAATAAAATTCTGGCAAAACACTGAAACCTAACTCTGGCAAAGGAATAATCACATTTGAAAGTGCTCAATATTTGCACACGCACGAAAAAATTATTCTGGGAAACGGCCCTCACAATGTTTCAATGAACATAGATGCGGACTTCAGAAAATTCTGTACGAGGTTTTTTGCGAGGCAGAGGAACTTGTGCAACGTCTGAACTGGCATCAGTAGGTTTGAAAACACAAGGAGGCGGCTCTGGATGCATTTAGCGTGAGTGATTGCAGCTCTAATGTGCTTTCAGACAGCGGAGCGCTCGCCGCTACCACTTCCATTGTTTTCAGTGTAAACACAGCGACAGACATGACGCCAAGGCTGGCGGCGGTGGCTCGCCATGTGACCATGGCAACTACAGGATTCAAGACGACGCAAACAATGCAGGTGATTTTCAGGACGTTCCAGCGCTTTCACACTTTGCCCTTACTTAGAAAGTGAGACCAGTGCCACTTCCAGGTCTGGGAAGTGTTGGTTTTTCTGTTTTGTTGCACAGAGAGCCTCTCTGTGCATTGGGTTCATACACGAAAGAACCAAAATGATTTACTCTGAACGGAGCTGTAAGGATCCGTTGATCAATAAGTTTATGTGCAGAAAGGGAATCAATAACAGTTTGGCCCCAGGGTCACAACAGAGCGAGCACCATGTTTTGGGTAAACTTAACACATTTTATTCATTTCAGTCGTATATTTTTATGCATTCAAATCTGACTGTTAAGTGTTTGTTTTTTTTAAGGAAAGCGCCCCGAGTCGCCCCTGGGTGTGAAATGCTAATAAAGCTGCCTTCCCTTTAGCGGTTCAGTTTACGGACTGATGTATTAAGGAAAAGTGACAAACATTTGCATTTGTCGACATGTGTACGGTCGCCTCGCAGCCCGAAGGACCTCGGTTCAATCCCCTGGTCAGACTGAGGGATTTGCATGTTCTCTCCATGTCTGCGATGGCTGGGGGTCCAGGAACACGCGTGTTGGGGTCGATTGGAGACTCTAAATTAGCCTTCCCTGTGAGAGTGAATAATGCGTGTGCCCTGTGATGGATTGTAGCCTGCCCAGGGGGCATTTCCCATCTCTGCCATTTACAGCATATGGAATAAATAAGCACCAGTAGTAGACCCAATTAGGTCCTAACCCTAACCTTAACCCTCTTATATTGAGATGATGTGGAGGAGTCTCTCTCTCTCTCTCTCTGCTGTTATGACTAATCCTTTACCTTGAATGCTCTGATTACGTACAATCACGCTGCCACACCGTGATTGCCATGGAAATCCAGGTTAGTTGTTTTATTGTAACTTCACTCATATAAAAAAATAAATAATTAAAGGGAACAGTGACTCGGGGCTGAAAAGACTGCTTAAAATTCATCAAAATGTTCCTGAGAATTGAGCAATTACAAAAACATGAAAAGTTCAATAGTTTATTACGGCTCAGACTCTCATATTAATACTGGGGAGGAAATATTAAAAAAACCCTGATCACAGCAGTGCCAAAAAAGAAGTCCCTCGCAGGAAAAAGTTAATATGCGACTCTGTGAATAAGCCTCTCTGTGAAAGTGTGTCAATTACAAAAAAAAAAACCACCCAAAGCTGTGAGTATGGTGTACCTTCTTTGAGCAGGTCGGTGATGTCGGCCTGGAACTTGTTCCCCACTCGGATCTCGCCCTTATCAGCCAGCAGGGTCTTCTGCTGGGGGTCGTACACCAGCGAGTAGAAGAAGGCGTCCTGGGACACACAGACACACGGCAGGAGGAAGGAGCGAGGCGTGAGGACCGAATGAAAGGAACAGGAAGCGGTGCGGGCGAAACTCAGAGGCAAAGTGCGTGTCTCTGTGCGTGCGTGTGTGTGTGTGTGTGTGCGCGCCTTCCCCTCCGCTAGTCTCTAGTCTCCTCATTACTGTATGTGAAAAGAACATTCTGGGTCAACACGCTGAATAATTCATCTGGAAACCAGAATCTCTTAACTCATAAGTCTCTAACACACACACACACACACACACACACACACACACACACACAGTTAGATAATCCTGACATCTACAAACAACCAATCATGATGTAGGAGAGCCGGTGAATGAACGCACCTCCCTGTCCAGGTATGACTTCAGGGCTTCGGTCTCGTTCAGCAGCGTCACGCAGCACTTTCCCCTGGATGGAGGAAGGAGGAAGGAGGATGGAGGATGGAGGAAGGAGGATGGATGATGGAGGATGGAGGATGGAGGATGGAGGAAGGAGGATGAAGGAGGGAGGATGGAGGAAGGAGGGTGGAGGAAGGCGGTTGGAGGATGGAGGAGGAAGGAAGGAGGATGGAGGAAGGAGGATGGAGGATGGAGGACGGAGGATGGAGGAAGGAGGAAGGAAGATGGAGGAAGGAGGATGGAGGATAGAGGGAGGAGGATGAAAGAAGGAGGATGGAGGATGGAGGAAGGAGGATGAAGGAGGGAGGAAGGAGGAAGGAAGATGGAGGAAGGCGGTTGGAGGATGGAGGAGGAAGGAAGGAGGATGGAGGAAGGAGGATGGAGGATGGAGGACGGAGGATGGAGGAAGGAGGAAGGAAGATGGAGGAAGGAGGATGGAGGATAGAGGGAGGAGGATGAAAGAAGGAGGATGGAGGATGGAGGAAGGAGGATGAAGGAGGGAGGAAGGAGGAAGGAAGATGGAGGATGGAGGATGGAGGGAGGAGGATGAAAGGAGGATGGAGGATGGAGGACGGAAGGAGTAGGATGGTGGAAGGAGGAGGGAGGATGGAGGAAGGAGGATGAAGGAGGGAAGAGGCGAGCGGTTAACACATGGTGAGACTTTAGAAGTCGACGGGATAACATGTTACATAAGAGCCAGATGAAGATGAAGGCTCGCTCCCCCGGCCCAGACTCTCTGCGCCCTAGAAGAGAGGCTACGAGTGAGGCTTTGATGTCAGGACGCGGCGACAAATCTGAAGCAGAGCGGCCGCGGTCCGCCCGGCGTCTACTCCGTCCCCGAGCTGCGGCCGTCTGATTTCAGAGGATTTCCCGCCGTATCAGTCGTACGTCTTGTCGCCTGCGGCAAACGCAGTTTGGCGGGGTGATAAACTTGTGACGGCGAGATGGAAAATGAAAAAAAAGTCTGAACCCTCGCTAAACAAACTTGATCACAGGAGCGCTTTTTTATTTTTTACTTTACTGGAGCAGATGTCAGTTTGCTCTTCGTGCCTCTCCTTTAGAAATGTCAAGTAATAATGCAGTAATTTGTGGGTGCGTTTGGCAGCAGCCTGAGCCAGGCGCTCCTATATGCAGACACAGATTCCTGCTGACATTCAGTGGCCAGTGACACCAGCGCCACAACACGACTGGATTACTCTCAGCTCCCCTGACTCGGCTCCCGGCTGCCCTCGCCGCCGTGTGGGGCGGATTACGTGAATGAAGGGAATCAATCTCATCATCATCATCATCTTCATCATACTCCAAACTGCAAGTTTTGAATTGTACTTGACGTGCCAGAGCTCAGTGCTGGAGGGAACAGCCAGAGCAGCAGAAATAGAAATAATGGAGCAAAAAGCTGGATTAAACCTCACCAAGTTCGCTAAGAGACCTGTATGATCGGATGATATGCTTTCATTTCTGCAGCATTCCTGCTCCTAAGTCATTCATCCTACCTCCAATTACGAGTTTAAAGTTGCAAACGGCGTCGTGGTTAAGCTCAAAATACCTCGACAATAGGCGTTACTTCACATTCTACTCTGTTTTTAGCATCCAGAACTATTTCACTGAGAAAGCAAAGAAGGCAGGATTCCTGGAGTTGTTTAAAACACCGCTTTATTAATCTCTCTTTCCACTTGTTACTTTGCGTCTTCCCCGATGTTGCACTCCCTCCTAATGGTATCAAGCCACCCACACACAAGTGAAATACAATCGTGTCATTATGATCAGCGGGAGGGTTTAATGTATACTCCACGTTACATCGGAGTGGTCCGATGACGCCGCTAATGCAAACCAGGCGCTCCCTGCAGCCACTTTACATTAAAAGCACTCGACCGGCAAAACACAGAGTGGCCTCAGAACTGTGAGGCAGCCGCTATCGTTCCATCCGTCAACGATGAGTCAGCAGTTGCAAAACTTTGTCGTATCAGGTGCAATCTTGGCCGTTTTTACCAGTCACCTTCTTCAACTGATCTTTTTTAAGAAGCCAACGTGTTGTTGTTGTTGTTGTTGTAAGCCATACCCATCTTCGAGCTCCTCCCTTCCTGTCCTATGAAACTACACGGTCCGTTGCCACGGTAACCGAGGCTGCCAGGCCACACCGATCCAGGCACCGAAACCCTGCAGATGCCAACTTCAGCATCTCTGCGGGTCCAGTGTTCACTGGTTTTACTGGTACCAGTGCTTCCTGAGTGGAGGCTGCAGTGTGACCATCTGAACTTCTATCACAACTCTTTTTATGTCTTGTTCCTTTGTGTATTGTGAATGTGATACTGTGAATATGGTGAATGTGATGGTCTTTTGTTTAGTTTTAGGCTGCCGTACATCATTTCCCTTCAGGGATAAATAAAGTTCTTATCTTATCTCTTATCTTGCCGATTTGTTTTTTGCTCTTAGATGACCTCCACGCTAAATAAAAAACAAGAGGCGTTAACGACTGAACTTGTTTGAAATCTTATTAATTTCTATTTGTTTTGAGCAGTTTTACATGAATTGCAGCGCAAAAAAAATAAGTTCCTGCAAAGAAAAGTAGTTGGGGGCAGCCTGGGTTACGTTGCCATTACTGGTCAAAGAAAAGAAACAGAAGGGGAATAAGAAGAAGAAACATGAGCAATGACAACAGTTATTTCTGCTCTATCACTAAGAACCCAAAAACTGAGCAGCGCCTGATCCGTTTTAACTTGTTCTGAGCAAACGAATCAATACCGCTGCAAGTTTTTGTTCCTTCGGAGACGTTTTTGGGATCTTGGTGCGGAGCCAGAGGAATCGGATGAAAGCTTTTATTCACGTTCTCAGAACCGGTGTTTGCTATGAAAACAGAGCTCTTGGGGGTGAGAGGGTAAGAAAAGCTGAAGCAGCAGCCGGGCCGACGGGAGGCCGGGCCAGACCACTGGGCTGGATGATAGCACGGCGGCGTACCTGATGTGCGTGGCAGGTAGGGACTCCAGCTGGCGGGACAGGAACAGCTCTCTGTGCCGGAGCTGGTGTTTCTGTTTCTCGGGGAGGTCGGCCATCTCCGAGTTCTCCATCTCCTCCTCCAGCTCCCCTGGGTGGCAGAGAGGGAGGGAGGGGGGGGGGCAGAGGTCAAATACAGACATATCAGATGAGGTGGGAACAATGGCGTCCATGGGGGGAGAGCAACCAGCGAGGATGGGGGAAGGTGGGGGGTGTGGGATGCAAATACATCAACCGCAGTCTCAGGTGCACGAGGAGCAGATATATGAAGCAGGAGGATGCACACTTGATGAGCCGGAACAATAAGGTCTCCGGGGAGGGGGAGACTCCCTACGTATTCTACATAAGCGCTCGCTGATTACGTCCACATGAGAGCTGCAACGCGACCCGCGCAGCATCAGGAACAGGTTTGCTCTCCAACCATTCTGCATTTCCAACCTCATTAGCGGGAGCCACGGCACGGATGTGCCGCAGCGCTTCACCCGGCTCCTTTGTCCCCTCAGGATCCTCCATCATTTTAATGCCCTCCCAATGTGTTTTCAATATACTATTATTGGAGTAATTTCCTGTGTTTCATGCGTGGAAATGACTAAAATGAGAGTGAATGTGATTCTTCTGACTTCCGAGAGAAAGCAGGACTGTGGTATTTATACTGCTAACAATGTGCTCTGAAGCATAGTTACTCATAGATCTCACAGTTTAAAAAGGTAAATAAAAAAGCTAGGAATGTAATAAAACACTCGACACCTTTCCAAATCATTCATCCCTGGAGAAAACAACCCGTAGAAGTCTTTTAGGTGCCTTAAACACAAACTTTAGTATTAATGTCTCCAATAATCTTTTGATTCCACTGCTCTCCTCATGAGAACTATGATAAAGGTTAAGATCTAAACTCTGGGATTAAACCAGTCAAATCCCACCTCATAACGCACTTCTTGAAAGGCTTGCCTGCTGTAATGGGTTATTTATCCAATGTGTGTTGTTTAGTACTGTACAGTGTGTTTGTGTTGGTTTTATATTGCTCTTGTCACTTTGTAAAGCAACCTTGAGCGTCCTGAAAGGCGCCTATAAATAAAATGCGTTGTTATTGTTGGCCTGCTCAGAAAAGACAAGCCGTACGATAAATGAAAACAGACACTTTTTTACTGACTTCTATTTATTTAGTTTGGATTTTCAGTTTCAACAGACAAGCTGCCACACCACACTTACCACGCTTTGGAGATTGTGACATTTTCTAGTTGTTTATTCCTCTCTTGCCAGATTTAAAAGATGTTCAGTCTTTGGCTATAACTTATCCATAGAATAATCAAAACTCTGAGCTGTCTGCCCAGACAACTACAGCTTTTCCAGGAAATTCCCCTTTTTCTCTTTTTCCAAACCAGAACATTGGTCCCTGGCTTTCCAAGTTTTCAAGGACGTGTGGGAACCGTGGCACAACACAAGTCAGGGTTACCGGTTAGAGGTTTCCAAATATCCCAACTTCTAAACCTCTCGTGAGTCACGTTCACTCTCCTGACCTGTAAAAACACCTTCTGTAGGCACTCCTCTCGTCTGTAACTGGCCTGTGCTCCGCCGAGACTCTTCCTGCTCCACATCCAGACACATCACGCCAAGTTTGAGCAGGAATCGGCAGCGAAAGCAGCCCTTGAGAATCGGTCTGAGAATGAATGGACAGAGGGCTGTCAGCCCATCTGAGTGGGTCATGTGAGTCATTTTATAAGAATAGATCTCGCTGCTGCTGCTGCTGCTGGGCAACATCTCTACGCTGCACATTCCCTTTCTCCTCATGTGGACAAGGAGAGTGGAGGAAATGAAGGGTGGAGAGACGGGGCGGAAAAGGGAGATAAGAGAAGGTGAGACGGACGGGAAAATGGATCAACACGGAGACGGAAAAAAAGGGGCGAGGGGAGCAGAGAGGGCGAAGGTGTGACAAAAGTGATAAAGAGTACGGGCGTGTGAGACGAGACGAGACGAGACGAGAGAGACGTACGGACAGCGAGAGGGTGGAGGGATGGAGACATGCAGAGGAAGAGCTGGAGAAGAAGAGGAAGAGAGAGAGACAGAGAGAGACAGAGAGAGAGAGAGAGAGGGAGAGAGAGACACAGAGAGAGACAGAGAGAGAGAGAGAGAAAGAGAGAGAGAGAGTGTGGTGGGGAGGAAGAGAGCAGTCAGTACGTGCTCCAATTCATTTGGAGTTTCATTAGAGGAAGCGAGACAGAAAGAGGGGAGACGGGGAGCAGAACAAAAGCAATCAAGGGATTTTTCAGTAGAAGAGATGTGTGGCCAAAATCAATAAGTACTCCTTCACTCCCTCAGTCTGCCCAGCACCCAGCAGACACACCATCATCACCCAGCCAGGAGCACACACGCTTAAACACACACACACACACACACACACACACACACACACACACACACACACACACACACACACACACACACACACACACACACACACACACACACACACACACACACACACACACACACACACACACACACACACACACACACACACACACACACACACACACACACACACACACACACACACACACACACACACACAGCCAGAGCCTCGCTCCATCTACTGCCACAGAGAAGAAAAAACAGCCAGGATTATTAATAAAAGGAACCAAATGATTAAATAGGAAAGGGAAATTAGGTGAGACGTGGAGAGGGTGAGTGCTACAGACGCTACGAGCATCCATACGTAATGATGTAGAAAATATGCCCCAACACGTGTTTTACATTTGCTTTACATTCTCATTATTTACTGTACTGATGTCCCGCAGTTATCCAGTCACCACGGCTCGTAACCAGACGCGCCCGCAGTCTGTTTCCCCCGAAAAGGCATCGTATTAGCATAAAAATCTATAACACTCCCAGCCTGAATCCAATCTAAATGGCAAGAGGAGTGCATTAATTACCGGCAAAACCGGATCTCTGGTGAAGGAGAAGGCACTCGTGTGCCATACGCTCACAAAACAGAGGTGTGTATACTTTTCGGTCTTTTCTTGACAGATCAGTGGGAGTTCATAAAAACAAACTTCAAAAAAAAAAAGAAGAAATGACAGCAATTTGTAAATTATGCAAAAAAATTCGAAGTTTTGTTGGCTGGAACAACACTGGAGCGGGTAGGTGTCGATCTTCGTCGATCTCCTGTGCAAATAATAAAAGCAGAGACGACGTTTGATGGCAAAACGGACGCGTCAGATCTTAAATTCATTCATCTCAACAGTCAGTCAACATGCCTCTGTGTCTCTGAGTGGGACTGACTGGACAGGCTGTCTACGCTTAAGCCTTGAGACTTGTACTACCTCCTAAGACTTGGCTGAGTTTCCATCACCCACTAGAAATGCCCAAAACCTACTATAGATATCACAGTTTAAAAAAGACTCTGAAAAACCTCTGGAATACCACTAAAACAGTTTGACTTTCTAAGAAAGGTGATTTTTTTAAGACATGCTGATTTAGAAGTACATCACAAAAGTGCAAAGGAAACCATTTTTTCCATATTTAGAAGATTCGGGATGTGACGTAGAGGGTCACGTGACCAGTTCCCTTCAAACTGGACGCCACCAGTTACCACTGTCAACGATCAGAGTCACTGAGGGAATCAAAACATTTTGAGTTCCCATCATTCTGAAACAAACTGGAGCCATCGCTGTGTCTTGAATTCTCGGTAATGTCGCTTTTATTTTGCAAAAACACTGCAATGGATAAACAAGTTCTCCCCCTGAAATGTCAAAGACAGTGTCTGAGCTCCTCGCACCATACATCTACGGCCGAGCCCGAGAGAAAACAGAGAAAACTCATTTCAGCTGCTCGTACTCGCGATCTTATCCAAAGTGACAATTGGAATAACTTACGGCCCCTTTCCAGCAGATAGCATCGTCTCGCCTCGCCTAATTTTGGTTCTCCATGAGGGAAAATTAGGCATCGAGTACGTAGACAGATGTTCTTGTGTATAGTATGAAATATAAGACGAGATTTGCTAGAAGTAGGTGACCAACAGCAAGACTCTAACACTAAAAACCGAGACTAAAACAGAAAAGCAGAAAGTCTGTCTGGACATGTTTGCCACTGTTGCTGAGTAAAAACACTGATAAATGATAGAGTACCAGGCACTGTTCACCCAAATCCTTGAGGTTCAGTTTCTGGCTAAACTATTCCCAGTCTCTCATCGATCGCCCACCTGCCAGGCTCCATTACTAATCAGTGTCAGATGTGTTTAATGTGTACATGCTACCTGGCAGGTGACGTGGTAGGGGAGGCACCGACAGCTGGGAATCCTTGACTTGAGACTGAGTTGACGTCTTAGTAGATTCTCATGATGTTCATACAAGCACATGATTAGGGTGCTTAGCTTCTGCATGCATATGTCTATATATTCACACAGAGACAGACGCTTTCTTTCTCCCTTTGTCTCTCTCTCTCTCTCTCTCTCTCTCTCTCTCTCTCTCTCACACACACACACACTCTCTCTCTCTCTCTCTCTCTCTCTAGGAGGATTATAAAGTGATACATCAGCAGGACCGGTCCTTCAAACTGGCCCCTGGCTGCGCGTCCTCGAGTAGCAACTCAACTCCCCAGCCTCAGTCCCTCTCCGAGCCAATCTCCTGGCAGTGCACCCGCACCATACTCTCTACAAATTGCCTCTCCATCTCACCTGTCCCAGCCAATTATCAATTATTGATGAATGGGTCGCCTTACCGGGCCGAGAGACCGCGACGGGAGGGAAAGGAGAGGAGAGAGCAAGCCTGAGGGCCAGAGGAGGAGGAGGAGGAGGAGGAGGAGGAGGAGGAGGAGGAGGAAGAGGTGAGGAGAAGAGAGCACTGACTGTTATTATCTTAACAAACTGACTGCACCTCTATGATACAGTGTGTGTGTGTGCGTGTGTGTGTGCTAAAGGTGATGGTTGGAAGGTAGCTTAAAAAAAAAAAAAACATCAATCAGGCAGAAAATAAACAGTTAACCCTCAATTGCTTCTAAAGCGAGGAGATCTATCAATGTGAGATCAATACTGTGAGATCACCCGGGAGTTGGGCTGAGGTATTAATGTGACAGTGGCTGGGTGTTCAGGGTACTCACGCCATACACAACAATACAAAGCCACAGCCTCCCTCATGCTTGGGAGATGTGTCATTTTCCACAGACCTGCCTCAGCATTGTGAGGCTGCCTTCGTGTTTACTCCTCCCTCGCCCTCAGAGGTCTGACGTGCAGTCTACGACCGTAACTTATCGATGAAATGACAGAAATCACATGCTCAGAAATGACGACTGATTGACAGAGTGTGTGTGTGGAAACCGTCTTAGCTGCTAGCGTCTGCTCACAGGGTGAGAGAGGAGACATGGTTCTCCAGGACTCCTCCAGTCAAACCGTTCCTCTCATCCTGCATGCGTCTCCACTGGCTGGAGCACTGGTCACTGATGTTACAGGTTTCCAGGAACAAGTGGGAACCTCGATATTGTCTGCACTTCAGTGACCTGACATGAGACATTATCTCAGGGTTCAGACCTCGTCTCCGAACCCACAAATCTCCATTTCCACATAAGCCGTTTTTACTAAGCGTTATCATTAAGCTATTAAGATAAATTCAATTACTATTCCAAGATTATTCCAAAACCAATGATTATTTCATGATGCTTTAAAATGTCATGACTTTTCCAGGGTTTTCTCAAAACGTATGAAGCCTGTTATTTACACCATTTCATCACAATCTCAAATAAAAATGAAAAATATCAAACTTACAAAAATCAACATCTAGATTACAGGTCTTTGTAATAGTTGCCACCACAATGATTTCTATTTTACGAATTTTAGGCACGATTTAATTTTTTGTAGAGGCATGAGAAGTTTAAGAAGTGCAAGTGAAGAAAAACAACTAAATATGAGTAATGAAGGCTTTTAGAGTAAACAAGGGTAATATTTGCCAGTATAAGATGATGAGCAGACCCCCCAGGAGGGTTTTCTTTCAGAGTCTGTATTTTACTTTCACTTTGTTATTCTACAGCTGTTTGCTAATGACTTAGCATGGCGTCTGTGTTTAACACTGAGCATTAGGAGTTTTTTACTGTTTGATGTGTAGATAAGGCTCCATTAAAACCCAGTAGAGGCGAGTCTGTCCATGTCTGGTGTAGAGAGTCACTCCCTTGATCTGATTCCTCATATTACGGCAGAAAAGGTGTCTTCTGATCATGTTCTCAGAAACTCCTCTGTTCCAGCTGACCCCAAACGCGTTGAGGACATGTTTCCATTCACAACACATTCCAGCCAAGAGCAAGAGCGCGCCTCGTAGCCAGCAGAAGGACAACAACAACAGCGGAGCCCGGAGTGTGCTGTTGTGCTGCAGCGTCTGCTGTATTGTGTTTACCACAGCACTTCAAGTCGAGAAGCTGACGAGACTTAATCCCTCAAGCTGCAGCTCTATAATGAATGTCTAACAAGAACAACAAGTGAGAGGCAATGAGCAAAAGGGCCTTGCTCCAGACTCGTACGCTTTTCTGCCTCGTCAGAATTTGGCCGTTGGGCTCGCCTGAAACGGAGGATGTTGCTTTTCAATGGTCCAGAGCATCAGACCCACTTATCACTATCTCTGTTTATGGAGAGAGACCCTTATTGCTGCCGAGCGCTCATTACAGCCGAGTTGTGTCTTAACTCGAAGTCAACTCAGTCGAACTCCAAAACCGCCTGATATTTCCAGGAACTATCAACTGCATAAAGTTCCAAGGAACTACATGACCCGGCGGGCCCTTCCTTGTGCCTCTGAGGTGAGGTCATGCCATATGTCTGCTGTTGTCTCGGTGCTTTGAGAAATGGATTATTCCAACATCTCTGTTGACTGCTGGTGTCTTTGGTCCAGGACAAAGCAGCTGCGTCACACAATCGGCTGTTAGCGTAGATGAAAACACCACGGCCATCAATTGACACAGAAATTGCCGTATGCGTTCCAAAAATTGTGCTTGATGACCAGCAATTTATCCCCAGTACGGAGCTTTGTTATTAATAGGCAGACATTTGGAGATGATGTATACATGGTGGCAAGAGGTGGACTTTTATTAAGATTACAGCTGCAACAACGAATCAATGAATTAATCAACAACCTTGATTAATCGATTTAATCCTTTAAGTTTGAGTGATTTTAATGAATTGAATCACGATTCACTGATCTCAGCTTCTTAAATATAAATATTTTCTGGTTTCTTTCGTCTTCCAGGACAGAAAGCTGAATGATGTCGAGATGAGGACAAAATGAAGGCATTTATCTTCAGCCTCCGTGAAACAGGCATTAACACTTTTTACAGGTTTGACATTTTACAAACCAAACTAATCGATGAATCAAGACAGTAAGACATATTAATCCACTGTGAAATGAGTTGTCTGTTGCAGCCCCAGGTAAGACAACTATGACAATTTGCCACTGTGTGGTCAGGAATAGGAGCGTGCTCCCACTTCCTAGTCCTCCGATTATCAGCACGTCTATTATTATGATTAGCTTCTTTCCATCTTAATTCGAGAGGCGGTGGACGCCTACATCAATCTTCATTCGTATGTGCGTATCCGTCCAGTCACACATGATTGTTGCTCTGCTCAGAGGAACCTACCCCGGAGCGGGAGCTAAAAATGTTCCGGAGAACAGGAGCTCCATGAGGGGGAACATTCCCAAAAAGCCTCAGGAACGGTGGAAATCCCCATCGGTGCACCTTCTGTTCCGTGGTCCGACCCGGAACACGCCCGGCTAGTAAATTCCTGCGTCTGTCAGGCCCAGGCTTTCCATTAGGAATCTACAATCCCAAACCAAGATTACTTTGTTGACAGCACAAAGGATATTTTTCCCAGACATAACAAAGCTCCCTCTGGAGAAGCGAGAGCGCGTACACAGCTGCTTTCTGCAAGCTCAGCGGCTCCCGCCGTGGCATCTGTAAAGCGATTTTGGGAGGATAAATATCGCTGGGATTCCCCTGTAAGTAGCCGGTCATAGGTCGGCATAAACAAAAAGAGCCTGTAATTGGGAGACGGATACCGGCCGTGGAGATGGTTGAATGCAGGGAGCCCCAGGACGGAGTTTGTTTTCGGCCTGCGTGTTTCCACCCCAGCAGCACACACCAGTGGAAGCCTTGGTTCAACAATGCGGTGGAGGTTGAGGAGGGAGACGTCTGATTCCCAGCCAAGTGTATTTAAACATGGGCGCTCGCAGTAATCAGGCTGCTGCCGTTTATCCAAACACGTCTCCCTCTGTTTTCTGGACTTAACCTCATTCCTCCCGGTGCCCCGGCGACCAGGAGCATGTAAACGGGTTCGAGAGCATGTGCCGGAGCTGGCGAGTCATTAAAAGCAACGCTGATTAGCGGGAAGGTCAACACACGCCTGGAAGTGTATTCCACGCAGGCCTCGTGCACGCACGACTATTTTTAGTTTGATTTCCCTTTGCATGCAAACAACAAAGCGGTGAACAGTGGTATTTTTAGCCGAATATCCCCATTTCCTCCCTGACCAATATAGATGCTACGACAATGTGTGTGTGTGTGGGGGGGGAGGGCTGCACGAGGTCTCAGTCTTTATATTGTAATTATTACAGCTGATAATAAGGCCGCAGCCCGTGAATCTGTGTGGGCGAGGATGCAAATGAGAAATTCATCCTCTCACTGTGCGACCCTGTCACATATAACGTGTCATCACGCCGGCTAAATATAGAGCTGTGGCGGCCGAGGCGCTCCAGTGCTAGCACCGCTACCAACGGCCCGAGCACCGTCCTGCAAATCAGTTTGTTCAGTAAACGGGACCGAAAACGGCTGAATGGAGTGTTTGTCCTCTGTGCTAATACGCTTTTGAGTCTGGTTTGAAAAAAGCCCATTTTAGGTGTGCTTTCATCATTATTTCCATCATTCAAGCTCTGATTTTACATTCCTTGCTAATCAACAGAGTTTGGCAATTTGTCTTGGAGAATAAAATCCCTGAACATCTTGATAGATCAAATATAACAGGATACTGTGCGTCAGTGATTGAGGTTCATATGAAACACAATCCGAGCAGGTCGTATATTGCGAGAAATCACCAGATGAGTTTCGATTGATGAGAATCAGCCTCCATGACTTTTTGTAATCGAGTTATTTGGATAATTCCAGTTTTTAACTTCCATTTCAATGCTTGACATTTACAAATAAGGACGAGACCATGTTTTTTGACCTGCGATACACTGTCATTATTCAAAGCCACATTGAAGCTGAAAACCACAACAAAGGCTCACTTGTATCTATAGCAAAGCAGCAGCTACGAGAGCTCTTATACTTTGCTTTAAACAGGTTTTTCATCCAAGCATATAGGTGTGATGTGCATCTATGACCAGTAATGGACAGACGCTATTTGAAGCCACATTAAAACTGGACCCATTAAAACCATAACAAGGGCTTCACTGGCTTTGCAACCAAAGCAAAGAGAAACTAGCAGCTACGACAGCTCCTAAACTAAGTCTCATTTCGTTTGTTCATTTGTAGCTCACTACAAACGTTGTTGTCTATTGTTGGAGGGGGAGCCTGGAGCCACATCTCAAAAAAGCAAAAAAAAAAAGGTTTTTGAGTCATGGCAAAATGCTAATGTCTGCAGGGAGGGGACCGGCGAGGTAGAAATGCCAAGTCCGCCACAGAGAGCTGACCACTCAGGAGGCCGCTCGGCTCACAGGGGAGGGGCCAACGCCAGAGTCGGAGGCCTCATTGAGGGAGCGTTCAGGATCTCTGCAAGCAAAATATTTGATCAATGACTCACTGCAGACACACGTTAAAGGCACACAGGCCCATACGCACACACACACACACACACACACACACACACACACACACACACACACACAGACGCACGCACGCACACACACACACGCACACACACACACACGCCCTGCCATTCTCCACTGGTCTAGAACGAAACGGAATTAAAATGTACCCCTTCGGCAATCCCAGTGACTGAGCCCAGAGCTAAAAACCCGACTCCATCATGCATATGGAAGAACACATGAACACACACATGTAGAGAGAGAGAGAGAGAGAGAGAGAGAGAGAGGGAGAGAGACACGCACACAGGATGCAGCCCACACCCATGCGGTGCACAGTCATTACCGCCATGCACTTTCTACATATTGCAAATGTCTGGGCGCCCCTCGCCCCCTTTTCACCAACCTGGCAAAACCGGGAGGCAAACAGAGGAGGAGCCACGGCCGGCGCCTAAAGAACAGCGCTCTGCTCCATCTGACAGTGTGATTAAAGCGTATGTAAATGACCGGCAGAGCGCTCCGTGTCACATGAGCCAAAACAAACACCTTTCCTCGTTGACGCGTCGCTGACAACGCTGCTATCCTACCAGCACGGCCCACTAACCAAAAACCCAATCTGAAAATAAATAAATAAATAAGGAGGGGGGGGGGCTGGGGGGGTGCAGAGAGGAACAGTGTGTGTCTGAACACTCAAAAAAGCTGCTCGACAAAAAAATAAAACAAAATCAGACTCTCATGAGGTGAAGCACACTCTGACAAACTGATGCTGTGTGGTCCAGCAGAACAAACAATCTCCCTCTGGCCACAGACAGACCCCCAAACCCCTCTCTCTCTCTCTCTCTCTCTCTCTCTCACACACACACACACACACACACACACACACACACACACACACACACTTTCACACCCCGAGAACCAACACTAAGGCTGCCACACCCATTCAAAGTCTAGTGGTTTGGTTTTTTTCCTCCTTCCACAGGATGGCCGTGCTCCTACTCTTTGTGCGTCCGCACCGCAGGTAGAGAGTGGCCGGGAATTAAATCTGCTGAGGTCATTAAATGGTGGGTTTTTGTGCCTGGAGACAAAGGAAAATGCCCCTTTCCCTAAATTCATGCTTGACGGGGGGGCTCCCCCACTCGTTCCTTGAAATGGTTTTCCGGGATTTTTCTTTTTCGGTCGCGACAGTACGGAGCACAACTTCCCCCTCACCTGTGCTCTGGAGATGTGATTTTCTAGCACTTTCTACAATAACTTGAACAAATACTTTCATATTCGATCATATTTTGTATTTTTTTTACATATACAACATATCTTAAGATGTGTTCTGATGATTCACATCTTTGTGTTTCTCTTGTTTGTTTATTCTTTCTACCAACGTCAAGGACCTTGTACAGCACTCTGGTCAATGTTTCTCATTTTAAATGTACTTTCCAAATATAAAGGTCGAGTTGAGTTGAGTTTTCTGAAGTTATATGTTGCATTTTGTGCATTTTCCCAGAGTGCTTTCCCATTTCTCTCCTGCCACCCTCAGGACTCTGATTTAATAGATGTGCGGCCTATATCTATAACATATATATGAAATGACCTCTGACATGCTTGGAAATTTTGGCAAATTCATCATATAATATATGAATACGTACACACTGTTCCTGAAAACTCAACTGGTGGCTATAAAAATCCTACAACCTAACTGCATCCCAGATGCTCACATCCCACGCTAGAAATTTCTTCACTTTTGACTTTTCAACATGTTTACACACATTTTGAACAGTCTGCATTTACACGCAGGCTGGAAACATGTGTCCATGTGTTTTCCACAAGTGGGAAATTGCTCACTAATTTCCAGGTTTCCCCAGGAGGCAGGGTGCACTATTCACACCTCCAACAAAGTTCCAGCGCTGGTTTTGATTTGCAACCTGGCGGTCTTAAAACTCACCATTTAACAAAATAACAAAGAAAAGTCACAGACTCTTAGTCTGATTGTGTTGCTTGTTTAAAGTTCAAGCCTCAGTAAACTTGAAATGAAGTGAGTCATTATTGAACCAAGGATGAAATCCCCAGCTCTCCCGTTGTTATCGAAGCTAAAATTGGTGAGAGTCGGAGACTGACAATTTTTTGCAATTTTCCAAAACACACCAGCGTTCTTACTTCACGTCTCTATTTGGCCTTGTGTGCGTGTTAAGACAGATCTGCAAAAAGATCTACAAAAGAACTCTTGTTTTGTGTACCAGAGAGACTAACAAGGCTCTTTTAAGCGCGTGTTGTTACCCAAATTCAACACAAACAAATGTGCATTTCTCCAGTGAAATACAAAGTTATTGACATCGTTTCTCTGGAAACATTCAACCATCAGCCGACGTACGTCAGTGTCACGTCAGAGGCCTACAGGGCTGTGTGTTTCTTAGGGACTCTCCCCAGCAGCCAGTTCCTATTTACATCCTCATACGATCCAAACAGAAGAGGTCTCGTGTCTTATTGTCTGACACTGCGACCGAGAGTTACTGTGTACGACACACACTCGAGGCTCAGTCAGGAGTGGAGAGCCTACCACAAAAGGATTGTCAGTTTAGTTCTCTCCTCCGTCCCCTTTTTTGCAATTCAATGGGGTTTAAAAAAAGAACTTCTGAATGTGACCAGTAAGGATGATTAACTTAACTAGAACCTAAAACTGCCAGCATGTGTGTGGGTGGTGGTATTTTCCAACTATTGTACTGCAGGCTGGAAGCTGCCCACAATCCGGTCTACTTACCCAGTGACAGGTGTAGCTTTTAGAAGGCTGCAAACCCTAAGGAGCGCACTTCAATTTCTATTTTCATCCCAAATATCTGATAGTAAGATGGCACATATCCATCCATTCATTTGCAGGGGCTTCAGGTGCTTATCTCAAGCGCACATAGGAGGAAGATGAGGGATACACGCTGGACAGGTCTCCAGTCAATCACAGGACACACACACACCATTTATGCTCACACCTACGGGTCACTCAGAGTCTCCCACCGGCCTAAACATACACATGGGAGGGAAAACCCATTAAGAGATAAGGAGAACGTGGCCAGACCTAGGACCACCCATGGACCGTCTCACCATTTGGATGGTCATGATGATTGTTATTATATTATGACAGAGCATGGACTTTTTTATGCCCATCTTTATTCCATCTATTTATCATCTCATCCGCTTTACACTGCAACTGTGTTGATGGGGGTCTCCAACTCACAGAGCGAAGGCAGGCGCCATTCACTCTAACACTTACCGGAGTAAAAGCTGCACAGATGCCAGGTTAATGTGTCAAAACGGACACTTTTTGCATGATCAAAAGCAAATATCCTGTCGGTATAAACTCTGCATCCCAGCTCCGCTCGTTTCCTCAGCAAACTTCAGTTTGAACACTTGGCAATTTCACCACCGACTGGTACGTTCAGGAGCGGCTTTGGCCTTGCACTGACACAGTTTTGTTACCTGCGATTTGGCCTTCATCTGCTCTGCCAGACTCTCCTCCTCTCCCCCTCTTTCTGTTCCTCTTCTCCACTTCAAAGTGACCTTCTCATCCATAGTTCCCCTTTCACTAAGGCGCCGCATACTCTGTATACACTAGCTAATAAAGACTTGTTTTACCTTCATTTCTCCACGCAGTTCTTTTACTCACAGTTTGAATACATTTTACTTTGGAATAAACATTAAAAAGCCACGCAACGCGGCTTTGGGTACGGCCCATTCAAACAGCTGTGCCAGCTGTTCCAGATACTGCGGAATATGCTCCAAGCTGTGGAGAACCACACCATGCTGCACACACCCACGCTTACACTGGCAAAAAAGCACACGTACGCACAGGTGTCATCATATTGATACACCCCAACAGATCGATCGAATGCCGTCTGTGTTCCGGCCTATCAGAACGAAGGGGGCTGCAGTCTGAACTCTCTCTCTATCTCCCTCTCTCTATCTCCATCTCCCTCCCTCTCTCAGCTCGGCAACAGCGAGAACGGTTCAATTTTGCAGCGTCCCCTGATAAAGATATGGCGTGCAGGCTAACCCTCGCAATCAAGCCAAAACAACAAAACAAAGTGGTATTTTTTTCCAGTTCTGGGAAATCTAGTTCAACCGGACATGAGGGCGCTACAACTTTGCGGTGAGAGTGGAGAAACAAAAAAGAAAAACAAAAATAAAATTGAAATAAAAAGCTATGGAGGAGCAGCCCTAGAGAGCAGGCTGGGGCTCTGGGTCTTGGTCGGGCCGGCCGGTCTGTGCTGCGGTCACTCACTTGCATGTTTGTCTGCCAGGGCGATGAGCGTGCTGGAGATGTCCCTGCGCCGGTAAAAACACACCACTTTGGCCTCCACGTTCCCATTGGCTGTCTGCAAACCAGAGACAATCGGCGTTACCACGGCAACAAGTGGTGCCGCACACTGAGCACCCCCACACATACACACACACGCGGACATCCACACACACACACACACACACTCGGATGAAAGACCCATAGATGAGGCTAGTTGTTAACGATGGCTGAAAAACGCAGTGTGAGACGACTGCAATTCTCCCAAGAAAAATCACAATAAGTGCTGCAGTTACCAGCATGGCGTGGTGTGTCGGGGGGGGTGGGGTGGGGGGTGGGGTGTGGGGGGGGTGTCCGGGCAGTCCCTGCATCCGTCTCCTCCTTCCACTGACGCATTAGTGCCAGATCGTTTTCAAATTAGGAGCCGCACGACATTGTCGTCTAGAAAAAACCATCACCTGTCGTGATTTATTTCGACATTGATTCTCGGTTTTTCAGCCTCCTCTCTTATTCCCCGCACGTGACTGAAAGGAAAGTAGAGCCTGATTTTTTTCGACAGTGACATTTGAGGCATATTGGATCAGAAGTGTCTCTTATTGAGATGCTGCGTGAGGGGTGGAAGACGGATACCGAAAAGGAGACGCACTTTGCATTCTGAGAGCACTTTTCTTTGCTGCACACTTTCTCTTTTTCCAATCATGAATTAATTAAAAATTTCCACATATCCGTGTTTGAAAAAAAAAATGGTGCAGTAACAAACATAATTTGCCAATTTAGAATTGCTGCTCCTCCAAGACCACTTAGCTTCTTTGCGGTTTTCAGAGAAACTCTCAGAAACAGTCGGTCAGGGTGTCAGCCTTTTGCTGCGTGACATGCACGTCGAATGTTTTCTGAGGTGTGTCCGTTCAGACTGAAAATCTAAATCAAAACATGATTAAAGCAGAACAGAGGAGGAGAGCTGAACAGGTGATGGCGGAGCAGCAGGCGGAGGAGGGATGACTTCATTGTGCGTGTGCGTGTGTGTGTGTGTGTGTGTGTGTGTGTGTGTGTGTGTGTGTGTGTGTGTGTGTGTGTGTGTGTGTGTGTGAGAGTTCATCTGGAGTGAGCTCATTGATGAGTAGCTGAAGCATGCGGCAGTCATGACGGAAACCTGATGAATGCTTGACAAACAGGCTAAAGCTAACAGTAAATGAGGGAATTAGGCCACCGTCTCCATTCTAATGATTTCCTACTTTCCTCCCGAGTCGGACAGGACCTCTTGGAATAATCTTCAGTCATTAACCTTTGATTAAAGGCATCAACTTCCACTTGACGATACACCAAACACTCAAACGTGCTTTACGGATTATTTACATTCATTCATTCATCTTCTTACCCACTTCATACCCATTATTTTTAATTCACCCAGAATATTTTCATGGTCAATCCTCTTTACTCCTCCCAGCCTTCATCTCCACCGATTCCTGGAGAATTGGATAAGAACATTTTCCAGGGTTTCTAGGATCCTGATATGGTCTTAACCCGGACCTCAATGTTGTATTACAATGAAACGATTGTTTACCGACCTTAGCCAAAGGTCACGCTCATTATTTACACAGTTTTATCCCACCTCAAATAATCGAATGGGATAAAATAGATATCAGATGAACAACACTCAATGTCAACATCCTTTCTCAACCTTCTAACTGTTGCCACTCTATTACATGTGGCACAGGAAACTTGGTTATTTGTCAGTTTCATTTTCCAGTTCCTCAACTGCTGGCACCAATCTGTTTGCTACAGCTTTTTAGGTAAGTAGGCTGTCAGGCCGGCCAAAGTCTTCACTTGAAGTATTTCTCAATGTCTCTCAAACTGTTTGGCTGTCAACACGTCTCATTCTTTCTGCTGTGTTCGCTTATCTCGGTCCTTATGGGGGGAGACGATCAGAGATGCCTGAGCAGGCCAGAGACTGACGGCGACAGGCAGAATAGAGGGCTCACTCTAAGCTCTGTGTCAATCACGTTAAACAGCCTCCCATATTATCCAGCCCAGGCCTGGAACAGGGCACAGACGACGGGCACCTGTAAATAGTCTACAGAGACAGGCCTCCAGCTCCTCCTCCTCCTCCTCCTCTTCCTCCTCTATGTGGCTCACTGAACAGGGTACCGCAGACAGCAGACTGAAGACGACCAGGACTCAACCATCGTTTCAACTAATTCAAGTGCCAATGCAATTGCAATATACTGCATAATATTTCAGACACACATCTATCATATGTACAGTTGTTAATTCTTGCAAATAGTCATTTAAATTCCGCAGTGATCCTCATTAGAAGTTCTGTTGCCATACCAACAGTTCTGACTTTAGATAATACTTGCAGCTAATCATTTGTTTCATTGTCTGTTAATCATGTGCTGCTTTCGTTCCCTCCACGGATTGATTAATCTGATCCGCTCTCTTTTTGTATCTCATCTCATTCTTATCTTCTGTCGTCTCCATCAAGTCCAGGGTTATTGCAACCGCGTTCACACACGTATTGTTCCCGTGTCCTTACATGGTGACTCATTGCACCTTTTGTTGGAACTGAGAATCACAGAAAAAAACAGTACAGCTAATCATTTAATCATTTTTAACAATGACAAAAGAATAGTTCAAAAATGCCCTTCGACAATTAAAGACGTTCATATATTTTTCCCTTTTTTTCCGTGTGTGTGAGGATAAGTGAAGATACATGATCACTAGCAAGAGAAAACTGTGCAACATGAGAATACATCTGTACTGTCTGGTCTTTGACTCGTCTGCATATATTCTTTGATGGACTGGCCTTGAGAGTGTGCTGTGTGAACTGTGAACTGTTCCATTGTTAACCGTGAAGTCGTGGGTTTGAAATAAAAGGAAAAATACTGACACAGGGATCGTTGTTTTCGTATATCAACTGAAACTACATGTGTGGCTTTCTCCGTCATTTCACGTGGGCAGATTTAACTGATTTTAGAAAATGTGCTATGTCATATTATGATATACTTTCTTATCCGGATATTCAATCTCTGACCAATCAGACTGAAGAAGAGTGGGTTTAGTTCAACACACACACACACGCACACACACACACACACACACACACACACACACACACACACACTCACACACACACACACACACACACACACACTCACCTTGTTCAGCTCCTCTATCCTCCTGATCAGCAGTGGGTTACTGGACGAGTTCTCAAAATAAACATAATCTGCAGAGGAAGAGGCGAGGAGGAACAGAGGGAGGGGACGTGGGGACAGAAAGTGAAAGGAAAAGAGGAGAAGAAGACAAAAAAAACATCCGTCAGTGTCAGCGCAGGACGTTCCGGGTGATTCCCAGTCGGACTACGCAATGACAGCATAATTAGAGAAGAGGAGGGTGAGAGGGTGGCGCGACACAGACCTCGAACAAATGTTGGTTTAACTTGATTAGGGTTCATTTCATACATGGGGGATCAAACCAGTGATGAGGGGCTCTGACCGAATCAGATGTTGCCACACCATTACACACACACACACACACACGCACACACACACACACACCGACACAAATCAGGCCTTTGTCCTCCTGCTCTCTTCATCTCTTGCATTTCCAAAGGTGTGTACAAGACGGCGTAAGCTTGTGTACCACGCATGTGTGATTCTACTATAACTGTAAGTGTGAGAGCATGTGTGAGAGTGTGTGTGTGTGTGTGTGTGTGGCTCCTGGCACTGCTCCAGGCCCATTGGAGGCTTAGCTCTCACCAGGATGTCCCCACAGGCCCCAGTCTTGGTAGGGTGCCTGGTCTTAGCCTTGCATGTGTCTTGGCTGAGTGCTGTCAGATTATACCCCACACTTGGAAGGTTGCCTGGAGGTGGAACCACCCCCCACCCGCCCTTCAACTACAGACCCTCCCTCCGACTCAACACAGCCTCCACCCCCCCCACACCATCTTGACCGATGAGGGCCAGAGATCGCCCGAAATTCCTGCCGCATACCCGCGATACACGCCTGCGACTCCCTGCGTGCGTTTCCTCCGCCTCCTGAGTCGTGCGATGCTAACTGGTTTAGACATGCAGTCATCGTGCTCACACACCCAGGATTTGCTCCAACATCCAGCTCTGTGGTGTATTACTATGACTGCCAAAGTTTAAGGGGGAGGAGGAAAAGGGAAAAAAAAGGCAAAAACATCCACCTACAATCACTCGAATGAACAGTGTCAAAACAGCTATCTGTGATGGAGTATATATAGTACGTATATCATTTCCAAACCACTTTGCCGTTTACGTTTGTGGTCTAGGATCATCGTGATTGTGATGTAGTGATAAGAGTATACCGCAGTATGAGGTCACTAAAATGCCAGTGTGCATTGTAGGCTGAAGAAACGTGCATTTAGGTGGTCTTAAAGCATGAAGTGCAGTGGGTCAAACCTGCCAATAACAGCATATCACAGCACAAAACATGGCATTCTCAGTAGGCCTCAGTAACCCTATGGATGTGTGCAGTTAGGGGCTGAATTACAGCAAGTTTAATGTAACTTCCTGTTTCATGGCGAGTCATCAAATTCTGAAGGGCCAGAACAGGCACGGCCTTCAACGGGAACCCCAGACTTGGCAACCTGACTTAGCCTATGTCTTAATAACTTAAGTTTTGAAGTCAGGAGGATAAGGCGGCTCTGGGGAATATAAACATTTGCAACTCCTGGAAATGGCTTCCTGTTGTGTTTAGAATAAGGCTCCAACAGACTTTTTTGTGCACCTTGGGATGTTTTACATGTGTGCAAAGTCTCACAGCTTTAGCCGCAACAAGCCTCAGGAGCTGGTGGTCCATGCAGTAAATGGTGCTGCTGACCCATTCTGCCAGGCCCATGCTCAAGACCCCTAGTTATTAAACTGCTTGACCCATCAGAGCTGTATGGAAATTTTCACCTGTTTAGGTGCATGTTGAAAAGCCCAAAAAAGCCTCAATGAGCCAGCTCAACAGAAAGAAAGAGAAGCAAAACAAATGAATCACAATACACCAAAGAAAAACAAATGGATCCTTGCAACTCTGTTGTATGGTCTCGTTTGGGTGCCATGCTCAAACCCCTAAAAATTCTCCTTCCACAGCCCTTCAACTCAAGTCTTTCTTTCTACTTTATTACTCTAAACTGAATATCTGAGGGCCTTGGACCATGGGCACAGTGGAACTAACGATGATTACTGAATTTAAGAAGGAATAATCCGCAGATTACAATCACGGTTTACCAACAAATCGATTACACACATATTAAGCCTCATGTTCCCAGACAGGGTCCTTGACCACGCGACTGGTTAGGAGAAATGACTGGCTGCTCAATGCAGTACAGAACAGTACTGTTCATAATAGTAAATATGGGTGCAGAATGGAAAAAATAGAGTGACAGATTCTCACCTTGGAGAAGTTTTACAGTGATTGCTATCACACTTGAGAAACTAAAACTTATTGAGTCAATTATTCATCTGTGTTATATTCACAGGCAGTCGACTTACTCCTGGGCCTCTTTCACACACTTGTCTCCATCACAGGTTATTTCATGCAGTGGTAATTTAACCCTGTAATCGAAGCCAAACTGGAAATATCGGGAAGACATTTTGTCAAAAAAGTTTAAACGTCACCACCCGTATCAACCCCTGAACTGGGAGGGAATGGATCCAAAATCACAATTTGTGAGAAAAACTGCTGGAGATGTAAAATGATTGCAATATGTCTGAGATTCTGACATTCTGAACTCAAGTCGAGGTGAAATATTTTGTGATATCCATGTTTCTGAAATCCCGATCTGTGAATTTCTGATACAGCAGCAACCAAAACGAGATTACTGGGCAATCAGGTGTCACAACCTCCCTGAGTAGAAGGCATTTCCTTTGGATTCTGTGTGGCATAATACATACCATTCAACGTTATAGCTTTTAAATGACACTAATTATGATATATATAAAAACCCATAGTGCAAAAAATGTTGTGGACTGCTGCTCTAGGTTATTTGAGGCTGGTGCGAGGCCTTTCACACGAGGACATACCTCGAGATTCACAAGCTGACTGTCGGCCGACGGAGCACAAAGTCAATTATTACATAATTCCAATATTTTGTGTGCGTTGAACCCTGCTGAATCACCCTCTAAATAAAGATGTGGCAGCTTCACACTTCCTCTGCTTGTGGGTTACCCAAAGCAGCGGCGGCGCCAGCACTTAGGCTTGCATGTAGCGTGTCATTCCTGTTACAGCTTCTTCTGGCGACCACAGACACACGCCCCGAACACGCCGCTCGTTGCTCTCGGAGACGCGGAGGCCTGTCTGCTCTTCACCTCGTAGCAGCTTGTTACTAGACTCCGCTGCCACCGTGACACGGTCGTCCTGCTGCTGAATATCAACGAGGACGACTTGAAACTGAGCAGCAGCGGGGACAGAAAATGAAGACGCCACTCCGCTTCAGGAGCCGCGACTCGGTTTCCTCGGGCATCGGAACGCGAGGCGGCCCCAGCTGGAGGTCAGGGGTCGGAGAGACAGAGGTTTCTGAGTAGAGAGGCTGACCGACTTCTGGGGAACAACACTGACGAGGTCCCCTCGAGCGACACAATACGAGCTCAAATGGAGCATCTACTGTATCGCCATGGTGTGTTTGTTTCTGAGAAAGACTGCAAGGCTCGTGATGGGTCATATGTAGGGATGTTATGCTTCCTATCATCCATCCATTATCTTACACACTGTACCTCAGCAGCATATCACATCACGAACACCCAGAACAACTCAACACAGATCGCCCCCAGTCCAACCAGCTCCTCCTTAGTCCCACCACCAACTCATCATATCGACTACATCTCATCCTTCTCTCAGTCCAAGTGAACTGATCATCTTTGGGTTGATTTGGTTTTCAAGGCCCTAAAAACATGACTTAGTTTTTCATAGTCTGGTCTGAAATAAATCATAGCACAATGACATGAATGTCATCGTGTTGTGGGCTCCATCTACCTCACAGTCCAAAATGAATTTGAATTTCAAGCAAAAAAAAAGTGGGAAAATGGGAGACACAGAAGAAGGTCCCAGGTTTGTGTGCCCCCCAAGTTCTCGGTTGATTTTCTACCACAGTCCGAAATCATGTGTGTTTAAGTCGATTTGAGTCTCTAAAACTACCCCAAGGTGTGAGCTAAGTTAAGTGTTTTCATGATTTGTTCTGAAGCGAGTCATTATTTTCTTCAGGTTAACTCTGAGGTATTGTTTAGTTCATGTAGATCAAAGATGGAATGTCTAGAAGTTGCTCCAAGCATTTCATCATCAGAATTGACATCAAGGTGGAGTTTTCAAATTTGCGTCATTGTTTAGTCTGTTTAGAACAAAGATGTCACATCCTCAAGCTGCTCCAAGTATTTCATCTAGCCCACATTTCACTTTTAAGATTTTCGATCTCAAACAGAAAAACGTATGAAAAGATGGCGGCCAGGAGACTGACTCGATAAGTGACTTCAACATTACAGCACTGAGGTGTTCTCGACTTGTCCCTATAGCTGAGGTGATTGAGGGACTAACGGCCTCATCGCTTCAGCCCAGTGTGACAGTCCAGACCTGCCCGGACAAACGACGGCAAATAACGTCGTCAATGTTCAGAAGATCGTTTCAAAAAGTTGTTTGACGGTGAAACACAGAGACGGGCTTTGTGACAAACCACGGAGAGAAATGTCGAGGATTAATTGCAGGCCTTCAACGTCCGCCAACTCTGAGGGGACACATTAATCGAGAGCCAGGCTGCGTCATGACCATTTCAGCACAGAAGCAAAACCACATGTCCACATTCAGCTTGGCTGTGGGTTTGGGGGGTGCGAATGGCTGCCACACAGCGAGGCAGCACTGTTCTTGCTCCGCCACGGCACATTTCTCCCAGCGCACTGAGAGCGCTCGCTGTGAAGCTGGGACGTTGGGCACCGCTCGCCCTCTTCCCCTTTTTTCCTGGCTCAGGAAACTTGCGTTACCAGGAATGGAGTCACTTTAGGAGTCCCAGCCTGCCGCCCACAGAAAGCGAAAAAGGCGGGAAGCAAATGGGGAAGTGACGGTCGAGAGCGGCCTGTTTGGTTGTCGGAGTTTCCACCACCAGAGACGCCGACGTCTGGCACGGAGCGCAACGGAGATGAAGTCAAAACGGCTGTGAGCAAGAGAGAGAAAGAAAGAGAAAGAAAGAAAGAGAGAGAGAGGGCCTGTAGGCACTGAGCAGCGTCACTCAGTCTCTCCATTTCCCATCAACCCTCCCGCCGCCTCAATCCGCGTATGACCCCCCCCCCCCCCCCTCCAACCAAACCCAACCCGTCTCTCTCTCCCACTCTCTCCATCCCCCGCTTCTCGAATCGGCCAATCAGCAGGCTCTGGCAGCCGTGATGTCATGGTGCAGTCAGATTTTTTGCAAGAGCCAATCAGGGCACGTTACTCAGCCCCAAAAGAGCGAGTCTGCTGGGCTGTTTCAAACCAGGCCAGAGACAGAAAAACAGACAGACAGACAGAAAAACACCATGAGAGGAGAGAGAAACATGGACCGAGAGGGAGATAGAGACATCAGACAGAATTGCAGAGATGTCAAACGGCTGGATGAGTTAGTTAGACACCAACAATGGGTGCAAAAGGCAGATTGATTCAACTAATTGGAAAGCTATGACCACTACACAAACATTTTGGCATGATGCACACACTTGTATTGATGGATCATCATCCAAACCACTCATTTACATCCAACTGGTAGAACTGATCCACTTTCTACTGTGGCCAGTTTGGGATGTGATGTGTTCATGCTAGGATAATCTGAGCTATTAACGTCCCCGGTTCAAATCCGGTCAAAGCAGTTCTGGGTTTAATTGTTGCAATAATTAGGACAGATGCTGAGATAGCTCTTATAATGAAAATGGGATGTAATTACTGCAAGCACGTGATCATGGCAACATATTTAACTGCCTCCCCTTTCCACATGTTAACCAACCTCTATTTTTCTCTTATCTAGAAACAAACACCTATGTGAAGCTTGTTTTCTTTAACAGTACTATTAAAAGGACAATAGAAAAATATGAATATACAGATATTAGTTTAACTGAGTTCAGTTCAAGGGAAAAGCATATTGAGTAAGAATGGGTGGCTATACTGTCGATGAGTGGTTAGCACTGCCTCGGAGCAAAAGAGTCCCAGGTCCAGCTACTGGAACTGAGGGCCTTTCTTTGTGGAATTGCATGTTCTCCCCGTTTCTGCGTGGTTTTCTCCGGGTACTCCGGTTTCCTCCCACAGGGAATGGTGTATGTGTGTGTGTGTGTGTGTCCTGTGATGGACTTTTTGGACTGTGGTAAGAAACCGGAGCACCCGGAGAAAACCCAGGCAGACATGGGGAGAACATGCAAACTCCAGACAGAAATGTGCTGGGTGCGACCCAGCCATCAAACCTAGGTCCTCCTAGCTGTGAGGCAACAGTGCTGACCATGATTTTACGTTGCTGTTTCTTTTTCATCCTAAATCTAAGTGACGTGACTATGTTTGGCTTGTGAGTAGGAGTGAATGATGGGTGTGTATGTGCGTGTCCTGTGACGTGTACTCGCTGCCTTTGTTCAATATGTACCCCTTCAACACACTTAGGGCACAAAGCAGATGCTAAGATACTTGATGGAAGGATGGTAAAATTGTTCAATTCTCCATTGTGGTTAATTTGGGATGACATTACGTGACGTGCTAATTCTGGATAAATCGGTTCCTTGAATGGTCTATAATGCGAGGCCGAGGATTATTCATGTTCTAAAGGTAGTTTCCAAAAACCTGACGAGCATAATTGCAGTAGGCCACCACCTTTGCCTGCAAGGAAAACCTTCCACAT
Organism: Karalla daura; assembly: GCA_029224185.1. Taxonomy (NCBI): domain Eukaryota; kingdom Metazoa; phylum Chordata; class Actinopteri; order Chaetodontiformes; family Leiognathidae; genus Karalla; species Karalla daura. The sequence goes on from CM055199.1 coordinate 19,156,113, forward strand.
GTATGAAAGCCATGACAGGCAGCAGCGGCTATAAAAACACGCCCTTGTATGGTTTGGCACCAGGATGTTAGAAGTCTTAAGTTTCCTTTGCCAACTCTTGCAAGTTGGCTCAAGACGAGGATTTAAAGCCTGATGTTGTGAATGAGTGTCATAACTGAAATTCTCGTTTATATTCCACACTTTGGAATGGCTGAAGAACCCCTTACGGGTTTGCAAGATGATTAACAAAGCATTTCCACCAGACAGAAATTGTCCCAAAAATCTCTTTTCCACTTTCGGGGAGGAACTTACAGCAGAGTTTTATCTCTATGGGACACTTAAAAATTTAATTGAAACTACTTGAGAAGGAAACACTACACTTTTGTTTTAAATGGAGACATCCGCAATCAGTGACGGCGGCTTTTATCACTTTGCTGTTAAGTTTTATCTCTGCATATGTAACCTGAGGAGTCATGTGTGGACGTGTAGATTCTTGGAGACCTTTCACCTCTCAAGAGGCTTCTTCAGTTCAGCCCAGGACTCGACCCCTGACCTCAGCATGTGAGCACCTGGCTAACTTGTGACTTGTTGAGTGAATTCCTCACATCACAATCACCTGGATGACATCTGCTTCAGTAACATTACGCATCTCGTATTTCGTACAGAGGGAAATGCTACTAATGCATCACACACACTGTGGTTCCCTCCGAAGCACAGCCAGACACAAGTGGTTTCCTATACTGGTTTCAAATCAAGTCTCAGCTCTTATATTGACTAATAACAAGCAGAATCATACACCATGTCGCTCGCTCACACCATGTCACCAAATGCAGCACTAATAGAACAGTGTTCAAGTGAATCACATTCAGATAAAGGCTGTGAAAGGAAATCATCATCGGGGTCTACTTATCTACTATCTAACGCCAATAAACATTCTTACTCACTCAGTACTCACAGTATTCTTAACTCATATTAAACTTATCAACCTGCATATCACCACGTCCGCTTTCTTCTTAAGAAGACTCATGCGAGGCTTCAAAATAAAAGTCGATCCAGTTTTACAGAATAAAGTATATAAAACTGCAACCCAAAAAATATATCTATATGCTTAAAAGTCAGTCTACAATCCAAAACATCCAAGGAAATGTGTCACTACTACAGTGGCAACAGTTACACACACTGTCTGCCAGCGTTTGGGGATCACCTGACAGGTGATTCAAGACGCATCCTGCCCTGGCGCTCCATGTAAGCAGTGCTTTCCCAACCACTTGCTGCCACAGTATTCACAGTGTGCCAGCAGCACCAAAGCCTCAGCGGAGCGGACGCAGTTCAAGCAGGCACAGGAACAAACTGGGAGCATCGCTACCAGAGTTGGACCAACTCCAGCTTTGTGGAGGGCGTGTGGTTTGTCTATGCACATGCCAAATTTAATAGCTAGAGTGGAGGGATGGACGTGCATCTGCACCGCACTTGTGTGGCAGCTTTGGTACCTGGGTTTTATTGAACGCGACTAATCAGCAAATGTGGAGATATTCACACAAAACCATTCTAGGATGGCTTAGAGTGCCACATACGCAGACAGACGCCACAGGCTGATGTGGCACGAGGGGACGACGCGATGATGGGGACAGTCTAATAGGTGTCACGCATCTCATCAGCTGAGTGTCCTGAATCGACCAACAAGGCAGCAAGGAAACCTCGAAACGTGACTGCCAGGACTCCCGTCAAACCTGCGGGAGAGACGGAGAGAGAGGGAGAGGGAGAGCGAAGCCACCGCCAGCGTGGGCTATTCACACCAGCCAACAGCCAAAGAAAGTGCGGCCTCAGTTGCAGTTAGCCAGTTTGTAAATTAGTAAACGCTGTGACACCTTTGAGCAGGTTCTGAATCATATCTGGCGTCGTACAGAACGATCGTCACAAAGCCAAATGAGACTTGGGAAACAAAGTTTGTCACCTTTTAAAGTTAGCAAACACCACGACACATTTAGCGCATTCTGTGCAAGAGGAGTCTGCGCGCTCTAGTCGGAGTATTTATCTATCTTCAGGTCTGTCTGAGACAGTAACAGCAGCAAGGTGGCCACAAAAAGATTCTGACAGCTTCTACTTGCTTCAATCATTCATTTATCGTAAGCTTGCAGTGTGAGTGACGAGTAAAAACCACAGCTGGTGTTCAACTGTGAATCTTCCAAAGTTACTCACGCCATATGTCGTTGTAAAAAGGCTGGAAGTTTGGAAGATACCATTGATCGATCTAACCAAGACTGTGTTCAGATAGGACTCTGTGTCAAGAAGGAAAAAAATGCAGCTCAGACTTTTATTGATTTAGCAAATCAGCCCAACACAGGGGATCATCACAAAGTACTCAACTCACACTCCAATACAAGCTGACATCAACCTGCAACTTCTACAAATGACATACAATCTAGCATGCATTCCGGGTGGATTACTTTTAAGGACAGCATTATGAGGCTCTATTAGAAGAATACAGCAAGTATACAGTGAAGATTTTGATTTTGTTTACGTTCACTTTCAAGTGCTTAAAATTGTTTGTCAGCTCAGATGTATGTGGAAAAACATCTGTCCTGGAGTCCTCCTGACTGTCAGGCCAACTCATCCTTTAAAGCAGATAAATCAAGTTTTAAAAGAAACAGCACCTGCACCTTAAGCTCGTCGACTGGACTGTTGGTCTAACTTTTGTTGCCAACACATAAAAACCTAAGGCTAGCTTCTCACTTGCTCCGTCATCTAAAACACGTGTCAAACTTAAAGCCGTGGGCCCAATCCAACCGTTCAAGTTATTTCATGTGGCCAAGCAAGAGCTGAAAAAGCTTATTATGGTGGTTAGAGAAAGGTCTGTGTGTGCAGGGACCACAAACTACATCACCTGCGATGCTTGTTGAATTTGTGACCAAAAACATTGCTCTTGGCAAAACCATAGTTTGTGAACCTCAGGAAGAGGGTCTCCAGGTCAAATCCTGGTCGGACCTGTCTGGGTGGACTATGCATGCTCTCCTTGCGCCTGTTCTCCATGTACTCCTCCCACAGTCCAATATCATGCATGTTAAGGTTGATTGGAGACTCTAAATGGCCCCTAGGCGTGAGTGTGAGAGTGACAGTGAATGGACATTGTGCTTGGCAACATGACGTCACCGTAGTTGATTGGATTGGATCCCCACATCAGGTGCCCAATAAACAGTAAACAGAGGGAACAAGTGACGACTATGCTGCCAGAATATAAAAGTATTTCAACAGCAGAGTCATCACCATGCTGCTGAAAAAAAGTGATAAAGGTTCCTTCTTTTAAACCTGGCAAAATGGATTCAATTCATTTCTAGGTAATTTTATGAAGAAAATGCAGTGATTATTTATGTGATGAGAAATAGTTGCATTGCTTTAGTCTTACAGTCACAACCGGCCCTTTTAGCGCAGTCATAATGCTGATGAGGCCCAATGAGTTTGATACCCCTGCTTTAGACTGACAAGGCTTACATAGAATATTCTCTATACTAAATCGCTAAGATTTTCCTGCGCATGAAGGGAAAAGCACTTGGAAGAAGCCCTGCAGGCACAGGAAGACCGGCGTGTGGCCTGCAGGATAAAAACAAAGACATCAGGGACTACGGAGGCGGCTTTTGTCCACGCTTCAGTCACAGGGGAAGTCCTTGCTTTTCCAAGACGGTCCTGCATTGTCTTACAAAGTAGCGGCCATCTTTCCACGGGTTCTTGCTTTGTTCAGATGTTGACTTGAATCGGTCTCGAGAGAAGTCAATTATGAGCCTTACTTCATTTCATTTTCAAACCTAAACTGTACTTGTTTTATGTCTTAATCATAATTGTGACAGTGGGGAAAGAATTTAATGGTATGTTTATTCAGTAATTTGATTTTATGCTTTGTGGTTTCAAATTAGTTTAGGTTATTACACAATCAGGCCTACTTGCAATGTTTCAGTTTTGCCCACCAAGGGCAAAAAACATAACTCAGGTGATTAACACAATCAGAATCTGTAGCCCAAAGGGTTCATGGTCTTATTGTGACCAAATGCTCTCTTGAACGAGGGACAAAAGAGATACATGCAAGACCACAACAAAAACATCAATTCAACAACAACTGGAGCCGCACAAATTAAACAAATTACAAACATAATCAGAAACATGTGAATGTGAAGCCTCAACATCTCTCAGAGGAACAAGCCTGTCTCATATGAAGATTTGCAGGGGTCAACACCCCCCAAAAAAGCGGATGTAAGAGTGCAGAGTTGCAAAATGAGTCTGACAAATGGGCAGTTTAAAAAAGACTGTGTGAGTATAGATCCTTAAAGTACATCATCACGATCTGAGACCAACAACAACAACAACAATAATTTTCAAGGTTACACAACTCAACAGAAGCACCAAACCCTACAGATGATCACAACATGCCGGGATCAACAGAATCAGATCTACCAAGAGCGCAGCACAGTATTGCTTTTTACAGAGCCAGTTAACAGTCCCATCCATCAATCGCTATAGCAGTTAATGTGCTATGACCCTGGCCAGTTGTGGGTTGACCGGCAATGCTAGGATTTTGGACAGACAGGGCAAGCTTGGATGCAGCTCAATAGTTGTTTAGGTATTAATCTGAATGGTTAAATTAATTTAGCTTTATCATTTCAACCGCAGACGGCTTCAGTATCTGGGCCAGAATACAACATTCCAGAGCTGCAAAGTACAGACTGTTTTTTATACCTTACTGTGAGCAAAAAGATTTACACATTGGGAAGATTGACAGGCATCTCTGTGTCTGAGGCTGACAGAGTATTAAATTCAGTGACATTTGGCTAATAAAGTGTTAACTTTTAGGCCCTGCTCTGGACATAATCCCATTCCCACTCAGGTAGGCCTCGTTTCATTCGACTAAATCAAAGCGTTCACTAGGTGCTATATTTGATACAAGGTACAACGCCAAGGTGAGTCCCAGCAGGAAGCTGTAAGGCATGACGTGTTGATATATCGACAGACTCAAACCTTTCGTATAAATAAGATCCAAACAGCATGAACAATCTCAAACTCCATAGGAGAAATTAATTAAATGTCTGCTTGATGGAGATGTAAAAAAAAAATAGACTCTCCTATGAATAGCTACACCTGCCACTTCATGTAATAATTAGCTGGTAATCTTAAATAGAGATCTGAAAAGAGCATGTTAACTATCATAAAATACAATTTAAGAATGAGTCAAAGTCGATTTTAGGCATAAAGTATCTGATGTCTTATAATGTCTACTGAATTGATCTAGACTCTCACATCTATAATCCATGGGATACACAGGCAGTAAACAAAAACATTGCCTCATTCAACCTAGGAAAGGCTCCATTAGCTTGTACCATGCTATTTTAACACATGTAGGACAGAAACAGAGTAACATCTGCAGATGAAGTGAGAGGTAATACCGTCATTAGGTGGCAATTAAAGTTGCTGGGTCAAATTAGGGAAAATGAATGCCCCAAGCAACCGCTGCTATGGTCACTGTTCTGTGTCTTGCTTTGGTATTAAGAGTTTATATGCATATTGGTCTTAATATTCATATCACTTTTTGACTTATCTACCTCCATTTCACTGCTGCTGCGTTACTGGGAATTTCCCATTGTGAGACGAATAGAGGATTATCTTATTTTATTAACTTGCATGCTCTTATTTTAAGACCTATAGGGCAGAATCACAGCAACATTTGCAGAAAAGAAAATGGTGAGATATGTAATTTATGTGACAATTAAAAGTGCTGGGTCAAATACGTCAAAACAAATACTCCATGTAACTATGGCCTTTGTTGTTGTGTCTTCCGCTTATATTTCTACTGTTTACATTTATATTATTTCTTTATTAATGTACCTCCGTTTTTTGGACTATACACTTAGCTACTGGGGATTTTCGCTTTGAGGGACTGATAAAAAATTATTTCATTTTCACAAGATGAAGAAAATATCCTTTAAGCATAAATTGCATTATTCTAAAAAAAAACCCACATCTCTTGCAATTCAAATGTATTGTTCAACTTCATTAAGAGAAGAAAAATGTACATGCTTGGTCTTCTCTTTGCACTTCCTCAATCATAACAAAGCATCAACCTTGCAGCTTTTCCCCCCCCTGCAAACCTGGAGAGGCTTTCTGCAGGTCATCCTTGCGAGAATAAAAGTTGAATGGCAACGCCAAAACTTTTTTTGCAATACGTTCAATACGTCGTGTTGCCTTTAAATATACCGAAACACAATGCATGTCACTTCAGGTGCAAGTAGTTGTTCGGGATATCCTAAGTTACGACACAACACAAAAGAAACGAGCTCAGTACTCTTCATCACCATCCTCCTCCTCCTCCTCCTCTTCACACAGTCACCACCATCATCATCATCTGTGGAGCACAAGGCTCTTTCAGCTTTAGGGGGGAAATAATAGAAGGGAAGCAACAGAAGGACGGACCAACGCTGTGTAAATACATGAGAGAATCAGGCCGGGAGGGTCCGGGAACGTTTCCCCGTACCAGCTTACCTCCAACCCGGTACATGTTGGCTGCCATGGCTGCCCCCGGTCCCCGGCTTCCTCTCCAGGTGGAGGGGTGGCTCTGGTCTGTGTGTGTCTCTCTCTCCGGAGCTGGCAGTGCTAGCACTGCTGCCGCCGCTGTGTGTTGGAAAATGGTGGATTGATCAATACGAAACAGCCGAGCCGAGGGACCTTAAAGAGACAGTACACTCCTATTTCTGAAAACCCTGCTGAAGTTTCGCGGTGGTGCTAGTGATGGTAGTAAGGGTCTGCTGTATGGTCTCGGGCACTAAATCCACTTAAAATAAGCGTTTTGTTTTTAATTTCATGCCGCATTTATTGTTAGCATTCTCGGTTTAGCATCGAGCTGCGGCGAAGGGGTAGTGACGTCACGGCACGTCGTAAATCAACGGGTTTTTGTTTTTTTTTTACCCCCCCAAATGTTCATGATTGATTAGTTCATAAATTATGTAATCTCAATCTGAATATGTACAATTTTGTGGACAGCTCCGTGAGCTAACACGTATTGTGTGAGTTGTCATAGAATCTAAAATGTGAGAATGATTATACATAAAACTGATGCCATTTTTATATGTTCCATTTGTATGTATTTCTCTGTGAATAGTACTTTCTGGACCAGTACATGTTCCGGCCTGGATACTGGGTACTACTTGGATACCAGTAGTGCTGTACAAAGGAATCTGGAACACTGAACACTGAACATTTTCAGTCAAGTCTTGATATAACAAGGAACGTAGAATCCACTAATAAAGAACTGGAGTCAAAATGTATTCTAGTGAGTAACTAAATTACTACAAGAGACAATAAGTAAGTAGTGAAGAGGATTACAATAACAAATGTTTTTATAACAGCAGTTAGTCCATACTTACACAGAAATGATTCTGAATTTTGAGAAGCTACCCATAAAGAACAAGATTATGAGTCCTTTGTTCATGCATGTACTGAGGTCTTGATCATGTCCTCTACAGCAATCATCGCCATTCACTATCTATGAGTATTGTGTTCAGTCTCCATCAAAGTCGTAGCCAGCTTGAAAAATCTAAACTGTGTCTCATCTTGTCTGTGCGCTCTCAAGCCAAAATGGCAAGGGCATGTACTCTGTTATTCAGGACCATGTGGGTGATTACTCGTATTATGATAATAAAAGAGCACAATCAATATATGTATTTTTTAAATAGCTTCTTCTGCCCACTCTCCTTATGTAAAAGAGAGGTTTTCAGCATATTTTGCATCCAATATTTCATCCTACCTTGTAAGGGTTAGATGATTTAGGAAAGCTATGTATATGTAGACCCCTATACCAAGAAATTGAAGCGGCATACCAGGAAATGACATGTCCCTGTCCCAGCCCTAAAACTATGATGACTGTGATCCCAAATCCCAAAGCTCAGTGTAGTGTCACGCCAGGTCCATAAACCACCGGGGAGAGAGCCACATGGGGTTAATAGGCTTAGTTACAGTATGTACGAATGGTCACTGAACCAATAGGTTTATCCCTAACTGCTGTGACACTTGGTAAGGATTGCATTACAGATAATCTTAGGTGGTTGGTCTAATTGGATGGGGGGCATATCATTTGAATGCTGTATGAATGCAGTATTGTACAGTTCCAGAAATACTATTATTTTTATTATCATTTATAAATAGCACAATCACCTATATCAAGCATGTTTGCTGAGAGTGAGCCAAATTGTTGTCTAGTATTACATCTACAATGTGTCCTGTGTGCACCACGCAGGACTGTGGAAGCGTCACGAGGGGACGAGGAAGGTACAGATGAGGAGGCATATTACAGCCACCTGGATAAATGTACAGATCTGCTTCCATGTGGGCAGGATTTAACAGTTTGTCTTAATCTGTCATGGTATGTTTTTTCCAACCACATGTGCCATACACCCTGCTACTCCATTTAGATGTCATAAAGGAGGAGCATACGGTGGTCCAAGATGGAGAATATACAGTCTTCTGGAAATTTTCATTGTGGATACAAATGTGGAGCCTTGGTACTGGAGGAATGCTGTGGTGAAGGCAACATCTGATCTATACCATATGGAAGCCTCAATTACTGTTTTCCAACACAGGGGACTACAGTCTGCAGTCACATGGTCTCTGTAAGCCAATCGTGTGCATTTACAGTACGCACTCCTGCTCAAGTGTGCAGTGTCAGTGTTGGATCTGTGCTGCATTGGAGGGATCCTGTATCGTGTCCCAGGGCTCTCATGAAAAAAGCACAAGAGAGAAGTAGGGTGGTTGTGCCTGTGTTTATTCATGGGGGTGTACAACTGTTGTCATTCACACCAAAATATTGTGAAATTTCACAATGTTTTTCAATAAGAATGCACATAATGAGAGCCAAATTAAAACTGTTTCATGTGTATTACAATGTGTTAAAGATATGCAAACGGGTTTTTACCTAGCACTTATTTTGGTACGTTAATCTATTGTCCAGTACACATTTGCCTGTTATCTGCCATGCTCCGACTTATTTTTCCTTCAGTTTGTTCAGACTTTTTCACTGCTGCAGTATTCCGTAACAAACAGAGGAAAACGGCTCTAATACTTAACATGGTCTTAATTAAAGGAAAAATAGGTGTGCTGTCAACAATGTAGCCTTGTGTTTTAGAACTGTGACTACTTTCATTAAGACTGTTTGCTTGCTTGGCTGCTCGCTGCTCTGCAGATGTTCTTTTTGAATCCACTTGCTCCTCTGCCAGATGTTGCTGCAGTCAGGGAGACAGGCAGGCGAGCGTGCAGGCAGAACGCTACACAGTGCAGAGCAGTGCAGGTGTTCTCCCGGATGAATCTCACTCTGTGGAGATGGATTGGCTCGGGACGCCAAGTGTCTGCACATACTCCCCTCGCTTTGGTTGCAGTCCCGGAGGATGACCTCTGACGGCCTTTCTTTCTCTCTTTTTCTCTCCTCCTACGTTCCGTTGCCTTTCCCTCTCGTGTCCTCCTTTCTTTCCTTCACATAGCAGATAAATGTGCAGGGGAGACAAAGACACAGAGGAAATCAATTAGGCCCACTTCCTGGCAGAAACCATTCCATATCTTTGATTGTGCTTCCTCATTTGTTCTCACACTGGGGGTTGTACTTGGATCCAGAGACACTATGGGAGGTACGGCAATAAAAGGACTATTGTTGAAGCGCTCTCTCCTCTAGGCTTAAATGTGCATAGGTTTATGTCTGTATTAAGAGTGGAAAAACACTGGGATTAGACAGTTTTATCAAGAAACAATACCTGTGACAGTGTTCCCTGGCGAATGCTTGAGCGCTGTGAGGGAGTGGTGCTGCCTACGCCCCAAAGAGTCACTGTCAGCGACAGTTACCTCTCAATATGCACCACGCTCTTTGTTTGGTAAGCAATATACCTCCCACTCTGACTCGTGTATAAAACAAAGTCGCTGCAAAAAAAGACATCAATTCAAAGAGTGCCCACATTGTTCACCCCACACACACACAAAAAAGCCCTTAAGCTGGAGAATTTGCAGTTTAAAGAAAACATTGATGAAAGGCCTCGTCTATCAAGTCACACTTGAATAATTTTGATTGTGTACAAGCCTGGGATGTGACAGACTTATTAGTGGCTTCACAGCTCTCAAAGCTTGGGCACAAAGCAACACTGACTCTGTTAATAGGCGGCCTCAGCTCTAGGGGATCTGTCAGACAGATTTCACAGTTAAAATATTAGTAACTGAACACATACAGTAGCTCACAATGAAACTTGCACAGGGCATGCCACGTGTGTTTATTATTATCAGACTGCAGGAGGAGCTCTTGTCTTGCTTTTGACAAAATAGGGCCATTGATATAAAGAGAAAGCTGCTATTAAGACGTGCCTTGTCCTATTTTCTGCTTTCCATAGAATTTAGCTGACGTTACAGATATGTTGAAGCTCTGCAACCTTTAAGAAGCCTTCCCAGTTTCTGTCTTGGTGTCTAAAAGGAAAATAAGATGGCTCACATGGCACTTACCATAATGCACCAGCAGGGGTCGTCACTCACTCAGACTTTGTTGTTGTCCTCAGTTGCTCCCTAACAAAGCAGTGATGGGTGGGAGGAAATAAAGGCCAGCCATCCTTAACAGTGGAAACGACACTTGACTGAGCTATCACGAATTCTGGAGCGCAGCCAGACAGCAGAGTGAGGATGACACACAAAAACACCATATGAGGACTCTGAAAAGAACATACGTTAAACTGCCATCACGTCTTCATTACACAGGCTGCAGGAATGCTGGTCTGCAGGGTGGGTTTGCGCTTGATGCTTTTCCAGTCTGTCATCTGTTTCTGCAGACAGGCTTTGGCTGCAAACACTCACCCACACTTTGAAGGACTCGCAAGAGACCTTGGCTTTAATCCAATGGGATTAACCATATTGCAGTTGTGGGTTATTGATAGTGTGACCTTCACATAAATGAAGAACTATGACAGTCTGCACCAGACATGAATGCAGACATTTGAATATGTGGCACTAGCACTGGAACAGCAGGCTTCCATGCCCCTCCTTGCAGGGGAATCCCGCCTTTTAGTGTCCACCCTCCACCACAAGATTGTGGGCCAAAGATACCAGCCCAGGAGCCGCCAGACAGGAGTGAGACATGTTTGTCAAACAGCTGGTCAACCACCGTGCGTGCCTCATTCTTCAGAGAGAGAGAGAGAGGAGAAGGGCTGTGCCATGTGGGGAGAAACCAGCCACACACAGACTTACAAAGGAATCAGTGGAATGGCAAATGGTATCAGGAAGTCATGGGTCATGTGTGTGGATCGCTTGGTGGCAATATTGCTTTTGGTGGACAAGACCAGAGCTTCAAAAAGTCCTACCCTTCTGTCTAATCACCAAATGTGTATACATACATGTTTCTAAATTAGCGCACAGCAGACAGGACAAGGTACTGGTACAAGGTACAGGTACTTGGAAAAACTGTGATGAAGGCTCCAGGCTCTCTCAGTTTTAACAATGCCGGGCAGACATGTTCAGATGGTCACATGAGGACGTTTACTGTTTTTTCTCTTTTATCTTTGCAGATGCTCAATTTCATAACAAGTAGATTGTTAGTATCTAATCAGTAATTATGATTTGAGCCATTAGATTTATTATTAGACTGTTCCTTAAGGATTCGGTACATGAGCATCTTTGAACAATGGGACATTAGCAAATGAATGCAAACAGCAAGGCCATTTTCTTTGTCTTGTCAGCGTGTTACATATTAATCATTTATGTGCATAATTATTCCTTGCTCACTTCAGAAGATATTACAAGATAATGCTTTAATCCCACCGTAGTTCAGTTGATTGATGAGCAGACGCATTAAAGAAGAGGGATGAGTTTGCCAGACATCACACGATTTAAGAGAGAGGGCACTCCAACCTTTTTAACCCTGCAAAGACTTGGGGGGAGGTAAAAGGAAATCAAGCTTTGTGTAGTCCCAATAGTCCCTACGAGCACCTAAAGCAGGATAGGATCTGTCAGAGTATGCTTTGATTTCCATTGCAGCACCACCCATGTTCAGAGGGTCTAATTATACACCACAAGAGCTCCACTCAGAGTGTGCACAGCATGTCTCATTACAGCAGCTGGAACAAAACGTTTCTATGTATTGAATGTGACCAGTTGGTTTAACTTGGACCAGAGCTGCATAGGCCGGCTACGTCTGAAACGTCCCTGCCCATGTGGAAGGAACAGACAGGCTTTGTTTAACACTGAGGTACAGAAACTGTTCCAGGGCTGAGCTTTTTTTTACTATTATGAAATTTGGGCTCTAGAGCGGCCAAGCCGGCAGGAGCTTGTCACAGTGACTGAGATTGTTTGTGGACAGTCACTTTGACGCATGTGAAAGAGTAGACAGTTTTGCTCTGGGGATTTCCAGCAATATATAAAAAAAATGGATGAGGCCCTTAATAACCTTGAGAAGCTAATTCTGGAACCAGCAAACAAAATTGTTGTTATTAAAGAAAGATGGAAAATGATAACATAGCCCCTAATTCAGAAAATAAGCAGCACATCAAATAAAAAACAACAAAACTTTCTGTAAAACATGCTTTTTATCTTTGCAGATAAAAAAACTGTTTTTTAGTCTTAGACAGAGCCATAGATGCATTCTATCCCCTGTTCCTAATTGTTAAGATAATCCAGACTAATTTCCTGCTCATGTAATCATATAGATATAAAAAAGAAGCCCAGCATTCTCCAAATGTAGCTGAAAGAACATTCACAGCAAAAATACTGTTTTATAAGACCACTAGAATATGATCTTTACCCACTTTGTACCCAGTGGTGTTGCAGAGGTGTTTTTTATCTTCTAGGCTTGGTAAATGTAGCCAAGGCTGTGACTGACACTGAATAATACTCTGGAGACATTGTTGACTGCTGCATCATCTGAGTGGGATGGGGTCATCTGGAGCTATACATCACTGGATTTATTGATCATGAATCAGTTTTACTTATTCAACAAACAGAGGAGCCATGATTACTCAGACATTCAAGTGAGGGCAGCAGAGTCTTTGCAATGATTGCACAAGTGACAGAGATGTCAAAAAGCCAAATGGATACATCTTTTAAAGGTTGTTAAATTACCCAGAACATCTTTAAGTTGTTTTTTTAGCTATTAATGAGCCTCCCAAAGTCAAAGATAAGATCTTTTAATAAAAAACAGAACATGTAGGTTGTCTGTGTTTAAAGTCCAGCTCCCTTGTGAGAAATTCCCCTCTGAAATGATACGGAGCTCTGTGCGTGGGAGGATCACAGGACTCGAAGATAGAGAGATCAAAACCTCCCCATAACTTGTGCCAGCTGCCTCCGACACACCCTCCCTCCACAAGGCTTCTCATTGGGATTCAGTGCCACTCCTCATGCCACAGCACATGTGGTCCCCCACAAACCCTCGCTCTATGCTCCAAACAAGCACAGGGAAAATCAAGTGACAGATTTAGTGAATGTACACAGTATGCATACCATGCCAGCTAAAATTAGGCTCATAAATTAGGCAGATAGTGCAGTGAAAGTGCAGTGGAGTGGAACTTTGTCCAAGATGGACTTTGCCAAGTATAACAATACACCCACAGCCCTAAAAATGGCATTCGGGGCAATCTAAATCCTCCACAGTGAAAATGGGAGGAAAATCAAAATTGACTGTCCACGGCTAAAGAAAACCACAATCCCACTGCTGTGAAAAGAGAGGTTTTGCCTGTAAAAGCCACGGCTGGGCTAATGAGTGCTGTATGTAATAGCTGTGAAGAGATCACTCGAACTGTGACTAAACTTTGAGGCAAGGTGAGGCATGACTCTTGACAGAAGGAGAAACCGTTTGGTCAGATAATTGACGATAATGAGTGTAATCCAGAATAAATTCTGACGCCTGATGCGCCTGCATCTACAACCTAGGTGTGTGTGTGAACCTAGGTGTGTGAAAGAACCTAGGTGTGCTTTCCAAAATAAAACCGCATTGTTCAGTCCACTCTCTTGGGGCTTGAATGTCTTCCACAGTATGGCATACAAACTAACACAACGTTTCAGCTGTCTGAATCAGAGAAACCCAGCTGACAACTGAAAGGGTGTGTTTTTACTGTGAAATTCACCATTTTTACTTCCCTTTCACCAAAGTACTGGACGGGCAGAGACCATGGTTGAAGTAACTCACTTTGACTGTGCTTTGAATAGTCTGAAAGCAGCGATCTTGTGACCCATCACAGATGAAACTTCGCTGGGAACAGGTCTGTTTGTGGAACTCGAGATAGGTGGCATAATAATTGTGCAAATGCAGTGTAAATGAAGGTTTATACCATCTTAGTCAGTATGTGGGCATTAAACTTCTCAGATGAACTAAATTAATACATATATCATTTTAACATGAAGGCTTGTCCTGATTTGTGCTAATTTAAGTTTCAAAATACTTTTAATTTTAATTCTGATTTGTACCCAACATTTTCCTATATCTTTTAGAACTGAAAGCATTGTATGCACCACATGGTGCATGTTGTTGGTGCTCTTGGTGTTGTTGTTTTAAGGTTAACTCATCATGAATCTAATTAACTTTAAGCTTTTACATTTGATTATTTCCCATTTTCTTGCTGAATCACGTCTCAATCAGAGGACAGCATCCTTGAAGGAGGCGAAGTCCATCACATTTGAAGACGTAAGGAAAGATAAAACTGGCCCGGTTGTCCACTCAGTCTTATCCAAAAGATAGAGTATCTGCCCATTTAACTGCCACCACAGTCTGTCTGTCACCCAACATATATACGTTATCATCTGCTGAGAATGTTTAATCTTACTCCTGTCTCCTAGCTGAGCTAAACATAGGCGGCTGCTTCTAAAATAATCGCCAGTCTGAAGCCCGCACTGTGGGAACATTTCAATAATTAATTCAGGTTCTTTTTTCTCTCCCTCTCTTAGTCAAAGACATGCACATGCTCGCCCAGTGGCACACGTGTTGGCCACACAAACAGCGCATTCTTATGTTTTCAGACACACCACAGCTGTCTTTTACTCTATAAGACACGTTTGTCCACTTTTTAATAAGGAGGGGGGGGGTCTCAGGACCATCCACTCAGACCCAGATCATCCGATTGCTTTTCTCTTGCACTCGCGGCCATTTGCTGAAAGACACTGAGGTCTTGGGCTGGGAGCAGACTGCCCGTCCTGTGGGCTCCATGAGCAACCAGCACATCACGTGGCTCATGAGGATTATGCCTGCATTTGCATCTGTGGAGCCTGAATGTGTGTGTTTGAGGGGGGAGTGGGATGGACAGGAAGGAACAGAGGAAGGAACTGAGGGGAGATATACTGCGTTGGCTCTGCCAGAGGTCAAAAACAGATTTGGCACCTGTTTGAGTCACAGGATTTGGGTGTGTTAGGTTGAGTGTGGAGGACAGGTGTGTAGATGAAGTTCATGAACGGCTTTTTTTGGCAATCACAACTAAGCATGGATAGCTTATACTGAAAGTGTGAGACCATGTGCGTTGTGACATTGCGGCTTTGAGTGCACGTTTTGGCTTTAAATGATTGTTATTTTCTGTTTAACTGTGTTCAGCAAAGGAGTTTGCTCTTTCGTTTCTCAGAAATCAAGGAATGATAGCTCCTGCAAAGAACAAAAGTTTTCATTTGAAATCGATTTTCCTCAGGCTTTACACTGTTCAGTTCTGCAAATGCTGCAATTTATTATTCTCAAAGAGACTCAAAAAAACGGCAAATAAGTTGTTGTTGTTAGGTGCATTCACTGTAAGGCTGCATGCATGTGTTTTTTAAGTGGAGGCACTACATTCAGCTACTTACCTGAATTCATAAGATCGTTTGCAATCCCTGTAAATGCCTAGAACATCCAGTCACCAGCATCTGTTTCTTCTTTTTCTGTTATTAATTTCTGTTATTAAGTGTTCGGTTGATTTCCTCAGATTTCACAAAGTTCCTCTGACCTTTGACATGACTTGACTGGCATTTTGTTGCACTATTGCCCCATTTGTTTTATCTTGCACTGAGTCAAACCATAGCTCTTACATGCTTTTAAGCCCCTAGGACCACCTCACCCCTCTCTGTCTATTCCTGTCCTCCCTCAAGGGACAAGATGCTTGATCTGCCCTGGAGAAACTCACTGGGAGTGTGGGCCTGAATCCAGCTTCGCATCAGAAACAAGTCGAAAGTAAAAATCACTGGCCTGGATATGTCCAGCTCTCTCTCTCCTTGGGATTACTCCCTCCTCAGACGCGTCAGACACATCACTGCCTGTCAGGGGTATCTCCTCATACACTTCTGCCTTTTTTCAGCCTCACAAAGATGTATTGTCTCCAAGGATAGACAGCAGGGGAGAAAATATACCCCCTTTGTTTATGTGAACTGCCTGTGTCCTGCAAGCCGAGGATCTCAAAGAACAGTGGGCCTTCAGTGTCAATCTCCTACCTCCTCCCTCTCTGCCATTCACTCTGCTGTACGCTGTATATCTGACCCTCTCTCCTCTCAGCAGCTTTGAAGCTGATTGTGCACTGCAGCTGACCTGGCAGCAAACCTGCTATCACAGCAGACGACTGGAGGTGAACGGTAATGAACCCACGTCCTCTGTGGCAAGCACTCGGTGAGAGTCGAGGCAGGAACTCAATCGTCTCTAAAGTCTAGAAGCTGCTTACAGTTGCCTGGTGTACAGTTTTGTTGACGTTGAGTGTACAAATTGATGTCGTTTTTACAAAAAACAGTGAGCTCAGAGATAAGCAGGAACCGGTTACAGACATGCTGACGAGTGCTAATCAGCCGGGACACAGATGAGGGAAATATCAGAGTGTCTGTTCCTGGAACGGGACCTGCACTGTGTCACCGGACAGACACACCAGGCAGCACCGATGTGTGAAAGCCATGACCTCAGTCACTTGGTGGAAAGTAAGAGACTTGTTACCGGAGGAACTGATAATATGCAACTTGTTATTTTGGATTGTGAGAGATTCAGAAGCTGTTTTCAGATCCGCCTGTTTTCTTCCGACTGACTTCTAATTTGTCACGAAGCCAGTGGACTTCTTAAGGGAAAGCTGATCCTCCCAGGCCACGTTTCAGCGTCTTCCTTTGCCGGACAAATTCCTACAAGTCAGTCATTCTGAAAGAGAGCATTGTGATTCACTCAAACACTACTCCTACTCCTCTCCTAAAGTAGGGAGAAAAGGAAGTGGGATTGCGTGTGCCCCAGTGGACTGCTCTAACACTTCCCAAAGAGATTTCCCGCCTGGCCCTGTCTGGCCAAGGCAGACCACAGGCATGGCCATCAAGAGAGAAATGCTGCCTTCAAGTGCACTTGGTAAAAGAGGCAACTTGAGATTCAGCAAGGAAGTTTTTAAAGGTTGGAATATGCATGGAAAACTTCCCAAATATTTTCCAACCGAGCAGTATTGGTGCTTGTACTGGTGCTAGTTCACAGTTGGTTCCACTTGCAAGTCAGCTGTGAACTTGATTTTCCACTGCTCAAAGTGATTAGGGTGCCATGTCATTATGTCAGTGTATACGTCAGCCACATCTGGTCTGTCAATGAGCACTGAGACATCAACATCATGTGGATTTGTCCTAGGCCACACATTACCACTCTGACCCCTTCGGCCCCTAAAGTCCTTCTTTAACTTCTTCTGCTGTTTCATTACATTTTTTAAAGAATGCTGCTTTGTTTATTCTTACTTCTAGCAACACCCAGCAACACCATTGAGTACAAAGTTGTTAGATAATGGATGGATTGAAATTAAACACAAAAGTGTTTTGAAGACCACTACAATGAAACACCACATAAATAAACACTGAATACACTTACCTCTTACATTTCCCAGAGGGAACCACCCAAATCAATCAATAGAGTCTATCTATCTATCTATCTATCTATCTATCTATCTATTTTAAACACCAAATATGCTGTAAAAAAAATAGAATATTTTTGTCTGATACAGATCTGGTCTGAAAGATTGTTTTATTTCCATACATCTGCTGTATCTTACTGTATTTCATGTTTAAATGACATGAAAATCTGATTTCCATGGCACTATATATATATATATATATATATATATATATGTGCTTAGATAAATATATGCAAAGTTGCTCTAAAGACTCAGAAAACAGAAGAGCTTTATTTACTTACCATAAGTATGATAGGAGATTGTTGCTGTTTGTCTGTTGTTTAGTATGTGGATTGAGAAGATAAGATTGAAGAAAAATGCACATATTTTGCTAATTTTCTCACCATGACGATCCTTCTAACGGTTTTTTTACGTCACCACGTTTATCCGTTAAGGGAGTACGATTCCCAATGGCACGTGAAGGAGGCACGCGGCCGGGCATCGTGGCCGGGGGGCGGGGCTATGGAAATGAGGGGGCTGATGACGTAGCGCTGGATGCTCCATGCTTTGGAGAGCGGAGCAGGAGCTGAGAGAGAGGACACTTGCTGCAAGAGAGAGAGAGCGGCCAGACAACGGGGTAGAAAGTGCTCGTCGCGAACAAAAACAGAGCGGTTTCCACTCGAATCTCTTCACTCCAGTCGCATCATGGCGTCTAAGTGTCCCAAGTGTGAGAAGACGGTGTACTTCGGTAAGTGATGGCTACTCTATTTACTCCTCCATATTTTCAAATTTACTTTTGGGTAATGATCCCGCTCGATGCCAACCGCATCGGTGCCTTTTGGGATAAGTTATTAATCAAGAAACTCCAGATACGCGGCATAGATATGTCTATTCGGGGCACGGAACAATGAATTCCCATTCATTGTGTAAACACAGAAACCTGAGTTGAGCGGAGAAGCCACGTTTCCTTAAATTACTTAATTTTCAAATGGACTTCTGAGTGTAAAAGACCTAGGTTACTCCTGAGTTTTAACCAACATTTAAAGCACACACTATGATAATAAAAGCCGAGCATAGCTTCACTGTAGCCGTAATATTAGATCTGTAGAGCTTAATATTGCTTTAGGCTCCCCGTTCCAGGAATGGGAAATATTTAAATCCATTCCTATACATCCTTAGGGAATTTCTCACATAAGTGAAGTCGGCAGCATTCCTTATGTGGAGTCTATTTTAGGGAATGAGTTGCTTGGAGTGTAAATGATTCACAGAGACAAACCTTGGGAACACAAAATGCTGGAGAGGGTCAATGTAAACACAACCTCTAAGAGTGAATGTTAACTTTTTTCATAACATGAAATGTTTCACATTTCCTGTTTTGAACTTTCTCCACACATGCAGGGAAAATATGCCTTGTCTGATGATTTATCATATTTTGATGCTGATCTGTGCCATTTTCAAAATTTGTTGTGTTTGGTAAACATCCAAGCCTGGCAGTTGGCTTTTGGGGGCTTGTTGCCAAGATTTGCAGAAATGCAATATGCTGCGATTGCCCACTCACAGAGGAGCGACAGCAACATCACACTGTGTCACTGTGATGAAATGCGTAAACATGCATCTCCTGCATCTTTGTAAACAAAGAAAACACCCATTTTGGAGCCGCGAGGACCATGGCATCATCAATTTGGTACAACAGATGTTTACAGTTGAAGAACTGTACACAGACAAGAGCAAGGCAGGGGATTAAAGGAGCTCAGTGTGAGAAGATAAACATAAAATTTACTGAAGATTACGCCTGATATACAGCCTGCATGGTTTTTACTTTTTTTGAGAGCAAGCTGCTGACCCGCCTGACTGAACCTTCAGTTAATCCTGTGTTTATGTTTTGGTGGCACCAAAAAAAAAAATCACTATTCGGTTGCTGATCTTTTCCACACTTCGCAGAGCACATCAGAGCTGTCATGGGGGTCAAAATCAATTATGTGAGTGGATGGAAGCCCTCTTACGTAACTGTCACAGCAGCTGCTCATCCTGTTGGTCCCCTCAGCCAATGTGGCATGGTGTAATATCTGCACAAATAAGATTTCATTTCCTCCAATACAGATTTCATGCGCCGCTGGGTGTTCATTTGTTTCTTAGCCTTAATTTGCTGCGTGCTGCTGTGTGACTCACCGTTCCTCTGATGTATGTTGTTTTTTTTATGTAACATACTGAGATCCATCCTGACGGAGTTATTTTTGGGTCGGGGTGTGTCTAATGGGTGGTGAGCGCCTCTGGCTGAGTCAATTTTAAGGATGATGAACTAGGGTGGACTCGGTTGTGAATGTCAAACCAGGGGAGGATGGAGTAGTAGAAGGGAGGTGTTAATGGCTAAATTAAAGTTTTTAGTCATTCCAAAGGGAGGATGGGAAACAAATGACATAGGGATAGGCTTAGGGAGAGGTCAGGGTGGAGGAGAAAGTGCAGCTTATGCAGCTGCCCACAGCCTGAATGTAGCGTTTCTGATGGGTTTATAAGCTCAGCAGCTCCACCTACACAGTCATCTACCTCTCAGCAACTTGGCTCTGCTCAGATCCTGTGCTGAGGTGAAATTTCAGGTCTGCTGAAACCGTTGAAGTGGTATTAAAGGAAACCTAGAATGAAAGTACTACTTTTACCATGGCTTTGTTAAATATTGACTATCACCCAAGATGTGCAGCAAGTCCTAGAACATCATCACATCATAGTCAGGCTTGATGTGTGGTTGCCAGAAAAAACATGGTACAGATCTGTGCAGAAATATTCCAGAGCATAAAAAAGGCATTTTCCATAGCATCCTTGGCATTTCTGACGAAATATTAACACCATGAAACAAGGATCAATATACTATTCGACCATTCTCCAGCCTTAGGGTTTTGGGTATTTTTTTCCTTAATTAGACAGGCAGGATGCAGCTGTAAACCTTACATATGGTTAACAGATAAACATGAAAGGGGACCAGATCAAAGCAGAAACTCCCCATACCCCAAAAAAAGGCAATTAAAAAGACATTTTTGATCAAACCAGTGTTCTATATTTAAGTGCTTTTGCACTAGGGTATATGTTATTTAAGAAGGTTGCCTATTTTCTGTGCCGTTTTTGCTCCCAAGTTTGTTCTCATGGTGGTTCGTGGAGCCGTGATGGGCCCACCCTGCCGTCCTCCACCTGGTCCTCCAGCTGGTGTTTCCCACTGTCGGGTTTACCGAGGAAAAAGGCATACAGGACAAGCAGAGCTCCTGCAAAAAGCACGTCATTTCACACGGTGGCGGTGAGCCGCAGTCTGGGGGTTAAAATTGCAATCCTGGTTTCGGGGGAACAGTATTTTTATTACTTTCCGTCCGTTACTTTTACAGTGGTGAGGGTTTGATTTCAAACAGCACGGAAGGCAAATATTGACTGTTTCTGCCTTTTAAAGAGGGGCAGGAAACCAGCGCATGTTGCTGGTGTCACAAGGATCTGAACGTCATACTGTTTTTTTTTCCTTTTAATTGTGGGGTTGAATTCAAATTCCCACATTCGTCCGCACTGCGGCCTCACATCTGCAAGTTCCTGTGGTTCGGAGATGCTTGGTGTCGTACACCAGGGACCCTCAGCTGCCATGTGACCGGGGCCCAGTGGAAATGAAAATGTTGGCATGCAATGGGAGGATACACTACACAGCCTGGCTCACTGAGTCCCTTCCCAGCTCTGAACCCAAAAGCTCCGGTGCCTGACAAATGGGTGCAGTGCATCTTTGTGCAGCTAAGTGAATAAATGAGAGGCAAATGGGAACTAATGCTCCAAATTTCTCTCTCTCTCTCTCTCTCCCATTCACCAATTCCTCTCACTCCAGCTCCCTGTCCTCTTGCCTCGAGGGCCTGAATTCCTCCTCCCCCTGTTTTCGCCACAAGGACTGGAGGGGGGAAATGGGGTGAGATGGCTCGCCTTTATTTAAACTGAGACTCCCAAAAGTGCCTCATGCATTATAATGAGAAGCGACATCGCTATTCACACAGGGCTCTCTCTGTCTCCCGTGCACGTCTGTCCGTCCCCAGCGAGGCGACATACCTTGGTCCTAGCCGGCCTGATGATACGTTTCCCACACACCTCCTTTTACCCCCCCAAAAAACCATCTCACAATACCCTCATTCTCTCTCCTCCTTTTTTTCTGTCAACGCTAGAGTACCCTGTTTTCCACTTGGCTGCCCGGTGGGTTGTGTGAATGTGCCCCTGTCAGTTATGTAACATCATTTCTTGAGTCGTTGCCTCCTGCTCGCTGCCATTGCATAACCTGCTAGCTACTCAATGAGGGTCCCTTTTCTCTGCCTTTTTTGAGGCATAAATATGATCCTCCTCTAATGGAGCCAGGATTACATTTGGTGCTGAAAGGCACTGACCCCCCCCCACCTTAACCTCCCTCCCCTGTAACACAGGTGAACCATTCCACCTTGCAGTGGGACTGGTTATATAACAGCAGAGACACAGTGGAACAGCATCACTTGACTGTAACCCATCCAGGAGAAGTTATAATCTGGTGTTGTGTGGGGTCTTCTGGTACCTATGATTCTCCAATGACCTAAACAGGGATGTTTTTGTACTGGAGGCAGAAAACCCATGGAGACTTAGGCAGAACATGGCAATCAGACCAGGGATCTTCTTGCTGCCTTTGAACTTTCTTATCAATATAGGGGTAGATAATGTTTACATTATCCGATACAGTGGAATTACATATAATTAGTCCGAACACTGGATACTGGATCAGGCTGTCCCTATAATAAATGTACAAAGTGTACAAAGTACAACCATAGAAAATTTTAGTGGATGCAGCTTAAAATGTCTTGGAAAATGATAAATCAGACCGTCCTGGTTGATGAAAAGTGGCCTCATAATCCAGCAGACGCACAAAGTACAAGTTTATTTATCTTAGAATTAGCTTCATTACTGCACACTCAGAGCGAGACGAGAGGAAAAGATTCCAGAGAGGCGTTCTTGCATCAGTCTGAGCTCTCACATGAATTCATTAGTTCACGCTTGGTGTGGACATTATCTATGTATCTATAACATGCGGTCTATACGCCGTGGTAAAAATGAGCGTTTCCTAAGCCGAGCTGTGTTTTTAAAACATGTTCCAAGGGGACTGACCATGTGCTCGTGTAGTCACGGACAATTTTATTACGCCACTTTACAAGGCTCAGATGATTTCACTCAAAGAAGGCCAAGCGCATCTACATTTTATGCCCTGTCATATGATGTCTACCCCTCAAGGGCTTATTATCCAATTACCAATGGTTAGATCTGAAGGAAGGTGCCGTGCATGCGACACAGTCTCGACTTCCTCATTTCAAGAAGACATGGTCCGCTTTGTCTTAAAGCTAGTCATGCAGACCGGATCTTTGTCGAAGTCCCTGCAGGCCGTTGATACAGAGTCCTGACCCGGTCTGGGATGAAGGGGCAAGCGGATCCCGGGGGTTCAGGGATAGCGAACAAGTCGCGGTTTGCCTGCGGCTCCTTTGACCGGCGCAGACAGGATGCGAGTTAACTGCAGCCCATTTACGTCAGCCAGCAGGATTCACAAGGTCGGCCTCTTTTTATTCACAGAGGGACGGGGGGGGGTGGGGGGGGTGGGGGGGGGGGGGCAGAGCGGAGTAGGGTGGGACGCCCCAGGAGGAAACCTCGCCTTGGATGAGGCGACAGACGACCTCGTGGGCCAGAGCTTTGCCACGGGCTTGCATCAGCCACAGGGAGAAATACACATTTCCTAATTCATGTTTCCCTATCCAGGCCAGACAAAGTGAGCATCACAGCACGCACACTCTGACCCTGAACTAATCGATTCTCATGTTTAACACATTAGCGCCACGGTCAACTCGCTTTCACATCGGGATAGTCCTTTAAAACTCTTTTATGTCACACTTGCTGTGGCATTTTTTATGCAAAATGTCAATATAATGAAATGTTATTATACGTCTGAATGAACACTCTCCAGCTGGTGCGTTTTTCCACAGGTGGATCATTTTAAACCTAAATCTTTAGGGGTCAAGACATTTTAATACCCTAAAGTCATTGAGTGAATTAACTGAGAAAAATAGGCAGCAGATGGTAAAGATGACTTCTGTGACCATTTAAGACCCTTTTCTGACAACAGTGATTCCACGAACCAGTAGTCTCGTGGTTCGATCCCAGCCCCCATACAGTCTAGATGTCGAAGTATCCTCAGGCAAGATGCTGTGTCATCAGAGTACGGATGGCTAGAAATCCTGGTTGAGTAGACAGGCCTTGTAGGGCAACTTTCAGTGGTTATGAAGACTTGAAAAGTGTTGAAAAGTATTAAAACCAGTCCTTTTTTGCAGTTTTTCTGTAGATTTCTCTATTTCCTCGCAAACCTTTGTTCTTCAGTAGTCAGGCTCAGAATAGGGAGATATAATCCTGGAAAATGTATTGCATTAGGTTTTGAATAGCAAAGATTGGTCAATTTAAGGTTTACTTAAAAGAGCCAATTCATAAAGATGTCAGTCTCAAGATATGTAGACCTGGTTTGTGCCAAACTCTTTATTAAACATAGATAAGCTAAGTTTTACAACAAATCCCACATCAGAGTAATAATGAGTGGACATGATCTATCATACAGCCACAGATTGACCTTTAGTGTAATGAGGTCAAGTGTTCTTATGAAAAGATCCAATAAGTTGTTTTTTTTGTTTGTTCTTTTGCCTGAATACACAGCTTCCCCGTGTGCTGAAAACTCCTTCACAGTCACTTCCCATGGTGACTTTGAATGCCCCTGTGAGCACGACCAAATGGCAATTGTCTTCACGTTAAGTGAAAGGTCATAAGTCCTTGTGGGTGTTTGTGCTCCAGAGAACAGAATACTAAAGAGGATGCGGAGGAGGAAACGCGGCCGACTTGTTTTTTCCTCTAAACCATTTCTCTTGAGCCGCAGGGTTTTGTTGTGCACCTCCCATGTTTGGATCCTGCTTCGGCCATCAGGCCTCAGGCCAACCAACCAACCAACCAACCAACCAACCAACCATCCAACCAAGCCAGCCCAGTCAGTCAGTCAGTCAGTCAGTCAGGTGCAGGGTGTTTATTAGGACGTGCCTTTATCACATCACGGTGACAAAGCCGCAAAAAGAAAAACACTCTCCACGTGGACTCAGCTGTCACTGACGGATGAAGCGAACGAGAAGAGAGAGAGAGAGAAAAAGAGAGAGAGAGAGAGAGAGAGAGAGAGAGAGAGAGAGGATGGGCTGTGAGGGCATGGGAGCGTGTTTTATTATGAGTGTGTTTTGGTTTATTGTAGGAAGAGCTGAGAACAGATGGGCCCACGTTACCGGAGGGTGCGACAGAGCGCGCTCCAGCCAGCCGTGACTTAGAGATATTTAGAATAACACTGGTTACATCATGAACGCCCCACAGTGTTCCCAAGCTTGTGATTTAAGGTCTGTTTGAAGTTATCGTCGGCCTCATCCGTGACATTTGTATACCTGAGCATGATGATTAGTATTTATATGGCTCCCACGAACCTGGAAAACTAGCAAATGACAGGGTAATGCGTACACATAAACATACATTTTCAAGACCATTAAGTGTAAATATATCCATATGTTATGATTTCTATTCTTAATCAGTCACTTACTGCACTGTGTAGTTTACAGGGTTTCCGCATGTTATGAAAAACCTGGAAAATCAGTCTTCAATGACGTTTTCCCGTCATGGCAAACATGAAAATGAAGGAAATGGCGAAACAGCCGAAAAAAGAAGAACCATCGCTCCTCTTTTTCGTCTGTGAGTAAACACAGATGGTTTTGAAGATTTATTCATGCATAATCTGTAAAATTGTCATAATATCTAAGCATGTAAGAGATTTTTTCCAAAGATAAATTCTAGACATAGAGGCCACAGAAGCCGGCTGATGCTATCTGCTGCTGCGGCACGCCGGGCAGCGGTCGTGGCGTCCTGCTATTTGTCAGACCAATTAGACATCCTCCACCCTACCCCACCCGCCCTCACTCCACCTCCCGTTGGCCCCCTGATCGAATTATTGAGTGATAAGAGAGCACCCATATGAGATTTCACAGCCCAGCCCCTCCTGCTTGCCATTCCTGCTGAACTGCAAACTGGGAGTTGGGCTGTGTCAACGCTCTTCAGTGCAGCATAGTGAACGTACAGCTATAGAGCATCGGCTTTATTAGAAATGCCCCAGATGCCATTTGATAAGCCCTTTAACAACGCTGTGTTGCAGTCCGTGGGGATCCAGTCCATGTTTTTACCCTGGTTGGCTTCACGCCTGCTACTCACATGAGCGATCACATGACTTCATGTTCCTTGTTTAGCAACTTTTTCCCAAACTAAGAAGTAGGGATGCAGCTTTGTTTGATGTTTTTAGAGCCATAAACAGATCAGATATTGAGGAAGAGGCAAGAGCTCATACGCTGCCATTTCTCTGGAAACTCAACCAAACTGCTGCTTCGTAGTCATGTGCCTTCATTAACTATATAGGCAAATTATTTTACACTATACGTCACATTCTGTCTCTATTCAGGTGTACTTTTTACACTTTATAACTAACAATCTTCATAGGAAACAGTCCCTGTGCACATAGAGTGAATTATCTCAAATTCATGTATGAATGAGAACAAAATTATGTTTCCCAACTTGCTGTACATCTTTTAGCCAGGACTAGACTGTTGTTTTCCAACAAGCTCCAGTTAAAAGTCACTCTAGGTCTCCCCGACAGTCTGGTCCCTGCTCTGGCTGAATCTCCCTCCATCATCAGCTCTGTGGTGTTTGGGTGCAGCTGCTGTGTCACTGTTGACAATTAAAAACACTGTAATTAAGTCATTTGGGGGAAAATTGGCCGCTGATGTTTCTCCCCCCTCTGAAGGCTCCTTGTTAAAGTTTCTGTTGCCTAATGTTGTGTCTAATTACCATGTGTCTGCAGGCCGCTCGCTCCTCTTCCAGACTGTCTGTACATGGAGAGTAATTGGTTTCACTCTTAATGCGATCTGAAGTGTAAGTGAATCACGGAGCAGCACAAACAAAATGAATCAAATTAGAAGCTGCTTGATGTACCTCCTCGCCTTGGCAAGCCAGAGCGGATGCCCGCTCCCTCTCGGCCGGCTGGAATATCACATGAGTCATTTGTTTTTCGATGATACTGAATCTATTTGATGTCCAATTGCTGTTTTTACCCCCTTGCATTTATACGTCATATGACTCTCATTTCCCCAGAATGAGGTTAGGCCCAATTAAAGACGGCCTCCATCCTGAGCTTTTGTGTTGGCACAGAGTAATATGTAATTAGAACGGAGGTAAAGGCTCAATTTCTGTGAATAAAATACAGCCAAGTGTGGGAAAAACCTCCGCTATCCCCATTAGTTACAGCTGTTTGCAGGTGTTCAAAGCGGGCCTATAACTTATGTCCGTTACCATCCATTACGGATGAACCGAGTGCTGTGTAAACCGTCTGACCTTATTAAATCGGAAAGTATGAACCGTTGAGGATCTAAACACGTCTTCCATCAAGCGATGTAAAAGCGCTAGAAATCGCTCTCTCACGCCTGGAAGTTTGTTTAGATGTCATAATTTAATGCTGTCGTTACGCCTTTTTTTTTTTTTCGAATTGGCTCCGAGTCAAGTTTTTCCCTCCACTTCAGCTTGCTCGGTAATTTCCTGGCTCCAAATCAACTCGGCTTGTGCCTCCGAGGAGGGTGGAGTGCCACTGTCGAGGTGGCGCTCACGTCCTCCGGGTGTTTTTTCCAGTCACTCACTCCCTACTTGAAACCGGGCTCGGACGCCTTCTCCAGGTTTTTGTGGCGTAATTGAAGAGACTGGCACTCAAACACAGACCCTTCCTCAGATGACTTCCAGGAGCCTCGTCTCCTTTCCTGTCGATTAAGGTGCTTTAACACCAGTGAGACCGGGCCCTTGAAGAAGAGGAGTCCACAACGGTGCTGTCCGACTGATTTCAAGCATCTAGAGAGAGGCCGACCGCCGGCTGAAGAGCTTAGACCAGGAATTCACAAATGAAGTTAAGCGGCTTACAGTCGTGCAGGTATCATATGGTTTTTGGCGATCTGACCTCTGACTGGCACTGTCGGACTGTTTTCTCATCTTTTCACCCAGAGCTCAGTGTTCCTGCACTAACGCAATCTGTCGACCAAGCACTTAATATCAAAACTGAACTTTTTATTTTCATTTGACGCTTTTTTTTTAATGAAAAGTGGTATTATAATCCCAGGAATCCTGAAGGTCTTCAACCTTGTTCTACGCCTTAAGTAAACCTGTAAATCTTTCAACACCAGCCCTGATGTTTTAATATATAAAGGACTTACATCAAACATTTCATTTTTGGGGTATTCCCTGCCTTTGGAGATAGATGGGAATATCCTTGAAGGAAACCTCAAGCTTATGATGTGCTTTCAAAGAAGTCTAATTAAGCACTAATTATGACTTTCTAAGCACTAGTTGCCCTCAATACATAGAATTTGCCGTTTGCGCAAAATGAGCTCTTTAATGTTTTTACTCGTACTCGTTTAATATTAGAGGAGGCGAAGAGGCGAGGGGAACAGCCTGAACTGTTCTGGATCACCCAATCCAAGGCGTCGACTAAAAACAGACACAAATGTCAGGTGAGACGAGTCTTCGGTTCATCTTCCCAAACCAGCCCGAGTGTTTACGTTCGCTCACAGGGGAATCCTTTGTTGTGTAAGGGAGGGAAATTGCAGGCTGTCGTGAGAGAAGTCGCTAAAAGGATTTGGCGCATTCTCATCGGTGTCGACAACGTGGATGTGAACATCCGGAGACGACTTCCCTGTGAACCAGAGTCTGTTTGTTGACACAAGTGGGTGCATTTATCTTCAGGTTGTTGCCAGAATGAGGTAGAAGAGGAAGACTTGGTGGCATCTCACTCGCCCCACTTGTGCCCACATGTTTACTATTCCAGGACCGTCTGATTCCGTGCAAATTTTTTATTTTTTGTCTTATTTATTTAAAACATGCTTTATCCCTGCCTGCGTGTCAGCCTAGATACATATTTTCTGGGTTTATCTCGGTGGTTGGGGACCACGTAAAGGATAAAGGATAGAGATAAAGGCTCGCTAGAAGCTGGGGGTATAAGCATCTGGGCCAGATGCAGATCCTCTCCACCTCCCCCCACCCTATAACTCCCACAGCACATAATACAGACGGACAGGATCACCCCCTCTTACAATAACAACTGCCCTTTAAATCAGCGAGCTCATAAACACTGGACTTTATTACCGCACACACAAACACAGGAATGAAGACGTACTGGCAGAGCTCTGGCGTCTGCTTCAATTCAAGACGACTTTTTTTTTTTTTAATCTCACACACGCTCACATATCTTCAAATGACTCCCTCTGGTTCTGGTTAAACTTTTATTAAAACTGTTTTTTTTTTCCTTTTGGGTTGATTTAAAAGAAACAGAGGAAGCAAGTGAATTGTCGACGTCGGAGTAAGAAATCAAAGCATGTCAGGTGTCGAACCCGCCACTATAAAACCAGCTGAGCTGTGACTTGAGCTCTAAAAAGCAATAAAACACGAGCTGAAGTGTAAACAGTTGGGCTTTCATTGTTAGTTGGACCCGAAAAAAGTTGAAGTCACTGTAACTATACAGAACACTTGAAATTGGAGCCAAAGAGCTGCTATAGCACAGTTTTAGGCCTTTACTTTGACTTACTTATTCACCTGGATCTGCCAAATATTTGAGGAAGCTCTGTACTTTGACTTCTTGAGTTGCCCTGAGAAGTGATTTAGTCACACACACACTGGATAAAAGGGTTTTTTGCATGGATAGTTTTCCAATTCATTGCAGTCTCAAGGTGGAATTTGGTGCAGGTGAAAGCAGCTAAACTTCCCTCATCTTGGCCTCCTGCTTGGATCTTATCAGTCATGACACCCTCTCAGCCTGCGTATATATCATCTCAACACTGACTATCAGAGCTGAACACAAGAATAGGTGTGGATGGCGCGTTTGATGTGTGAAAGCACCTGGGACGAGGTTCAACTATGTGTGAGCACTGAAAGTAATTCAATCGTCAGTCAGAGCAGGTGAAATGTTGTTATACGGGTGACAAAGCGACAAAGAGCTGGGAAGAAAGATAAAGTACTGTCTCCCACAAAACCTGCTGATCCGTCTTTTTACGCCTTTCCTATTTTTTACTTTCGTGGCTGGATGATTTGTGCCAGTCCACTACGTTTTAAGAGCACAGCATTGATCTGGATCCTGATCTATCGTTCTGCTTTTTACTGAATAGCTGTGAGTGATTTAACGTTTCCGGGCAGCTCCAAGTCAGCGTTCCTCTGCTCCCAAGTGTAGCTGGGACGTCCCTCATCCCATCCCCAGCTATCGACAGGGGAAAAAAACTGTAAACAGGAAGCTCTCCAAGGAGTAGTCGAATCCCCAATCCTATCACATCAAATCACTGTAATGGAAAGGAGGAGATCCTGTTCCTGAAATGCAAAAAGAAGACACGGAATAACGAATAGAGGCCATTGTTGTCTTAGATTCTCCTTATATGGTCTCAGCCAGTTATTCTGTACAGTGTTGTATACTTCCCCAAACAAACTCCAGTCATCAATTAAGGTTTCCTATCCCTTCAGGTACTTACACTGTTGTCTGCAGTGTTTATTTTTCGCTCCAGATGTTACACATCTGAACTTTAGTCATTTCTTTTCTAAGGAAATGAAATTTTTTTTCCAGGGAGGAAGCTATTAAACTCACATTTGCGCGATCCATATTTATGCTCTTCATTTTTTACATTCCTCCCAAATCTCTGACGTCCTGCTGGCGTGACGCTGGCGCTGGAATGTGACAATACGTTTCACAGGTTATTGTACATACGGGGAAGCAGCTATGCTAGGAGGGGAAGTGGGGGAGGAAGCAATCGTCTGTACATCTGTATGTGTGTGCATACATTTGTGTGTTTCACAGAGGGTATGTAGGAAACAGCCTCAAGTATCCGGCTATTTGTGCCCTGCCTTGATAAGAGAAGGTGTTTCCTCTGCTGTCTGAATGGCTTCTTGGGGCCCATTGTGTGAAAGCAGCGGGGATTTATTATTGGAAATGGTATAATTAGGGTGCTTGTCTGGAGGCAAGTGAAGGGAGGTGGGGAAAACAGGGGACGGAAATGGGGTTGAAGGCCCCGTCTGCAGCATGGGTGGGTACTGTAAACTGGGGGGAGAGGGGGGATGGGTGTGTTTGTACATGTGTTTGTAGGGATAACACAAAGGATCTAGGTTGGATGTGGGGGCACCCCCTACTGCTCCAGCTGGACGGGGACTCACGCCACTGCCTGTCTGTCTCTGTCCCGCTATGACATCATCAGTGCATCCTGTGTGGCACACACAGGCATTCCCAGTTATCCTCCTCCTCCTCCTCCTCCTCCTCCTCCCCCCGGAGCGCTAGATTGGCACTGTGTCAGGATTTCCCCGCCCCAGGCCACATCAGGCCAGACCCAAAACACAAGCCGGTGATTATTCTGGAGGGTGAAGCAATGAGGGACGTCATCCGGGCCTGCGATGACTTTAGCGGGCGCGATCGATGGAGAACATGAAGGCCGTTGTTTTTCGCCGTAACGTGTATAAACGCTGCTTTATGTGAAGATGTGCGCTCACCGCCCTCTCCTCCTCTCCTCTCCTCTTGTCTTTTGTCTTTCATGTGCAGCTGAAAAGGTGTCGTCGCTGGGCAAGGACTGGCACAAGCTGTGCCTCAAGTGCGACCGCTGCAACAAGCTCCTGAATGCCGGCGGCCACGCTGAGGTCAGTAGGACGCTGCCCGTCTCCGCCCCACACGCCTGATGTCTTCAATTTGTCAAATAACAAATGAAAAAAACAGGGTTAAGATCGGCTCTTGTGCAGTTTTAAGGCCCTCACTACATCTTAATCTGCTAAATATCTAGGTTAAATATGTATTTTCCACCAGATGTAGAAATGCACAGATTTACCAGCAGTGGATAATAGATGTAACATTATAGATGGTACCATAGCAGGTTCAGAAACCAGGAAGTATACAAAACAACCTAAAAAGCCTAAAAACCTAGATCTTCACACACATTATTTGAAGCATATATGAGTAAGTTTCTCAAAAACAATGCATACTTTCTTCTCTTGTACTTCGTTTTTTTTTTATAATGTGACATCTTCTGTTACGTTGCATAATGAAGTCTGAATAAAGTTAGATTTAACTGTATTCTCATCACTTAAAAGTACAGGTAAGTATGGAAGGGAAATGTAGTTCCCACCAGAAGTCCAAAAAGCAGAAAGTGTAAATATGTATGGTATTAATTTGTAAAAAATACAATAAAGAAGTAAGTTATCCTTAAAATGTAATGTAATTAATAATAATAAAGTGTAATTTATGGCTGTATTTGTTTATTAGGAACAGAATAACATTTATTGCAAAGTAGTTATACCACTTTCTTATACAACAACAAAGTTAGAAAAACGGTCTAAATTAGCATTACAAACACAAAACAATACAGCTAATGTTAGTACACAAAACCTCCAAATGTTATCCCAGTTTTATCTGGCCGAGAGATTCACATTACCCAGGTTTACACGTTCAGTTTCCAGCTGAAAGGACCCTCAGCTGGGATTTAAACACGGCCCGGCGGACGGTCTGGCGTTCAGGCCACCATGTAGGGGTTTCAGCTCTGCAACTGGGTCACGGATGTGGACTTTTAGGGCTTGTGTCACTGTGTGCATGGAGCATGTCACTAAACATGGCCCGGGGTAGAAGCCGGCTTCCCACCGAGGCCATTCATGCCAGCAGTGCATGCACTCAGTGATGCTGTGAAGCACCACGGCTGAAAGCGTCCACCCAATGGCCCTTCGTATGCTCCTGTGATGGAGGAAAATCCATTTGTTAATGCGGCTTCTATTTTGGGCATCCACGATGCCTTCGTGCATAGCGTATCAGAGAGATAGCACTGACCGCAGAAAGGCAAAGGTTAACCAACTCTATCTAGTTTATCTTCACAGTTCATTGACTTTTGTTGTGAAATCTAACAATAGAAAGCCAGCGCCGCCTGACCATGTGTTGGATTATCGACTGATTGTCTCCACAGTGAAGCAACCCACCCCATACAGTGTGACGTGTTGTTTGGGGGTTTGCTTGTTGTCTTGGCAGTCGTCTCTTCTTCTTCCTCTTCTTTCTCCTCCTTACTTCCTCACTCAAGTGTTTAGACGAGTAAGTTCCCACGTTTTTAAATCACTGAAACTTCTCTTTAAGGGAACCTAGAAGGGTCCAACACTCAGGGATAGGCCATTACCATAAAAGTAATAAAAATCCATTTCCCCAAAACGCTTAAGAATTTCTCTCCCAGACTGTGGGAGTAAATTGCATCCTTTTTTTTAATAAGTTGAGAGAAACCCAACACTGAAGAGCACCAGCTGGAGGACCAGGTGGAGAACGGCAGGGTGGGCCATCACTGTGATCCTCCACCGCCACCAAAACAGGATGTAGAAGGAGAAAGAAGGATTGTTAAGACAATCGTCTTAACCCATAACGTTTGATCGTTCAGATCAAAGGCACAAGCTGCATTTTATTAAATATTACGTAACAAAGCCAAGGTAAAAAACAGGGTTTTTTCTATTAGACTGTGTCTCTGTGACGAAGCAGATCACGAAGAAGGTAATGAAAGTGCATCAAGTGATGTTCGAGTTCCTCTCTTTTGATTTCAGCGCAAATTGATTAATCAATGTGCCAGACTTGACCCCAGACTTCAAGCCTTTCGCCCGTTAGCAAATCGCCTTTAGAAACCAAAAAACAAAACTCCAAAAGTGGGTGTAAGCAGGCCTCCAGACTTGAAAAAGGGTCTCCTCGGGTTCAAGGTCTCGCCTTTCGCTTCGCAGCGCTCGTGTATTTTCATGCAGGAAATTGCTGCGTGCATGTGTTTTTCCTGCCTCGCTCTGTGTGTGCGTGTGTGTGTGTGTGTGTGTGTGTGTGTGTGTGTGTGTGTGTGTCTCGTCGCGTCTGTCAAAATGAGTCGTCCTCGTGGGAGTTTTAACCCCCTTTAGTGAAACAGGATGAGTTGCCTCTTCCCCGTCTGTCTCTCTCTCTCTCCATTACATAATCGCGCCACAGGATCACGTCTCAACACAGATTCCCCTCCAACTGCGTACACTCCTCACTATCTGCCACCTCCACCCTGGGGGTTGTTTCTTATCGCAGCTTCGTTCCCTTTTTTTTTTTTTTTTTTTTGCCTTTCATGACCCGGCCAACAACTCAATTCTCAGCCTCTCGCTGTCGGTCTCGGCTTACGGATGAGTGTGACACGTTTCCCGCTCTTTTCTCTAACAGCACAGAAAAGGATGTGATATCAGCAGGGTTTTTCACGGACAAAAGCAATTTCCCTGCCGCCCACAAAGGATGCTGCTCGGCTGTTTAATCTCTGCATGATTGCAGCAATGTGGTCACACGATCTGTGAAGATGGACGTCCTGTCCTCTTCACCCCCTCCCTCCTCTCTCTCTTGCTCTCTCTGTCTCTCTCTCTCTATGGATGGCATCCAATTCCTGCCCCGGGCTGCCATGCCATGAGCCGGACCTTAGTAGGCGTAAACTCAATACTCGGATCATTGTCATGGAAACAGAGAGCGAGCCTGAGAGACGGCCCTGAGCACGTTGTATATGTGTTGTGTGTAAAAAGAGAGAGGACTGTGACCTTGTAGGAGAGAGGGTTTGATGTTATCTCGGGAATGGTGTCGTTAAAAAGTTCAGACCAACAAAACAAGTCAGACGCGGGTTCCACTGACCAAATAGAGCTGAAACGCCTCTGATGCATACCGCCGCCTCAGAGTCATAGTTCAGTCCCCTCAAACAGAACGTTTCACTGGAAATTAATCTGCAGTTGATAACTTCCACAGAAACCCAATTACAGATAAGTCTTGTATTGTCTTTGTGGCCATATCCGGATATGAGGAGTTGGATGTGAGGAGCTGCTCCCATAGGCCTTTCCCATTCACTCCTCTAGGAGAACTCTCCAAGGAGGCGGTGTCCGGAAGGTTTACTGGTCGGTTGTCCAAACCACTTCAGCTAGTTCCTCTCACTGTGAGGAAGAGCAGCAGCTCTACTTTGAGCCCCCCCTGGATGTCAGAGCTCCGAACCCTTGTCTCCAAGGCTGAGCCCAGTAGCTCGGTGTGGAGAGAAATCAGTTCACTCGCCAAAAACAGCCATCTTTTTAAGGTCCTTCTTTCCCATTTGGCATCTGAAGAAAGCGCTCAGACTCTGTCTGCAACCAAAGGAAATGTGATCCGGCTAAAAGCCGCAGAGCAGCTTAAGAAATGGACTGTAAGTGGAGAGTTCCTGTCCAGAGGACTCGTACAGTGCCTCGATTCAAGCAGGTGTGAGTAAGAGGAGGATGAGGAGGGCAGCAGGTCTGTACAGCCAGGAAAGAAGGGCTGTGTGGAGACAGATTTCACTGTCAGGATGTGGGAGCTTGGGAAGAGAGTGGGCTGTACAGTATGAGCAGAGATGGATAATCCATTTTTAGGGTCCCTCTGCTTCGTGACGTGTCAGCGCCCGGGCCTGGGCGGTGAGAGTGCAGCCGGGCGCTAACAGACGACTCTCTTTCACTCGACAATGGAGGCCTGTGTGTCCCGTCCTGAGAAAGTCATCAGAGCTTAGTCACGGCTTGGCATCGGCCGCCGAACCTGCACGGATCTCATAAACGTCAGACAGGAAGTGCGAAGGAGGGAGTGCGTGCGTGGCTGCTTTAAAAGTAGACGATCCTGTCACAGGGAATGCATTATTAAAGGTGAGAGGACCAGGCCTGTGTTTCTTTTTTCTTTTTTCCCTTCCAAAGGAGCTCATGTGGCCAAAGAAACAGGCATTGTGGGTCTCCTCCTCTCTCACCACCCAGGGCCTGGCATCACGCCTGCACCACTTGTTAGCTTCTCCTCTTCTTTGGGCATCGGGAATACCGCTCTTCCCAGCATGCACCACCAACAGGCCATCTATGTCTCAGACCGGACCAGGCCCCCCGGGGGAGCAGCCGGTCATGGCTGCACCCAAGTGTGGAGACGGAGCTCATCAACCAGGTCCTGTTTCTGGGATTATGATGTGTTGAGGTGGAAACAGTGGCTCATCCTCGCTGTTTTTGGACTCGAGTCCCCTCGTCCTTCCTCTCACCCACAAAGAAAAAGGGGACAATAACCAAAAAGTGTGTGATGTCATAGAAAAGCGTGCAAAATAGATTTTCTCCTCACAGGTCACGGTTTCATTTCACCATTTAATCCTCACACGCCTGTTAACAAAGTTTGGTTCAAGTATCTTTTCATTTTTTTCCATTTTCTTTTCTGTCTCTTTCACAGCACGATGGAAGGCCTTACTGCCACAAGCCGTGCTATGCTGCCCTCTTTGGACCAAAAGGTGAAGTACACGTCATTGTTCCACATCTCCACATACATTTACATTTGTGTGCGTCTAAACCAGCCTTCTCATGTTGTATGAGCTCTTTGCAGTGTTTGCTGTGTACACTGATGTCTGAATCAGTGCCAATTAACTGTGAAATAACCAAAGTAGTGCTTTGTTCTTTGATCGGTTTTCAGTATGGGATAATATGATGCACTTGCAGCAATTGATTTCTAGCCATTTATTTTGCTGATATTAACCAGTAGTATTAACTTCTACATTTTAGATTCATTGTTAGTCCTTCGCAGGTCGAACAAGCAGATTCAAGCCCGTCCTGGATGTGGAACCAACCTCGTTATTGCTTGCAGTTTTTGACACCTTTTTTCTCTCTCTGCTCTTTCACGTTTTGTTTTTTCTGCAGGTGTGAACATTGGCGGCGCCGGCTCCTACGTTTACGACACTCCAGCCAACAACAACCGGTCTCCCACCGGAGTGGACTCAGCCCCCAAAGCTGAGGAGAAGCGAGTGTTCGCTCCCAAACCGGCTTCCAAAGGTACCTGAGAGGAAACTGCGGCTGTTTTCAAACAGCCCCTGCTGACTCAATGATTAGGACGTGGATGCTCTAATGTCCGCTGGATCCTCTCGGACGTCTTATGTTGGATGTGTGTTCTAGGTGGGGGGGGGGGGGGGGGGGGGGGGGGGGGGGCAGTCAGCAAGAAAAGAAAAGGCTGTTTTCAGTCGATTCATCTTTGCTTTGCACGTTTCGGTCGGTTGCTTTTCAACCCCGTGGCTGCTGAGGCCACAAGACTCAGGCTCAGGTTGAGGACTTTATTGCCCTTCTGAACACAAACCTTTATAAATGTGCGGCCTCTGAAATGTGGGAACTGCTTCCCAGCCTAATCAAACTTGGAATAAAAATGTAAAAAATATATATATATACAGGGTCAGTATTCATCATATTTCACTGTTTTCCAGAGGACTGACAGAGAATAACTTTCTCAACGGTTTCAACCTGGTGTGATTTACGATGTGTTCTCACCGTTTTATCAGCGGTGCTCTGTCAGCCCATTTGCCGACATGTGAAGGTCGTGTGCCTTTGTCTTCTGGCTCCACCTGCAGTTCGCCGCCCCGCACTGCATCCACGCCAAACTCGCATCGGCGCCCGCGATTGGCTGCTGCGAGAGGGGAGTGAATGAAGTGTTTTTAACTTGGCCGCCGTAATATCTAAATTGGCAAAATCGTCCTCATTACTCAGTAATTCCCTCTTGAAACATATAAAAGCTGTTTAGTACTTGGCTCAATATCTTTTACAGCCCGCCGTTATTACTGCATCGGTTTTCACACCCAGCTGGAAGGATGAGTGGTTATTTATTGAACCGTTTTCCTCGCTGGACCTCGCTGCTTGTCCAGCTTTTCCACTATTGTAATTTGTGTGTTTGTGTGTGTGTGTGTGTGTGTGTGTGCGTGTGTGTGTGTGTGATGTCGGCAGCCGGCAGCATCACCACTTTTTCGGGAGAGGCCAACCTTTGTCCGCGCTGCAACAAGAAGGTGTATTTTGGTGAGTAGCGCCTCATCCTTCTAGGAAAGAGGGCGAATGGAAAGGGTGTTAACCTGCAAAGTGGATTTTGCCATTGTGTCTCATGGCTTTGTGTGTGTGTGTGTGTGTGTGTGTGTCATAATAGCCGAGAAGGTGACATCACTGGGCAAAGACTGGCATCGACCCTGCCTGCGCTGCGAGAGGTGCAGCAAGACTTTGGCTCCTGGCAGTCACGCAGAGGTGAGAACAAGGGGAACATGGAAGGAAGGACAGCAGCTTTGGAGGTGGAAAAAGCTGCAGCAGAAACCCAAGTTCTACTCAAACCTAAACAACGGCTTTTTGTTCAGTGCTTGACAATACAGATTAAAAACAGCACAGAGCAAAGGTAACAAAGACAGTCGCCTAGAAACAGCAACTACAAAATGTTCGACACGTTTGAAACTTGATCAATTAATTAAACATGGATGGATGAAAAAGTATAATTATAAAGTGAACAGTTACGTAGGCGAAAAACTGCAAGATTAACAAGCATGTCAGATGTGAAATGTTTTCCCAAAGATTATGGGATGGAAACAGTCTGCATTCACATTCATACAACGACACCTGAAACACGTGTTGTCAGCGTGACTGGGTGTCATCTGAGCTGCAGCTTATACTGTAAATACCTCTGACTTGTGCAGAGTCATTAAAACCCAGGAGTGAGACCTGACTGTGTTCCAGCTGCAGAGAAAAGCCAGGCGTCTGAGTTCTTTGTGCATGTATGCACTACCTCAGCTCACTGTCAATAGGATCTGCCTTTAAGTAAGGGACACGTACTTGAATGTTTCACTTTTCCGACAAACTGTCGTCATAGACCTAATGGAGTGCATATGATACAACACAATGAGGAAGTGGCTCTTTGGGTTCGATCACAGCCTTAGTCACGTGCCGTCACTTGTGTCGCAAGACGGACAAGAATCAACTGCACGCAGGAGTTTCTCAGGAAACGAGCAGTTCACGTTCAGACATGCGAATTAACTTTGAAGAGGTCACAGAAAGTGGTGCTAATGTGTGTGCCTATCTGTAATCATGTTGTAAATATCCATTGCATACAGTAGTTTGTATTGCATAACTTTCCTCAGTTTCTTTTTCTGCTGCATAGTTTATACCTTATTGATCTGAGTGCTTGTAACCATTTGCAGTTCCATTAATCTAGGAAAGCCTGGAAAATGAATGACCAATTCAACCTATGACAAATGAGAGCAAAAGGAAAACCTCCTTGAAAGTTATTCATCATCATAGTCTCATGTAATAGATGATTTCATAGACTGCACATCTGTTAAATCAAACTTCTGGGTGCAAAAGAGGAATAAACACGATGGAAATCTGGGTAAATGTACAAAATTAGAACAACTGTAACTGTAGAAAACGACTCCGGGACTGACTGAAAATGTCCCGGAAAATGAGGTAAGGCAAAGAGCGGGAACCCTGCGAATCTAATCTAATCTAAAAATAATATTTTTCCTTCTCGCTTCCAGCATGACGGCCAGCCCTACTGCCACAAACCATGCTACGCCGTCCTGTTCGGGCCCAAAGGTAACCGCTAGGGGGCGCTGTCCGCCCACCCATTATCATCCTCACTTGAAACAGAATGTCGTTATTGTCTCGAGCACTCGATCCACTGCTGCTGCTGCACACACACACACACACACACACGGAGCAGTTGGCCAAGTGTCGTTTCATCATCACCACGTTGTCCACAACAACGCAGCAGGAAACGTTTGTGCAACCTCTCCCCGCTCAGCACTCGTGCACCTCCTCTCTCTCTCTCTCTCTCTCTCTCTCTCTCGCTCGCCCTGTCGGTTTCTGGTCTTAACCCCTGACGACCCGCTGCTTGTCCCCTGTGGTTCTCTCCCCAGGCGTGAACACTGGTGGTGTGGGCAGCTACATCTATGACAAGGAGCCCAGTGCAGTGACCCAGCCCTGAACCTTCCTCCCACCCCCTCAGCCTTCATCCCTCTGCTCTTCACCACACTTGACCATCAGCCACAGAACCATGTGAAGCCTTTTTTCCCCGCCCGACCGCCTGTGCATCCGTACCTGAGACAACCTCCCTCTCTGCTCCAGATCCTCCTCCTCCTCCTCCTCCTCCCTCCCTCTTTCTTTTTTTTATTTTATTCTTCCCCCCCACACTCCTGGCAGATTTACCACCATGAGGAGTGATTTCAGATAGCGTAGACATGTGTTATGTGTTTCAGGAAAAACCACATCTAGCATTCCCACTTGATTGCTGTAGGTTATAACAACACAACAACTTTTCAAACGATTTTTTTTTTTTTTTTGCCATGTTTACGCATTTATTTGTGTGAACACGCGTGTCACCACAGAAAAAATAAAACATTGGAGGTCTTATATTTCAATTTTTGTACCCTGAAAAGAGTATGATTGACTGTGTGCTTAAGTAAATTGCTATAGAAAGCAATTCTCAGGTGTGTAAAGGTGCATTATCGGGTAGATGTGACGCGTCGGAGGCCTCGGTGCTCGGGAGTACGTTGCCAATAAGTCTGTATTTTACAAATACCATATTTACTGTTTGGCTGCCTGACAGCATTCCTTACGTGTTAAAAGTGAGACTTGGATTTAAGAAAAGATTAAAAAAAACTCCTACCATGTCAAAAAGGACTGTTACATGAGGCTGCGGTGCATCGTCATGAATTCATTTCACCTTCGAACAAACGTCGATAACCTTTTTTAATGAACAGAATCAGGACGAGGAGATACGATGTGCTAATAAGTAACACAAGCTTTGTAACTTTTTAAAGCAAGGCAGAATGTGGGCGAAGTATTTCGGGAAAGTGAGGGAAGAAGTATGTATTTATTACTTTAATTCAAGGCCTTTAAATTTCTCCAGGACATTGTACTACTACTACTACTACCCTACACGGGACTGATTAGGGGAGGTGGTTAAACAAAGCAGTGTAAGCTGTATAAATCTCTATGATCAACATTTTTACCTTTTTATTTTGTTTTTCTCAGACAAATAACCCTGCTGTTATCTTTCCAAGCGGTGACTTGAGCGCTGTTTCGAAGTATTATACTGTTTGCCATTAGCAAAAAACAAAAAACGTAGCCTAGTTTGTAGAAACACAGACGACACACACACACACACACACACTGCAGACAAGTCATTCTGTTCAGAATGTGCATCCTATGATAGTATTATTGTATGACTGTTACTGTGTTTGTTTATTACCTGTTCCTGCGTCGTAGGGCTCCATAGGCACCGCAGGGCTCACTGTTTGTAGAACTGAAATGCCTGCACTTTCAGCCCTGCTGCATTTGTCTTTTTAACTCCCTTGAATAAATATTTCTGAAACGCTTCCTCTGTGTTTCTTGTTTGACGGGGTTTAAACTTTTTTTTTTTTTCTGTTTATGCATCGCAATAAACAAACACTCCGCGCTGAGTGAGTTTGTCGCATGTCTTAAGTTCTTTGTGTTCACATCTGCCCGCACAGACATGCAAACAGAACAGTGCTGGGGACTATGAACCTGCTTATATGTCTGTATCTAATCCATGAGTAATATAGAATACGCAAAATGACTGTTTTGTAATTGCGAGGCTCCCCCACCCACTCGCTTTGCAAACGATACCTTCCATGTCTGTCAACCGTGCACAGCGATGAATGTGAAGTCTCGTAAAAGCAAAAACGTTTCCTCGAATGAATCACTGGGGCTCATTCCTCCCAGGTCAGCCCTAACTGTCAGAGCCGTAACGCAGTGTGTTGCATGATGCAAAAAAGAGCAGCAATATAATCTGCGCTGCAGGTGGGAGAGCTCTAAAGTTATATGAGGTGTTTCTTACTTAAGCTGCTATTACACGGGCTGGATGTGATCTGTTTGTTATTCCCGGCAGCTGTCAAGGACGAAAGAAGTGCCTGCGAATGGTAGAAATTCTGGAGTCGGACAAAATAATGGTACTCATGTTAACTAATGTTTGTCTGGGTCTTGTGTTGTTTTACAGGTCCCATAATGTCATCACTTCCACAGACATTTTGTGTAACTGTTTGGTGTGAATTACAAGAAAGAAAAACTATATACTGCGCTCATGCCCTGGGTTTGACCCCCCCCCCTCCCCAGGTCAGACCAATCTTCTTGATAGTTGGCATGTTTGTCCCATCCCTACCTGGGATTTCTCCAAGTACTCTGGTTTCTTCATTCAATCCAAAAATGTGTAGGCAGATTGCAGACTTCAACATTGCAACTAGGTGTGAGTTTTAGAGCATATGGTGCGTGTGTGTGTGTGTGTATGTGTGTGTGTGTGTGTGTGTGTGTGCTCAACACTGGACCTCCACAATGCCACTGGGTACAAAACAGGTAAGGTGATGGATGGATGGACAGAAATGCTTCAAGACAGTACAAATACAGAAAAATATTCCAAACTGTGGAGTGCATCATAAGCAGCCACAGAGAAACAATGATAAAACACGATCAAAACAAGAAAAGATGTGCACATATAGGTGCAGAGACATAAAAAAACAGGAGCGTGGACATCCGTATCGTCAATTTTTTGGACATATTGTGTAATCTGACTGCTGCTGGCAAAGTGGCAGCTCTTTAATCTGTCCTTTCAGCGTTAAAATTAGCATTAGCATGTCTAATAGTTGTGTCACAACTGTTTTAAATTCAGCTCAATTCAGATTTAGTTTGAGAGCCAGTTCATAACGATGTTATCCTAAGACGCTTGGCCCGCACAGAACTCCTAATTAAAAATAAATAAACACTCAGAGCCCGGCAAATCCCCAGGCTGATGGCTTTCCACAATGCTGTCATTCATTATCAGATGACACATCAGTCTCCACTCTACAGAGCGATAAAGTTGATAGAGATACGATGAAGGCCTGCTTTGTTTGTGGGTGAGGCTGGCTGTGTATTGAATGTGTATTTGAAACAGGCTGGTGGGTGTTGGCTTAGTTAGTACGCCTTAGCCAACACTTAGCTCACTGTTTTGTCACTTCAGCACACACACACACACACACACACACACACAGAAACATCCGAACAATGAGTGACAGCAGAGAGAATGGTGTCATTATAACTGCACAGTTTCAGCCTTGCGTCACCTTATTGAAACGTGCCCCTCTGAAATACAGGTACGGTGGCATTGCTCCTCCGCACACACAGCACTCTATGCACATTTGCACTCTATGTCATCATCGCAGTCATGAATGCAAAAAACAAAAAAATGAACGACCACTTTTTCCCCACATTTGGTCACATTGAGTTTTACTGTGGAAACGTGTCCCAGACCACGCCCCGGGGGAAACTAACTGTACTGTGCGTTGCCTGGATACCAAACATATGTCAGAATGGCGTCACGTGGCCGCCTACATCACTGAACTCATTATTGTTTTCGCATCAGTCCTGACAGATTCACACACCTACTGACTGTGGTTTTGCTGTCACTGCCAAATGAAACCATCTGTTGAAGCAAAATTAGACACACAGGACATAGAAAGAATACAGCCTTCGCCCCGAGCAGGATGCGTTGACCTCAGGAATGAGGTTCGCCTAGTTTTTAGCTTCTGTACCGAATGTTGAGAGAGATTCTCATGTTATACTGTAAATTGAATGTGTGATTTCTGCATTTTGTCAAATTGACATATTCTAGATGTATTGTATATAGTCTGCAGTCTACTCACAGATAGAAGAGTGGAAACTGAGATACCTGCCCTAGCTAGTTTAGCCTTTAGCTCTGGGAACTTTCTCAGACTTTTGTCAGTTGTCTGGTCTGTGAAACTAATCAAATTTATTTCAGGTTGTATTGATTTTTGTCGCTTACTAAGCTACTAAACTCATTCAGTATCTAAAATGGGTTGACAGTATGAGTGCTGGGTCTGATCTCGTCTTAGCATCTAGCAAAAAGCACACTGATCGCTAATGCTGAATTGACTGATTTTTGTAGGCTTTGTATAGATTAAGATAGATAATGCACATATCTACATAT
This sequence comes from Karalla daura, assembly GCA_029224185.1. Lineage (NCBI taxonomy): Eukaryota > Metazoa > Chordata > Actinopteri > Chaetodontiformes > Leiognathidae > Karalla > Karalla daura. The sequence goes on from CM055199.1 coordinate 19,199,811, forward strand.
AATACTTACATATCCATTTAGTATTTTAGCTTTCAGTCTTTTCTAACTAATCAGCAGTTTGTTTGTATCCAACAAACTTTGCGACCACTAAAACACCACCTTGCTAGCACAGTAGCATGCTAATGTTAGCATTTTCCCAAAAGCCGCAGTGAATCTTAGTCCACTACAACTTTACACAACTGAGAACAAGGCTGTTGCCTCTTAATATGGTGTTTAACGCTTTCCAAACAGACGTAGCTACTTTAGAAAGCTACAGTTTACAAATTCACTCCCAATGGAAATAAACCTACTGTAAACTAACTCGAGTGAAACACAAGCTAGCCTGGAGATCGGGAGAGAGTCAGTCCTCGACTACAAGTCATACTTGAGGGAAATAAAGTGATTCTGCATTCGAGGTGTGAGATATGGAAATATCTGCTGTCCTTGTAGGATAATGTCTTTTATAACTGCTTTTCCAATGAGGGGATTTCAATTCCTTGCCTTTTCCTTTGGGCCGTTTCCTCTTCACTGAGACCTTGTCTCACATCATAAAACAATATTTCCACCATCTACGCTTATTCCCTAAATAGAACGTGCACATCGAGGCGGTGAACGCTCCATAGGCTCAACCCGTCTACCAGATGTCCGAAAGCCTCAGCGAGGCAGTCGCAGAGAACGAGAGCGAGTGCGTAGAGGTCATTGAAATGGAACCAGGACAAGTCTCTGGGGAAGTCTTTGTCACATCCCTGGCAGGCTGGGTCTATGCAAACATAAAGCAGAAACTTCCCGTGTCCATGAATGGTTTGGTTTCAAATTTAGTTCTATTGCAAAAGGTGCAGTATTTAGTTGTGGGATTGAGTAGAAATTGCCAAGGAACATTTGCAACAGTCATGTTGGCTGAAAACATCCCAAAAGTTCTGCAATCCTCGGATACCAAGAACGTAATACAATCCAATTTCCAACCTCATGTACCGGAGTACAGTCATCCGTGTCAGGATTAATAATCTCTGTATATAACATCATATGTATGAAATTGTTGATCTGTTTTTATTAAAATTCTTTTTCAGCCACCATGAATCACATCCTCAAACACGGCAACTTACAATTACAGTCACTCATGGCATGAATGCGGCACAGCGCAGAGAAAATCGGGACTGTGTAGGCGTGGTTTTATCGGATTTGACTCGCTGCAGCCTGGCAACATGAACAAACAACACAGCAGCTTCCACAAAATTTTAATTCAGGAATGTCTGAATCCCTATTGGCGCACGCACATTCACGGTATCGTGTTTTGTTTCGGGGTTTGTTTGTTTTTTTCATCCCCGCTTTGAAGCTGGCGAAACAAGCTGAGACATCTCTCTATGGTGAATAAAACAAACTGTAATAAACCTGGCCCGAAAACAATCGTCTCCTTGACGGGTAAAATCTCTTACAGTAAGACGCTTGATTGGGAAAATGTGTTTTTAAACGTCTTTGTATAAATGTTTAGATAGACTGTGCAACCGCGTACGGAGCATAACAGTGGAAGGAGTCAGCTGTCGGCCTGACTCTGACCCCGGGAGGCAGCTGTGTGGAGCGCTCGGCGCTCTGGATCTCACCCCACGTTCGCCTGATATCAACCCCAGTCAGGTGGGTGACAGACAGCCGGAGAAACGCTGTTTTGTTTCCCGGTCTCTTATCCAGGCTGAATGAATTATCGAGGCGCCTCGGGGTAATTAGATTGCGCGTTTTGGAAGGCTTATTGATCTGCAGTGATTAGAGGGACAGCCTAATCGCATTAAATACACATTGCAGTCGCGATTATGATTTTTTTTTTTTTTTTCCGACAGCCAAGAGTCTGAAACGTCTGATGGGTGGTGCCCACTTCATGATAGAAATGTGCCATCGCAAAACCATTTGGCTTTTGCACGAGGGACTTTGTATGAGGTTTTACAGTCCAGTTACATCAGATCCTGCCGATTAGTAAAAGGCGTCAGGGGCTTTATGAGCATTGTCCTGCTCATCACAGCGGCCGTGCCATCTGTATCCACATCCTTCCACTCTCCCCCGATGGTTTTCCAAACCTACAGATCCCGACTCTCTAGCACGCTCGTCCTCGATGGCAGTTATCTGCATCGAGAGCCGGTGATGTTATCGGGGAGAAACAGATGTGAGGGGTTTAATCACAGAAGAGCTCCTCTCCCTCCTCCTCCTCCTCCTCCTCCTCCTCCTCCTGCGCTCATAACTTCCTCCCTGAGGCTGCGACCGCACGGGCCCGCCTGAACGCAGCCAGATGGACCCGCGTATCGAATGCGATGGAGATCGTGTTGCAACGATTTTCGCGAAAAGCTAAATCTTGCAGAGAAGCTGAACTCCAGGACCTCCTTGCTACCCTGACAGCCCAAACTAAGACTCTCTCTCTTTCTCTCTCTCTCTCTTTCTTACTCTCTGTGTATGTGTGTGTCTACCCCACACGAACAATCGCTTGGCACAGGTGGGCTGTCTGCTGTTTCACATTGACGAGAACAGCAGCGGAGAGAGAGAGAGAGAGGATAAAGAGAGAGAGAGAGAGACATGAAACCATGGCAAGCTGCCACTGTCCGGGCCTGCGTCCAAGACCTTCCCTCTTCCCTCTTGTCTCCTACGCTCTGAATCCTCTGGATCCCTCTCTCCCACTGGTCCCTCCGGGCCTGGCCAGCCCACGATGAAGGGATTTTTATCATGCTTTCGGTAAAGAGAGCTCCAGATATCTCAAAGGCTCAAACAAGCAGCTGCCTCGCCAGGTTATCTCACACCTACAGTATCTGTGACGGGGCCGTGATACTTACATGGCGGGGGTAATTGGGGTCTGGTGGCAAAGACAATAGGGAGAAGCTTTGTTTTGGCTCTGTCCGGGCTGAGGCAGCCAAAACGTATCATAGATAAGTTAACAAGGCACACAAACGGAGGCTTTGATTGAGAATCCAAGAGTGAAAGCTCGGAGCTCTCTGCTGTCATTTATCTGGACCGCGTCTGGGAAACAGGAGAACAGATTAAACCAAAGGCATGTTTTAAAAGCACAAAACCTGGAGATCGAGTTAGTTCGGGCTGTGAAAGCGTCCTTTTGAAGTTGTGGATGGAATCGATCATGGAACATCTCTGCAGGACGTTTTCCCTTTTTGCTGCATCTGAGGCAAACCTCAGCTCTGGAGTGGGATGCGCTGCCCAGTCTCAAAATGTGCTTTTCTGCATGTTTACTGATGTCAGATCAGTTACATAATGCTCAGCAGCCACACCCGTCAGACGGTCAGGAAGCAGCTGTTAAACCGATCACGTGGAGCGGCGGGCTCCTCATCATCGTGTCTCTACTGAGGCTTTTCCCTCTTTTGTCGCCCTTTCCTGTTTTTCAGCTCTTTGCCGCAGGTTTCCACTTTGTATATTGGATTAAATATACACGACCTACAGTACGGGGACCTTCAGGAGGGTTATTCATGGTCGAGGACAAAGGTGAATGATGGAAAGAATAGAGGAGATTAATTTGGAAAATGTGGCGACCTTGGTTGCCATGTTTTTCGAAAAGGAAATTTGGCAGCTCGTTCACCTTTTAGTGGCTTATTTTGCGCGAGGTCTTTTTCCGCCAGTTGGAAAGCTGGGAAGGCTGCTGGAGCACTGGAGAAAAAGCAATGGGAGTTCTGGCGGGATTCAATCCCAGGGCTGTAGGGTGGGCTGCTGGAGATCATTTCCGTCACTCTAAGATGAAATATTCATTGAAAGATTAAAAAAAAGGAAAAAGGAAAGGGGCTCTGCAACTGGGAGGGAACACTTCTGGGAAAATCTGAAATGTTTTTGGCACATGAGTGATTAACATATTGAACAACAGATGAGTTATAATGAAAACATCGCTCTCTAACAAGGAAGACGAGTTTCACGTTATTAGTTTGGGGACTGGGACTTTGGGGACTGATCCACATTATCATGTCAAGTGTAAAAGATGAGAGATTAAATGCTATTTTAGGTCTTGAATCAGAAGATCATGGAACCTGTTTTTAACAGATAAAACATGATTCACTCTTCTTTTTTGTCAGCTTCTAAGTAAACAACAATTTGCTTGTGAGATTGTCATATTGACTAAATGAAGCTGCATATTTGTGCTCCCCACCGCTCCCACTACTGCATTTATGGCTGCAGTCACATAAAGCTATGCAACAGACAACAGCTGATTTGATACAGGATGTTGATTTCTTATCAACTAATGTTGATGATTAACTAATAAAATCATCCCTAAAGTAATCCTGACCCAGGCGTGACTGAATGTCTGTGCCAGACATGAGTAACTCCACCTATATTCTTATCGTTTGATTGAGCTGACATGTGAAAATAATGAGCTAATACGAGGCCTGGAGCCACTGTTCAGCCAAACAGGTTCAGGAAACAGTGAACAGTGGCACGAGTGGAACAACAGAGCAACTATTAACCTGCCGTCATGTGTTTAATTTCCTTTTCGGTTCACCTGGCAGCTTTTAAAACTTCCTGCCTCCTTTTGATTATTTCTGCACATGCCACACATGAATACAGTGCAGACAGAGAGAGAGAGAGAGAGAGAGAGCGTCTGCATCCAAGGCCACACCCGCTGATGTCACTGCAGCTTCCCTCATTGTGGAGGATCCGGTGAACGGGCACAGCCTCTCGCCGCACAATGGACCCAGTGTGCGCAAAATGCCAGACGGAGACGGAAAACAAGCGAGGAGGGGCTCTGAGCTTAACTGCTGCGAGCGGTTTGTTGTCGCTTGTGGAGGAGGAGGAGGAGGAGGACGATGGGAGATGAGTGGAATGTCAATGAGAGGAGATGATAGGTAGGCACGACAAAGGCTAAGAGGACAAAAAAAAGAGAGAGAGAGAGAGAGAGACCGGGTTGACACATGATACCGTCTTCTCCAAACAGGATGTGTGACTCCAAGCAACACTATACCTCTAATGACAAACCTTATATGTGGAAAAACCTCCACCCAGAGGCTTTTGTTGGATGAAGATAAATGGGGAAATTAATAGCATTAGTCTTTACTCACTTTGTACCTACTGTAACTGGTGTCACGGGGGTGTGCTGGAGCCTATCCCAACATAGGGTTAAATCAGGGAATACTCCCTGGACTGGGCGCCTGTGCATCACAGGACACACACACCATTCACATTTAGGAGCAATTTAGAGTCTCATAATAACCTAAACATGCACGTTATGAACTGTGGGAGGAAATTGGAGCACCTGGAGAAACCCCAAGCACAAGCCGAAGGAACATGCAAACTCAGACGTACAGAAATTTAGATGCAATATGGAGTCTCCAGTGTAGCGAAACATGCATGCAAAGCCCGTGCAGACACAGGGAGAACATGCAAACTCCACACAGAAAGGCCCATGATCAGTTTCTTGTTGTGAGGGAACAATGCCAGTTACCATGTCACTGAAAGCTTTGTTTTGTTTTGTTTTCAAAATTTGCATTTGCAAGGTCCTTTTTTTTCAAGCAAACAGCCATGCAAGTTTTTAGTTATAACCCTTGTTTATGTTTATTGTTAGGGCGGGCAGTTATTGTGGCAGGGCAAAGGGATATAAGATCGATGACTTGGCATAAAGAGCAGCAAAGTCCATACAGGGTGTAGGCCCGGGGTGGATGTTCAGCTCAGTTCAGTGTAATGTGTAACTGGATTTATAAGACTAGCATGAATACTCTGGGCCCCTTAAATCCAACCAATGTAGTTTTAAAATGCCCCCGCCCAGACAAACTGCAACCATTTCACAACATTATGGCATGCAGGTCGATTTGGGAAACAGTGGAGATCAAGTCATCCCACTGACTTGGACGTCTGAAGGCACATGAGACATTCGATGCGAATGTAAGACAAGGGGGAACTGAAAAAAAAAGCCCGCTAACCCTCAGGACCTCGATTCTGCTACACTCCGCTTCCAGCTGTTGCTCCGATATTGTTTCACAGACTTCTTAATGGTCACGCAGCATTCCCACATAGTGAAAGCCCACACAGGGACACTCCGGAGCTTATCACTTGGGAAAACATTTTTCTCCGCGTTTGCCTTTTATTCGCCTGGCGGGGGAATCGAGGCCTCGGCGTGTTTGTGTTATGGGGAGGCGGTCGCCAAGGACAACCGGGTTTCTCAGACAAGCAGCATTCCAAGTTATTTTGACCATCTCTCACTTTGCGTATGATTTGGAAGGCACGCTTTAATATTAAAGCATATCTGCGAGCAAACTCTATTATATGCTCAGTGGTGGAGGTAATTTGGGACAGAGAGATGAAACGCAAATGTAACTTAGCTCTAAAGATCTCTGTAGATTCATATTTCTCGCTGGAATAACATATTATTAGGACTTGATTATTCGCTGGTCTGTGGTTGCACCGGCTTCGTAGTTTTGCCAAAATGTGGCACAGAAACCCCCCCCTCCCCCCGCCACAAGAACCTTTATTTGATTTGGTCCAAGACGATATTTATCAAGGAAAACCGCAGGATTCTTCTAGTTCCCTCCAATGGGAAAGAACGTGGTTTGCACTCCTTGGTGTTGAGGCAAATGGAGGTTGTGTGATGAGAGAAGTAGAGCAGACCTGGAATAGGGGATGATAATAATGATGAAGGCCTGCAGGTGTGGAGGTGACACACAATGACAGGGAGTGGACAAAAACATGACACGACAAGAAGGAAAGAACGACAAAATGGCTTTAAATCCACCCAAACGTGTCAATTAGTCGTCACCTTCAAACCTTTTCGTCTTAAACTGTTATTTAAGTTTATGACTATGTTATGCTTAAGAAGGGAGACAAACAGGGTGCGAATTCTATTGTTATGTCTTTTCTTTGTGTTATTACCCAACTGGGACACAGACTTTTTGCCTGCTATATGCAAATAAAGCATGTTTGCTAGTATTTAACCTTTAGCTTAACTCAGTTTGCAAGACACAAAACCTGGTGCTGATAAATTAGATAAAGAAGGATTTGTCCAAAATGCTTCAAAAAACAACTTTTCAGTAGAAAATCTGCCACTTTTTACCATTGTAAAGTGAACATGAGCCTTACAAAACCTTTTTTTTTTACATTTTTTTTTACTGTGCATTATAACAAGGACCATATACGAGGCTGCCAGTGGAAACTGGAAAGCGACTGGTCTCTATCAACAATAACCTCTCAACAACGTGCCACAGCCTGACGACAGCATTGATCATCAACGCAGCTGCTCAGAACAAACAGCTGTTCTCAAAAACATACAAACAAAATGGAGACGTTAACCTGTGTGTGTCATGTAATCAATGAAACAAAAAAGTCAAACATTCCTGAGCAATTAAAAGTGCAGAAACACACTCCACGTGTGTGTTTGGGTTTGTCAGAGTCCATTTACGTCCTGCAGCCCGGGGTCCAGCGCTCGGTCCGATGCGACGTCCAGATCCCCAAAAACCTACAGCGAACCGTTCAGAAATCCAGGGGGCGATCTTTATCCGGCTGGAGGCCGATCCTGACGAGTCTGCATTGTGTTAAGACTCAAAAACTAAAAGCCTGAGCCTTGACAACACAATAAACATCCATCGCTGATGGTTTTTTGTTGTTGAAGTTATGTAAAAAACTCTCATCCTGGAGTGCATGTTTCACATTACTGCTCCGAGCATCCCTTGATTTAGCGGTCGTAGCGCTCCATACTTAATGGAGTGAAGAGAACAGCAGTCGTAAACACGGGACCACAGAAGGTGGTCAACGCGCCATACTTGTGGGAACAAATCTGGAAGCGGCAGCAGCGAGCAACATAAACAGCCGGAGCCGTACGTCAAGTTTCCATAAATTCTTTCAAAACTCTGTGAATGTGTGTGTGTGTGTGTTTCCCTGATAGCGTCTCTGATTATGGATCTGAAATCCAATGCCACACACGGGACCAAAAGGAAAGGAAGAAGTTAAACAAATAGAATCTGTCAGAGTTTGCGTTATCTCCAGGAAATTTTTGTGCATTCAGGTTGTACTGTAGAGTGGAGGATGATGAATGGCTCTCTGGCTGGACTGACATCCACTGGCGTCCACAGGTTCTCTCTGCTGGAGAGGCCTGATTGCATTTCCAGCAGCAGTTTTCGAACAAATATCGCAACATGTATTATATTCTTTCTTCTTCCCTCTTAATTTTCCCAAATACCAACGTTCGGTCGATTTAAGCCACTAATGCTGCTGCATAACGACACGAGGGGGGAAAGTGTGAGCGCGAGGATTACGAGGTACGTCAAACAAGGGAATCGAGGAAATCTGGCGTACCATTAATGGCTGCAATTATGGGTGTTAGGGCTGCTGCAGCTGCTTCATCAGGTCTGGCTCCTCTGATCAACTGAGTCCAAACAAAGGGATTCATGACCTCATGTGTTCACCTCAATGCGTTCACCCTACTGCATACTCTCCAGTCTCCGTGATCTAAAGTGTATTTTTGTGACATTACGAGCGTGACTTTCTCTTTTTGTTGTATCGGTCTAGTAAACCGTCTCAGTTATTGAATGGTCATGGAGTGAGTAAAAGCTGTCACTGGTCGCTGCCTCTGTTTAAACATGATTTATGAGGAGGCGGAGAGCACGAGTCCGTCATTTTCTGCACTTTGTGAATCGTTAGCCGCGTGATTGATCTGAAGTGGGATTAATGTGGCATGTGCAGCATCAAAACGTAACCTATTTAAAGGTTTTTTTTGTTTTTTTTTGGTCAGTGATTGCTCACAGTGCCCTCACTGGTTTTAAGTACAGTTTCAGCTGAGCTGGAAACCAACCGTGAAGCTTTTAAAAGAATCAAAGGAAAACCGCCGTGTGATGAAAATTGCCCGTTGGACGAGGCGAGCCGCTCGGAGTGGTGGCTTTCTGCAGGAGCAAGCTCCAGACCGGCCTCGGAGACCTGCAAATCTCATGCGGTTAGCCGTCCTTAAAGCTGACAACATCGTTGATGATGAGGTGTCTGAAGGAAGGCCTAGAGAGGAGGAGTCCATCCACGTGTTGGGGACATATCATACAAAACTCACTTTTTCATTGCTTTAGTATGTATATTTGCATATCCAGAGTGCCTTCCGCCCCCTTAAGTGTAAGTTACTACAGTAAGTCAATGTTTAGTCAGAAAATGTGTCTCTAAATGAGCTGTTTTGATACATAACTAGGAGGTCGATTTGCATTGTCCCGCCCTCGCTCCCCTAAACCTTATCTGCCATTTTCTCATTCTCACTTGAGTGATCCCCATGTTTCTCTCGGACTGAGACGTGCAGTTGTGTTGTCCTCACATCTTCCCAGCAGGAAGAGGTGGACGGGGCACAGAGGGCGGAGCAATCAGAGCAGGTCAGGCAAACGAAAAAGCCGGCTGGGTTTCAATCTTTCAGTCTTTCCGACCACAAGCATGTTACTAATGTTACTTTTAGGCACAAACAATCATGTTAATGTCAGAAATTAGTGCAATATGTCTATTTTAAGTTAATGCGATGGAAAGAAGTATGCAAATAATTTTTCTGAGATCAGAGGTCTGAATAGTCTCAGGATAGTTATAATATTGCTGCAGAGAGAAAAATAACATGAATCTTTAAAAAGTACAAATTGAATCTCAAATTGACAACTGAAATGTCTCTCAACGACCAAGATGTTGTGAGTTCCATTGACCTTCTTGCGCTTGATCTTGCTCTTCATCCATCCATCCATCATCTCAAACCTGCTTTGTGCCTAAATACAATCTGTGCAAAGGCTGCCAGTCCACTGCAGGGCTTGGACGGTCTTGACGTCGAGACATCAAACTTTATCGCTGGACGTAGGAGACAGATAATGACTTGCACTAAAAACGGTAGGAAGGAATGGACGAGGCATTCGAGGCTTAAACGAAAGCTCAGCTTTCATCTGGGGGCAGTAGCTTGTAAAAGAAAAAAAAATCAAGTCTCTATACAAAACGTGGTCCTAGAAGTCCAGTCTTAAATCCCAGCTCGGCCCCTTAACAAGATCTTGGACATTGAGGATGTCGCCATGTGTTGCGCAAGTTAGATTTATGAGGTCCGAGTCAAAGCCCGATGAGGCCGTCCGCCATGTGTCCGCCGACTGTAAACTTTGAAAAAGGGCCGAGACGTAGAAGAGAAAGCAGACACAGCAGGAAATGCTTTTCGACGTGATTATTCTGAACGAGTTCCAGGTCCATAATGAGGTGAGACGAGACCCACTGACTTCTCCAAAACTGACAAATGAGCCCCCATCTAACAACTGTAAATCCCATGTTTGCATTAAAGTCCTACCATTTATTTTCCATCCCCCCAAAAAAAGAAAATTATAAACCTCTCCGCGGGCCGTCTCTTTCCTTTAATAGCCCCAGAGGTGTTGTAATGGCCAGAATTAGGCTCTAATGAGCAGAAATCTCTAAAGAGGGAGACTTACACACGGCTCAGACGCCGTCAACAGGTGCTAAATTAAAAATGGCATATTTGACACTTTTTAAGCGAGAAGTGGTTTGAACTAGAGGGAGGAGGGACGGAGGTTTGTGCTGGACTCTGTGAATGGGAGACGCCTTCGAGGCTGCAGAGGAGAGAAGTATGATTCACTGACTAGCCGGTGGAAGACGTGGAGGACAAAGAAGGGACTGTGCGTATTGATCACTGAGCCGAGGTTGAGGGGGGAATTATTTTCCCGGGCCAAGTACAGTGTAAATGTTTAGCCAAGAGTGTTGGACAAACTTCTGTTACTTTCTAATCCACTGATACAAGAAAGAAAACCGCAACATTAAACTTCAATCACAGAGAGAGAAAAAAACAGAGAAAAAAGCTGCCTGGCAGGATCTTTAAGGAAACAGTGGTAATAAAATATACAGTAAAGTTATCACCTTGTTGCTATTTGTCTTCAACACAATAATGATATATTATCCCATATGAATGTAAAAAGCTTTCTTTGCATGGAGTGACATTATTGTTTATGAGGAGTTGTATTTTTGTCCGTCCGATGGATGAAAGTGTAATATTTCAACGTTTTACCGCTGAGTTTGGTCTCTACCAGCTCTAGGGGGATTTATCTGGCGCCACAATGTTGATTTTACCAGCTAGTGGGAGATTCTCGTCGCTTCAGACACATAAATATCCAGGAAACTCAAAACACTTGCACATTGTTCGAAAAGGACTCGAAATTACGTGCAGTTACGTAAGAATGTCTCACATTCTGTCTATGCAACATACATCCAAAGAAGTCGTTGTAAAATGGTAGAAATAGTTTAATGTACTGTTAAGGGTCGCACCATGCGATGCAAGATGATCACTTCATGCAAATTGTACTTGAAACGGCCAAATACTAGATCGAGAGCAGGAAAAGCTGCAAAACAAAGAACTCCACTAAAAAGGCTATTAAACCATGTTTCTCGGTACGCTGTGCATTCATTCAAAATAATATCCTACCTTCAGTCCCACATTTATATAAAGCAATTTTGTGATTGTGGAAAATTGGAGTCATGCTCTTTAGAACAAAACACCCCTAAATTTGATCCAGAGCGCCTTTCCTGGTTACCGTTCGGCTAATGAGTTCCAGCAAAGCGGCTTTTGACAGTAAATTTAGGGTGACGCTGTAAAACCGTGGCTTTAGGAGCGGCCAGCAAACAGGTTCAATGTACGTTAACCTGGCGGCTTTTCAACAGGCGCCTCCTGTCAACAAGCACAATATCAGACTGCGCGAGAGAGACTTCATCACCCAGTTGTTTGCTGCTATCCGGGAAGACGGGCGTATGTAGTTAAGGGTGAATTATGACGTTCCTCTCTGGGTTAGAAAACGACTTATGTGAGGCAGGTTACAGTGCGATGAACAGGAAAGTATGTGCAACAAATCTTAAAGCACCGAATGGGGCTCGAGGGGGATCTCTGAGGCTAAGTACTGCAGTGGCAAAACCAGATGTTGATGATATACAGGCCCTCCTGAGTAAAATATATTATGTGCAGCATCTTAGCAGCAGGCTACTTGTTTTGCTTGAGCGCACGTTCAATTTTTAATTCACAGATTTATGGTGGATAATGTTTCCAAAGTGTAACTGTTTTGTATTTGTGCTGGGACATAATTTATTGTCTGGATCTGATGTTTAGACGTTAAGCATTCGCCATTACCTCTTAAATATCTAAGATTTCCACTCTTACACAATATGCAGATTACACTGAGAGAAACTTATGAAATGAAGGTTGTAGTACTTACATAAAATGTGCCTCTCTCCATGAAAAAGGACAAAAAAAACTTCTGAATTTTGTCCTTTATTTGTTTTTGATCACTCGCTGCTTACTAGCTTATTAAGCTAATGTTAGCTCCATAAACTAGGTGCTAAGTCATTTTCATCTGACAATTGGAGCTAATAAAGCTAATATTAGCTTTTTATAGTGTCAAGGAGACTATTCAAAGGAGAGCATTATAAATTCATGGCTATAGATGTCATTTTGTTCTATGATTCTCATGTCTGTTAAAAAAAAGACTTTGCTTTTATGGCTAATATAGCTGATTAAGCTAACATTAGCAACATGAGAAAAATATGTCATTTAATAGTTTTTTCTAACTGTAACTGTTGGAGCCTATCCTAGTATTTGTTTTCTGCTCCTAGCAACACTGATTATTGTTATAATACAGTGAGGTTATCTTCCTCAGACTATCTCTGGTGATATTAGCTGGGATTACTGGAGACAAAACTACCCCAAATCCAATAAAAGCACCAGAGCCTCTGATATAAGCCCGATTTCTATTGTAGTAGCAGAACCGGCTTTTACACTGCAGGGTTATACTAAATAGCGGAGAAGCTGAATAAACAAACTCTGGCTTATTTCGGTGGATAAACCCCACAAAACTGCAACGGCACTTGCTCAGAGGAGAGCAGAAACACCACAAGAAAGGCATGTCAATCGCAAAAAAATGCACAAACGTCTGGAAATCGAGCGCACGGTTCAGCCCGGAATGACTGTGAGAATGTTTAGCGCTCGGCGCGGATGAGAGGCGGAGAGAGCGGGCCAGTGTAAACACTGCTGCAAGCATCAGTGGGAACCGGGAGCAGGTGTGTCACAGTAAGTGGGCGGAGCCACTGGGGTGGTGGAGGTGAAACTGGCAGGGAGTGAGGGCAGGAGGGCGTAGCTGGATGTGTAGTGACAGGTGTTTTTCAGGCCGAGATTTCGCTGTTGAAAAGTTCTGGCTTTCGACCTCCAAGCGGTCCAGCTGCATGAGGCGAGTACAATTGCGAACGAGGAGCGCGGCTGACAGTGACAAACGGATGTTTTATTGGCGAGCGTGTGCGGACTTAAGCTCTCAGCACTGCACCCTCCATTCACACGCCTCCGTTCCTTTATAAACACAGCAACGGAGCGGGGGAAAATGGACTTCTCCTTCTAGATATTCCAAATGCCGCGCGCAAATTAATCATCTCGTCCATCCATCATCTTAGCCGCTTTGTATCCAACGGTGTCTGACAGTCCGTCCCAGGCCACACACACGCACACTATTCATCCTCACACTCACACTCAGGGACAGTTTAGAGGCTTCAATTGACCTGAACGCGCATGTTTCTGGACTTTGGGACTTGAATACCTAGAGAAAACCCACACAGATATAAGGAGCACATTCAGTCTCCACACAAAAGGGGGCTAACCTAGCAAAACCCTGTTACCGTCTCCCATTCTAGACTAACAACAAAATAGTATAGAATTGCATACGTTCAGACAAGGATTATCTCCTTTTAGTCATATATATATTTGTGCCTTGACACATCACACTGGTGTTCTGAGTCGGGTGTGCAGGATCGAGTTGTGACGCTTCACACCGTCTGATTTCATAAATCCCCAGATATGCGAATCTCGCGCTCCATGCGAAGTGGCACGACGGGGGGAAAGAAATGTCTTTCATGTCTTTAAAAGGAAATGATCGCACCAGCATCCTCTCTGAAAACACGCGGCCTTCTCATTTCCTGTTATTGAGGAACTAACCGTTGCCATGGCGGCCAGCACAACCTCCCCCAACAAACAGTCAGCCGTCGCCAAGGAAATCGCAGCTTTACCACAGTGTTTATTTGTTTGCCCTTTCTGCTCCATCAAAATAGTTGAGCGTGAGCCAGGTCCCAGCATTAAACGGGGGCCCTTAATGACAAACGGTTTAGTGTAGCACAGTGGGCTGAAGTGAGTGTGTTAGAATTCAAACAATCTCACTGCGGGTCTCATGAGGTCTGTTTTTACTTTAAAAAAATGTCTGGAGCAGTTTTCTCTCTCTCTCTCTCTCTGTCTCTCTCTCTCTCTCTCTATCTCTAACGGGTGCCCAATTTGAGCCTTTCCGGCCCTGACATTTCCCATGAGGATCCAGATTCTTGACCGGTTCTTAGCCCGTCTTAACAGTGTTGGTACATGCATCTGTGCATGTGTGTTTTGATAGAGAGGCCGCAGCTGAATGACGTCCAAGTCAAACACGGCTTGAACTTGTCTACCTCCTCTGACTCCTCGCACAGAGGCTGTGGAACATTTAGGTGGCTCCCTGGGACCTTGGGAAAAAAGAGAAAAGGAGACAAGTACACAAAACCTGGGCATGACCTTGTGATTGCAAGATTGCCGGTTCAGAGCTGGGACATGCTACTTCTCTCTCTTTTTCTAGCCAGACTGTGTCTGGCAATATTCCTGGTTCTTCCTGCAACAACCTTTTCAATGTCACTGGGGATTTACAGCTAAAGAAGCACCGATATAATCCAATAACTCATTCAGTAGTTTGTACCGAGCCTGGCTGTTCTGCAACTCATAGAAAAGCAGTATGAAGGTTTAACATTTTATCATGCACAATGCATGTATATCTATGTGCAATTACATATAAAGAATACAAAAATACTGTATCCCAATAAAGTTACACTTTAAGTTCTTATCAAAAATTGATGGATTAAACCAAAGGATTTATCCATTTCTTCTGTTTATTCACTGTATCTTGGCTTGACCTTCTGGACTTTTATTGTCTGGTGACTAAAAGTTTGTTGTGTCTACAGAGGAGAAGAGAGACACAGTGACTAATTGAAATATGAGGATCATGAGTGTCATTTTCATACTTCAATTCTGGTGTTATCCAAAGTGTCTAGAGCAAGTAACTGATATTGAGTAATCTACCAGAAACAGTTTTAGGGAATGCATTGTAGCAGAATACATACATTAACCTTTCTATCTGTCTGTCTGTCTTGTCACAGTCCTTGACTTCACCACAGCTTCTTGGGCTTACACGTAAATACCATGTAAGACAACTTTGCGGGTTGACCCCGAGCAGATTGATAGCCGTCCCACATGACGACAGAAGAGCCTTCCCCGCGGTCATCAGGACACGCCACGAGACACGCACTCACTCATCCTCATCCAGTCACCATCATCCAGGGCTGGGATGGGGTTAAGCCGGGGGGTTGGGGGGTGGGGGGGTCTCTTTGAAAGTCCTCCAGCGGGGTTTGCTGGTGAGCGTGTTCAAACAGGCTGAGCATAGCTCAGCGGTGGCCGACCGGCCCTGATGAAAGAGGACGGACGCCACCGCGATGATGTGACGGCGTACAAACGACCCCACAGACATGTCAGCGAGCTGAGCGATGGGCTCCGGGAGAGCCTCCACCAAAGCCAACGGTGCTGTGGTGCGGTCAGACTGTCATCAGCACGACGGGCGATTCGTAAAAACGTACGTCAAATCCTCCAAAACCGGAGCGACGTGGGAAAAGATGCACCGTCAGGTTATACATCCCCAGGATGGTTAAAGCATTTCAGAGGAAGCTTCTCTTCTTCCTGGTTGTAATTTGCCACTACGGTCTTCCTTAGACCTTCATCGAGACCTTTACATCTGATGTGGAGAGAAGTGGTCAGTCCAGAGTGCTACCACAACAAAGCTCAGATGCTCCAGTGTTTCCCCATTTAACTGAGATCACAGGAAAATGTGACAGAGCGCGAGGTAATGAGAGCATCAAAGGCGGCGATGGGAGATAAGAGGCCGGGCGGCGAAACTCGGAAAAATCCTGGAGTGTGTCTGAGCGAGGAACGGCGTGAGAACCCCGGGACAAACCCAGAGAGGAACACTGCTCCTGGTTTCCAGGGAGCGACGCTGGGCCAAGCCAATACATCACTGGAAAATCCATGTAAAGGTCTCGCATGCGACTTAATTCCCTAAAATGAAGAATCGGCACAAAACGTAGAAGTAAACAAATAGACCGTCTGCACAAACGGACAAGTTTAGAGTTAACATTCTCTAAACCCGTATCTAGTGCCCGATCTCACCTTGTTGTTTCAAAGAACAAACCCTGAAAACTGGAAAGACTGAAACTTGTGCAACTTCGGCTCGATTACAAGTCTGTCATCTGCTGAAGATGGTGTTATCTGATTGGAGGCTTCAGATCCGCCGCAAAATGTGTTTGTGTGGGGAGGATGTTTGATCAAATGCTGCATCTAAGGCCTAAGAATAAATTCTAGGAAATTCAACATCAGCAGAACACATCAGAAACACAGTCGATTCACATACGTTATTGTTGTTACGTCATCACAGGAATCCCCAAAACGGCCACTAAAAAAAGCCTTTGAACCGCTTTTTTCAGTCAATTCAGCAGACAACACCCCATAACACTCCACCGCCTTGGACTTGGACGGTTTTACAGTTTTATCTGACATTTTTATCTTATTCTATTGCGTATTCTGTCATTTGTAAAAGAGATATAACGTGCTCTTTCTACAAAGTCAAACCAATCCGGTTTCATGAAGAGCGTTTTAATTTAAGTAAAATCTCTGTAAGCAAGATATATGAAGGTTTGATCATCTGGAAGTCTGTTTTAGTTCACTATTTCTCATATTTGAAGGCAAATAATGAGCTGAGTCTCTGATTAAGACGACAATTGGAGTGTCAGTGTTGTCTTCTGACCTGGGTTCGATTCCCGCCTCTCCGCTCTCTACCGTGTCAATCAGAAACACAGCTGTGAAATTTCCTTCCAAAAAAAGTCTCATTTTAAAACATGTCCTCGGATTTATCTCTTTGGCCGTGCAGCTCGTAATACACCACTGGGAACCAAAGCAGTAAAAGAGCTACAAACCGTCACATGATGAAAATGCTGGAGAGCTGTTATTGTGTGGTGGGCATGTCAGAGGTTTTATTTCCTAAGCATGTGAAACTGAGGAACTTCCCTCTATGAGTCAGCCGCTCTGACAGCTCGGGCTCCTCTGAATGGACACACTGTCCTCCTCCAACGGCCTGTGCAGCTTCCTGGCCTCCTGCTCCTCTCCCTCCTCTGGGTCTCCAGCTGACAGATCTGCAGGAGCCACTTGTTTGCTCGTTTCACTCCCTGATTTCCTTCATATAAAAAAAAAAAGAAGCGTGTTTGCTTGTGTTGTGTCCTGCGTGCCCCCCCGATCCATCACTGCGAATATAATTACAGCTTTGGCTAGAAATATGTCAACAAATCCCCGAAAATATTTGCACAATTAAGGCAAGCAGTGCAGGGGTTTGTTTTGAGACCCATGACAGGAAATTTATTGAGCTCATTTGGCAGGGAACAATTTCTGACTTTCTCCCATCAATCTCCCAGCTTATCAAGAAGCCTGTCCAATTGTAATATTTATGTTTTTGTCATTTCTTTTTTTGGGGGGCTTTTCAGTCTTCGGGATGATGACAGAGCTCATTGTCCGCCAACAAATGTAGATGTAGCAGGCGATGTTTGATGATGTCATGCCTGAGGATTTATGGCTCCCAAAAGTGAAAGGTACAGATCTGTTCCTGACAGTAGCACACAGTAGCAGCTTCCACAGCAGCTCCATTGTTGACATTATTCCAGTCAATGGGGAGGTGGGGGGGGGTCACGTTGAGTAAATCTATTTTTGGGATTATATGAACTCTCTGGTCAAAGGTCAACGTGCTGTGAATGATGTAAATGTAGCATGGAGAGAGAGAGAGAAAGAGAGAAAGAGAGAGAGAGAGAGAGCGAGCATGGCTTTCATCCTGGAGGAAAACATGACATAATATTTCAGGAGGCCCAGATCCAGCTGGAAAATTATTAAGTTTCTAGCTTGACTGTTTTACAAGGCTTCAACGAGAAGGTGCTCGGGCAGATTGTGACATGTGAAAAAGTGAAACAAACTGCGCAGCTCAGCACATGATAAAAAGTTTGGCCCCTACAGTGCGTACCGTACGGGTAATCCAGTATCTCGGGTCCAAGCATCTAATAAATCCGTTCATGAGAAATGCTTCTTGAAAACTCCTGATGGATTATCCATTAAGGATGCATCCAGGATTAAGAAATGGTGAATCTGTGAGCAAATACCTTTCTACAAACAATAAACCAGGAATTAGACATGGTGGATTTGAGACTCCAGATTGTCCCAAGGTGTGAGTGAGAGTAAAAGGTCTGTGTGTGTGTGTGTGTGTGTGTGTGTGTGTGCATGTGTGTGTGTGTGTGTATGTGTGTGTGTGTGTGTGTATGTGTGTGTGTGTGTGTGTATGTGTGTGTGTGTGCCTTGAGTTGGACTGGAGACCTGTCCAGGTCGTTGCTCGGTTAAGATACAAGGCAGATTAGATAGCAAGATGGTTTACACAGTGTCTTCTCTAAACCTACAATAAATCGTGTTAAAAAAAGGAAAAAGGTGTTCTTTGCTCTACCTTATCGTATCATATTAGATATCACATTGTAGCCTATCTTACCCTATCCTATCCATAGTTTCTGGATTGTATCATGTGTTACTGTATCATACTATGGTATTGTACTGTATCATATGGTATCATATAATAACATATCAAATTATATCATATGTCGTACTGTATCACATTGTATCATATGCCATCATACTGCAACATACCATGTTGTGTGTACTATGCCCTACTGTATCATATTGTTTGTACTGCATCCATCGTACCATATCTTGTCCTATTCTATCCTAACATATTGTATCGTATTGTATTGAATGCCGCGTCTTGGTTTGCACAACTGTTTCTGTACATAGATGCAGCTCTGCTTGTGCACAGTTTTGGCCCATTTGTCTGTATGGCTGGATGAGTGTGCAGCAGTGCAGTCTGTGCTGTGATGTCTTCATGTGGTAGCAGTTTGTGTGTCTTCACTGTCCTCGGTCAGCGATCTAGAACACAAACCCTGCGTGTTTATCTTGTCTAATTTAAGAGGGGAGGGCTGATCACTGTTAGGCGTAATTACAAGGCAGGAGCGGAGATCAAGTGCAAGCTGCGGAGGCTTGACCCTCGGCTACCTGGGAGGCTGGGAGACCTTAGATTTATCTGCAGAGGGCTGGGCGTCTGCCTGGCATTCCCGGGCTTTAATGAAAACCATCCTTTGGAGAAAATTACAAGGCGCTCATCCCGGGGACTTTTTGGAGGATTTTCCGAAATCAGCAAAACCTGCAGGTAGATCTGTCACGGTAAATCACATCCGGCCAGGATTTTAGGATACCAGATGTTTAGAAAGTTTTCATTACCAGAAATTAGATCGAGCCGGGATAAATGGAGTGTGTTTATTGTTACTCAGCCTTGGCCAAGAAAATATATAAACTAACAGAAAAACATCCTGCTGATTAGCTCGATCAGTCAGCATCCGGGGGCGTCAATTAGCGAGACGGGACCCTGAGGTTGAACAGAAACTCAGACGGGAGTCGGAGCTTTGTTTGGTTGCCACGGCGACGCCGTCACCCAGCTCCAACAAAAGGTTTGCTATCGGCGTGGAGTCGTTTGACTGTCAGCTACGTGCCTCACTCCCGAGGTGTGTCTGCATACGTAGCGTGAGGACACCGCAGAGAGGTGAGCCTCGCAGCACAGTCAACGCCCACACACACACACACACATATTCACACACACACACATGTACGTCAGGCATGCAGATCGGGTCAAGGGTCGGCCTGGAGCTGGGTGTGATAGGCCCGTGTTGCAATGGTTTCATAGGAAATTCAAGGAGCCCGGAGGCAAAACAAAGTAGTAGCCAAGAAAGACACGACATCGTCAAGATGATGATGTCATCATTTTCATCATCAGCATCATCATGGTTACCGCCAGAAAACAACCCAGTGGCATGCCTCTGCACCAGAGACAGTCACATGTTGGAGAGGAGAAAGAAAGTAGAAATAGATCAATAAGTAGTAAAACAGAGGCAGTTTTGTTTACATTTGTGTTTCTAGACCACATCCACAAATACTTTATTGATCAGATTGGGTATAATACATGAATTGAACACCTATACCACTTATCTTTTACCTTTAAAACAGCCATAGTGTTTCATTCTTAGCTTCCAACCACTGATCCATAACTTTTCAGTCACTCATCTCATACCTGCAGGCCTCAACTATTACCTGACTCTTAACTAACTACTTCATCTCTTAATTCCTCACTCCTCTGTGTATTTCAGCCACTATTTGCCAGGTATTTGCTGCTATGTACAACAGTAGTTCGATCTATGACGGGTTGCCAGACAGGAGGCCGGTGTGTTTGCCCTCAGTCGTCTGCAGCTTTGTTCACTCACCTGGACACCTGGTTACTCATCGGCTGAG
Source organism: Karalla daura (assembly GCA_029224185.1). Classification (NCBI taxonomy): domain Eukaryota; kingdom Metazoa; phylum Chordata; class Actinopteri; order Chaetodontiformes; family Leiognathidae; genus Karalla; species Karalla daura. Next base: position 19,220,242 of record CM055199.1, read on the forward strand.
CTACGTCAGCAGGTGGTGCATCAGCAGTGAACAGATTGGTGGAGTCTGATATCAAGAAGATAACGGCCGAGCACCAGGGATGTCCTTCCATGTACCTCACACACACACACACACACACGCAAGTAAACTGATAGGAAGGCTCATATACGCCAGGTTTTCCAGTCGTTATCTCGCTTGTTATGTCATTGTGGATTATGATTGTTTTACAACAGTACTGCAATTACTGTAATATAACAGGCACACTGAACATTTGATTTCTAGATATTTTTGGACCAATAGTACACGGGTCTCCCAGTTTGCTAAGAAATCCACTCCCTGTAAATACTGTATATGGCTTTACTGTCTTAAAGTCTTCATAGAGATCATGACTCTATCAGCTTCCAAACTCCTGATTTACCAAAATGACACACAGGCTTTGTTGTGCAGGCCCAAATTACATGCAAATAAATGTTTTTTTTTGTTCCTATTTTACTTTTTCCCTGTGCCTCCAACCACCATGAACAAAGACTAGGATTGATGAAAAAGTAAATGAAGTACATTGAAACAAAATAAAGTTCCAGTAATAGCAAGTCTGGCTGTGGGCGCACGCGCGCGCGTGTGTGTGTGTGTGTGCGTGTGTGATAGAGAGAGAGAGAGAGAGAGAGAGAGAGAGAGGTTCATTCAGTTTCCAGGGTTTCCAGTTTCCAGTACCGCAAGTTAGAAAATAAAAATATATATATAAACTTGACAACAAAAACGCTAAATGGAGGGGAGAGTGAAGTCCAAGTGCGGTGGCTCGCAGACCTTTGATTCTGGAGCCCTGTTTGAGATGTTTTGTGCTCTCACACTGGCACCAGCTCAACACAAGCCTCTCCCACTGTCAGAGAGAGGATGAGGGCGAGAGAGAGAGAGAGAGATAGAGAGAGAGAGAGAGAGAGAGAGAGAGAGAGCAAAAAAAAAAAACAAAAAGAGAGAGAAGAGTTTCAGCTCAACTATTTCCTCGTCGCTATAAATACAGGAGGAGTTGCACATCTGCACTCACAGCGAGGCGTGGTCACACACACACACACACATATATACACACAGACACGCGCACAGGTGGGACAGTCTGCACAGCTGCACACACACTTACAGGATACCTGCAAAGGACACACACTCTCTCCCTCACACACACACACACTCTGCTGCAGCAAAGATGCCCAAGTGCCCAAACTGCCAGAAGGAGGTTTACTTCGGTAAGATTTGCTCTCTTTACTTTTGTTTTTTACTTTTAAGTTGAGTTATTTAGACGCTCAAGGTCGCATTTCCTGGTTCAACTGAAACAAGGAAGCAGGAAATCTGACCTTTTTTTAACCACCACACCGACGAGCTGCGACCACATGGTCTCAAATGAAAAGCTTAATTTAGGTTTTTCAGAGCGATATAAAAATAAACGAGGTGCGTGTGACCCGTGGTTTTTGCAGGGTTGTGCAGCGATGGAGCAAGTATTCAGGTCATTTGGGTGCATGAAGTCGCGTAGAAGTTGGTTAAAACTCGTGCATGCGGAGGTTCATTGATGCATAAAAATGCATCCAGATGTGCATTGTGATGCACGTTTTCTATACATAATAAACCTGTGTACAAGGATCAACAACTATGTTGCAGAGTGGAGGAAAAAAGTATAGAATAATTGCATTTAAAGTGGTGCAGTAGAACCAGGAATTAGATTATGTACTTGAATACTGCACTGCGAGGTTTTGCCAAATATGTATTGTGCAAAACTTATCTAAAAGTATGATGATGAAACCCTGAGAGGGCATAGTGTGCACACTGAGTTCTTGTGATATAGAAAATGATCCTTAATTGAGTAAATTATACAAAGTTTGAGCCTGAACCCTCCCTGTTCTCTATCACTGCATATTACTGAGGCACTAAGTTAACAGCTGTGTGGAGACGGGGCTCAATCTAACTGTTTTATGCCCTGATTTAACAGTCAGGAATAAAAAGTGCAATATTTCACTTTTTAATAGAAATGTGGAGCAGAAGAAGTATCCATTTCCGTCTCTAGTGGTTTTACGACTACTCTCTGCATCCTCGCTGACTCTTCATCTGTCAGTCTGCCCACTTTGAGCTGTTTATTTTTCAGTCCGCCTGTGTACAGTTTTGCATATTAACATCTCAGTGAGTCCCTGCCCCTCTCCAAAAGCACTCTTGTTATCGAGTTACTTTGGTAGTTTAGGAGCTGGCGTCCCAGTGGAATCCGCCGCTCCTCATGACGGATGATTTGCGTGAATAACGACTGGAAGCGAGCAGAAGAGCAGAGGCAGGTCCTCCATCCTTCCCTTCCAGAGCGACCATGTAGGTCTGCTGTTTTTATGAGGAGCATCATCAAAAGCTAGGGCAGGCGTCCCTGCATCTGGAGGAGGGGAGGGGTGGGGGGGCGAAGGCAACGGGACATCTCTGCTTTTATTCGCGTCTTAATCCATTCGCCACGTTGTCTGCAAAGCCCAGCGGTGCGAGCAGAGGTAAATCTGAGATGCTCCGAGGCCTCGGCCAAGTCTTTGGACTGTCACTCAGACGAATGGACCTGGAATCCGTGCCTCTCAACCATTCTTCCTTTTCATGGATAAACTCCCTCCCCACTTCCAGCCAAAACAAGCAAACCAATTTGTTTCGGCCAGAACAAGCCGATCGGTGTTTAACTTTTCCAGAGAGAGAGAGAGAGAAAAAAATAAATTACTCCCTTTTTTTCTTTTTCTAAAATACAGCCTAAGAAGTTTCCCCTCCTCCTAAAGCTCCTCTATAAACCTGCACGACGTCTCGCTCCTTCTCTCCATCACACCTCTCGCTCCTCCTCAGCCGCCACATCTGTCTTAATTGTCCTCTGAAGGTTCTCAGATGGAAACGCTCGGGCTGCTACTGCCGAGACTTGGTCCCCTTCCAGCTATACAAAGTGCAACTGACACTTTTTTTCTCGTTATTGTGTTCTACCTTGAAACTTTCCACTGCAGCTGACCTCAAACGAGCCCTGGAAGCAACAAAAACCAACATGCGGTGCAGGAAATGAGCTAGAATGTGTTGATTAGTGAGATTTAGAGGTTGCTGGTAGGTAGATTCTTCTTGTTTGTTGTTGGTTTTTGGAAGGAATCGGTTCAGCCGTTCCCCCTCGCAGAGACTGGGAGGCTTTGTGCCGAGCAGTTAATCATTTCCTGGCTCAGGATTTATACCCAGCAGCACAGACATGAGCGCGCGATCCGTCTTGTCATCCGACGCCACGAGAAAGAAGTGAATAAGTCATCTTCCCTCCTCCCCAGCCCCCCCAAGACGAAACCATTTTCCTTAATTTGGGAAATTTAGAGGGTTTTCGTTGGCCCGTTCGTTTCCAGGAAGTCGGAGCTCTCTGGGAGCCGGGTTTCAGAAGTTCTCTGTCAGATCGCATTTGGAGACGGGAGTTGAACCGCGTCCACCTGTTTTTCCACCGTTCCACTTGCTGAGCTAAGCGAACTTGCTGGCCGGGGGGAGACAGTCGTCAGTGCGCGGGCCTCGTTACGAGGGTGGCATCGCTCCTTATCTGCGCCGAGCAAACATGCGCTCCCATAAATGCCTCTGGTAACTTTCCCCCTCAAAACTTTTAACGTGCACGCAGTAAAAAAGTAAAAGAGTGGCTATTTCCAGGCTGCTCTAAATCCTCCGGACTCACATTCTTTTTTTAATTCTTCTTCAACAGTCTTATACAACCTCCCAATTAATCTTTTTTGGTCGGGGCAGGAATGAAGCCTGCAGCTTCTCCCCTCTCCCCTCCTGTAGTGTTTTTTTTTTATTTTTCCATTCAGATTTTTTTGTCTGTTTATGCGTTTTGGACTCGATCCCACCACGCTCCAGACGTTCGATGCAAAGAGCAGATTGTGCGTCACGCCTTCCACCATGGAGGCAGGTGGAACAAACACCCCGCGTTTCACTGGAAGTTTGCAGACAATGAGAGGCGAACCGACACACACCCGTCTCCCTCCATTAGCTGCTCCTACAGTCTGCTGTTTGCGCAGGCCAGCCCTTTGGTATTTGCCGTTAAGCACGGTCATTATTTTAGGGCCCGGGACTGTTTCGTTCCAAGCTCCCGCCACATTTGGCTGGAATGTTTTCATTCCGCTGGCCTGAGAAGTTGACCTCGCCCTGGACTCGCTCTCTCTCTCTCTCTATCCCTCTTAGTTTCCGCTGCCTGTTGCATAATCTCATGCCCCCATCGGGTTATTTTTAGGAAGGAAATATGTCATACGCTGTTATTGTGGGAAGTTCACCTGAAACCGAGGGGTTACGGTCCTCGCCATCTTGTCCTCCGCAGAGTTACGACATTCTGTGAGTTCGGTGGAAACAGATTCACTTCTTCTTAGATTCCTTCTCCTTTTGCAGCGTTTCCTCATATTCTCTGAGCATCTTCTTTTCTTTTTTTTTAAGGCCGGAGTATTGCACGTAATTGTGCAACGTGCCTCGAAAATCATCTTCTCCGCCTCCTCCATTAAAGAAACTCCAGAAACCCATCGGGGCGGTTCTCCTCCGCTCTTTTACAACCCTCCTGATGGGTGTTTGCGCAGATCGTCCCTGCAGATAAAGACGGTCTTTATCACGGTTTATGAGGAGGGAAGGAGGGAAGATTCCTCCAGGACATTCTGTCCTCCTCCTCCAACCTAACCCTTCCCCTCCGCCCGGTCCGACCGCCGCACCCAAGGCAGCGCTATCTGCAGAGACACGATCGCGCTCGTCTGAAATCGATCGATAACGCGTTAAGATTCACAAGACTGTGAGCTCATCCTCATGTCTGAGACGGATCAACGTGACCCCTGTGTGACCCGCCCCCTGCGTCTCTTCAGACCACACTAGCTCCCTTTGTGATGAGGGTTCAAGACCGTGGTGATTAATTTGGTGGGTTTTTCTGTGTGTGTGTGTGTGTGTGCGCGTGTGTGTGTGTGTGTGTGTGTGTGTGTGTGTGTGTTTGGCAGCCGAGAGGGTGACATCACTGGGGAAGGACTGGCACAGGCCATGCCTGAGGTGTGCGAAGTGCAACAAGACGCTGTCAGCAGGCTCACACGCAGAGGTGAGACACACTCTCACACACACGCACACGCACACATGCACGTGCACACACACACACACACACACACACACAGACAAGAGACGTAATCTTTGATGTTTATCGCTGCACTTAGGACTTTGCTGATTTCACAGCTTCCAGGTCAACTTTTGACACCGTAGCTTGAGTTCATTTAAAGTGACTATATGGTGACGTTTCCCAACAAAATCATTTGCTCTGTCCCAGTGAAGAAAACAGGCACATTTAGGTCGATTAGAGACTTTTAATGGACCCTAGCTGTGAGGGTGAGGGTGAATAGTGGGTGTGATGGACTAGAGACCTGCTGAGGGTGGAGATAAACTAAACACAGGCAGCAGTAAACACCATTCAGGTACAAAGAGGGATAAGATAATGGACGATGGAAGTAAATACGGCTTCGCTTTCATTACCGGATCATTTGAATTGTGATCCACACCCAGCCACCGAAATGGATGATTGTTACAGAATCAAAAAGTAGAATAATTTTACTGCACAAGTTCCTATCCAATAAGCCCAGTAATGATGTAACTGATGCAGAGTTAAGCCTCTAAAATGCTGACGTTTTCGCTCATCTCCGCCTCTTGCAGCATGAAGGCAAGCCATACTGTCACAACCCCTGCTACGGAGCGATGTTCGGACCCAAAGGTGAGTGCGACCCGCCTGCCATGATAACACAAACTCCCATCAGCGCCTCGTAAAAAAAAACTCAGAGCGACACGTTCTCAGGTCATTGCCTGATAAGGTCCCGCAAACTCTGGACTGTGACGAGTCGTAAAAAACAAGGGATCTCTCAGAGGGAAAGTGAAGGTGTTCCACGTTTGCGGAGTGTGTGTTTTATTTGCGTTCTCCGTTGACATTCAGCGATCTGACGCTTCCTCTTTCCTCTCTCCTGGCAGGATTCGGGCGTGGAGGAACCGAGAGCCACGCATACTCTAAATAGACAGGTAGCACGGGTGCCTCGTCTGTCATTTGCTTAGATTTGCTCCTCCTTTACATTCGTCCAGATAAGCTTTGACTTTGACTCTAAGCAAATCCCGTCTGTGGACTTTGCGCCTCCTCATGTTTGTTTGTTTCTCTCTCTCTCTCTCTCTCTCTCTCTCTCTCTCTCTCTCTCTCCGAAACTCCGTCGTCAGGTTCACGTTGAAGCCCGGCAGTAAAACAAGAGAAACGAGACGTTGTCCTGGAAATTAGATGGAAGGCGCCAGCATGTTGAAACCGGCGGACAAAACCGTGCTCCGATTCAGGAGAAACATTTTGTTACGCATGTGTTTTTTTTTTGTTTTTTTGTTTTGTTTTAAATCCCTGTTTTGAAGAAGTCCCATGACACAGCGATGAAGAGGGTGACCTCGCGTCTCCTCCTGTTAATAAAGCGGTTCTGATTAAACACGTTTCGCGTCCTTCTGTCTTTCTATGTTTCTGGCACCTTCATGTTACTACAGCCTTGAACTGGACGTGTTGGGAATCCATTGACACTGACTTTGTCGCATTTGCTGCGAGCCTTTTGAACTTTAATGAAACGCACTCGCTCTGTGACTCGATCCTTTCGCTATTAAACACTTTTAAACGATGGTTTAAGGACGGCTCAAAGCCGGGTTTTTATGGGGGAGCGTCCTGTATCGTTTGCACCGATGTGATGTGTTTGGAAAACATCTCAACGACCATGAAACTATAAATCAAAACTGTTAGGCAGATGGAAGTGATGACGAAACAGCTGGGGAACATTGTGTCACTCCGCATGCTTCTCAAAGCATTAAAGCAGGATGCTCCCGGGAGTTTTTTTTCTTTTCTTTTATTCAATTTATTGGTCCCATTGTATAAGACACGCAAACCACTAAAGTGCATGAGAGCCACAAATGGATAAATATCAACATCAGTGTCACATTTGGATAGAGATACAGAGCAAAGGCTCAGGAAAAGTTTAACACAAGAATAACACAAAATACGTCTGACTTTACAAAAAACTTTACAATTCTCAATTCTGAGAAAGTTTCTTTGTTTAAACCTTCAGTTTTTCATCTCCAACCTCCTGTTTGGTGAAGACCAGCTCTGAACATGTGAAGTGTCTTGAGATAACCTTGTTGTTCACTGCACTTTAAATAAAGCTGAAGTGAATTGAACAGAATTTGAACAGGATTTATGAACAGTTTTCCAGATGGATTTTTACTTTTCTGTGTGCAATGACATTAGGACAGTGTTCATTGACATCCTGGAAAACCTGGAAAATGAGTGACCAATGTTCCAGGAAGAGTCAAATGTCCTGGAAAACTTGGGTTATCCTTGATAATAGTCTCCTATAGTCTCTATACATATTGTAATTTAGATAGATAGATAGATAGATAGATAGATAGATAGACAGACAGACAGACAGACAGACAGACAGACAGACAGACAGACAGACAGACAGACAGACAGACAGACAGACAGACAGACAGATAGATAGATAGATAGATAGATAGATAGATAGATAGATAGATAGATAGATAGATAGATAGATAGATAGATAGGCAATCGAAAGCAATCTGGGTAACAACAAAAGTAGAAAATGGCATCTGCGTGTCATCATGGAGGGGTCGTATTAGTCCTGGAAAATGATTTCAAGAAAAGACTGGGAAAATCTCAGTATTTGTTGCAACTTGTTGGATCAAGCCTGCACAAATAATTAGACACGAATAAATAAATAAATAAATAAATAAACAAACAAACAACAAAAACTCAGGGTCTTGTACTCATTAGCTTTTCTGGAATCAAACTGCTGTTCGTGCTGGTGCATTATGGGTAAGAGACACAGGGCAGATCCACCAGATGCTTCCTCCTCGATTCTTCTGGGCCTCGCCCTCCCTCTCTGCTGCTGATGCTGCTGCTGCTGCTGCAGTGTGAGTCTCGCAGCCTCCTCCTCCTCCTCCTCCTCCTCCTCCTCCTCCTCCTCCTCCTCCTCCTCCTCCTCCTCGGCCATGGCAGCCTGACAGCCGTTGCCACGGCAACAGACACAAACAGGACACAAACAGGCAGCACCGTGTGCCCCCGTCCGTCTGGCCGTCACCCTTCCCTCCTCTCCTCTGCAACAAAGACGCTCACTGTCACGCAGGGGAGGGAAAGAAAGAAAGAAAGAAAGAAAGAAAGAAAGAAAGAAAGAAAGAAAGAAAGAAAGAAAGAAAGAAAGAAAGAAAGAAAGAAAGAAAGAAAGAAGTCGAGCAAGGCCGCAGACGCCGAGGCAGCTGAGGAAACCATGCAGAGTGAGTGGAGGACGTTTGGCAGCGAGACATTTTTCACATTTTTACCTTAAATTGGTTGTGAAGAGAAACAGAAGTGGGGCTTGTTCGAACATTGTGTAAATGTGACGAGGAAGAGAAAGAGAGAGAGAGAGAGGGAGAGAGAGAGATGGGTGTTCAGCCCACACCTTCTCACTCATTGCGATCATCTGGTTCTGACATTTTCTTGGTATTTCGTGTCTTGGCAGCGGGGGTCAACCTGCAGCTTTCAGACCCGCAAAAAGCAACATCAATAATAAAAAACGTTCTCCATCTGTCTCTGAAGTTTCTGCTGCCTCAGCTCCACCACGAAAACTTTGGTTCAGCCTCACAGTGTTTCTGCCACACAGGAGGACAAAACCGAAGGGGAAAATGTCCTCCTAACTTCTCCCCTAATGTTGCGTGTCTGAATCTTTCCAGTTCAAAGGCGGAGAGGTGCTGGCTTTCACTGTTTTGACATGTTCTGCATTCCTCCTGTGATAACAATCGCCCGATCTCAGACGTAATATCATACACAGGAAATACCACCGTTTGGCTTGCATCTGGATGGTTTTTTTAGGTCTGGGAAAACATGCTGCATTAAGTCAAGCTCAAAATAGACTCCATTCAACGGGACATACCTAACAGAAAGGCCTCATGGATAAAACTGAGTGTAATGTCCTGACCTGATCCTAATGTGGGCATCATGGATGGAGTCCTTGACTTGGCTGCATTAAACATTATGTTATTTTTCTTCTTTCTACTTCTTCCTGAGGTGAGGGATGAGACATGCTGCTGCATCAGCACGAATACGACTCTGCCTCAGTCACGCAACCGTAAAATAAAACCCATAAACCTTTAAATCAAAGGGCTGGAAAATAGGTGTGGAAGTGTCTCACAGCCACAGCAAATTCATACATGTAATGTCTGAACTGGCCTCAGGGATGTGTTTCTCCTCCAGTTGCACTCATTTGATCTGATCTGATTCATTATGGAGGCTTATTAGGAAGTATTAAAGGAAAACGTTTTAAATGGTCTTTTTCTACATTTCACATAGCAGTGATGAACTAAAGTGATGTAAATGGTTGTTTTTCAGTCCATTCTGCATCATAAGAAGTGAACAGACGATCTGATTGAAGTTATAAAAGGCCTTGAATTTAGTTTCAGCTGCTTTTTGGATTGGAAACTTTTTAGACTTTGGCGACTCCTGGTGGCGAGACAAGGGAACAAAAAGCAGGATTTCTCTCTCTTCTCTCTCTCTTTCTTTTTCTCTCTCTCTCACATCTGGAACTGCAGGTTGAAACATCTCCCTGTCAGAGAGAAAGGGAAACAGGACAAAAAGCAGAGAAGAGTTGGCCTGAAGTTTCACCTGAAACTTTGCACCATTTTAAAAATCACATGGGGCGGAAGATTTGTTGAGGGCGAAACGTGCGTTGGACGCAGAATTTAAGACATATTGTTTCGCCACATCCTGGTTTCTACCTCATACAAACACACAATCCCCATCTCAATAAAAAAAACAGACTTCTTATTTTTCTTTTTTTTTTCATTTTACATCCATCATCATTTTCCCAGCTGTGTAGTTAAACTGTATCTGCAGACAGGGAATATACACTGCACAGGTCTCCAGTCCATCACAGGACACACACACACACACACATGCACACACACACACCATCGCTCTCGCACTCACACCTTGAAGTTTAGAGTCTGCAATCAACCTAAACATACAAGTTTTTATTGTAGCTCTACCACAGTCACAGTTAAATCACCCCAGGTAGAACATTTTAAAAGATTTTTAAAGCAAAAAAAGGTGTTTACATGTACTTGTTTCTCTTCGTTTTCTACTTAATTTGCATAATTCTCTCCTTCCAAATCTTGTAAATGCGTATAGAGGTCACACATTAGATATTAAGCGTGATCTGCGACAGACAGTTAGGGGCGAGAGAACGCAACGAGCCCAAAAGAATAGGGAGAAAACTTCATCTCCTCCAGGACTGAAGACTGTAAACTGAATCAGATGTGCTTTCACCAAACCGAGGCCTACAACCAAGCCTGCCAGAGCAGTTTTAATATAGTTTAATATGGACCAAACACACAAAAACACATGCACACACACACACACACACACACACACACACACACGACTCTGCCAACATGCTTTCATTTTCTGGAACATCTGTCTTTCCTGCAAAATTGTGTGTGTGTGTGTGTGTGTGTGTTTTATTTTTAAGTAGACCACTTTAGATAATAAAGTTTATTTGTGGAAATAATCGATGCGTTTGCCAGTCGGTGCACATGTGCTCGGCTCTCAGACTTTCCACTCTTGAACCTGTTAATGTGATTTCACAGCATTAAAAAGAAACACGCGCACAGGAAATCCATCGTGTACTTTTAGCGGACTTCAAACTACCGGACTTCAAACTACTCAAAAATGATTACGGCTACCTTAAACGCAAACGTCAGAGGGTCTCTGTACGATGGCTTTCTCGTTTTCCCCAGCGAGAGGGGCTTTTTCTGCACAGACGGCAAAGTGTTTAATGCTGCAATGTAAAGGAAGCTTCGGTGATTTCTAGAACAGAGACACTGGTACGGTTTGAGTCAGCAAAGAACTGCAGAGATGTGACATTATTACTCCTCAACACTGAGGTCGTGACCCCTTAAAAGTATAAAATTGAAAAAGGTCAAAAGAGGATTAACGGGAGCGATGCAAAATCACATCATCATTGAGTTTCAGTAACTTTTTTGAAGAGTTTCCCTAACTTCTACCTTTGAGATTCTTAAATAATAAGATTGTGCATTTTAGAATGTGAATTATACCCTCAAATCAACAGTGTTGGGAAGTGAGGAAGGAAATTATGTATTTAGAACACAAAAATATTGAATGGATCTATCTATTGCTTGTATTTATTAACTATGTCTTGTCTTGTCTTGAACTTCTGGACTTGTGGCCAGAGCAGAGAGTTATGCGTGTCACAGTCATACTGTTGTTAATTGTAAGACAATCTTGGTGTAATCTAAAGCATTTAGTAGAAAAGTTAATATAGTGAATTAAATATGTATATGAGATGATTAATGGATATCACACATGTGAAACATGTAAACAGCTGTTCGGGTAAACCCGTAGTATTTCATGTAGATAAATCTGTTGTTACGTTCTGTTACGTTCTCCACTGCAGCTGTGTGCAGACACACACACACACACACACACACACACATGCACAGTGAAAGTGATATCCAGGCAAGATTATTTTACAAACACTTCCTCTGCATCGGCCAAAAATCAGCCAATGTTGTCATGCTTTTATTCTGCTGTCACACATTCCACCATCCTCCTGTCACCATCTCTGGCTGCGCTCCAAGCCAAAATAAATCTGTAAAAGCGTGTGAAGCTGAGACCTGACACACATATGCCCTGCACATCCTCCTGCCCTCAGAAAGCCTTTCAGCCTTCACACAGTTTGTGCATGCATGTGTGTGTGTGTGTGTGTGTGTGTGTGTGTGTGTGTGTGTGTGTGTGTGTGTGTGTGCCGTCACATGGTTTCATCAGCACACAGATGACGAGTCTGGAGGGAGGGATGAGAGTCACGGTGGTTTCTGAGCAGAATCTGGTCCTCATTTCTCTAATTGAATATGCATGGCGGGCTTAGATACTCCCTCTCACCACCTCCTCCTTTTTTTCCCCTTCCACCATCCTCCCTCCTCCGCCTCCTTTATGCTCCTACCTTCCATCACCTCCTCCCTTCCCCATTCACCCCAAATGGGCTGCAGTTGATTAGTGTTGCTGGATGTATCTGTTTCCACTGCTGCAGCCTGTCTCAGCACATGTGTATAAATAGGCCCTCTGGCGTTGTAATTGCTAATAAGGATCCAGAGCGTGTGTGTGCGTGTGTGTGTTTGTGTGTGCAGAGAAAAGACGGGACGCTGCCATGAGTATTTGTACTGCGTCCAGCTCCCCCTCCCTGAACGCACACAGAGTGGGGGATTTGTCAGCAGCCCTGAGCCCAGGAGGGAGCCTCGGCCCTGGCTTCCATAATGAGGCGGCCAGGCCTCCCAGCCCAGGGCTTTTGGATCTCCAAACAGCATCTTGGTGCATCAATCATGTACCGAGCCTGGCAAACACTCATCTCCTCCAATTAGACTTCACAGCGGCTCCAGCGACAAGAGCCGTCCGATTAGAGCACAATTAAAACATGAGCACCGACATTAATACGACTGTGCAACCTCTGTAAGAGAAATGGATGTCCTCTGTTAATGTGTCGAAAGGACTCATCCATCCATCATCTCATCAGAGTGGTGTGGCAGGAATAACAGCGAATACACCCCACATCAGTCACCTGTCCATCACAGAGTATATACACAGACATAAGGAGAACACTATACAGAGAGCAATCGTGTCACCCAATAATCCCAATAGGAATCCAATGAGGATCCAATAATCACAATCAGATAACAAAAGTAAGAAAAAACAACAAAAAAGAACCTCAGAAACATTCATTTTTGACTGTTTCTTGGGTGAATGGATTTTGCTTGTGATACCGTTTATGGTGAATCTGAAAGGTGGCAGAGTGATACTGTGAAAGGTGGAGGAGGTGATACATCACTTGATGTCCAACAGTTGTTAGGGAAACATTAACATAACCAAGCTGTCAGGAAGACGCTATCACTCACTACACTAACATAGTTCATATAGTTCTACACAAACAAAAATAGAGATAAGAAGGGCAGCAAACGACTTCCAGACAAGGAACCTACAAATCGACCTAAATACATACAGATTAACTGGAACAGGTCAAATGAGGAAAGAGAAGACAGCTGAGCAGGTGCAATTTAAAAAAAAAGAAAAAAAGAAGTGAAACTTAACTTAAAGTAAAACTGAAAATACTTCAAACCACAAGCTCCTTAGCACCGATCAAACACAGACAAACACTTGGAACCAGTGCTGAAATGACCAGTGGAATGAAATTAGAAGCTAAACTTAAAGTTAGCATTTAGCTCAACCAGAATAGCGACAGAACTGCAGGCTCAGCTGTACTTTTATAATCACACAAACAACATAGGAATATACGTATGTACACATCAGAAGAGAAATACAATATCAAATCACATACCACATTTGATCTCAAAGACAGTTCTTATCTAACAAGCCCATGTATGCCTGTTTATTTGGGTGTACACACATTTACAGACAAAACGTCCATTAAATTGGACGTGAACATTTGTAATAAGACCAAACTTCATGTCTTATCATTTCAAATCTACATGGACTTGCAGTGTATTGTCTGTCAGTGTAACATTTGCACCTAAATTTGCACCCATTCCTCCACTTCTATTACATGATATGATTAAATACATATTGCAGAATACGTTAATTCTTAGTTCCCACCAAAATACGGGAAATCAACGTGTTTCCCTGAGCGCGACTAATTTTCAGATTTTCATCTTGGTTGACCTTGACTTGAATCTGTCTCGGCAGTTAATCATCTGGAGTCACTTACACAAACAATATTCCCACAAAAAACTTGCTGAGAAACCGTCTTTTTTTTCTGCAAGTAATTGTGTTTGCAGACAGACACTAGTCTGGGCGATTAAGACGTCACGTTCCAAGTCACCGCAACTATGGCTCGAGATTTTCCGCCATTTCACAGACTGAACTCCTCTGAGACAGACCCCCGGGCCCCAAGCTGAGATCTTTTTCACATCACACCTCCCGTTGGGCTGCAGTCCCGTTGCTACAGTACCATATGGAGGCTGAGGCTAAACGCTGGAGGTGACGAGTGCTTTTGCATGTGTGAAAGAGTGAGCGCCTTAAGAAAATAGTATTAACTCACAATCATGCGCCTACATTGTGATTGAAGTGAAACAGGTCTCTGAGACAGGTATGACGGTTCTTATTTAACAAGCCTGCATATGCCAGAATTTGGGTGTGCGCACATTTCCTCAATAAACTATGCTAATTTTCAAAACAATGTGTGTTTTTTCTGGCTTCTTCAGTGTGACTTTTCGACATGGATTTACACCCATTCCTTACACTTGCCTGATAAATGAGGGCCAAAGAGGTAATTTCAACATTATACATGTCTATCTGAATACTATAAATTTTCATTCACTGAGTTTTCCGGCCAAAAACGTGGGAGATAATCTTTGTTGACCTTGACTTAAATCTCTCCCAGCAGTTAATCATCTGGAGTCACTTACACAAGCAATATTCCCAGAGAAAAAAAGTTGCCGGGAAATCGTCTTTTTGAAGTAATTGTGTTTGCAGACACGCACACACGCACACACCTAGATCATTAACCCTGTAAGACCCATGGTTGCTCTATTACAACATCCCTTTAAACCATGTGAAAAATTGACATCTGCAAATGCACATTGACATAAGAAGTTATGTTGCTGTAGGTGTGTCATGTGATCATGACATCACCATCTGTAAATTTCAAGGCGAGTTCATCTCTGTGTTTCATTTAAGAGAGTTAAGAGCTTGTTATGTCCATGTTGTAGTATTCCAACTCTAGTCCTGGGTAGGAGGTGATTATTTTTCATGATATATAAGATGAAAAGAGAAGAAGAAGTAATAATAATAATAATCATCCCTGCCAAATGAATCCTTGAATATTAATGTTTTGTAAGACAGTGTGAGGACAGATACATAGGTTCTGGTCTGAGCTGGCCCCAGTGTTGCAATATTACTGGGAAAAGACTTCAATTTCTACATCAGAGGCCTCCTACAACCACATCTAAGGCCGTCATCTATGGCTCAGTATTTTCAGCCATTTCACAGACTGAGCTCCTCTGAGACAGACCCCCTTCACCCCAAGCTGAGATCTTTAATGTATCACACCTCCCGTTGGGCTCCAGGCCCGTAGCCACAGTGTCGTATGGAGGCTGAGGGTAAATGACGGAGGTGACGAGCGTTTTTTCCTTTAAAAAAATGGGAAAAAACCCCTGCATTCATTTCCTCTGTACGACTCCTACACGCACACTTGTTCTCACACATGAGGACAGCACCTGGCCACGTTTCATGACGTTTTTCTTGTGTGTTTCTGAGCCTCTGGAGAGTTTTGGGGGGAGACAGTTTGATTGTTGGAAAGCCTTTGATAAATAACCCGTGGTCTCTTTGTGTACACGTGATGGATGCTCTGCAATACCAAGGTGGAATATGAGTTACCATTTCGCTGGAGGAATTTCTCAGAAGTGTGGTTTTACATGTTAGAAGTCGAGAGCCATTTCTCAAACCCGAGTGACGCCGAGAAGACGGACGCGATTTCGAGCTTTCGTGCAAGTTTTGTGATTCAGTGTTTCCCCCTGGTTCGAGTCCTCCAAGACCTCGGCTGTGATCTCTAATCCTCTCCAGCTGGAAGATCGACGGATAAAGTTGTACTCTTGCACTTTCTCTCTTCCCTTTGCTCGACTCCCGTCCCCTCCCATCCTTTTTGTCCTCCTCCTCCTCCTCCTCGTCCTCCTCTTCATCCACCTCTTCATCCTCCCACGGTTTGGAACATGCAGAAAGAGTACACGAGGACACACTGAGCCGCATGCTGTTCTTGTTTGCCTTTCCCAGATTGCCCTGCTGCTCAACCGGGTGCCAGTGGGAGTTGGCAGTTTCCCTCTCTTTCATTTCATCTCCTCCGTCAGATCCCTTCGGTTATCTCTTTACCATCCCACACAGTCACACACACGCTCTTACACACACACACACACACACAGACGTGGCAAGTTTTTGACTTTTTCCATACTGTAGCTGTTGTTTTTGGAGGGGGTTAAAAACACACCGGGGGAGTATGAAATATAGCGACGAGTCCAAATAAAAAGAACGCAGTAAAACTGTAATGTTGCAGTAAAAATGCAGAACAATGTGTATGCACAATGGGAGAGGGGGAGGGAGAGAGGGAGGGAGGGAAGGGTGCTTCAAGATGCCAGCTAATGACTAATGACTCTTTATGATGCTGCGGTGAACAAATGTGATCGTCATCCGGAGGATTAGTTGGGCGTTACTTTGCAAAAAATGTCATCTCTGGGAAGGTAAATGAAAACATTTCAGAAGGAGTGAAAACATTCCAAGAGGCTTACGAAGATGTTATAGTATAGGGCTAAATTTCTCCTCTACAGCTTCACACTTTAAGATATGAGCTCATAAGATGTTTGGACATCCACCCATTCATCTATCCATCCATCCATCCATCCATCCATCCATCCATCCATCCATCTCCCCTGCTCTCTACTTTAACAGTGTAGTGTGGGTCTGAGGGGCAGTTTTAGAGATTCTGGTAGATGCATGTTTTTGGACTTTGGGAGGAAACTTCCGCAGATAACGGACACAATGAGAACAAGCAAACTCCCACACAGAAGGCCTTCAGCTGGACCGTGCCAACCACCAAACCACTGTTTCCTTCCTGGTGTAACTGTGATGAATTAAAAACGTTTCAAAACCCCTAAAAATATGAAGAAACCCATGTGATGCTCAGTGCTATGAAAAATTATGATTTAGCACCTTTTTGATTGATTGATTTGAGCAAATTTTGAGTTATGTGATATGTAAATGAGACATTGCAAGAGAAGAAGACATAGAAGACTATGACTATTTGTTATCATTCTTATAATCAATGGGAGTCTGACGTCATGTGACAGATGAATGGCTGCTGTGGGAGTGGAACACTGTAATGTGTGAATCACACAACTTGTACAGATGATTCAGACTCGGTTTGTCTCCGTCTGAAAGGATCCTGCTCGTCTGTGCAAAACGCATTTATTTGAGTTCACACCTTTGCTTCCACCACACATAAGTAAGACACAGCGGTGCGGCAACTGCGCCCCCCTCTGCCCCCCTCGGGTACTGCAGCCTGTCAATTACTGCGACACTGCTGCCCCCTGGTGCAGTGTCTCTTTCTACCACTACGTTGAATGTGAAGGAGGATGATGTAAGTAAACAATAAGAAGAAGAAACAACAACAAAGCGAAGAGCTTGCTGAATATCTTAAAACTTTAATGTACAGTGCTTCGTAAATCATTACTAAAAACACAGGTGGTAAAAATCAAATCGAAACAAATAAGTTACACTGTAGTAAAAAGCACTTGAGATTCCTTTCCGTTTGTCGTCGTTAGTGTGAACCCCATATGAAAATAGCATAGAAAGTATGCAAACATAGAATTTCATTCATATATATATTTTTACTAATCTTTAGCTAAATAAACCTTTTGTCCCCCTTTTTTTCTCTAAAATTCCCTTAACCAACGTGGATGAAATGAGGAAAATTTACAGCTTGAACAGTGTTTTGTTTTTGCTTTTTTGCCTGCGGTGTTGTTGTTTTTTGCCTCGTTTTCATCTCTAATTTCATCCGTCTAAAAACATCTCGAAAACTTTTTCCTCGGACAAACAAACTTTTTCCCCTGCCACGTGAGAACCTCAAGACAAAGCCAGAATAAAAAGGAAAATATAAATTAAACATACCAAACGTGTGAACAGTCTGCAATAAACTTTTTTTTTTCTCTTTCCTCCCCTCTCTCCATGGACTGGCATTAACAGTTTTTAACATTTGACCCCAAAAAGCACACTCACAATTAACAGTATCTCCACACACACACTCTCCCTCTCTTTCTCACACTCACACACACACACAGTCTGTGCATAGACACAGGATTAACCCATCGTGGTTTGTCCTCTAAAGGAGAGGTGACCCTTCAACCCCTCTGTTGCCATGGCAACGGAAGCTGGCTCCAGGGCCTTGGGGCTCGGTATAGAGATGTGTAGAGATAAGACGGATCAAAACAGGCCGTTTTTCAAAGTCCACTTCGGTGCCAGAAGGTGTCGATTACCCGCACGCGTGGAGCCTTGAACAAATAAAAGCTGGCACTCCGTCCGTTTGCATCACCATCATCTGCAGACTCAAAGTTGTTGTATCCCTCTTGTGTGGCATTTTCTTTTATCTGTAGTTTCTACTAGTCCTGCTGCTCTTGTTTTCATACCCACGCAGACAAGGACTCTCTACTTTGAATAGAGAGAGATTTTCATTTTAGAGTCGTCACACATTGAATAGATGGCGACTTCGGCTGTGAATCCTGAAGTTGAGGAGAAAATTGTTCAGTGGCATTTTTTCCTGGGAAACGTTACGAACGCTAAGGTTTTGAAATGTGATGAGTTTGCATTTCATTTCAGCTTCTTCCACTCGTCACAAATCTACAGTAAATCTTACAAAAAAAACAAAAACGCTTTCTATTTTCATGTTTGTGCTGCTTGTTGGTGTCGTTTCCCTCTTTGTTACATGTATGTGTGTGTGTGTGTGTGTGTGTGTGTGTGTGTGTGTGTGTGTGTGTGTGTGTGTGTCTGCAGAGTTTCAACAGTCGGAGTCAGGACCTGCTTTAAGTTTCACGTCTGACAGAAAAGGTGTCCAGAGCATGCACACACGCACACACACGCACGCACACACACACACATACACACACACACACACACACACACACAGAGGGAGGGAGGGGCTCGGGTAACAGGTAGGGGTGCAAGGGGCTCAAACTTATTCTATTGCACATACATTCCTGCCTTTTCTTCATTTCTGGCTTCCGGAAAAGAAAGTAAAAAAATCTCACAGTTAAAAACAGGCAGCAAGTAGCATTATTTCTGTTTTTGTTTAAATAAAAAAGAAATAAAATACAGAAAGTACAGAAAAGCGCTCAATTGAATTGCAGCCAAAAACCAAGATATAATAATAATAATAATTAGAATAATAATAATAATGATGAACAATAATATTCACAAAAACAACCATAACAACAACCATATATAGCTACACAGGCAGAAAAAAAAGTAACATTTACCTGCATATATATTTATATATTCATATATATATATAAAAAAAACACAAAACAGTGTAAAATTGATTGTCATTTCAAGATAAAAAGCATCAAAAACATCCAAAGGCATCAACAGTGAGGAACAAAAAAACCCCAAAACAAAAACAAATAAACCTGGAACTATATAAAAAGTGACGGGTCGGGGATTCACAGAACGGAACCAAAAACTAAGAAAACAAAAGAGCCCGAAATACGCATGATGCGCGACATGCGACCGAGAAAAGCTGCTGGCAAGAGAGCGCAGGGGAGAGAGGAGGAAATGAACGCATCCATCATCCCATCTTCATCCATCCATCTCAGAGCAGAGAGAGAGAAAAAAAACAGCTTGTCCCTTCCATTCCCTCCTGTTCACACACCCAGACCTTCATCTGGTCGAGTTCTGAGGCTCAGAGAGGAGGAAAAAAACAGAGAAGTGCTGAGGAGAGAGAGGAAGAAAAGAGAGAGAGAGAGGGAGATAGAGAGAGAGGGAGAGAGACAGAGAGAGAGAGAGAGAGAGAGAGGTGGCATGGCTTTGATTTGACTGAGCCCTGTAGCCATGAGAGGTAACTCTTGAAAAAAAGGCTTTTCAAGCAGAGTAAAGGGGGCGTCTGGAAAAGCTCATACACACCTGTTGTTTTACACACACACACACACACACACACACACACACACACACACACACACACACACACACACACACACACACACACACACACACACACACACACACACACACACACACACATCCAGTCCACACATTCACAAACACGGGAGTAAATCTGTCCCTGAATGTGCCAAGCAACGGATCTTCTCCTCCTCCTCCTCCTCCTCCTCCTCCTCCTCCTTGTTCCACTGAATGTACAGAGTCCTCCTCCTCCTCCTCCTCCTACTGCCAGTCCTCGTCGTCCTCGTCGTCCGAGGACTCCTCGTTTGTGCTGTCTCCGGCCGCCGCCCGCGTCCCGTTGTGCTGCCGCTGTGCCGCCATCATGGCGGCGGCCTGGGCCACGGCCCGCTCCTCGGCCTCCTTCTGCCGCAGGGCGGCCGCCTTCTTCTCCTGCTCGGCGTGGCTCTTCATGTGGGCGCTGCGGCTCTTCACCTTGGTGAAAACTCTGGAGGAGGGACAGACAAAAACATGGAGATGTTTGGGACCTGGAGGGATTCAAAGGACCAAAATGTCGTTTCTCTCTCACTGTAACATATGTCCTGGAAACAAGGTCAAAACAGAACTACGAGTGTATAGAAGTAAGTAAAATCAACCTAAATAAGTTGCAGGGGTGTAATGTTGTGCAACAGCAAACAGCTTGTCATGGTGAGGAAATGCATGAATGCTTTACACTGATTGGCCGTCTCGCCTGTCACTCACATGGATGATCATGTGACTTTAAGTTACTTGCTAAACAGGCTAGGTGGCTAACTGGAGCGATGGTGAGTCTGCACGTCCAGGCTTTGATGTGTGAGACAGAATCAGAGACATTAAGTCAAGTACCTTTGTTTACTACGTACAATGACGTAAACAGGTGTACGTTAGTGATTTTGGAGGTGGGGCACGGTCTGGTTTACGTCACAGTCCTGTTTAACTTCAATTTCAATATCAGAAACGTATAAACAACCCACAACGTGATGGTGGTGGGAAGATTCTCGCTGGTTAATTTTATAAGGACATAATAATGAAAAGGCAGAAAAACATTTAGTGGGATATTAACTTCCTCTGTGCAGTAAGAGGAAAAAGAGGAGAACTGTACTGAAATCAGCTCGATCCACAGTCGTGAGTTAGATTTTGTTAATCTAGAGTTGAATAATTCTTACAGTGTCTTCATACAGTGTTTGTATCTGTATATATGCGTATATGCTTTGATTTAGTCTAAGTAGGGAACTTTCTTAGTGCTGTTACTGGGCTGCTTAAAGAGACACAAGGTCAACACGTAATACGCAGTAAGGAAGTGCTGCACAGACCAGGGAAATGTTTAAAAAAGAAAAAAGAGAAACTCTCCTCAACAACTAAAACCTCCTCATTAGCTCATGATAGAATTTCATGGCCAGACTGTGAAACAGGAGAAGAATTCTGGCGTCTAAAAATAAGGTGGCGAGCATGAAAAACAAATGACAGAATGTTATAATAATAATAATAATGATATTCTGGGTTTAAGTGGGTGTGGGTGCTCGGGGGTTGTGTCATGGCAGTTACGAGCCTCTCTTCCTGTCTGAGAACGAGATAAAAACACTGAATCTGAGGAAAACGATACTTCAAGGATTCCTTGAAACGAGTTAGAGAGAAATTAACTTTTTTTCCCGCCTCTCGGAGCGAGCGAGGCTGTGGTCGCCGGGCAGAGTTGCTGGGCGGTTGCTAGGCAACGGCCGGCAGCAACAACAACAACAGACCCCCGGGTTGCCTGGTTGGCTGCTATTCAGCCGGAGCGTGACAGGACAGTTTGGTCCTTTGCGACACTGGAGGTGCAGGACACGCTGGGCCAGGTGATTCTCCAGCTCCTGGTCTCCAGTGGGAGCAGAGAGAGGAGCGAGGCCCGGCCGGCCGGCCGTGACCACTGACCTGCCGCACTTCTTGCAGGGGAACTCCCCCTCCTGCGCGGCGGCGCCCCTGTGGGCCGTGGGCGGGCTGGGCTGGCGGCGCGGGGCGTTGTTCTCGTCGTAGCGCGGCCTGGAGGGAGGCGGGTGAGGCGGGCGGGGAGGGTGAGGAGGGTGGATGACCCCGGGCAGCGGCGCCTCCCTCCGCAGCTCCTCCTGGCTCTTCATGATCAGGACCGACCCGGTCTGTGGCGAGAACGAGAGGCGGAGATGATTCAAGTGGTTATTGTATGTCCTCTGGTGTTAGCATAGAAGCTATGGAGCGCTGGTTTCAACAGAAATACCTCTCTGAGCCCTTTTACAATCCCAGACTTGATGTTGAAATATTATGGTCTATGGGAATGGTCTGATTTCTACACACCTCCACCTGATTTTATGTTCCTTGCTTCACAAAGACAATTATGAAACTGGCATCCAAAGTAAATGGTAACACATGCAGTCTACAGCCAGTCTCAGCCAGAATCAGAGGAGGAGTCAGATACTGAGGAAGAACCAGGAGTACAGACACTGATATTTCACTGGAAACTTCAAAAGTTGAGAGACTTCATCCATTTATGTTGCTGGATTGCAGGAGTCTTCCCTCTATGAAGTCGAGACCAGAGAATTTTGACCTAAAATCTTTTTAAATGCTTTCATAAATGAATCAGCAGCTCTATATTTCATGTCACATTCTCTGTTCTCATATGAATGAGGACATAATGATGTTTCTGTCATTATTCATCTTAATGGAGGTAAAGGCGTTTTTCTCTCTAGATCTCTTTTAAAAGTGGAACCAGAGAGCAGGTAGGAAACACGCAGGTAGCTCGGAACAGTGGCTTCACGTCTGCCACTTATAATCTGTGCTTAGAGGTGAGACTCGACCAGAGAAACGCGGATCAAGGTTTCTCATCGAGTCACTGTTTACTGTCGGGCGTAATGAGGTTACACAATCCAGAGACGTGGACGCGAGCCAGGGAGTCTGCCCCCGGAACATCCAGCAGGGGGCAGCAGCTCCAGGAGCCGCCTGCAGGCCAGGGCTGGGCCCGGGCTCCAGGGGAACAACCTGTCAAGTGTGATGACGAGGTCGACTGAGGCTTCTGGACCAGGAACGTGTGCAGCTTCGTTACCAAGTCGAGCCAGTTGTGAGTTTTCAAATCTGTTATTTTGCTCCAACATCCTCGGAGGAGGAGCCCGTGACATTAGGCGGTTGTTTGTAGCCACAACAGAAACATACTCGTCTCATCGGTCCCTCGAAAGAGCGTTTGGAGTTCATCTGAACTTTTGAGGAAGTGGGACTCGAAAGCACGTTTAGAGCAGCAAATCTCAGCGGAGCTAAATGACCCTGGCAGGAGTTACAGCTGTCAGCGAGTGTCAGAGAAGAGAAGATGACTGCTGTCAGTCCCGGGAGCCTGGCAGGAGAGTGCGACTCAGGCAGGCATTACGATACTAACGCCTGTGTTTCACTTTGATAATGAAGTGCAAGGAGAAGCCTCCGAGGACGTGGAGGAGGGGGAACTTTCCCAAAAAAAAAAAGATGAGTCGGAATATCTCAATCAGGACAGTTTCTGAGGAACAGGTGCTGGAAAGCCCGGAGCAGCCTGTGCTCTCTTATCTCATCTTCCTTTATCTGCTCGTCCAGCTGTGGAGCCTCGGAGCCGATAGCCCGCCTGGCACTCACGTTCTCAGCCATCTGCGCCTGTGTCACTCTGGTGGGGCCGGCTTCCTGTTTCCTGTCAGCTGACCCTTCCCACTTCCTGCTGTCGTCCTCACGCTGCGGCTCCAGCCTCTGAGAGCCCTGAAGGACCAGGGGAGGAGAGGAGGAAGAGGAGGAAGAGGATGTGAGGATGTGATATTCCATCTTTTATAGTCATCGATCCAAAACAGGAGGCAAAAAAAAACAAACATTCATGCTTCTCTTGTCGAGAGGACTGAGAATGTGATAGGAGGAAACAGGGGATTCACACATTAGTTATTTTGTGACTCCAGCGCTCTGTAGTTTCACATCTAAATAAAACTGCTGATTCACAGTCACTCTCACTTTGTGGCCTGGCAGTTAAACGGTCACAACCTGAGCTCTGCTCTCTATCTGTAACTAGAGATGTTATGAGCCATTCATTACTCATTAATCGACAAATTAGATAATCAACTATTATAATAGCCGATTGAAGAATGATTTTAAGAAATGAAATCAGGCTCTTAAACGTGAAGATTTTCTGGGTTCTTTTAGTCTCCTATGACAGGACACTGAATGTTGTGGTGAGGACATCAAGCATTCACAACTTTCCTTTTTTGTACTTTCATTCAGTTTTTCTTACAGGGAAGCAGCTGTGTCACCTGCAGATTGTATAGTCTCACATCTAAATAAAATAAACATATAATCTGGCTTCAAAATCATCAGGTTTGTGTTGCAGAAGCTCATAAACCTTCTGCAGAATCTTTCCAAATCAGTTTCTGTCCTGGAATCTGCCACTGCAAATCATTTAGTAAGATATAAAGACTTAGATTTAGAAGTTTTGGATCACTTATACCACTTTAAATCAAACATCTTAAACATCTTGTGAAGTGAAATATTGAGTCCATGCAGCAAGTTAATATCACTTGTTCTCAGGACCTTTCTTCACTCAGATTTTGTGTTTTCATCATGGTTTCGACACCTTTCTTCTCTTGTTTGTTGACAGTGTTTGTCCAGCGTAACGTGTGCGTGCTACAGACTCTGTGGACGTCTCCAGCACCTCCCCTCCTGCAGGCCCTCCTCCGGGCCCTGCTCACCTTGTGGTCCGTCTCCTCCTCCGTGGTCCTGCTGTCGGGCGGCTCGGCGCCGCCGTACGTCAGCGTCCCGTTGCGGCCGATCTTGACGTGCTTCTTGTACGTGTAGTAGTACTCCACGCACTGCGCCACAGACTTAGTCACCACCTGCCAAACCACACGTTAACACATGAAAAATAACAACGCGCTGCACATGAAGCGCTTTTCAGGGGGTTTCTGAGCGGATTGAAGTGAAACGAAAGGGCACTCTAAGAATAAGAAAAACAAGGAAGGAAATAACAGTCCCTTCTAAATGAGTGAGTGTTCTGGAGGGCTTTGACAAGTCAAAGCTTTTCAGAACTGCTTCCCTATTTGACACAGTTGTCGAAGAGATTGTTGGTATCTGTTGCTTCCTGTGTTTAGTATCAAGTGTGCTGCGACGACACCGCCATTAGGAGGTAAATACATCGTACACAGCCTCTCCACTTTTCTGAGAATCTCTGCTGCTATAAAAATGAAATTAGATTTGTTTAGAGAGGCTTCAATTGTGCACAACAAGGGCCTAAAGCAAACTCATAAATCACACTTTAAAGGCCTTTAATGTGGTGGCTTGGATAATAAACACAGACTAACTCAAAATGAATGGGAGAGGAGGCCGTGACAAGACAGAGCTTTCATAGCTCTGCAGCCGGATGGAGACAGCACAACAGAACATCTCAGAGAGCTGTAATCCAGCCTGGAGTTTTGTTTTCCTCATCTGTTTTTAGCTTTTTTTGTTGCATGAAGCCGCAGCATACCTGTTTCTGCACCATGAAGAAGTCCTTCTTATAGGCAGCGATGCCTTTGTTGAACTGGCGTCTCTCCGCTGCGCTCCAGCGGTCAGATCCTGAGGAGGAGGAGGAGGAGGAGGAGGAGGAGGAGGAGGAGGAGGAGGAGGAGGAGGGGGAGGAGATAGAGAGGCATTTAAAAACAGAGGAAGAAGATGCATGGTGGTACTGACTCTGCTTCCAGACACATCTCCTCTATGTGTAGAGACAAGTTCAATCCCACCCACCCCCCACACTCAAATCAGTGGATAAACAAAGGCTCTCCTGTCTTCTGTTTGGGATTAACCACATGCTGTAAAGCCCCCCACTCCTCCTCCTGCTCCTCTCCTCCTCTCTGCTCCCCCTCTCATTCCCTCATCACATTGACCCTGACAGTCCTCCACAGTCACCCCCCCACTCTGCAGCAGCTGCCACCGCCCAGAGGCAGAGCAGGGGCCTCAGGGTCACTGAGGAGCAAGTGAAATCTGGAGCTCAAAAAACAGACAAAATACTTTTTTTTTTCTATATGGTTTTGTTTTTTTTGTTCCCAGCAGATCATGAGTTGTTATTGAGAACATTTTGAAGATCAGCTGTGTGGAGATTAGAATCGGATGAGGCAAAAAAAAAAAAAAAAAATCAGTTTAATCAACTTTCTGTGACAGCCGCATGTCGCCACAGTAAATAACAGACGCAGCGACTGACAATTATGTTCATTAGCGATACACTCGACTACTATTTTCTTTCATTAGCCAATTACTAACTGATTGCTGCTGATTGCTTCCCAGAAACTGCCAGCTGCAAATATCTGGTTCTGCACGACTGAAAACAGCTCATTCTCACAACTTTTACCTCTGCCGATATCTTTGAACATGCAACATCCACACACATGGTTCCAGAGCAGAACTGCTGCTCTGCTGCTGGGCCAGGAGTATGAACCAGCTCCAGCTTCAATGATGTAGCTAACCAGGCTCTATACCAGTGACCATCCTCCATAATAATAACAACAACAACAACAACAACAACAACAACAACAACAATAATAACAATAATAATAACAACATGTATAAATAAAGAAAAACAATACAATTTAATATTTAATAAATTAAATAATTACAAAATTAGTGTTTTATTACTAAAATAATAATCATAATATGTCAGACAAAATAATGGAATAATTAAAAAAAATAAAAATAAAAATAATAAAAACGGGCCGGGCACCAAACGCCAGGATGTGCTCCAGGGTTATCTTTGGGATATCTTTGGGATATCTTTGGGATATCTTTGGGATGTGCTTGGGTCAGGGGGTGTCAGGTGCAGATGTGCTTGAGGCTGCTTCCTTCTGCAGACGTACAGAGGTCGGAACAACCGCTGGCTTCACGTACCTGAGTAATGATAGTTCGCCAGGTGATGAGATTTGGGGAAAATTGGGTTCCTCAGCATCAGGAGCGAGAGCGCCGCCTGGAAAACAAACAAACAAAGCACCAAAAACTAAGTAAATAAATAAGTCCAATCAATAAGACCAGAGTGAAGCTGCAGAAGTGGCTGCAGCAGCTGGGAGGCTCTCCCTGACTCCCGCTCCATTATCTTCTCCGATGGCTCTTCATAAGCCTGCGAGGGCCCGGAGCTGCCGTCAGGTAACCATGGAGCGAGATAACCATCCATCATCTCATCTCTCTGAGTGCCTTATGTCACCCTCTCCCTTCTTTAATGTACTCTCCTGCCCATTGTCAGGACGAGAAGCAACTCTGCGCTCTACGAGAAGAAGAAACTGAAAGACGGCGATTTACACTGCTGCAGCGTGTGGGCGCTTCACACACACACACACACACACACACACACACACGCACACGCACACACACACACCCTCTTCTTGTAGTTTCCTTGACAACGTTGGACCAGCGCTGGTCGCTGGGGTCTTCTATGCTCCACCAGGGCTACCATGGCTCTGCATACGGCTGCTGCTTCCCTCCAGCTCTATCACCCCGGGATCACTAGCAGCTCAGAGTCTCGGCATCGAGTGACTCGAGCGCTTGATCCGCTGAGATTTCCCGCCCGAGACTCGGGACATCTAAGCCGCAGACATCGCAACACGTTTACGCAATTATATACGGGCGCTTCCCGTTGCTACGCCGCTAAGCACTTCACAACCTTTGTACGGAGTGAATAAAGCTGCGTTATCGATGGATGGATCTGCAGAGAAGCAGCCTCCCCTCCAGGTCTCTCCATCATTCACTCGCTTCATACTTTCTCATGCTGTTCTTCCCAGCCCATGCAATGACAGTGCAACTGGGTATATGTGCAATAATTCAGTATCGAGTATTATCATGTTTGAGACTGTTATGCAACATCTTGCTGCGAAAATGTGTCATTTGTATTGGTTTTATATTGATATTAGGGTTTATATGGCTTCTGCAATTTCATTGCAGCATGTCTCCGTTGCACAATGACAGTAAAAGCTTTCTATTCTATTCTATTCTACTCTATTCTAGATGATGAATCTGTGATTTTTGAAGCCAGTCAGGATTCAATAGTTCTTTGTGATCTTTATAAACTCAGGATGTTTTTTTTTCTTGGAAATAATTGTTAGTTGCAACTCTAATCATTTTTACTCGGGTGCCCGCTGATCTGCTGCTGAGCTTTCATTTTAACTGGTTAATATCCCCGCATTCATTTTGAAGCCTCCCTCTGCAATCATCTTGAATGAATAACAAAAGGAAATGAAGTGAAAAATAATAATACTAATAATAGTAACCATGGCCGCTCTCCCCTGCCCTCAGTGCTCTGATGGCTTTGCCAGGGACCAGGTAGAGGACGAGGCTGAGGCGCTGCCTCTGACTGTGCGACTGTGGCCTCCACTCGTCCTCACTGTCACGTCCAGCACAGAGCGGACTGTTCCTCTTTGTTTGCTCCAGTTACGTCTGCGGATACATGCAGTCGTGGACCAGCCCCGGTGACTCGCTCTGATGTAATCTCTGGTCTGATAGTGATGCAGCAGCTCTGACACACACACACACACACACACACACACACACACACACACACACACACACACAGGATGTGAGCTCTGCTGCAGCTGACAGGTGGAGCAGCAGTCTGACCAATGGTCCAATGATTTGCTGACGCCGTCTGTGAACTTCCTCCGGTGGTTTAGTCACCATGAGGTTGTGCCGAGTTGCAAATGTGCGTATGGAACTTAAATGATTGCAACAATGGAAAATGTGGAGATATAAACCATTACGCTCACTTGAAATATGGCCACCAAACCAGGTTATTAGACTTCAAATGGAGCTAGAATGGTTGAATGGAGCATACATCCTTCATATCTAGTGCAAATATTCAAGCTATGAGGTCTCAGGTTTTATTATTTTTAGGTCCTTGTACATCCCTATTTGTTGTGGCAATACTATGATCCATTTCTGCACAGATCGGGCACTAAGGCAGAAACAGCTGATCCTTTCTGCAGTCGATTACTTTCTAATAGTTTTGGTTCCTAAAATAAAAAAAACCAATATTTTCACTATCTGTGAATCACTCGGTCTGTGAAATGACTCAGTAGCCCGTTGCAGTTTCCTCAAACCCCGATGCCATCGTGTTCAAACGTCTCTCTCCCCCCTGCCCCCGACAGTCATCTTGATAAGAATCGGGATTAAAATAATGAATAATCACAGTTTCGCCTCTGCCATCCGCCCCCCCCCCCCCGACCCCCCCCCCCTCGGCTCAGTAACCAAACCGTCTCACCGTCTCAGTCATGTCAGACCGCCGCTGGCTTTCTCTGCACCGCACACTGAGAGTCTACAGATCAGTCACTTCCCTTCAGTGATCAGCCGGAGCCCAGGCGAGAGAGGGGGGGGGGGGGGGGGGGGGGGGGGGCGTCCATCCAGCCCTTTATCGCTGCATTTGCATGCATGCCAGAAACCAGGTTAGTGAGAGAGCGAGAGCGATCGAGTTGGGGCAGGAAATCTGAGGACACGTGTGCGAGCGCTGCACAGAGCCGTGGTGTGGCTGTTAGCGTAGCGCGGCTGTTAGCGTAGCGCTGGGACCTGCCGCCCCCTCCTCCTGGCTGGACCACGGAGCTTTTGAAGCGCGGCCTTGGACTGTGAGCTCACCGACACAGCAGCACCTGGAGCGTGTGTCACACGCTGACTGCACGCATGCAGAGCAACAACACAACCCCCCCCCCACGTCTGGACAAGTCTGAAGCCTTTAGAAATCAAGTTTATCACCAGCTGAGAGCAAGTGGATTACTGTAATTTACTTCTGAGAAGGAAAAAAACAAAGGCTGGACACGTCATTCCTGGAATCACCTTGAAATTAGGAGCAATTATTTAAATTGTGAACAATTTATGACTAAATAAAACAACTGACCACAGTCAGAGGTATTACTTCTTACAGCACAGCACAGCTGGTACAGCTAGTGTGTTGCATCTTACAATATGAGATGAAATGCAGTTTATATTTTATAGATAAAGGAGGATTTCTAACTTCAGGTGTGGTGCTATTGTTGCAATGATTTAAAGATAAACTCAAGATGCCAGGACACTTGTTTCAATCCATAAAATTAGACATAAAGGACATTTTTTAACATCATTATATGTCACATATCAAGACTTTACCACTTGAATATGACAGCTTGCTATACAGACCCTGATTTTTCTGTACAATCAGACAGGAAGAAAAGCGTTTCCAGGGAGTTAAAGGCTCTTTCTTCAAATGTCAGACCCCTGTCAAAACCCTTCTGCAACGTTCTGCATCAGCTCCTGACAGGCTGTGGAGAAACAGGCGGTTCAGAAGAAAGCCTGACTCAACACTGCCTCCAGTCACTTTTGTGCTAATCGTGGAAATCCCTGGGCCTGCTGGCTGCTGTGGAGCTGTTTTTGTGCAGCGCTCACCATTATGTCGCCTTTGCACTCGTACAGACAATGGTGGGCCAGCTCCTGGTTGGTGCCTCCTCCACAGAACACGCTGGAGCAGGCCAGGTGCATGAGGTCTTGCACTGAAAGAGACAAAGATGAGCCAGATGTGAACAAACCTGCACTTTTTCCAACCGTATTTGGTGGTGATAATGGCTTTTGAAAAAAAAAACCTGTTCAGACTCATCTTTGGTTTCCTTTCACTGCGTTTCTGTGAATTTCAGTACTTACTTTAACCTTCACTCATTGTTATGGGTTCTGGCGTTTATTATCATAGAGTACAAGGACTGTGTTGTTTTGCTTATTACGCAGGATCAGCAGCTTTAAGAGTCCATAACAACCCTCCCTGGAGTGATAATCGGGTCTAGTCACCATAATAAACGGCTTCAGATATCGACAACAATGTGGGAAGTTGAAACTGCTGGGCCACTTTTTCTTCTCCTTGTTTTTTTAACAACAATGCAAAAAATCTCAATGTTTTTGGGGAAAAATTAACCAATAACTTGTAGCTTGAGTCACTGCACAACGTTACGTCTAAAATCACAGGGTTGTGACGAGTGTCATGTCGCCGGCTGTCCTTTCAGTTTCAGCTGATGCAACAGTTGTGAAACACTGTGCTTTTCTTCTCACCTTTCGCCTGGAAATCAGGTTTGTCCTCCAGCTCCGTGAGCGGAGCCCAGACCAGCTCGGCTCGGTGCTGATCCAGCTCGACAGCCGAGCGCTGCCTCAGCTCCGGCACCTCGGCCTGGTACCTCGACCCGATGTTTATCCGCCTGGCAACACAGCATCAGCAACAAGGAGCGAGTGAGCGACCCGAGAGGCCTCCGACTCTTTCAAACTCATCAGTGTTAAAAGCTCCGCGTTCGCCCTTTTAAACGTTTCGGCCCAGACGTCCTGTGTCGGCATCAAGAGCAAAACTTGTGTTTTATTCATGAGATCTCGTTTAGATTCCTTGGCTTTTCTTCCTCAATCTTAAAAAAAATCACAGCGAGACTTGTCGAGCTCGGGGGTTTAGAATCCCGGCTTGTTATCCCCGGTTCTCCTGTGTGTGTGTGTGTGTGCGTGTGTGTGTGTGTGTGTGTGTGTGCTCTTAGCATAATGAATAAAATGCAAATGCCTTCGCAAAATGTGTATCTCGAGCCGAGAGCACTTCTTTAAATTCACTGAAGCGAAAGTAAATGGATCCTCGTCCCGGTGTGGGACAAAGGTCAGGCTCAGAGTGGGAAGCAAGGGAATGTAACTCAGCAGATGCATGCGTGTGTGTGTGTGTGTGTGTGTGTGTGTGTGTATGTGGACTGACGCCACATTACTCAGCAGCGCCACAGTTGTGAAGATCGTGCTGCGTGTGTGTTGTATTATCAGACTGTCCTGTTCAAGCACGCTCCCCCACCCCCTCCCTCCCCTGCACAACCAGTGGGCCTGCAGTATTTCCAGCTGACTGTGTGTGTGTGTGTGTGTGTGTGTGTGTGTGTGTGTGTGTGTGTGTGTGCGTGTGCTCTGGCAGGCTCCCTCCGGGAAGGTGGGCTGCTAAAAGTTCAAGCGTGTTCGCTGTGGCGTGTTTAGGAGGACATAGGAGCTCTGATTTGTGGGAAGGCTGCGCTCTCTCCGTCTTGCACAATAGCGCTGCAGCCTCCGCCACTACTGGTCTCTGAGCTAGCTCCAGATTAGAGAGCAGATAAAGCGCCTTTTCTGCTCCAAACTAACGCATGTGGCCTGATTGATTCTGGAGTATTTTGGAGTATTCTGGAGTATTTTGTCGTAAACATGGATGAGTGACAACCCTCCTTACAATCACATTTCACTATTGGTTGACATGGAGTCCGTGATGCTACATGGATGTTAGCAAAACAGAGCTAATGTTAGTGAAACGGTTACTGAACGTGACCTCTGCGTTAAGCAGTTTGTGAACCAATCACGTCCTCAGATACCTGTCTGGGTGTGTCCTAATTGCTCCCCGCCCAGAAATCGAGGCATTTTCTCTGAAACCTTTCCAGCCTAGACAGACTTCAGCCAAGTCCAGTTACTCTTTAAGTGTCTAAGCTGTGAAAAATCCCTCTACGTCACTCTCTCTTTGGACAAACATTCCAGCTATCAGTGTTTACATTCATGGAGAAACTTGCTGCAGTCTCCTGACGATCTCTCTTTGCTTCAAGAGGTCTATGTGCTCTAATAAGAGTTTACCTGAGAGTCAGTTCAAAAGTCTTCATTTTATGACACTGCTCCAGGGCATCTGCAGCAATCCTTACCTTCATTTCAACACATTTTAAGACTTAAAGACCTTCACACGAAACGTCATTGCCTCACTGCCGAGGGCAAAGACCTCATCCTTCAAGCTGTAATCAGCAACACATCTTAAACTCACTCTACAGTCGTAGTTCAATTCAATCTATAGAGCACGACTGTCCAACAGACCTCAGATCAGCTGGGAAGGAGCAAAGCTACAAAGAATAAATCAAACCAAAGATATGTACCTTCAGTCATAACAAGTGACACTTACCCAATTATACACCACGTCTATTACAGTCAAACTAGTAGGATAGAGCTTGAGTACCAACAAACTTAAATACCTCATAAAAACATGATTAGACGTACTTTTAAGGGCCTTAATTTACCTCAAATTGATGAATCAACACCTTTTACTTTGAGTCGTTACATTCATAAAGAGCAGATTTCTCTGGTTCAGAGGACACGATGTTGGGTTAATCCATCGTAGTCTTATCTCTGTGAGCATCAGCCACAGTGTTTTTGCTTTTTGTTGTCAGGGCTGTGTCACGTTACAGCTAAGCTAAACAGGCTGACCCACAGCTGCTGGCTCCCACTGACTGTCTCCTACCATACAGCCCTGAGAGCAGAACGCAGCACATCTGCCACTAGCCTCAAAGATGTGTCGGGACACATTTGGGTTTGATCGAGGCAACAGGTACATTCCTCACTGACTTCACTGTAATCAGATACATCGGTAGCTCCTCTGTTGTG
Source organism: Karalla daura (assembly GCA_029224185.1). NCBI lineage: Eukaryota > Metazoa > Chordata > Actinopteri > Chaetodontiformes > Leiognathidae > Karalla > Karalla daura. The sequence goes on from CM055199.1 coordinate 19,253,354, forward strand.
TTTCTCACAAAGAAGCTGCTCGACCAGTGTCTGTTGCCATATTTAACTGCACGTTAGCTGTTTCCAAAGAAACCGGGGTGGCCTTGCATGTTCTCCAGGCATCTCCTGCACTCAGAAAACACGTTTACGTCGACTGGAAACTCTAATCTGTCCCTAGGTGTGAGAGTGAGAGTGAATGGTGCATGCGTGTGTATGTGTGCGTGTGTGTGTGTGCGTGCCAGATCATTTTTAATTACCCCCGCAGCTTAGCGAGGTAACAGGTGTCAACTAAAGCGGTTATTAGTGAGTGACTTGCTTGTGAAAACAATGCGAGTGCTGCTGCTGCACTGTAATCAGATACGGCTGCCACTTCACTGTCACCAAAGTGACCAGGATCGACCACAGATCTCCTGCAAGTGATACGCTGAAGACTTCACCTTCACTATCAAACAAAAGCCACCATGCAACAACTAAATCGATGGATCGATTGATAAAATAATCGATTTCAGCATTTGAGGAGACTGATTTTTTGATTATTTAGACATTATAGCCAAAATTCTCTGTCCTGACTTTCTTAAATATCAATATTTTTTAGTATCTTTCGTCCTCTATAACAGAAAATTGCTGAGATAAGGACAAAAATAAAAGGCATTTGTGAAACAGAAACAAACAATTGCCACAGCTTTTGCTTCATTCTACACACCAAACTAATTGTGAGAAAATAATTAAAACAACTTGCTGCAGCTCTTTTGGTTTTATCCAGATTTCTCTCCAAATTGAAGCCAGATTATTTACACACTTTGCAACACATAAAAACTATATTCCCAGCGCATGTACATTGGGGGGGTCCTCGCTCCAAACCTCTGGGGGGCTTTTGATCTGACAGCTAATGTGGTGTTGTTATGACAGGATGCACCGTGGTCTGCAGCGAGACGCTGGGGACTGCACAGTGAGATCAGAGCGCAGTTCGCGGGCTGCTGGCGGAGCCGCCGAGCCCTGGATGACAGGGCAGAAGATTCCAGCGGTAACGGCGGTGGAGAGCGGGGTTTAGAGTTTCAAGGAGTCCACGCTCCCCTTCAAGACACTTCATGATTCAGCCCTGTGTTCTGGTCTGAATCATTGATCGTGGGCCTGCTGCGACTCCAGGGTAAGTCACGCTTCTGAGCGGCTGTATGTTTGTCTGAAACCCGTCCCCAAACACTTAGAGGAGGGTGATGATTGGAGGACCAGGGGAGGTGGAGTGAGGTGGGGGGGGGGGGTACTCACGGCTCTATGCTGACCGGGGTGGCCTCGCTCATAGCAGACAGGACCGGCGGCGTGATGTCGCAGCTGTCTGGAGGAGCAGCAACAAATGCACTCAGTGAGATTATCGTCAAAGCTTTGCCTCGCTCAACAGCCGCACAAATCAAATATGAAGCCTGGCGGCTCAGCAGCTCCTTGTCTCAGGGTGTCTGCAGACCTGGGGCTCCTCTGCTAAGGCTTTACACCTTAGACGATGACTCAAACATAGAGCTTCAGAGCCTGTGTTTCTCTGTTTAATGCACCAGTGTTTGCTAAGTTAAGAACACATCCACAGAGCGCTTAAGACGCCGTGATTAACAGTTTGCTAATGATAGGGATGCGTGACAATGATCGTCACACATAATTGTTATCAGCCGACAGAAATTTCATTGGCCTCACCACTGAAACTGCAGTACATGGAGAGGGAATGTAGATGTCAAAGTTTGAGTTTTCACGCAGTAAACTCTGATGACTGATGCAGCTGTGAAATGCTTGGTCATAACTGTTCCAGTTTATCAATCTCTGTGACATCATTTTGATGATTCAGAGGTAGAGAGGTCATGTTAAATATATCTCAGGTGACTGTATGAACTATTAACTATTACAATAACTCAGTAGTTGTTGGTAAGTAAATGGGTTATTGCACAGCTCGTGATCATACGTGTCTTGGAGCAGCTGCCAGGTCTGAACACACCCTACCAGACAGTTCAGAGAACTGCTTCTTTTCCTTTGAATGATCTGTGGGCTTACTGGAGCGCAGCAGGCTGCGTGTGGCAGACTTGGGGGTGGCGGGGGGCGGCAGCCCCTGGCCGCTGGCCGCAGCAGCAGCAGACGACAGGAAGGTGGAGAAGTAGAGGCCGGAGCCCTCGCGGACGGGGCTGAGGATGGGCGGAGGCGTGTAGGGGGGGATGGAGAGCGGGTTGTCGGCCAGGCGCACCGGGGAGCGCAGGTGGCTCTGGTAGGTGGTGATGCTGGAGTAGACCGGGGGGGCGATGAACAGGCCCGGCTTGGGCGGCGGGATGAACAGCGGCTCCGGCCGCGGACGCCGCTTGGATTTTTTGCCGTCATCGTCTTTGTCGCCCTCAGTTCCTCCATTCTGGGGGGGAGAAACCTCACTTTTAGAGACAGATTTACCCCAGAACCCTCGGTTCTGTTGTACAACACGGCATCTGCCGTTTTAAGCCGGAGCACACCAACAAAACATGGAACGGCGAAACACAGCACGCGCTCGTACAGTTTGCTTTCTGTGTGTTTATCCAGAGGAAATCCTGGAGAGAAAAGGACACGTCACCCCCCTAATGTATGGTACATAATGTACAGTGTGGCAGGGCTAAACCCCTGATAATCTGCCTGATCTGGGACAGAGCAACTGGTTCAAAACCAACCCCCCTCCCTCCCTCCACCCTTTAAATGAAACAGGGAAAGGGGGAAAGGACGACTTTAGGAGACAGAAATGGGGGCAGGGGAGACATGGAGCAGGGAATGGGGGGAAGGGAGAGTGTGAGAGTGTGTGTGTGTGTGTGTGCTGGCGGGGGCGATGTGGCATAAAAGCTGGGATTTAATTGCTGGAGTTTGGATGGACTGGAAACAGACTCCTCCAACTGCCACTCTGTAAATCAAGTCTGACAGTTTAATAAAGTCTGTACGTGTGTTTTTTCTTCTACAGGAACTCATCTGAGCAGAACCTTCACAAGCAGCCCTCGCTAGGCGAGGCGGCCTCACCTGGTCTGGACTCTCCGACGGGGAGTTCCTGAGCGAGCGTCTGCGCGTGACTATGACCGAGGGCTTGTGGTCGGCGTGGCCCAGCTCCAGGGCGGAGCCCGAGGTCCTGGCCCAGCCCGAGGCCAGGGACGCCTCGTCCCGGACCGGAGAGGACTCCTGCCTCCGCACCGGGACGGAGACGGGGATGACGAGCGGGAGGAGGCTGTCGTCCCGGGGACGCTTGGCGGTCAGGCCCTCCGGGTGGGTGGGACTCCACGGCCTGCGCGGCTCCTACAGGAGACAACAGCACTTACTTCACAGATTCTATATTTTCTATAGCCTTGTACATTTACCCAGATTACTTCCACATTTGCTCGTCGTTCATAGTTGATTAGTCTGATGTTCAATTTCTTGATTCATCCATTTTGTCATGCAAAATCACGCAAACACGGTGAAAATGGTTAATGCTTACATAAGGTCTTTGAATGCCTTATTTATCCAACCTGGATAGTTTAGGGTTTAGGTTAAAGTTTAGGGTTAAACTCAACAACATTCATTTGTTACAGAGAACTAAAGAAACCAGAAAAATATTCACATTTATAAAGCAGAGATGGGAGAATGCAGACTTCATTTCTTCGAAGTCATTCTCAAAAAGAGTTTGAGAGTTCACTAATGGATCCACTAAAATTGTTGTATATTACTCTGGTAAACAGAACAAAAAATAGAAATGACTTCACTTTTTCTCATTTTCCACATGTTTTTCATGACTGAAACCATCTCAAATCTTCGGGTATTGAACTTGTGGTCATAAAAAGTCAAAATCCAGACTTTCATACCGAGCAAACAGCTTGTGAAGCACCTGAGGGGTGTGACTGCTCTGAGCTCCATCCTGTCCCTGCTCGATGCAAAGGCCTTGAAGCAACACGTGAAATCGCAGCTCCGCTTTCGCGTGACACACTTAAAACACGTGAACGCGTTTAAAAAAACGTCTAAAAAAACCTGCACGAGCACCTGACCCAGTATAGAAACTCACCACCTCTGCCACAATTAAAAAAATAAACCAGAGACAGAATTGCATCAGCCACCCGCTTCACAACCACAGGACTTCAGCTGGTGTTTGGACTGAAAATCAAACAGGTTGGATGGTTCTGTTAGTACAAACAAAGCAACACAAAAACAAGCAGAGTGCCTCGCTTTTTTAATGATGCAAATTGAACACGCGAAGTATCTGAAATTAAAAGCCATTACTGCTAATTCACATGGACGGACGCCTTAATTATAATCAATACGGTAAATGAGGAGCCCTAATACCTTGTTGCTGACAGGAGTTGACGTCGATTGGGAAATGGAGTGTGAGCAGATCAGTCGATACAGCATGAAACAAGCTTTTCAGTGGCAGGAATTGAGCGGCTTTGAATCAAAAGAGCGCACTTCACAAAGCCAGGAGCGAATCTGAAATGCAGCCGTATCTAGGATGAAGGCTGCTGCTGCTGCTGCTGCTGCAACTCGATGCATGCAGCGTACTGCAAACGGGCCAGACAAGCTGTCTCCAGAAACTAAGCTCACAGGATGAATCAGAACAAAGGCAAAGTTCATTAAGATATACCTTTGGTCCCAACGAGTGCCTCTCAATAATTCACCGTATATACATCGTTTTAACGGTCATATAACTTGGGAAGAGCTTGAGTACAAGAGCTTGAGTACAAACAAAATGTATTACCTCATAAAACTTTGATTAAATACCTGAATCTCAACTTTCTAAGACTTTTCAAGGGCCTTAATCTTTCCAAAATTGATTTGTAAGACCCCCGAGAGGACACCCTGTTCACATTTCTCCTGTGAGAACCGACCTGTGCAGGGCTTTGGGGGGGGGTGGGTATGTGTGTGTTTTTAGAGCAACGAAATCAACTTCAAAGCCAATCGAAAGCACCACATCATAAGAGACGAGACAAGACTCACTGCAGGCCGCTGCATCTTCCCAGGCAGAGAGAGAGTGGTGCGTGCAGCTGCAGCTCTGCCGCGGCCATGCTGCATGTGTGCGCTCATTATTGTCAGTGGTGGAAAGCTCCAGCCCCCTCCACCACCACAGCACAGAGATATTCTGCTGAGCACTGCAGGCCAGGGGCAACCCTGCACCCCCTCCCTCCCTGTATAGAGGGAGGAACGGGGGGGCAGGCGAGGCCAGGCTGGAGTTTCTCTCCTTTGATGGGATGGGGGGAGGTGTGCAGGCATGTAACTAAACACACTGTCTGTATGATCTGTGAGTGGTGAGGCCAATCCAGGCCACGGCCGAGCCGAGCTGAGCTACAGACACACTGACTGACTGACTGAGGGGTGTTTGGCAACAGAACCTGTTGCACAATCACCACATTCAGCACATAAACACGACTTTGGTGCCATGACTTCACGTGTCGCGTGGTGTAATTTGTCAGCGATCCTGCCTGGCTGCAGAGCTGGAAACTCACACATGACGGCGATGTATGCGGCTGCGTCTCAGATCACTCACATCTCACTTTGTAGATCACTGTAGAGGGGATAGCAGGGGAGTCATGCTGCATTTTGAAGTGCTGTCTAAATGTACAGTGAGCACTATTAATACTTTATATATTGGGAGAGATAGATGTGCCCCATATTGAATAGATATGTACACCCTACATAGAATAGATAGATACACGTATCCTATATTGAATAGACAGATACGCACCATATAGAATAGATAGATATATATACCTTATATGGAATAGATCAATATGTACACCATGTATAGAAAAGAAAGATGGTACACCTTAGATAGAGTAGATAGCTATGCTGTATATAGAATAGATATAAACACCCGGTAAAGGAGGGCTAGATACACTCTATGTAGTAATCACACTCTAGATAGATAGATAGATAGATACTTTATTGATATCCTCAGGGGAGTTCATCCACAACGTGGACTCAGTAATATGTCATGCATTGTAGTTGGGCAGAAATGTATAGAGTGAGTATAAATAGTACAAGTATTAAGTATCCATATAGATAGAAGGTAGGCAGCTTGTTTGCGTTTCCTTATTACAGGGAAAAGGACACGAGACACATTAATAAGCTGTATGAGAGATGAAAATGAAAATAATATTGTAATGTTTTAGGGTAGAGGATGATGGGAAGAACGCGCCAAACTTCGATTATGATTAAAACATCACAAAGTAAGTAAATTATCTTTGTCACATTAGTAACGGGGTAGCCTTGATTTAAAAGAAATCAGTCAGAACATGTCTTGTTTTAATCAATGTTAATGTTAATCAACGTTTAATATACCTTTAATTTAAAATGATATAAAATGAAATAGCAGAGCGGTGTGGCAATTAGCTCAATACACCATCCTCTGTGTAAAATCCCCTCAATAGTGAATAGGGAGTAGTGAAGGAGTGGGTGATTTCAGATGCTTCCTATATTTCCCGTGTGATAAAATTCACAGAGTAAACTCTTGTTTCATCTCTCGCAGCGACACCTTCATCACAAACCAACACGCGTTTTGGCACCTGCCCACTTTTCCTGGCAGTTGCGATCCACCACCATCAGTTCCAGCTCCTGCTCTTGCTTTGAGAGACCTCGAGTCCCACTGCAATTATAACTGGGATAACACTAGAAAAATAGGAATTTATTCCCCCTGCTCTCCAGCTGAGATATTCACAATTAAAGCATCCCAAGCTTGCAACGAGGAGGTGTCTGGATAGAAACTGGAATACAGAGGCAGTCGTGGGGAACATTCGGTTCTTTCCTATCATTTCTGTGGTTTCTCTGCTTGAGCAGAAACAGCTGAGCCAGCACAAAAGAGTGAGCAGCACTGACAGAAAGAGAAAAGGAAAAACGTTAAAGTTAGGAGACTCTTACCTTGACGACGTGTGACGGTAGAGACTCCATCTCCGAGGCCTTCTGGGCCAGCGTCTCCAGGTTGACCTCCTGCGACACCCTGCGTTTCCTGCGCGTGCTCTGGATGACGCCCGTCGGCGCCCCCTGGACGTCCCGGGCCCCGTTCTGGGAGCCCTGGGGGGCCTGGTCCGGGGCGACGGCCAGGAAGGGGTTGTCGGACGGCGCCCCGCCCTCCTTGGAGAGGCGGCGGGAGCGGCGCAGCTGCGCCTCCAGCTGGGTCTTCGGCGGCGGCGGCGGCTCGCACTCGGCCAGCAGGGCGGGCGGCAGCGGCTCGGACGGCTGCTGCGGCTCCGGCGTGATGTCCTGGATGAGCGGCTCCTGGATCTTGGGCGGAGCTGGAGCAGAGGACTCCTGGGAGTGGACCACCACGGGCTGGGGATGGGGGTGGGGGTGGGGATGGGGGTGTGCGTTCTGTGCACCGGGGTAATAGTCAAGCATATGGGGGTTTTGTTGTTGCAACTGCTGATGTTGCATTTGCTGCTGAATCTGGAGCTGCTGCTGCTGCTGCTGTTGTTGCTGCTGCTGCTGTATCTTTTGTTGCTGCTGCTGCAGCTGTTGCTGCACCTGCTGTTGGTGCTGAATGATCTGTTGTTGCTGCATCTGTTGTTGCTGAATCTGCTGCTGGATGATGTGCTGCTGCTGCTGCTGTTGTTGCTGCTGCTGCTGCTGTTGCTGCTGTTGCCTCTGTAGCTGTTCTTGCTTCTGCATCTGCTGCAGCTGGTGCGCGGGTTTCGGCTGCGTGGCGTACATCGGGGGGTTGGGTAGGGTCGTCCGGTTGCCTTGGAAGGTCTGGTAGTAGGCCGGCAGGTGCTGCTTGGGCTGCCCGAAGGCCAGCTGGAAGGGCTGCAGCACGGAGCTGCCCCCCGGGTGGGACGCGCTGTGCTGCTGGGCGTTGAGCGCCCCGGGCTTCAGCGTGTCCTGGAAGGTCTGCGAGTGCTGCTCCCAGTCCAGCCCTCGAGCTTTGACCGCATCCCTGTACGAGTCCACCACAGGGTTGGGCAGCTTCTCCGCAGCTCTGTTAGCAGGCTGCTGCTGCTGCAAGCCGGTGGTCTCGTGCATCGGCTTGGCAAAAGCGTTCTGGGTCCGTGAGTCCGTCACGTTAACTCCTCCTATGTAACTGGCGATGTTCTGCCCCCAGTTGGCCATGGTGTTCCAGGTGGCAGCTCTCTGCTGCTGGGACAGCGACGGCTGCTGCTGGCTGGGCTCCTGGTGGGCCCACTTCACAGTCTGCTGATAGTGACTCCGGTTCTGGTCGCCCTTATCCGGGCTGAATATGACAGAGCTGAGGTACATGTGAGGGACCTCCGGGTTGGAGGTGACTGTGCTCGCCGCCTCGCTCTGCCCCGGGTCGGAGGCGGTGTAGTAGGACCCCTCGGGAAGCTGGGACGCCTCCTTCATCGCTATGTTTTGCTCGTTGAAAAACGTGATGCGTTTGCCTGTTCGTTTGGCGTTGGGCTTCTGCTGAGCAGGCACACTCATGACGGGCATGAAGAAACCGAGCCAGGTGTGTAATTCCCCAACTATTAAGAGCTCCACTTGCAAGATAGCACAAAAAAACACAGCTCTGAGACGAAGCTGCAACTATACTGATGTCATTTGCAGGAGAAAAGTCAAGCAATCCTCTCCTCTGAAGTTGTCCGTGACCCGCTCAAAAGGTCGTCGGCCTGGGGTGAACACATCTGAAGAGGTCTGCCTGTTTTTCTCATTCATGGGCAACACCCTGTAATAGAGAAAAACGACACAGAGAGAGGTCAAGCATTGAGCCATCAGACTAAAGGGGTCCCCACAGGGGGGGGTCTCATTATCAACCCCGCCTCAGCCATGTAAAAACCTGCTGTTTGCTCTTTCAACAATGGGCCTCCACTGAAAGGTATCGGGTGTGAGAACAGAGGAGGGGAGGGTTGGGTCTAAACTGTGTCATTATTCGCTAAGCTCACATGACACAGGGATAAGGTCCCTGCATGCATGTGGACACGTAAACCAGGCATGCACACAAGCTGGAACTTAGGGAAGGTACTTGTTACTTGGAGACAGCTAAACCAGCTTTCACTTGCTGTGAAACTGTATATGTGTGCGTGTGTGATTTATGTGCACCTCTGTCTATGTTTATCTTCGGGGCAACGCCATGGGTTGCTAGGTGGGTTTGAACTGTTTTTATAAATTCACTGCTGCAACTCAGTTACTCATTCACACCTGTTTATTAACTGCTGCCTACTCAGTATTTATACATATCTGTTACAAACCCTTCCAACTCAAACAGCGGAGATGAGGAAAGCAGTGACCCCCTGCTATAATGAGACAGCACTATTCACAAAGCCACAGTGTCACCCCTATCTAAAATACATGATTAAGTAATTATAATAACAGTGCCTGGAAATGTCATCACAGCATCTTACTGCTGGTTTTAATGACACTCGATGACATCAGTGCAGGAGGAGGTGCACGCAGTGATGAGAGAAAACGGCGTTCACCTCTGAAGCCTGTTTGCAGGTTATGACACTGTAAACCCCTGTGCAACAGAGCAGAAGAGGAAGTGGCACTTTCCCGCCAAACTACTAGCAGCTTGAATAGAAAAAAAAACACTTTCTCTCTCTCTCTCTCTCTCTCTTTTTTTTACAAACGTGTGATTCATAAGATGGACCCGTGTCCTTTGAACCCGACCGCTCACACAGAAAAGGAAAGGCGACTGAAAGTGAGCAAGCGTGAGTCATCATGACACGAGCTTCACGAGGGGGGGAAACAGAGAGCAGGGAAAAAGTCATAACGGCCCTGCAGGCTTCGCCGGCTTGTCTTGACAATTGCCATGGAAACCTGTGATGATTATCAAAAATGCTATCCCAATGGCAAGGTTTCGGAACAGATTCTGACACAACGGCCGCTGCCAAATCTCCCAGATCTCCACTTGTTTCTGTTTCATATTTCAAACCTTTGCTCCATCTGTGGAAACACACAAATCCCGTGTCTGTGTTGTGTTGTGCAGCAGCGATCGCAGAAACCACTGAGACTCCTGATCACTGCGAGGATCACAACAACTGCTGCAGGATTCAGATTACAAAGAAGGAAAATCATCAAGGCCATTACATAAATTAATACTACAGTCTGTACAAAACAAACCTGCCAGAGGCCATCTCTGACAACCCAGGAAGTGACTTGACAATTGTCACCCTTTACTCCGGTGGCCCAGTAAAACACAAGCTTCTTAAAATAGACCTCTGCTGCAGCTGTTCAGATCCTGCACTGGCTCAGGGGCACCACAGCCTCAGCGAGGCTGAATGACCATGCAATGTGGTTACAACAATCAAGATAATACAGAGTTTATTTGCTATTATGTGCACAAACACACAGGCTGGGCACAGCATTCCTCACAGACTGTAAACAAGCAAAAAGGCGATAAAGTAAATAGAATAAAGGATGAAATGGAGCTGTACACAATCAATAAAAACAGTAAGGAAAGCTTCGGACGATCCAGAAAACTCTGGGCGTGTGTGTGTGTGTACCAGCCTTCCCTGTCAGGGCTCTTGAAATCATGTTCCAGAACTTTTCCAGGATATTTTCAGCAGTCAAGTAGTCACGCCATGCACTAATAAATCCCTCCCATGCTTTGTCATTTCCCACAGTTGTGCTTTGCATTTTGCACATTTACCCAGATTGCCTCGACATCAATTTCTCGGTCTCTCCCCCAGCCGTCCGATTCAAAGCTGTGCAGTCTCTGGCTGTAACTTATCAATGAAATAACCTACATGCTTATAATTAAGGACAACATCACAGATTGCTCGCTAACCTTTTGAGATTTCTGAATCAATTCAGGGAAAGAAACAGTTTTCCAGGAACACATGAGAACCCTGATATTGCTTACATGTTGCTACATGCACATGTAGCACGCAATATTATTGACAGACTACTTTCTGGTCACATGGGTCAAAATTGCAATAAATCAACTTATTCTGGAAGAGCAAATTTACGGACAAACACAAGGCGGGGAGATCAGACTACTCAAGTTATTCCAGGACAAATTCCAGGACTACTTCTCTCATTTCGTCGAGAAACAGGGAAAGCGGATCACTAATTTCCCCGTATTTCCAGGTCGCTTTGCATGTGATGCAACACACACACGCCACATGCAAGGAGAAACACCCTGCATGTGAGGATGCAGATAAAAAAAATGCAATGCACAAACAACACAGAGCATGCTGCTGCTGCACACACGCACACACATACACATATACACACACCCCATCTGAGGTGAGGGATCAGCGTGACGCATCACGGGTGCAAAACCTTACCTTACACAAGCTCAGGGATATTAAAGTAACACGTTAAATTGGCTTAAAATAAATGTCATGCGGCTAATCCATCGCCGTCGCCTGGTTTAAATCGGCCACACCGGAGGCCCTGCAGCGTGCAGACAGGCGACACACACACACATAAAGACAATATGGGAGGAAAACATGCCCTCCCTCCCTCCCTGCCTGCTCGCCTTGCTGCCTCCGCATCACTTTTCTGCAGCTCCAGCGCTATTTCAGCAGCGCCTCTTTGTTGCAGGAGACGGATTATCCAGCCACTAATGCCATGTCTGTAATGGAGGCAGCAGCGGCAGCGGTAGCAGCAGCGACAACAAAAACCGGACCGATGTGTCAACAAGGTGGATACGTCACACGTGTGGTGGAGAAAACAGATCGACCCCCCCACACACACACACACACACACATACACAAACCCCTCCACATCTCACCTCCTCACCCCACCGCCTCCTTCTGCTGTGCGAGCACGACGTAAACAAAACTTTTATGGGTCCGTCCCCGATGTTACTTACCGTGCCCGACGAGGCTCAGCCCCGCTCGGCCCGATACGGACTGCACACATCCCCGGGGTTGACTCATGCTACGTTGCTGACCTCACTCCCTGGTACTTTTTCCTCCTCACCCTCCTCTTCCTCCTCCCTCCTTCACTAACCCCCCCTCGACAGTCTCTCTATCACACACACACGCGCGCGCGCGCACTCCTCTCCTTGGTTGTTAATCTGCAGCGACGCAATTGCACATTATTGCACTAGGATTGCTCTCTCTCTCGCACACACGCACACGCAGATAAACTCACACGGGCAACGCGGCCTTTTGCTGTAGTGTCTCCGTGTCTCTGCTCGTCTTGTGACCCCCCCACCTCCTCCTCCTGCTCCCTCCCCTAGCCCCGCCCCTCTGGTAAGACCCCGCCCATTTCCATGCCCATATAAGGCGCTTCCTCAGACGTTGTAATTTACGGAGCAAGATCCCTCTCAGAGTATGCGGGAAATTCCAACACACATGGGAGGACGGATGAAGGGGGGGTGGTAGAGATGAAGGGCACACCCCGGGCTCCTTCTTCTCCGTGATACATTCACTTTCCAGTTCGCACACAAACACGTTTCCCCTTTTTCTTCTATCTTTCCTGGCTGACGAAATCTTTCTTGAAAGGCATGCAGCACAGACACAGCTGCAACCCCCACCTCACCCAACGCCACCACCACCCCCTGCAGTGCAAAAGAAAGCGAGAGTGTGTGGTGAGAAATGCATTTTTGCATGACATCCGCTTTTCCATCAGAAGTGTGGTGAAGTCACTGTCTCATTCATGAGATATTAAAGGTGACCTAGAAAGGGTCCTACAATGTTAATGAGATGTAAGGTTAACATAAAGAGTAGTGAAGTAAAATGTGCAAAATAAATATAAATAGTGCAATAAAAAACTGTACTGGAAACAACATTTCGGAAAACCTGTCAAATGTCACAAACATTTTTTCTGGATTTTTATGAGATGGGTTTTCGAACATGCATCACAGAAATATAACGGCGGTTTTTGCATTAACCCATCACCGGGTGTGACATATGGAGTCATATCACAAGTTCAAATCAGATAATATGGCTCGATATTTTTGTACAAAAGAGAATTAACTTTTCCTGTATATAATTTTTAAAAATATATTAAAAAAACATATCCATATCCCTCAAAGCTGAAGACAAGACAAAAATAATGGCAGGCATTTTGTACACAAAATACCTGCAAGCGTGTCAGCAAAAAACTGCAAAGAAAATGCAAAATAGAAGCTGTGCCCCACCACAGTAAGGGTCAGGGGAAATCTGATGAGGGGTCGAATGCAGGCACGCCAGTTCCCGTAGTGTAGTGGTTATCACGTTCGCCTAACACGCGAAAGGTCCTCGGTTCGAAACCGGGCGGGAACAGCATGATTTTCCTAAAACACACCTCCCCAAATGATCACGGACCTGATTCATGTTTATCTGGCAACCACCGTATGTCAGTCGACTTACCTGTCATTCACTGGAACGCTTACGTGACTAAATGCTGTTTGCCGAGCAGAGGAGTTTAGCAACTTTTCCCCTGAACTAAGTGGTAACTGAAGCCTCTAGACATCCAGCTTTACATAGTTGAGGTAGAACCGGAGGCGGAATAACATACCAGGGAAGAACCAGGAGTTTGTATTCTGCAATTTCCCTGGAAATATCATCTACTGCCAGTCTGCTGCCTCGCAGATGTTTACTTGTGTAACTGAATGGAGGAAAGAGGATACAAATTATTTTGGAGGTGAAGGGTATGGTTTGTACTGTTCAGACCTGCTTAGCAAAAAATAAATTCCATTGAATATTATAAATATACAATATAGAGTATATTTATACAGCAGACATATATAAACGATTTCATCTGACATTATTGCATAGAAGTAGGTGATTGTGTGGGTGATATTCAACTCTCTGTTTCTCTGTGTTTAACTAGCCAAATCTCACAAAGTCAGTAACATTAATAAAGTCTGCATTTCCACCAGGCATGACAGGTCCAGGGGTTTTTTATGATGAAATGCAGTAACAGACCTGTATTTTTCCTACTGTGTCGATTAAATGACCGGCTACGACAGTGCGTGTGTCATGAGCTAAAGAAAAACACTTTATCCAGCCCTATTTTCTGAGCTGCCACAGAGGACAACAAAGTGTCATAATATTATATAATTATCTGGGACCCGCCTCGTTTCAGCATGAAATCATATCTGGTGAACCCTTAACCAGGCCCCGAATGTTGCAAGCTGATCTGTGTCCTGCTCGCTGACGTAATGTCAAACAAACCGATCCCTTTGATAAAGACTGAACCCCGGTCACTGCGAGGCAAACACCCGTCTTTATGAAGCAGACCTGAAAACAGACTGATTAGATCAGCCCTCCAATTGCTCCATAAAGTGAATCAGCCAGGCCATAAATAAAACCAAGCTATAGGTTGGTTAGTTCACAGAAAATGTACTCCTGGACAAGTCTTTTAAGTCTTGCTTTAGTCTAAAGTTTATCTGAAGTTCTGAATCAGTTTTATTATTATTATATTATGAGTATTAATATTAATTTTCAACACTAGTTCTACTACACTGTTGTCCTCAAATTTCATGAAACTAGACATCTACTTTCTGAATTTATATATTTAAGATATATAAATAGCACTTTATCAGTTTTCAGCCGCCTTCTTCTAACCCCTTTTCGCCTTGCTATCTTTAAAGTGTGTATGCGTGTGTTAGTCCAGGACTGTTTTCACTCTGGACACTGTCTCTTTGAGCTGCTGTACTCCGGGAGGCGCTATAGGTCTTATGGCCTGTACTTCCACACCTATGTACAGCTTTTTATCCTAGCTCTAATTATAATAATTATAATGGTGCTCCAATTATAATGAGCAATAATGGTGCTCATTATTGCTGCGCCTTTATTATTCTGCTACATAAACATGTTATGACTCCTGTTTATATGTATGTGAAGATGCATGCTGCATGTTTTTTATTTTACTTTTTTTAACGTAATGACTTGCACATGACTTTTGTAGTACAACTGTACAGTGATGACAAAGCTTTCGATATGATGTGCTGAGATGAGGGAAAGTGTGAGTGTGGGGGGATTCTGGTTTTACTTTGTCGTGTGAAAGCATATGAAAAGTCTCGAAAACAAAAAACGTCTCAATGATTGATTGATTGATATATGTGTGGGTGCTCTCGTGCTAAACTGTATCAGACATGTGGTGTAAATACTAAAATGAATCGTGAATGAATTCCATTTATCTATGTCAGTGTCGCGCTTCTGGCATTGTGCCTGCATTTACAACACAACACAAAGCTGTTGTTACTGATACTGTCCGCCTACTAGTAAATGATGTTTTGCAGTGCTAGCTAGCTGCTAGCCGCAGTATTGGACATGACCAGGCCTGTGCCAGCCAGACTCAGCCAGCAGCGGGGCTGTGGTGTCTCTCCAAGTCTCTCTCACTGCTCTCTGGCCTCTTAAAATAACGTGCAAAGCCTGAGAGCATTCACAGATGCTAGGAGACCAGCAGTCGAGTCATCCTGACATGCCTGCCACTATAGTGACAGTGGCCCTTATTTATCAAACGAGCATAAGAATGGGTGCAAATCCAGGTGCAAATACCAGCAAGAAATAGACAAAAATAGTCATCACAGATGTGAAACTAGCCTACATATTTCACCTGGTGTGAAATTTGGTTGCATAGTACGCTCATTTTACAATGAATTCTGAATTTTGTGGGAAAATACCCAAATTCTGGCAAAGGAAAGTTTGATAAATAAGGCCTACTCTGACAGTGGGGCTCGTGGTACTTTCAAGATAGGCCATGGTGATAGTTTTAGTTCTATCTCTGACCTTTGGGCTCTAGAAAATAGTGAAAGATTTATTTTTCTTTATTTAATTTTTTACATCTTTCTCGCCCAGACCAATCATAATCTGACAAATCAAAATGTCAATAGTTTAACAGTCCAAATATCTCTGAAAAAGTTTTTAAAATGTTGTCTTGGATGCGGCTTAAAGATATTAGGTTTGATATCTTAAATGACTATGGAAATAGTTGGTGCTTATCTTGTTAGAAGCTGTATCGAAACTAGCCCTAAACTATCTGTACACACATGCCTAACTGTTATCTAATGCATGTAATTACCTACTTACATGTAGGGGATGTCCCTTCATGGTATCATGTCTTCTTTTCTTCATTAGCTCCTTTTCTCAGGCTCCCAGCTGCAGCTACACTGCACACCACCTATAACGACTTCTAGTAAACAGTAACAAAAGGGGGGAAACCGTGAATAAGAAAACCAGGTCACAATGCATGCTATCTATACTGTAGGTTGGTTCCCTCTGTTAGTCTATAAATATGCATGCTTAAGCATGATGGATTACCTGTCTTTTCGGTTTGTTAAATCTCTTTTTTTAACCCATTTTGCTTGAGGTAAAGAAGCTGCCTATTATACACACTAATATATGGGTGTTGACCTTTTAGACCACACCTCCCCTCAATCACCTAATGATGCTTAAATCCAATAATGAGCATTCAGGTTTATGTAGCTCGGAGTTGGAAAATATGCATTAAAAACGACGATAAAGTCAAAACGCTCACTTGACCAATAATTGTACACGCAGTTTGCAGACTTGCAGACAAGTTGTTTGTGGGACCTACCTGGACTTTGTAGATCTGATTAAGACTGCACGAGCATCGACTAATTGCTATAAAACGGATTTGAACTAACTGACTAACTAGTCAAACCCATTAAATCGCTGTTTTATTGATTTTGAGGGGTGGTGAAGGCACGTACCGTTTCAATTTCGTTGTTGCTGCCTTAACGGCTACTACAGTGCCAAATCACCACCTGTGTGTCAAGATGGTGACCGTCAACCATCCCGGAAAAAAATGTTGTAGCAAATGATGTCGTACTTTCGTTAATCAAGTTTATTGCTTGTATTAAAATCATATTTTACTTCCTAATCAAAATGTTAATTATTAAATCTATACCCTGATGATTTTGACGGGCAGTCTAACACGCTATGTGATATTTTACTACGTCATCGCGCATGCGCACTAAAGACTTCCACTGTCTAACATTGCACATTGCACATAAGATATTATAGGACATAAAATACATAAATTAAGGCCCTTTAAGTTCGCTATTGCATTAAAAATTAGCAAGAAATCTAACAATAGGCTTTGGGTAAAATAAATGCTGCACCCGCTTATTTGTGCGAAAGAGGAAGTTGGTAACAAGGATTCATCTTGCTCCCTACTCAGAGACTCTCTGTGCTTTGCTCTTGACTTTCTGCTAGTAGCAAACACAAAGAGGCTAGAAGGACCAGTTTGGCATTGTAAGCTCATTGTTTTGAAAAGGTTTGCACAGCTATTTGTAGTAGCTGTGTTTTTTTTAACGTTAAATTGTCATACTAGTTCAGACTGCGACCGTAGCAGACGTACAAGTTACACGTTTGTTGCCAGGTCCTGTCAAACAATTCAGGTACCACTTAGCATCAACATCAAGATTAATTTCTCGAAGATGCAGGTGCAGAGAGTCGTTCTTAACTCACGACCAGGTAAAGCAGCTTCGTTTTTTGCATGCCAGAGATGATCTGTGTGTGTCCTGTGCTGCTATTATGGCTGCGGCTGTAACTATGTCTGTAATGTCTGTTAAGGTGCAAATGGGGTGCCAGGTCCAGAGAATTTCCGCCTGGAAGAGACGACCTTAGCCCTTGACCTGCAAGACGGAGAGGTTCTGGTTCGGACGCTTTACCTGTCAGTGGACCCTTACATGGTACAGATACTCAGTCAGTCAAATGATAGACAGCTAATCAGAGAAGAGCCTGAAATGAATCTGTGCAGATATGGAACATGATATTCCCACAAAACTAATACAACCAGTGTTTCACAACTTCTTCTCTGTTCAGCCCATTTAAATTCCCTTTTAGGACTCTAGGCTCTAAATGCTCAATCCTAAAAAGCAAAGGTAACATCTCCACCTCTTGTGCATTTCATAATACCCATGCTCTACAGAGATGCAGGATGAATGCAGAGACTGGTGCTGGTTACCTCACTCCGTGGCAGCTCTCTGAGAGCATCGATGGTGGAGGCGTTGGGATGGTGGACTCCAGCCGCTGCAGCAGCTACACCAAAGGAGATGTAGTCACTTCATTCAACTGGCCATGGCAGACGCATGCTGTGATGAAAGGAAGTGTTTTGCAGAAGGTATATCACCCGTGGGGATGAGCAGACTGTAGTTCATACATCCTGTCCTCTGCATACACAGATGAGTAGTCGCAGTTTTGATATTACCTTCTATCTGTTGCAGGTCGATCCACGGTTGGTCGAGGGACACTTGTCCTACGCTTTGGGTGCAGTTGGTATGACAGGCCTCACTTCCCTGATAAGTGTCAGGGAGAAGGGCCACATCACCAAAGGGGCCAATCAGACCATGGTGGTGAGCGGGGCAGCTGGGGCCTGTGGCTCCATAGCTGGACAGGTACACTCCAAGTTTGCAGTTACAGGGATGTTTCCCTGTAGCCTTTCCCTATCCCAGATTGAGGCCAAAATGCACATGAATATGCATTCATTCATGTTTTTTTTCTTTTCCAAACCCTGCAACCCTATCTTATACCAAGCGGGTTATATAATGGATGGATGAAATGACAAGATAGCATCTGTAATTTAAGACATACCTGATTTACGAAGGGTTAAGAAGCAAGATATGCTTCGTGGAAACTGGAAGCCTTTAATTTCAGAAACTGCACTCAGCAGATCTAATCTGGCTAACCACAGATGTTAAACGTAAACAGAGGAGATGGGAGGGAAGAAGAAGATGAAGCGATATCTCGATTATACGATTCCCCCATCTCACTCTCTGTTTTTTTTTTCTTTTTTGTCCCCCAAGATCGGCCGATTGGATGGTTGCGCAAGAGTGGTTGGGATTTGCGGCTCTGAGGAGAAGTGCAGAGCTTTGGTCGATGATCTTGGCTTCTCTGCAGCCATCAACTACCGCCAGGAGGACGTCCCTGCCAGACTCAAGGCGTGCTGTCCTGACGGGATAGATGTTTACTTCGACAACGTGGGAGGTGCCATCAGTGACAGTGTAATCGCCCAGGTACTCCTCAGGCATGCTACGGGCCATAACATATCCTGTGTTTACCACTTGTTGTTTGTTTTGAGAATTCTACCTCAGGCATGTGTTTAGAGTACAAAGTACAGTACAAGTTTATTAATACACTTTCAGATCCAGTTCAGTTCAGCTTTATTTAACTTGCCAGTACCAGCATATAGTGCATTTTATTTATTTAATTGACAGGAGCAATACATTTAGATATTGTTGCATCTTTTGTGAGAAGGCAGCTTAGGCTATAGAGGAAATTTGGCAACAATTGTCAGTCCTTTTTAAACCTTTGTAAAACAAATAAAGCACCCCAGTAACAGAGGTAGAGACCAACAGCAGAACAAAGACTTACATGCAGAAATAAAAACAAACAATCTGAAAAATAAAACCCTCCACTAGGGTCAAAAGAGGCATGAATACTTTAAGTAGGGGCAGAATCCAAGGGGGTTACAGAGTCAGTGCAACTGGACTCATTGGGACTTGTGCAAGAGGCCATGTCATTTCTGATGGGGAAGCCCAGGTGTTAACCTGCGAGACGTTGTCAGAATGCCCACTATGAGTGCCTGGTGGTTGTTGTTGGGAGAGTACCTTGCTTTTCTGTCTGTGAAGCCAGTGACTGCTTAATCTCGGGTTTCCCCCCCAACCAGCCAGTCAGTCCAGAACTGAAGAAGCCCCTCGAATGAAAACGCCTTCACCAGTGTGCAACGAGTTTAAAACTCAGACGACACGGGCAAACGAGAATCTCCACAGAACACACAGTAAAGAAGCGAGAGATAATATCGGTGCTTCATTTATCCCTGAAGGTGAAATTGTTCTGTACAGCAGCCAAAGTCACATAGAAGAACATCACACTGACAATACACAACAGTCCACACAGAAAAGAAAAACACAGTTACAGTTCAAACAGGAAAAATGTAATAAGTAAAGCATTTCTCAAGAAATGTCTCTTAAACCTAATGTATAGATGTAGTGTGTAGGAGCCTGAGAGATTAAAGCTTTTTTAACTTTTTTTTAAAGTTTCATTAAAAGAAAATCATACAGAATCATATTCATCATATGTGACAATGTAGTGCTTATACACAACATATACACCTAACATACATTATAACCATAATAACACAGCAAAAGAGACACAGACTTTATTGACAGAGTATAAAATAAAAGAAAATAGAATAATAGTATAATAATACTAATATGTAGACTCACATATAGAAACATACTAATATACAAACATGTATATCAGATTAATAATGTAGGTCTGATTTGTATTGCATGGGTTCCTCATTATAACATTATCTTTTTGCAGCCTCAGGGAGTATGTTAATTGTTCCATTTGATACATTTCCTTTATTTTTTTCTGTCCACTTATTATATGCTGGAGGGTCAGGCTTCAGCCACCTTATTAGAAAGAATATAATGAATTGCTCTGACTAATAGTATCTGTAAAAGAGATTTGTTTGGCTCTCCCTTTGATACCTAGTCAAGAAGTTTAAAGGTCTGGATGTCAACATGGTCTCCATCCTCTCTTCTTCTCCTTCTCTGTTCTTCTTCTAATGCCTCTCCCTCTTGCCTCCAGATGAACAGCAACAGCCACGTGATCCTGTGTGGGCAGATCTCGCAGTACAACAAGGACGTGCCGTATCCGCCGCCACTCAGCGAGGACATCCAGGGAATCCTGCGGAGCAGGAACATCACCCGGGAGCGCTTCATGGTGCTCGACTACATGAGCCAGGCCGAGGCCGCCCTCTGCGAGCTCAGCCGCCGCGTTCAATCAGGCCAAATCAAGGTAGGGAGGAAATGGTGACGATCTGTGGTTCACTGTGTGGGTGGCAAAATGCACAACAGTGCCCCCCTCCCTTCTTCACCCAGTCTGAGTCTCTCCATATCGGCTAATTCTGCTTCCTCTCTGCAGGTGCTGGAAACTGTGGTGGACGGCATTGAGAATATGGGAGGTATGTGTGGCTTTTTTTCTTTTGAAGCATCTTCTCCTCACTGTACAACTGTATTTCCGTTCCCGGGGCAGGAGCTGAGTCGTCCTGTTTTCTCTCTCTCTTCCAGTTGCATTTTGTTCCATGATGAAAGGGGGGAACATTGGCAAGCAGATCGTAAAGATATCGGAGTGACCGATGCCAGCTCCCTCCCGCCCTGATGCCTCCGGATATTAACCAGCAGTGGCCTTTCAATCACCGGCATTAACACTCACTAGACCTGCATTATTTAGCAGATGCAGCTGTTTCCGCTTTAGTACCAGCAGGAATCTGAACTGTCAATGAAAGACTACAAACTGTTTTTTTTTTGATTTTGCTCTTAAAGGAAATAATGATCAAGTTGATTCCACTACAAACACATAAATGTAATTTGTCGTAGGTCCATGCACAATGATTATGTTAAATAGGCTGTAATCACAAAAGTTCCACAGATTTTTTTCTGTTTTCAAAAGTGCTAACTCATGTTTTGCATCTTATCTCAAGACACTTAATATCAGTGCCATTCTCTTACCCTGGAAAGTGTACAAACTGTAAATAAAAATGGATTAAATCTACTTGAATTCCATGGAATGAGGTAGAAACTGAAAGGTAAAGTTGGCAGGTGAAGCGTCTTTAATCGGCTTGTTCTTCGTGATGCGACGTAAGGAGAGACACAAACTACTGTGATTTACTGTAATGAACATTTTATTCCACAGCACTATAAACCATTAATAAAATAAAATTGTGATTGGCTCTAATTTCAGTTGTCACGAGAAAAATATGTGGCATGTGTAAAATCATCATCATCATCATCATCTTTTCATTCAGATACTCGAGTGTTGGAACAGAGGAGGCGATGCAGAACGGGTCAAGTGAACACCAGTACATCACTTGTTGTATTTTCCTTGGTAGTGGTAGTAGTAGTAATGGTGGTGGAGGAAGAGGAGGAGGAGGAGGAGGAGGAAGAGTCCACTTTAGTCGTCTTGTTTTTCCATGTGAACGGTACAGGAACGATCACAACCAGATCCGTCATGACAAGTGTATAGAGAAACTAGTACAAACGGTCTGGGTTAGAGTTTTTGTTTTTTATGAAATAAAAAAAACAAACAAAAACAAAACCGATCCATGCATGACTCTGAGGTGGAGGTGAAAGGCAGTCATCTCCTCTTACCTTCTGTTCAACACTGCCACCTTGTGGACAGATCACATGGCTCGTGAGTGGCACCAACAACAACAACAACCGAGGGAAACAAAAACAAAAGTCCATAAACTTTAAGTAGATATTTAGCTTTCTACGAGGTGGGAATCAATACTTGGAAATGTCCATACAAATGGAAAATGTATGGAGAGAGGAGGAGAGGAGGAGAGGAGGAGAGGAGGAGGGTGGGTCGTTATTAAACGGCCCCCGGCACGAGTGGCCCTAATTGAATTTTCTCCGCTCTTCCATTATTACACTGCGTCTTATCACAGAGCCGAGCAATTACTCCACACTCACGCTGGGTACGGTTAGTGAAGGGGGTGAGGTTAAAAAAAACCCCTCTCGGAACATTGCTTCTATTAAAAGACTTGATAAATGTGGTCGTGACCCTTTTGGTCTCGTCTTCCCTTGTTCTCGAGGAATCCAGCACCGGCTACTACGGACGAGGAGGAGGAGGGGGAGGAGGAGGGAGGGGAGGTCTGAGTGCATCATACACAACCTGACTGTTCTCGCAGTTTCACAGAAAACGTCGACAAATCTGAGCGATACAGACAAAAACAACACACACACACACACAAAAGAAAATAAAAGCTGTCACATGAACTCCCAGCAACAGGAAAATGCCCCTTAGTCTCCCCGGTCATCCTGATTATCATGAGCGATGAGTGAAGGATTCCAGTGCAGATATATAGATATAGAAAACACGAGAGGGAAATCACTCAATACAATCAGAAGGAATAAATTAAGAGATAAAAACAGCATAGTACTTCTTCATGTCATCTCACCACATCTACATCACATTCATTTCCATCCGTCTGGTTTGCGTTTTTTGTCCGTTTTTTTGAGTGTTTTTTTGTCTGTTAATTCACTGAGGAGTATAAAAACGTTGTCCTGAAGTACTACCGGGACCAGCCTTTATTGTTCAAGTGCTCACATTCCTGAGAAACAAACAAGCTGCTTCCTGTCCTCACCTTGGTTTTCTTTGTTTGTTTGTTTGTTTGTTTGTTTTAAAGAGCATGTGAAGATCAGGCCGGCTTCGTTTTCTGTGTCCTGGTGGGAAATTAAAAAAAAACAACAAAACAAAGAGAAAAACTGGCATCAAAGCGTTTTTTTTTTTGTTCTTTTTTTCCGGATATGACAAGTCAGTGCGAATATCGAGATTTTTCTTATTTATTTATTCTTTTTTAGTGGCAGTTGTGCGCAACAGATTCAGTCTTTTATCAAAAGCACTTTCAACTGTCATCTACTCACACACAGATCTACTACAGTACTCTACTGATCTATCATTCCCTTCCTTTGATTCTTCCTGTGGTCACGTGTAGGATGAACTCGCTTGCATTGCCTGTGTCTTTGTGTCTCACTGGAAGCTACTACACCTCCGTCTGTTTTTGTTTTTTCTCTTTTATTCCTTTCTTCCTCATCCATGTGGTATCTATGCGTCGGAAAGGTAAACACGAGGATGGGTTTGGCACGGCCCGGCCTGTCGTCAGAGAGTGGAGGTGAGTTTCGGAGGGAGGAATAAAAGGTGAGATCTTTCTTATTCATCCTTTGGCAGTGGTGAAGTGGCGTTTGGCCAAGGCAACACTTCCCAAAAAAGTGCTAAAGCTCAAGTTAAATGACTCAGCTTAAATCAGGGGTTTTTTTGGGTGAGGGGGGGTTGAGGAGGGTTGGGGGGGCCGCGGCACACACTGGACTCGTCCGCCACATCTTTAAATCCTCCTTAACGGTGTTTTTTTTTCTTTTTAAAGTTTGTTTTTTTTTCGTTTTCAAACACTGTACACGTTGCTATGAATATGGCGAGAGATGTGCTCAACGGTGCTTTACAGTAACATGCATATTAAGTAAACAATACTACCTAGAAAGAGGCGGGTGAGTGGTGGACTGTGAAGTGGCTTTGGCAGGAGGAGGAGGAGGAGGAGGAGGAGGAGGAGGAGGAGGGAGGTGAAGGAAAGAGACAGCAAAATATATCTGTGGGGATATATAGGAGGAAGAGGAGGAGGAGGAGGAGGAAACCGTGGCGGCACAGTGCAATTACTGTCAAGAGGAGGAGGCGCTCTTGCTGTTGTCTCGGAGGAAGGGGGCGGGGCCTGTCCAGGCGCGGTAGACCAATAGGAGGCAGAGGCCCAGCGCCCACGTGCGGACAGGGGACAGGAGGAAGGCCATGGGCCCGTAGGTCTCCAGCAGGAAGTAGCAGGAGTGCGCCTGCCACGACAGCAGCAGCAGCATGAAGAGGTGCACGGCCAGAGTCCGCCAGCGGCAGCCCGGCCGCAGGAAGTGGGAGCGGAAGGTGTTGCCGCGGCAACGGTGGTGCAGGCTCCAGCACAGGTAGGAGGTGAGGGGCATGTTGAAGAAGAGCAGCTGCAAGAGGGACGGAGAGACAGAGAGAGAGGAAGTTAGGGAGGAGAAATGCAGGGTGTCCGCTCCGAACCAGAAATTCTTTTCCAGGACTTTTCCAGGACATTTTCAGCCTGGGGCGGGACTTGTCCAACCAGGGGAGGGGTGGGGTGGGGCTGGGGGGGGCTTCATGAGAAGCTCTGTGTGAAGAAGAAGAGGTGACAACGGCCTTGCATGTGCATAACTTTTACTGCACATTCACTCACAGTGCAACATGTGCAAAAGCTGAAACCGCTGTTCTACAAATGAGATAACAGCCAAGTTATTGTCCTTCTGTGACTTCTCCTTCCTGCCATCTCCTCTTAACTAAAGCTCCACTTCTGCTTGCACAACTGAATACAGATTTACTGTAGTGCCACTTGACCTTTGTCTGCTAAATGACCTAATGTAATTATAAAAAAGATAAGATGAACTGTATGCTCTTGGCTTTTCTTTTGGTTTGGATTTTTTTTGGCTATATTCGATTTATCCTAAAACCCATTTCTCTATTTGCTCGTAGTTATTTGCTCTGTGAATCTGGTTTACATTAAGAGAAAGCCAGTGGGACGCATTGATGAATGGATCTGGGCTTGGGGAATACGTGCAAGAGTTACAAAAACAAAAGTTTCTCGACCCGTTTGATTTGAGACTAATTATTTGTGAGCAGCTCCGACAAACAGTGACAGTTCAGTCTGACAGTTTCGTTTCAGGTGTTAATAGTCCTATCCAAAGTGAAAATTAGAGAAACACCCCGACATTTCCTGCTCGCTGCTACTCCACGAGCCTGTCTGTGTGAACGCTCTGAAGCAGCGACTATGAGGCCGGGCTGCTCTGCTGCGTTCAGCACTAACTGTGTCTGCCGGTGGTTTGCTGCAGAGCGGTGCGGATGCGGTTCGTTTTTATGGGGGTTCAGGGATAAAAACAGCTGCATGCTGCAGCTGAAAATGGTACAAGAGTGACCCAGAACTCTCTGCTTCTCTCTGCAGCTCTGTCTCTGCCAATAGTTCATTGTAGTCTCTATCAGTAAGTGTGAAACAAATAGAGAAAGTGAGGTGGTCGACTGTGAAAATTAAGCTTTCTTTTAAAGATTTCTGAGATGTGGATGTGTTATTCTGTGCGTAAATGAACACTTTGCTCACTTGAACGACTCCTACGACGTAAGTGAGGCTGCCCTCCAGGAAGTGTCCATCGATGAACACCCCGAAAGCGAAGCAGGCGCCACTGTGGCCGTCGATCAGCTCTCCTACGAACCACGGACCTGAGGATGACAGGAATCACAGATCAGAGCCTGACTCAGCCTAACCCACATTTATTTCATCATTAAGGCGACAAGCTTGGAGCAGACCTCCCTTCATACTCTACTATTACTATATGCAGTGGACCCACCTAAGGCTGTGCACAGGTTGAACAGCAGCAGAGAGTAGTAGAAGGTGTCCATTGTACTGACCAGCTGGAGCGACATACATGCTTGAGAGTACAATCCTGGAGATGACGGGACAAGAAGACGAGACGAGATTAGATGAGATAAGATCAACGTTTTATTGACTCCACACGGGGAGACTTTACGTTATTGCAGTGACGAAGAAAGTCGAGGAGCAATCGATAAAAGAGGCGAAGAGTAAGTGATATGTACTCACCCACTCAAGAATTGTGGGAAAACATATAAAAAAAACACTTCTGTATGAAGTCTCATGAGTTGATATTACACAAATGAAATATGCAAAACAGATGAAATATACCGCACGGAGGCTTGGAATCCAGTTATTTTTCCATAATGGTAAAAGTGTGTGTGTGTGTGTGTGTGTGTGTGTGTGTGTGTGTGTGTGTGTGTGTGTGAGTGTGTGCTTCAGAGATAAGAATGCTGATTATTTGTGCGTAAACACTAACCCTAGGACTGCAGCAAACTATTTTCGTAGTCAATTAATCTGTCAATTTCTCAATGAGTCAATTAGTTGTTTAGTTTCACACAAACAACTGAACTCTGAGGAGTTAAAACACTTCAACGCTATTCAGCTTTCCATCACATAGATAAAAAACAGACAATATTCACATTTAAGGAGCTGAGATCAGAGAATTTAGAGTTAATTCCTGCTTCTTATCTCCCTCATGACATTTCAGAAATGCTTCAATTGAGTAACTGATTATCCAGTCGATTGATCTGACTGTCTGACCTCTACAGCAAAGCAAATTTGGAGTTTTTCCAATGGGTTTAACGTGAGTTGAACCCCGTTCCCTGACTGGATAATGAGAGACGGTTGCGAGCGGGCTCACCTCTCCCAGAGGGAATGCGCAGGAACCTGAAGGCCAGCAGCACGCCCACGTTGAGCAGCATCATGGAGATGAAGGCGGCCCGGGCCAGCACGTAGTGGTCTGTGAGCAGGATGAAGGACTGCACGAAGCCGAAGCTGGGCGTCAGCTCGTCCTCCAGGGTGAAGTGCTGCTCCCGCACGGACGAGCGGCCCGCCGAGTCCTGGCCACACACACACGCACACACACACACACACACGCACACACACACGCACACAAAGAGGAGAAAAGTGTCATTAAGCGTCTGAGACGGCACAGCGGCTGCTTCATCGATAGCTACGGTGCCCAGACAGCAGATCAACTGCATCATAAATCAAATCAGGAAAACAAAGCTCCCAAATTCAATCAGGCCTGATGAAATATTAAGAAGTCTCCCCACACACACACACACATAATTAAGCAGAGGATGGATGGATGTATGGATGAATGAACGGCCGTCCTGACCTCCACTTTAACTCTGATGGTGTGCAGCCCAGTGAGGTAGAGAGACGGGTCCCACAGGAGAACGTAGAGAGGACCCCCGGCCGAGTGGCCCTTCCCCACAGGCTCCCCGTCTATGCTCACGTGCACCGCAGTGATCGGAGCCTCGGAGAAGGCCAGGATTCTGAGAGAGGGAGGGAGGGAGGGAACAATTAGATAAGACGTCTAGAAGCTAAACTTCTGATTAGAGAGGTCTGAAACCCTTTAGCTTGGTTTATAACGTCCAGATTATTATGACTATAACTCCAACGTGGCTTGTCTGATGTTAGAAGTTCTCATGATGTTGGAAATCGATATGGAAATACGATACGATTTATTATGGTATTAACAGCCTTGTGATGTAACCGTGTGAAACAAAGCAGGGGAAGTGTGAGTGCAAACTTCGGGAAAATTAGAAAAAAGTAGAGAGAGTTCAGAAGTTTCACTTTTCATCGAGACATGAAGAGATGTGTGACTAATGTCATCTAGTTTAGCACTTTTTCATCATTTCTAAGTAGTTCACTTTTTCTCCTATAAATAGAAGTTTGCTCTTTTTTTCCAATCCCAGAATCCTCGACAAAAAAAAAACCTGGAATGACTTTGAACATGTATAGTTTCACATTTTATGAGCAATAACTATACTCTTGATTAGTAAAACTGTGAAAGAAATCAAGTTCAGTTTTGTGTTTTTCCTCATTTTAAACTGCTTAGACATCCACATCATGTGCAGTCTTCATTTTATGACCATTTGGACCATTTTATATTCAGAATTTTGAACCTCATCAGGTCACAGCTTAGCGGGGACCTAGAAGGGTGGAATAGAGTGTTCATCCTTGTTCTCTGGTGGAGTTAACATAGAAGCTAGTGAACACTGGTTACATGGTCACATGCTCATCGATCACCCACAGCCAGCCACTCACTCCTATGAACACTCACGAGGCAGTTACTGGAGCCATAGTATGGAGCGTGTACATGTCCAGCCTTATATGTCTGAGCCAGAGTCCAAAGAGGACTCAGACACTGAGGAAGAACCACTCGGTGCTTACGCTGACATTGTACCAGAAATCAATGCCAAGCAAAACACTTGCTTATCTGAATGGAGGCGGGTATATGTGGATGTCTTCCATATTTTAGGTTACATTTATGTCCCTCATTCAGATTCACCAAATGTCTACAATTTATATATGACGGACCTGCCATACAGCTTAAGCCTGAGCAGTCATTATTCAAAGCCAGAGTAAATGTTTTCCATTCTAGGTCCCCTTCACAAAGATCACAAACTACAAGTAGATATCTAGTTCCTCTGCTTGTCGACAATCTTTCCACCAGATGAGAAAAGAAAACGTACAAAGTCTTAACAAAGTCAGAGCTGCTCGTAGCAAATTAAGACACATTTAAGACAGCGAAGCAAAAACATAACCTGCTGGACAGAGGTCACTACAGCCTGCACAGGAGCCAACTAGACTGCAGGCTGGGATTCATTTGTTCCTGGAGACGGCTGCTGTGTTGTGGAAACATCTCTAATAGAGTCAGAGCAGTTAGAGGTTTATGGCTCCGTCCCCACACACACACACACACACACACACACACACAGATTAGACACCTGATGTGTGTCGATCTGCGGATTCTTCCCAGCGGCTCCGCTCCAGGATGCAGATACTGAGCGTCCTTGGGGTTAGTGATGAGCACCGCAGGCCACTGCTCGAAGCTCAGGTCAGAGAAGCTCAGCAGGTCGTGGTCGAAGGCCAGGACCCGGTACCTGGAGGGAGACGTGACACAGACTACAGAGTTAAGCATGCCTAGCGGCAGAGGGGATGCCATTCAAGATGATTCATGGAGGTTTTAGACTATGTTAGCTTCAGTATGAATACGGCAAACAGTGACGGTGTTGACTCAAAGCTGGGAAATAAAGCGCTGTGTGTATTGTACGCTGTCCAAACAATCCCACCTTCAGTTAATGTTAGCTGTGAGAGGTCTCCTGACTGCTCCAGTCAAAGGCAAAAAACACATTTTAAAAGTGACATTTCCTCCCAAAGCAGGAGAGATGCACATTTTTAGACTTCTGCATGTTTAATCTGAGACCTTTCACTATCTTCTATCGATTTTTTTTTGCCTTTCCAGTGTCTTGCGGACAACCTGTAAAGGGATCACATTCAAGATTGGCAGATAAGATAAAAGAAATGCTGAAAGGATCGGGCTGCCTTCTCTAACCTGCGGTTGTCCATCCAGTCGCCCAGCTCCAGCTCCAGAGTGCCCTGTGGATGTCTGCTGTGGAGGACGGGCATCAGGCCGCCCAGCGTGTGCAGGTGGCCACAGAGGTAGGCCACTGCAGATCTGAGGCACACAGAGCCCAAATATTCTTTTATTCATTTCATTTTTTTAAATGCCGTCATAATACACTGACAAGCCGCTGTCACATGGAGCCATCACCACACACATTCAGCACGGTGAAATTAGAGCGAGCTGCCAATCAACTGGCTGACGTGAAGCAGTGGGACCGAGCGGCTACAGTTCCTCCTACACACGGCCGGTCGGGCGACAGAACTGGTCGGTTGAGCCTCTCACCTCATCAGGTCCCGGACTCCAGGAGAGGGGGAGACGATGGTGGATGTGGTGTAGTGGCCGAACCAGATCGACTGGTTGCTTTTCAGACTCTCAGCTCTGAACGTGTCCAGCAGGTCCATCTGGGTCTGTCACAGATGAAGGAGGGAAAACGTGGTAAGACGTTCCATTACAGCCATACTGGACTGTGTGGAAGACCTTCATTAAGTCCACTGAGGACGGACAGAAAACATCACAAACTAACATCCTAACATCTTTAAAGACTCGCCCCACCCCTCCCATCCTTCACTTGAACTGTTGCAAGAAACGCTACAGATCCAAAAAGTAAACACTGAAAAGTTTATAGACAGCTTCTATCTATGAAGCAATCACCACACTGGAGTCTGAGCTGAAACATCCCCCCAAAAACACTATTATAGAACCCATTATAAAGTGCAATAATAATGTACTATGAGCGCTTTCAGACTCTTTAAGCACACTGTCTGTATGGCTTGCTGTGTGTTCAGTGTAATGACAATAAAGGCACCATAAAACATTCAAAATGCTGTATGCTTTGTGCTATTTTCTATTTGCTGTGCACTGTTTACACTGGTTGTCAATGAGCAAGCTTAAATTATGCAGCCTTTAAAGAATCCCAACGCGTCCTTGCTTTTGTGATGTTAGCTGGGTCCAGAGAAGCTTCCAGACGGCTGTACCTGATTGAGAATACCGAAGAAATTGTACGGCCGCTTGGGTCCCGGAGTCAGAGTGGCGTCCGCACAGACAAACGAGTAGTTGCCAAAGGAGGTTTTGTGGACGTAGTGGAAGGATCCGACTTTCTGGTTGGCCGAATATTTCCTGAAGGACAAAGGTCAGCGTGAGCCACGAGACGCTGCGGACCGAGATGGAGCCGGCGGCTCCGAGCCCCGACAGCCTGCTCGGAAAATTGAATGCATCTAAAATAAATAAATAAATTAGCCTCGCATGGGAGATAGAGTCTGTCTCGCAGGAGGACGGCATTAGGGACATCGAGGAGATAAAAGATCAATCAGCATTAACAGAGGCAGCAAAGTCACATAAAACATCATTTGTGTCAGAAATACAAGGGAGCCGGTCTGCTCGTGTGGATTCTGCTTCTATTTTGGTCCCCAGGAGGCTCAGACAGCTTGAATTATTGTCAATAAGTAGGTCTGCAACTTCACATGCTTCACAGGCATTTAAGATACCATGTGCTCTGCCACTCTGCAGAGAGAAAAATACATGCGAGCAGGCTCAGACTGTCACAGGACTGACATATGCATCGAGCATCTTGCACTGACCTGTAGTAATTGTTGGTGCTGTCCAGGGATATGATGTTGAAGGCGTCTGTGAAAAGAGGCGAGAATGTGAGATTTAGCAGAGACGTAAAGGAGTTTCGCTGACAGGGCGACGGCTTTAAGACACGCTGCAGTGTCAGGTGGGGAAATTCCCTGTGGAACCGACCCCTGCAGTATTTAATCCAGGAATCAGATTCGCTCGTGTTACAGACGGATATCGAGCACAATCTGCTGTTTCCACGGAACAGATAAACCGGGTGGACGGGTCATCAACAGCGGCAATCAATGATAGCAAATCTCTGCCGAGGAGAAACTCAAGATCCAATGGCCTTCTTTTCTTTGATAGCTACAAAGAAAGCATATCTTGTTTCACGTCTAATAGCTTCAGTAAGTGAGGGGGTGGGGTGGGGGGGCACAGGGGCAGGATGACTTCCGCATGTGTTGCGAAAATGCACCACAGTTAATGGATTCCTCTCAAACAAAACCAAACACTCTCCTTACACCCCTTGGATGCTTCAGTTTGAGGAGAAGAAGGAGCAAAGAAGTGCTGCGGTTAATTACCATGGTTTCCACGGATGTCTATCCACCTGGTGCGCTCCATCACACGGGACCTCTTCAGGATGTTGTGGTAGGCCTGCCACTCCACCTCGTGCTGGAGGGAACCCACTTTGCTCTCCGTTTTCGCATCAGTCAGATCCCCTGTGGAGCAGGGAGTAAGAAATGGCTGAGAAATAACATCTGGGAATCTTGGAAACTTGGAAACCGGTCGCTCTCCTCACAGTACGAGAGCTTTGGATTAGGGAATCGTCGTACCTGTTGCGAGGACCAGAGCCGGCTTGATCACCTCTGTTGTTTCCGTGCAGAATTTCTCAAAGTCTGGGATGCGTTTGGGGTCATGAAATCGGCTGATGTGAATGTCAGACACCTTGAAGAAAAAACACGACACAAAATAAAACCAAAAGATTAGAGATGACCTCGGGTCTGGACCTTATCTCGACTTCATAACAACAGAGCAGGCATGGCGCTTGTACAACAGAGGGTGCAAAGTCTGACCACAACTTACTGAGTTGCTGAACCACCTTTTTTTGACAATGACACAATTCTGTGGCCTGTGACCCATTTTGTCAATCATTTAGAAAGAGCTCATTGGGCGAACTACTAAGGCCAGTGTCGGCCACAGCTGGATGTTTATTTATTCAGATGTTATTTAACTAGGTTAGTCTCGCTGTGATCAAAGACCTCTATTGCATGGGAGACCAAGCAAAGACAGTTACAGTAGCTGAATCACACACACACAAATTCACACTTGACTGGATAATAGATTTTTCACTTGAGCTTTGAATTAATTGACAATGTTTTGAAGTTGAGACAAGTGTGGCTAAATGAAAAAAAATCCTAGGACGTAGAAGCATCTTTTGGCAAAATAACGGACCTCGAACTGCCCCTAATACTCCGACCATTGTTCCGGGCATGGAGACCAGGATGAGGCGTCATGAAGACTATAAGAAGCACTATAAACCAGTCCTTGAACCAAAACTATTTCTTCAGTTGTACATTGTTACATTCAGACCATGTCCAGTGAGCATGAAGAAAACACGTGCTAGAAGAACCGTTCCAAGTCCCAAAAAATCATTTACTGCTGATCATTCCAAGCATTAGCATCACTAATGAGTGGTCATGAAGACTAGATAAGCGTTTTATAAAACCAGTCCAAGGAAACCTTTCCTAATTGTTTCACGTGTGAATGGTCATGTAGACCAGAAGCACTGGAATAACCAGTCCCATAAACATTCTCCATTGTTATTTGATCCAAGAATTGGGAAAACTAGTAAGGCGCTAGAATAACCAGTCCCAGAACCAGAACAATTTACCACTGTGCAGTATCCCAAGCATTAGGACCCCTTTAAGATGTCATGAAGGCAGAAGCGCTCAATATAAAGACCAGCCCCAAAACCAGAAACATTGATTACTGACGATTGTTCAAAGCTTGGAGTGATTACAAAGAAAACACAACAAGAATTAAACCCAGAATCACTCACCACTGTATATCATTCCAAGTATTTGGAAGTTTAAGTATTGAAATTGTTGAAATTTCCCCATTGTGGGTGGATTACAGGTATATACAGGCCAGTCACAGAATCACAACCATTTACCATTGTAGAGTGTCCAAAGCATAAGGACCACTTTAACTTCAACTGAAGACAGAAAAGCTCAATATAAGCACCAGTCCCCACAATCAGAACCAGAACCACATTTGCTCTCTCTTCCAATTCAGCCCATTGATAATAACTGAACTGGATAAGAAATCCACCCAGAACTACAAACCAATATCTAATGAATGAGATGGTTAATAATAGGTAATAACATCCAAAAACAACTGTACACAGTATGAAATCCCACCTGTATAAACCAGAATATATTGCTCAACTCGCCGCCGGGAAATGGTGGAGAGCTCCCCTTGGATCCGTCTCCATCAGTCGGTCTCTGAACGCTCCTTTTCGGGTGCCAAGCCGTGTCATAGCTGTCCAGCACCCAGGAGGTGATGCACGCCAGGGCCAGTCCCAGTAAAACCAGCGCTCCGAACAGCTTCAGCATCCTCCTGTAGTGGCGAGAGAGGGGGGCAAGCTGCCTCCGTCTGTCCCAGACAGGAAAAAAAAATAAAGGAGGAGAGGGAGAGAGGAGTAGCTACTGGTGGAACCAGCTAAGGGATGGGGTTGGGAGAGGGGGGGCAACGATTCACACTAACTACAAGACAGAGCTGGCTACATGGCTAAGAGCTCACACTCAGACCGTCTCTGTCGCTGCCATCGCGGCCACTGGAGGAGGCGATGCATCGGTGTTGCTGCCGGCTCCGTCCAGCCGCCTTCGGAGGAGGAGGAGGAGGAGGAGGAGGCTAGTGGAGGGGGTTAGCTCGCTGTTAGCCTCCTACCAGCTACCTGCTACCAGCTACCAGCAACACTGTGTAAATGACCGGTCAGACCGGGCAACGTCACCGTCAGATGAAAGGAAGTGTGCTGAGAGAGAACTCCCACTCTGACATTGTTTTCCGGGTACCGCAATCACTCGCAATCACGCTGGAGATCAGATGTCGCGAGATGTTGCGGGATTTGCCCTCGGGAATTGGGTTGTTACTAAGCAACGTTTCTGATTCGTATCATAGAATCAGAATCATAGAATATAATACTTCAGTTAATGAAAACTAAAGAGAGTGTTAATGTGCTAATAGTTACTGTTGAAATGTGACTCAAGATTGTGAGGAGATTAGATAGATACATACACACATGTATGTATATTTACAATATCTATACCCACAATTTCTTATCTGACCAATGAATTTATTAGTGGTTTATCTGAACTGAATTCAAAGTTTATTTCTGCTTTTTTTTCTTGGACTGTCAGTTTATTTCCAGGACTGTCTATATCTCCAAATGTCTGTCTCACATGTTTGTCATAGTAAGGAGGAGAGGAAAGGGGAAACGATTACTTCCAAACAGTTTGCGGAATAGAAAATGTCTACCTGGCAAAGTGAAGTGAACTTTGGCTTTTATCACCATGGAGACCATGAGCCGTATGCAACACGACATTTTCGGCCGAATAACGCCCCCTAGTGCCCACGAACAATTATTTATTTTTCTCCTGTGGCTGTCACCGTCTTCTTCAACATGACAACGTTCACTTGCTTCATCGTTTCAGTTTATATCCCAAAGTAAAATTATTATGTAGTTGTCTGACGTGAAAGCCCATAGGTACTGAGAAAACCTGTAATATTGTCAAAAAATTGAAGTGGTAAAAATGCTAAAAAGCAAACCTAAGTTTATAATATATTATGGTGGAAGGATAACAATCTAAAACCAGGACCAGGAACAAGATTAATGACCCAAAATAAACACAACAGACAGGTTAAAGATGTCATATGCAAATGTTTCGAGCACTGGCAATGAAATGCATAATGCAATATGACCATGATATGTGTGTAATTATGACAAACAGATAGATAGCGATACTTTATTGAACTGGAAAGAAATTAAGACGTGAAATGTCATAAATTCTATAAATACTGCAATCAATTATGGGGACGTTAAACTAGTACGTGGTTCTGACGTGAAAATACAGAACCGCTGACAAAACTCTGACGTGCATAGCGCGAGCGTGCAGCGTGCGCGTGCACCGGTAAACCCAGCGAACGCGCTTTAAATGGACCCAGCCGCGCGCTCCCGAGCTGTTGCGAGGGGCGATGGAGGCGGGGCCGCGCACGTACACAGAGAAAGGGGGGGTTAGAGAGAGAGAGAGAGAGAGAGAGAGAGGGAGAGAGAGAGAGAGAGAGACGTCGGCTGGTGATCTCCGCTGAGCCGCGTCACGTCACGGATCCGCAGCGAGCGACAGAAGAGAGATGCTGAGGTGACAGGCAGAAGGAGAAACGACAACTCCATCTCCCTGTCACACACGTACACATACACACACTGGAACATTTCTGCGCTCTTTTATTCCAAACCTCCTCATTCTCCTCCTCCTCCCCCTCCTCCTATGGACGCTTCTCTAGCGATGGGATCCCACTCGACGTCGCCTCCACCGCCTCCACCGACACCACCACCACCACACGTAGAGGATTTTTCCTAACCACACCCGGCTCTTCTCTGGCTCAAGGACTGGCGAAGCAAAGACCCGAGGTAAGGACGCTCCCACCTCCTCTCTCTACCCCCTCATTATTATTATTTTCTCCTCTCCCTTCAACCCGTATGTTGCTGGTCGCTGCAGCCCGTTTGTGAAGGTGGAGCCTCCCACCCGGGCAGGATGCGTGGCCTGGCTGCTGGAGGTTGGAGAAGGTGGAGGTGTTAGTGGTGGAGTAATTCTGCTGTGGCAACCAGAAACTGGCCATGCAACCATTATCTCCACTGCAGGAATAAGGAGGAGGGGTTGGAGGGGGGGAGAGGAAGAAGAAGAAGAAGAAGAGGAGAGGGAGGGCTTTCATTTTGCAGACTAATGCATTGCTGACACCGCTGCCTGCTGCCTGTCACATTGCATGTCCCATTGAGAACAAGTCACCTGTGCTCTTGTCTAGTTTATGCTCCTAGCAAACCAAGACTGGCTGAATGCATTCATATACAAACACACTTCAATACTCTGATTAAGAGAGATTAATTATGGTATAGGTATGCTAAATAGACTAGTCATTACTGTATATCCTGTGGCGCTTTCTAGTCTTTAAGACCGCTCTTTACTAGCTCTAACGAGTCAATCTTACACAGTCTGCCTGCTTAACCAGCAGCTTTAATTCACACACTGATTACAAGTTTTTAACTTCCATTTGGTATTTATGACCTGTTGTCATAAATTGACACAATATCGACATAATTTCATCTATAATGTATTGCACAGTGTGCTTTATGCCAAGATTTAACAAGGTCTGTTAACTGTTTAAATAGTCTCAAAACAGGCAAAAAATAAAATATATATGCATCGTAAATTGCACATAGAGCTCTTCTAGTCCACTCAGAGTGCTTCACAGACACATCGTGCCTTCATAGAGTGGTGGCAGGCGCTACTGTACACAGTCCACCTGCTTAACCAGTAGCTTTTACCCTTTGCACACTGATGACACAGCATCACAGACAGTCCGGCGACAGTCAGGAGTGTGGCACACACAAACTTGTCCGCCCGTGACACTTTACTCCATCCAGCATCTGTCCAACAAGCCCTCCTCCTGCTTCAGAGCGAGGCCGAGACATGAATAAATGAGCAGACGTTTGACTTTTATACCTACGTATTCTCACGTGGGACGTGTTTTTTATAGCAAAGACACACACGGGTTAGGAGTGTGTGTGCGTGTGTGTATGGGATGGGTAAGTATTTACTTCCTCAGACAATCTCTGAGGGAGTGTGGGAGGTCAGACAGGCAGTGACATTTCATTGATGCTTCATGCGGCTGTAAACTTGCAGGTGGGGAGAGAGAGGGGGAAGAGAGAGAGAGAGAGAGAGAGAGAGAGAGAAAGAGAGAGAAAAGGAGGAAGGAGGCAGAGGCCACGGCAAAACCGCAGTCAGCAATAGAAGAAGAAAATGGCACTGCACCATCGTCGCCATGGAGATGCCGAGGGTCAGGAAGCGTGATTGGAGACGAGACGGGGAGCCATGAATCAGTTCTAATTTTCGGTCCAAGGTCTGCTCCTCCTCCTCCTCCTCCTCTTATTCTGCCTTGTTCTCATTGATGCTGCTTCTCACGCTGAAGGAAGAGGAGGAAGAGGAGGAGGAGGAGGAGGAGGAAGAGCAGACTCTGTGAGGTGTGAGATTAGTCACAGCGTGAAGTAGCCGGGCTTTCTGCGTATAGGTGTGCCAGATTTTTGTTTTTTGCTTTTTTTTTTGGAGCGCATGGATGTCAAAGAGACGTGACTCAGTGAGCAAGCGTGCCTCGTCCTCGCCCACGTGAAAGATGGAGCACAAGATGGAGTAGGTCCATTCAGACTCCTCACAGTGGGGGGTCGGGGGGGTGGGGGTCACGTGAAGTAGTGGAGATCATCCAAAACATCCACCATTTTCTCTCTATATCGACTCAGAGTGTCAGAGCTCGGAGGAATTTCATCCCTGTCAAAAAGATGAGAAAATACAGGAACACAGTGTGACCTTGAAGTTCTGACACAGCACTCCAGAGCAGAGGTTATTCAATCAGTGTTTACAGTAGCTTTTTTTTCTTCTTCTTCTTCTTCTCTCTCTCTCTCACTCCTCTCATCCCTCCAGGAGGGAGGAGAGGTTTTTAGTACGGCGTGTTTGATGGAGCACTCTGCGTTTCTGCACCGTCACCAATTAGCATGACATCAAGAATTCCTCTGATGTTCCTCTCTCCTGCTCTGTCTCCTGCGTCTGCTCTCAAACTGTACTAGGAAAGAAATACAACCTTTTAGTGCCTGGAGTTGTAGCCAAGATGATGCTTTCTCTTTTTATGAAGTTTGGATCAGCAAATCCAGGATAATTTGAGAGAGAGAGAGAGAGAGAGAGAGAGAGAGAGAGAGAGAGAGAGAGAGAGAGAGAGAGGTGCTGGCACAAAGCAGCAACTCAGGCCAACTCCTTGTTTGGGGTTTTGGTCTTTTCTTTCTTGATTGAAACATGTTCATATTTGTCACTTTTAATCCGAATCATGTTGGTTATGCCTTGAATTTTCTTCTATTCTCACTGTGAACTTCATTAACCAAACTAAAAAATTAAATTTGAAGTAAACTGGACTTTGCCAAAACCTTTGCCAAGGATTTGGCAAATCTAATACTTCAGGCTGATGACAAGGCAAGATGAACTTCATTCAACCCTTTACACCAAAGAGTAAATAAAAACAAGTGTTAATCAAAAGTTGGAGGAAAGTATATACAAGTACAAACAAGAAATCAGAAAAATACAGGCTGTGAATATTATATACAGAACTAAATAAGAAAATACATGTTAATTAGCATTGTTAATTAGCAGATTATAGCAGTGATAATAAAGGTTCTTTGTGTTGCACTTTTTTCTATTACCAAAGGTGAAACGCCAAAATGTCATGACATTGAGAATTAAGCGTTAGCATCTTAGCATGCTGACCTCGATAGTTTTTAAACCTAAAGTCATCATTAGATTTAAGGTTTTACATCACATTGAGATTAATAACTTATAATAAAACTTGTTTATGTGATTCCATCTTAGATATAAAAACCTCACTGATCTCAGAGTTTAATCTGAAACGTGACCTAAATTCACCATCTTGTCCATTTTTGACATCGGTCGGGTCTCATCCCCGTCGGCCACCTTTAAAAGTGCATGTCATTTCACGGTTATGGAGTCTAAAAACCCCGCTCTGCCCTCCCTCCTCCATCTCCCAGCCTCACCCCGGTGCATGATGGGATTGATTGCCTCCTTGATGTCGGGATCACGATGCCCCGTAACCAAATAGTGTTTTTGAAGGCTCGTTGCATAACCGCGGATGCCTGCGCGCTCTGCCGTGCTCAGAATGATGAATCCGTGTCGGGTTTGAGTGTTTGAAGGCAGAGAGGAAGAAGAGGAGGAGGAAGAACAAGAAGAAGAAGGAGGAGAAGGAAGTTTTCAGGCATGTGCTCTCTCTGTCTCCCCCCCTCTCTCTCTCTCTGTCTCTGGAGACATGTTCATCTGTGACAGGGATGTTGTATAATGCAGGAGGAGAGAAAGAGAGAGAGAGATGGAGAGAGAGAGATAGAGAGGCAGCTTTTCTGGAAAGAAACCCCACCATATTCATGTTGCGCTGACATCTTGTTTGAATGTAAAGGAAGCTGGGGCTGCATGGCAATGCATCTGCTGGTACCACTTCACAGAACAGAGCAGAATGGCCTCTATTCTGCCTCTCCAAGGGGACATTTACATAGCATCTATATAGCTCACTTATGCAAGTATAATCCTCTGGCTTTCACTGTAGCTTAGTGCTTGTAGTTCTTGGTGGACTGTTTTTTGTATTTCTTTACCGTTGCAGTGTTGTGTTTATGTTGTTGATTGTTCAGTACTTTGGTGAACTGCGGAAGCTTTTTGAAGACGTTTTCTTTGGTTTGAAGTCAGAACAACAACATCAGCAGAGAATCCCAAGCGACGTGGAGTGTGCTACAGGATAATAACTTGTCTGTGTGTTGAAATGATCAGAAAATTCAGCTGTGAGAAACTGTGTCAAACCAGTCAAACCCTAGTGTTTCTCATGGTAGTAGAACTACTAAAAAATGTTTGTTTTTTTATTTTAATTGCTATATAATAACACGGGTCCTAAGCATTTTGGAGGATTACTTACCAATTGTTTAAATCATGGAAAATACATGAAAGAAAAAGTCAGATTTATTTGAAAAACTCGAGTCTTGTGAAAGATTATTTGGGGATATAAAGGGGATCGTGTACATCACAGTTGCTTCGATGATCATCACAAAAATATCTTAAAATGTTGGATTTTCACTCAGAGGTACTCAGAGGGAGGTAAACAGTCTGATGGCGACATAGATAAGTTATAGCCATAGGCTACACATCTTTTAAATTACACTTCTGGGGGTGGACGAGAAATATACTGGGTAAATGTCATTTTCTGCAGTTCTACTTTTTATTTTGTACATCTCCAAAAGCAAGATTGGAGGGAGCATATAGAACTAAAAATGTCCTGGGAAAAAAAAGCTTTTAAGGAAAGACTGGAGGCTGACGAAGCTTTTAGGATGTAAGCAAAGTTGCAGAGCTTTTACAGCTTCACCTGAAAGCTTTTGTCAGAAGCAATATGCATGGATTTCAGGACAATATTTGTTCAAATTTATATTTTGTTTTGCACAAAAATCTAGTCTACAACACTGCTCAAATTCACTTTTTTTAAGCTCTTGTGATAGGCTACAATATTATAAATCTGTTAGAAAACACCCACCCAGGAGAAAATACATAAATTAACTTAGGCAGATTAACCTGTCTTGTATCTTTTCAGAAGATCTGCTTCCTTGTCTGTCAGACACACACACACACACACAAAAAAAGATAAATGTCTTAGGGCAAAATGATCCTAAGACTAAATCCTTTCTTTTTTGTAATTCAAGATGTGGGACTTAAGCCTGCGAGTTAGTGTGGCAGGGTTTGTCTAGAAAGACAGCTGCTGGTGGCAGCTGTGGCCGTGATCCTGTGTCAGGAGGACTTTGACTCTGTGTCTCAGCTGCAGAGAGACGCTCACGTCCACTTCTACGTCTGACTCTTTTCGGCTTTTCATTCAGATCCTGTCTCTCCTCTCCTGCAGGGTTCTCCTCCGTCGAGCCCCCCAGATGCTCGGAGCAGTGTGAGCAGGCCTCGGGTGGTGGAGGTGAAGGTGGAGGTGGAGGTGAAGGTGGAGGTGGAGGGGAAGCAGTGAGGACATCGTCCCTGGTCCGCTGCCGGGATGAGCGGGGGAGCGGAGCAAGCCGACATCCTGAGCGTGCTCTCCCTGGTCAAGGAACGATGGAAAGTGGTGAGTGTCCGTCCGTCCTCCAGGTCGCTCCTGATCTCTTTAAGAGTGAGATGAGGAATCCCAGGATTTAGTTTCTGTGATGTTGCTTTTTGCTCAATCATAGTTCCTGGCTGTCATTAAGAGCTGTTTTGAGCACTTGTGTGTTAAATTAGGTGTTTCTGGATTGTCAATAAAGTATAGATGGATTTGGAGGTGTTTAACCTAAACCTAATCCTAACTCATGACATCCCATAATTCCTGTAAAAGGAATTATAATCTTTGAGGAAGATAGACGTCCAAAACATCTTGCGCTTCCATGGTTATAGTAGATGTTTATTAGTACTACTACTATTACTTAGTAGTTCATTAGATTTAGAGAAAGTTCATAACACTTCTATGATTAACTTCTATATTGGCACGTCTGAAAAATCAACTTATCAGAGTGCAGAAATGTTTTTGCCATATTTGTGCTGTTTTATCGACATTTTGGTGTTTCCATTACTGGCGATATTGGAGACACACTCTAAGGGTGAAGGAAATGCACCTACTGACAGCCAAAGTTCGTTTTCATACTTATTTGCAAATTAAGGCTTTTAGAAACACACGTATGTCCCTCAGATCTTTCTTACTGATCTCAGAGTGTCTCGGCTCGTCTTTAATCTAGAACGTACTGTACAGAGATTAGAAGTTCTCCCCTCACTGAAACAAGTGTGAAAAAGCGTCACGGACTGGAGCTCTTGATCCAGCGATCCCCGGCCCGATAGCCGCTCCAAGACGGCGCCATCTAATTTGAAGCAGAGTGGTCATGTGACCTCCCAGCGTCCTCGACGTCATGTCCAGTGACTCGTAAATCCAAAATCAGCGTTTCTGTTACACTTTTGTGATCAATCGACACGTCACCTCATGGCCCAGAAATAGATGTTTCTGTGACATTTTTGTGAGGTTTACCAGATATTTATTGCGTTTTGGTTTAGGTTTTGAGCATTTCTACGGGTGCACACCTGGGGTCTGCTGACAATGTGTTTCATGGAGCAGAAGATATGATGACTACTTGCCTATAAGTATTGTAGTACTGTACCTCAGAAGCATGTTATCAATAGCCTTTATTGATAAACGATTCATCAAAAAACAGGTGCATCTACTTTACTTCTACTCCTCACGTTTATAAACAGTAGGAGTAGAAAGGACAGATAACTGTGTGAAAATGTAAAGGAGTAGAAGTAAAAAGAAAGAAAAATAAGTATAGACAACCAAGATTTCTACTTAAGTAAGGTAATCAAGCATTTGTACTACTGCTTGATTGCAGAGCTGTAACATCTTCAAGACCCTACGACCTGATAAGTCCAGTTGTCCCCATACTGCAGTAACTCTGTGGATCAAGTGGTACTTGGCCCTTTTTATTTTTTATTTCTGCTCAGCAACAAAGGAACATGTGTTAGTGTGTTTGTCTGGTCCTGTCTCCGCTGGCACCCGGCTCCGCTGTCCGACAACAAACCTATTGTCCCTCTGAACGTTTCGCTGTTCTTTAGCCGCCTCCTGCCAGGCCCCTCTGGCCTCGTCCCCTCCTCCTACCGCGTCTCACCTGTGGCGTGGACAGTTTGGGGTCACGTCTCTCTCTGTCCAGGTAGGGCTGCCGCATGATGGGAGGTCCAAAAATAGCGCGTGAAGCTATTTGTGGAGGTGCAGTGTGCGCTATAGGCAGCAGTCGTACTCCCCGAGGTCCCGTGTCTCTCTCTCTCTCTCTCTCTTGCTCTCTCTCTGTCTCTCTCCCCCTATGCCGTGCCAGCCTGGACGCCATGTGAGGCTGTTATTCCTAACTGTCGGCCTGGCACCACTTCCTGTCTTTCTAAGGAGCAGAGTTACGTAAGAATGCTGCAGCTAATCCCACAACTTCAGCTTCTAGTGCGACACAAGAGTCAGCTGTGTGTGTGTGTGTGTGTGTGTGTGTGACTGTGTGAGTGTGGAGGACAGAGAAGGACACGTGGTAACTTTAAGCTGGACTCACTGCGGGGGGGCAGATAGATGGAGTGAAATAAAGAGCGGGAGAGAGAGGATCGTGACATCGTATAATAGCACGGCCGTTTCTCGGGAATCAGCATCAAATACGGGCTGCCTGTCAAACCCCATCCAGTCACCTCGTCACATTTACTCCTGTGGCTCAGAGTAATGTCTATTTATTTGCTCCTTCGTCTTTTAAGTTGTTTTCCTCGCCTCGTTGCAGCCTCTCGGATGTTCTTGTGTTGGTAAACAGA
Source organism: Karalla daura (assembly GCA_029224185.1). NCBI lineage: Eukaryota > Metazoa > Chordata > Actinopteri > Chaetodontiformes > Leiognathidae > Karalla > Karalla daura. Next base: position 19,296,485 of record CM055199.1, read on the forward strand.
GTATTTGGGGTTAAAGGATCAAATTAAAGAGCACTCGTACGTCAACATGAGATTACGAGTAGAAAATGAATAAAAAGATGATGACAGTCTGCACACATGATGCCAATCTGCTTCGGCTTTAAAGTGACGTGGATGTGAGCTGAGTGCAAGATAACACTAAGTAAGGTCATTATTTATTAAGCACATACCGTGTATTAGATGCTGTCTTAAAGGTTCAGTTTTCTCTAAAATATTTTATTTAACCTTGAAATGCTCCACAAACTAACCTGCTCATTTTTTATTCCTGTGCAACATTGCCTAGCACTATTCCCTTTGTACAGTATATTTTGACTATTTTCACACATTTATAGTGTCTTATATAGTGTCCTTTTCTACTGTTTTTTTAGTGCAGGAACTGCACTGGGTCTAATGTGTTCATCATTCTATTTTCTCGTTATTGCAGTAGTGCTAATGTCTCCACTGTGGGACAATTATGAGGGTTTATCTTTGTTATCTTATGTTATCTTCATTTCTGAGTAGAGCTGAGAGAGTTATTGACTGTGATGTCACCACAGGAGATTGATTCCATCTGATTTTGTCCGGTTACGTAACATGAAAATCTCAGCGGCGGCTCGCTAATCTTCTCCCATATTCTACAAACGCGCACGACTCGCTAATTTTCCGCGTTGCATCCGGCAACTTTTTAGCACAATCGTTTTTTTGTTTTCCTCTTTTTTTCGGAGTCTTCTGACTTCTTTTCTTTCTCTCCCCCAGGCGAAGAAGATCGGCGGCGGCGGCTTCGGGGAGATCTACGAGGCGCTGGACCTGCTGACGAGGATCAACGTGGCGCTGAAGGTGGAGTCGGCCCAGCAGCCCAAGCAGGTGCTGAAGATGGAGGTGGCCGTGCTGAAGAAGCTGCAGGGTGAGTGGGTGTGTGTGTGTGTGTGTGGAGGTGAGGGGTGGGGGGGGTGGGGGGGGGGGGGGGGGGGGGGGGTAAATGGGTCCCTCAGATTTAGTTACATTTCTGGAACTGATGGATCGATCCTCCCTGGCTCGGTCGACCTATCGATCCGCTCCACAAGAGAGGACGCAGCGTGTAAGTGTTCGTGGCTCCAGCATTTTTTCCCTGTCAATAATTTATTCCAGGCTAAAATGTGAGGGCAACCTTATGTGTGTGTGTGTGTGTGTGTGTGTGTGCGTGGACAGTAGAGCCTGATAATCTGTCCCTCTGAGCCCAGATATAGATCGACCGAGTCGTCAGAAATCGCATTTCAGCCCAGGTTTTTTCAGCTCGGTTACAGCGGATACATCACTCTGCATTTAGTAATAATCGCGTGCGTTAATCTTGGTTTTTACCATGTCGGGACGTTTTGTTGGTGTGCCAGACGCTCCTGGACGAGCAGAGAGAGCGAGAGCTCCACCAGAGAGCCGGAACGAGATGGGGTGGGGGGTCGATTGTATAGAGTTCCTCCCTTTTTTCTCTCTTTTTTTGATTTTTTTTTTACTGTCTCTTTTCCCCTTCCCCTCGCACTTCCTGCCTTTTCAAACCACTGAGCTTTTTTTTTTCTGTCTCCCCCTCTCTCTCTGCTCTTGAGAGGAAAATCAATGGGCCGGGATCGTGTTTGCTGTCTAATGGCCGCGGCCCGGGGCATCGTGGGTCTGTTGCTTCCTCAGGGAACCGACATGTAACATGAGACGGGCTGAACCCCCCCCCCTCCACCTCCCTTCCTCCCTTCCTCCTCCTCCTCCCTCTCTCCTCAAAACATCGCTGACCAGCACAGCTGTAAAGAGTAAACATCCTCCCACTGCCTCGCAACAACACTAAGAGGTCATGCTAAGCCTGGGATCTCTCAGTTCAATTCAGCGTTATCAGCAGACATGTACATTAAGGAGGAAATAAAAAGAACATGGAGAGAGAGAGAGAGAGAGAGAAGGTTCTGGATCTGAGCTGCTCTGAAAGGAGAGGAGGTTGAAAAACTCCAGGGATGAAGTCAAGCTAGCACTGTGCAGTTCTGGGACACAGAGAGAGGAGAGGAGAGGAGAAGGAGAGAGAACGCAGTGTGCCAGTAACTTTTCTTTTTTTGGGGCTTTTTTTGATTTGTGTCCACCGGGCTGCGGATCATCTGGGAGTAGGGCTGCAGGAGGCTGCAGTCTGTGCCTCTCCTCTGCACTTGTTTTAGTCGAGAGAACGTTCAATTCTCTGCACGCTTTAGATGAAAAGACAAGGTGGGAAACACCGAGAGCAGCACAAAAGCACGGAAAAACCATACGTCTGTTTCTGAAAGCCTCAGAGTAACAAGATGACAGAGGACACACTGGGTGTGTCGCTAGCTGAGTTTCCATTACCACAAAACCTAAATATCACAACAATAAACTGGTAATGGAGACACCTGGACGTCTTGAAAAACCTCTCAAGTATCACACAAAACATTTCTACGCTCTCATGAGGTGATTTTCAGACACGTCAATGTAGAAGTGTATCGTGATGAGAACTCTGGATATGATGTAAGGGGGGTCACATGACCAGTTCACTTCGTATAAAAACTAAAACCCATGAGATGCTTAATGTTTTGGACGTCCATCTCCCTCAATGTGGATGAGATTCTGTGTGAATCATGTGATGTAGCTTGAATAGACTTAATGAGAGTTGCAGTTCCTTCAGTGGAAACAGCTGCAAGTTGCAATTATAATTTTAGAAATATCGCTTTTATTCAGTGGAAAAACTGTAACGGAAACACTGGCTGTCTCCCCAGGCTAGAAGAACAACACTAATATATGTAATTATGTTAATTTGAATACATTATGTTGTACTTAAGGAGGATTTCATTAAGGTAAACCATCCTTAGAAACAGTGTTTTGAGCATTGGACCTTGTTGGTGTTTGCATTCACTGTGTGCTGGAGGGACTGGGGTGTGGCTGCAGTCAAGCTGCCAGTGCAGCAATGTCCTCTGAGACCAGAGCACACACACTCACACTCACACACACACTCACACATATGCGCAAACACACATGGCATTGATGCACATGTGCAGCCTGTGTGTTTGTGTTGTAGCCTGTAAATCAGCAGGGCAGTCACGCAGGCTAGCTGGACACACACACACACACACACACACATCATCATGATTCACCCAGTGAATCAAAGTGACGCAGCTGACGTGAGGTGACCTCATCTCCTGTCCTCTCCTCTCCTCTCCTCTCCTCTCCTCTCCTCTCCTCTCCTCTCCTCTCCTCTCCTCTCCTCTCCTCTCCTCTCCTCTCCTCTCCTCTCCTCTCCTCTCTTCTGGAGATAAACATCTCATCCTGGGATCTTCTTTGTTTTCTAGGTAAAGACCACGTGTGTCGCTTCGTGGGATGCGGACGCAACGACCGCTTCAACTACGTGGTGATGGAGCTGCAGGTTGGGCCTGGGTCTAATGAGCTTTCAAAGATAGTGAAAGATAGATTTGCTATTACCACATTTGGCCATGAAGTAATAGTTTAAAGTAGATCATTAAGAAAGAAGTGTTAATAAGGATTGCCCTTTCATCTTCTATATCTCTGAGTTTGTGACAATTCAAAATGATCTGTAGATACTATGGATTATTTAACTTTAATTTAACTTGTTTACGTGTGGACTGTTGGGTATCATGAATGTAATCTTTCATGATAGATAAATGGATAAATTGCATAGCCACAGGATAAAGTGAGAAGAAAACACACGCTATTACAGTGTAGTATAGTATAGTATAGTGTAGTATAATTATATTAGACAAAAGTACACTTGGAAAAAAAACACTTGGAAAAATTTGATTAGAATAAATTAGATTTTGCTCAGATTATTTGTTTCTGTTGCCGTTTTTGCTGTATTAGTTACACTACTTTATTGGTTCTAATAGCATTATATCAACTCTAATTCACTTGTGGGTCTGTTACAGTACATGTACTCTATGTTCATGTTACACTACAGTGTATAATTAGCCACAGATTATCATCCAGATCTTCTTCTTCAAGCCATCGCTCTGAACTTGGTTTGACTTCTGACTTCAGATGGAGTCTTTTTCTTTACATATTGTTCATTGAATTAATAATTTAGTAAATTCTAAAAATACTGCCCCAGTATAGGATGAATAATTGAACAGGGAGCATACCGTGGCATTTACATGCTCACAGTGATTGTGCAAACAAGCGGTACACATTAATCTGTTCTCTGAACCTGCTTTACTGAACTAGTCACTGTATCTACTGAGCACACACAGGGAATACACCCTGCACAGGTCACCAGCTCATCTCAGGGCTCTTACTGTTACCTAGGGACAGTTTAGAGTCTCCATTCAGTGTAAACATGCATGTTTTTGGACTGTGGGATGTCCTTCTGGCTCTGAGGCAGCAGTGCTAGATCAGGGTGTCTGCGGAACCCTAAAAAGTTGTCGGAAAATGAAGGCCGTCATGTACGCTTTTAAAAGCTTTAAATACATTTTGAAAGGCCTTCATTTTATTTCATAGCCGCTCTTCTATCACTCGAGGGGGCCTTGCAATGAGTGCAAAGAAGACAATAAGATGAAAAGAAGCATAAAATAAAAAATAAGATGCAACTGAGTATTAACTAGGATTAACTGTATACTAATACTGGCACTAATTGTTCCCAAACGTATATTTTAATAAACCTTGCCTTTGGTTTAAATTATTCTTTGAAGCTGTGTTCTCTCCTAGCTGATCTGAGGTCTGTTATATAGTTTTAGAAGGGTTGCTGACAAAGCTTGAAATGGTGATGAGTTTTTTTGTTTTTTTTTAGGTCTTTAATAAGTCTTAAAAAGGTGTAAAAATGAACTTGAGGATTCCTGCAGGTGCCTAATAACAATAAGTGATTGTTAGGGTGTTTTTATTTCTGCTTTCTGCTCGTCTTCTCTCTGATCTGAGACCTGTGTCACCTCCACAGGGTCGTAACCTGGCCGACCTGAGGAGGAGCATGACGCGGGGGACCTTCAGCATCAGCACCACGCTGCGGCTGGGGCGCCAGATCCTGGAGGCCATCGAGAGCATCCACTCTGTGGGCTTCCTGCACCGGGACATCAAACCGGTGAGTCACGGCCCCCCCCCCGGGCCCAGCCCAGGATATTTACTGCCAGCCTCCTCCACCACACACTCCTCCTCAGACTGCAATATGTTATATTTTCATCGTCTGGTAGCCTGGATGACTTGCATTTTTTATTTATTTATTTATGTATTTATTGGCTGCGAGTGTTGTTCCTGATTCAGCGTTTTGCTCTTTCACTGTTGCAATTGCATTACGCTGGCACGCTGCGAATGTTGGATAACCGCCCAAATGTCTTCTGAGCGGCTGTATTCATTCAATTATGAATACTTTCCTGAAATTCATTCATTCATTTCACCCCCTCTACGTCTTCTACTTTAATCAACAATCTTAAAGTGTTTATTAAGGAAAATAATAGCGCTGATTCAGAACAAATTCTGAATCCAAAGCAACTAATAAGTAGTAACTATCAAAGAGTATCTTTCTAGTATCTTTCTATTTGTCCACACTTTCTCTTTCCTCTCATTTATAGCAGTTAAAATAACTATACAAACATAACTAAAAGTATATATAGTGGAAAGTCTGTTCCACTTTTGCATTCATACAATGTTTGCCTTTAACTATCTGAAAATGCAAATTAGCATTGATGATGATAAAAAACATCAGTAACTTCCCCTCCTTTTACACATGTATATATTTTTTTCTTTCCTTATTCCTTCCTAATTTTAAGTTTTAAAAAAATTATGTAAATTGCTTAATCTTAATTGGATTCAACTGTAATTTGTACATCTGAAGCATTTTTATTTACAGTCGTGGGAGGAATGAAGGCAGATTATGTTCTCTGTTATTGTTTTCTATTCTAATCTGTTCTGTTCTATTCTATTCTGTTCTATTCTTTCCAGTCCAACTTTGCGATGGGCCGCTTCCCCAGCACCTGTCGAACATGCTACATGCTGGACTTCGGTTTAGCTCGCCAGTTCACCAACTCGTGCCAGGAGGTCCGACCTGTGAGTATTCAGCAGTGTTACGATGTGTCTGGAGACTTGTAATAAGATGTGATCTGATAGCTGTGTGTGTGTGTGTGTGTGTGTGTGTGTGTGTGTGTGTGTGTGTGTGTCAGCCCCGTCCCGTGGCAGGATTCAGGGGAACGGTCCGCTACGCGTCCGTCAACGCACACAAGAACAAGGTCAGTGCACAGACGGCTGGTGTCTGTCTCACCTGTTCGACACAGGTTGTTTACACATTAACTTGTTTACCTCTCTGCAGGAGATGGGTCGTCATGACGACCTGTGGTCCCTCTTCTACATGCTGGTGGAGTTTCTGGTCGGTCAGTTGCCATGGAGGAAGATCAAAGACAAAGTGAGTGGTGAATCATTATTCCAGGAAATGAAACCTGCAGTAAATGAGTAAGGTGTGACAGGTGAGTGTGTGTGTGTGTGTGTGTGTGTGTTTATTCTAGGAACATGTGGGGAAGCTGAAGGAGACTTACGACCACCGTCTGATGCTCAAGCACCTGCCGGCTGAGTTTGGCGTGTTCTTGGAGCACATCTCCAACCTGGACTACTTCACCAAACCAGACTACCAGGTGATGATGAACAGCAACACGTCTGGTGTCATGGAGTTAGCACAAACAGGGCTCATACATGTTGAAAAAACACAGAAATTTAGAGATCGCATGAATTTATTATCTAGGTGAATTTATCCCAGAACACTGTGAGATATACCTTACATTGCTGGTATATCAGTGTTTATTTAAAGAAATGTTTATTTAGTATAAAACTAGTCATCAGGCCTTTTTTTCATAGATTTATTCTCATATTACAATGACATTTTAGAGGTCATGTAAAACTTGCCACCTGATTATATAACAAAATTGGAGCTTCAGTCCTGCCTGTTTTTTGCTGAAACAAACATCTTAATAACGTCCCTCTGTGTTGTTGCAGCTGCTGATGTCCGTTTTCGACAACAGCATGAAAACCTACAACGTGGTGGAGAACGACCCGTACGACTGGGAGCGTACCGGCACCGACGGCACTCTGACCATCAGCGCGGCGGCCACGACGCCGCAGCACCACACGCGCCTCACTCCGGCCCACATGGGGTACGCGCCATCAGAACGACTTTTCTCTCTTAGCGTGAGGTCCAAGAGGTGACGTTTGTTCCCGCTTTGGTTCGTTTACCAGGATGGCGAACGCCTCCCTCCTGCCCGGCGACCTGCAGAGAGAAAACACGGACGAGGTCCTGCAGGACGAGCAGCTCAGCGACGTGGAGAACAACCCGGCTCCGGAACGCCTGCCGGGCTCTCCGCTCCACCCGCACCGCAACCAGGAGGCGGACGTGTGGGAGGAGCTGGACCGCAACCGCAACCGCATCCGGACGGCCGTGTGGAAGGTTGGTTTTAACTCACACCTCAAACGTAATATAGATCAAAACCTCAGGGAGTGACAGCCTAAATGTGAGATAAGATAAGAAGAACTGCACTGTTTATCTCTAAAGGGAAATTAAAAGGGAAATTATTCTGTCCACAAAATCTCACATTCACAGTGTACAGCAGTCCACAGTCTGCACAGTGCATAGTAAATAGTGTTAAAAGTAGAGTTAAGCAAAGTATTAAAGTATCAAAGTATTAAAACAGACACAATTAATAAGTAATTTATAGGAAACAACAATAAATCAAGTAATAACAAATGCAATACAATAATGTATTGTACTGTAGGTGTTTGTCAGTAAATAATAATAATCATAAATATCTCAATAAACATGTCCTCAGTAACAAGAAAATTCTCCCATAGGATATTTTGAGCGGGAAAACTGTGAAAACTTGTTCTGTTTCCTACCTCTGCTGTTTCTACGACTGCTACTACCTCTATTACTGCTCCACCAGCTGCATGGAACCTTCTAATCAAGGTTGCCATGGTGATAGAACCCCATAATGCAGGTTGCCATGGTGATAGAACCCCATAATGCCAGTTGCCACGGTGACGGCAGCAGAGTGAGAGTAGAGTGGCTCTGCGATCGTAATCATTCAACAGTGAATGATTAAAAAACAAAAATATAATATATCAAAAAGAGTTACACACCATGTCAACCAAGTAGACCTCTAGCTCAAATCTGAAGTTTAAATGGTGAAGGTCAAGCCCAACAATTTCTCAATTTTTTCCCCTCGTCCCATTCATTTCTTAAAGGAAATGTATATATTTTTTATGAATTAAGCTAACATTATTAACATTCACATTCTGTCAAGATATCAAATAGCACACAGAGTCTGACCGAGCTACATGTTTTGGTGTATAATCACATTTAATAATAATTGTTATTGATGGTGAAACCCAGAAATTTTGTGTCCTTTTGTAAATCGTGGATCTAACAAAATGCTGTGGTTTCCATAGCAGGCGACAGAGGAGGATCACAGCAACAACCAGGGTAACCAGGGCCTCCAGAGCCCCTACGCCGGGCCGAGCCTCGGCTCCCCGGTCAAACTGCACTCTGAGGTGGTGGCGTCAGACCGCGACGGGCCTCTGCTGAGGAAGCTCCGCAACATCCACAGCTTCGAGCTGGAGAGGAGGCTGGGCCTGGAGTCCAAGCCCAGCCCCGAGCGCTTCCTGGAGCCTGGGTACGTTCAGGACATCATCAAACTACGACTCTATGTTAAAGACATAGATGTTGCTTATTACAGCTTGAAGAGGCTAAGAGGCCTTAAAGCTTTGTTGGAAGGTCTTTAAGTGGGTGCTGAAGTTGGCATAAGGGTATCCTGAAGATACCCTGGGTCACGAAGATGTCTCCATGTTTTTCAAACTTCTCAGCTAGGATGCAGACCAATCAGACACTTCCAACTCTAACGTATCCTAAAGCCAATAGTTTATTGCTTCTATGCATATTGTGTCTTTTGCAGCTCAGCGAAGCAGCAGCACCAGGAGAAGGAGGCTGACGGGGCTGCGATCATCCAGGTGACTCAGGGTCAGACTCTTCCTACCGGGGACGTTCCCGAGAGGATCTGGCACTACGACGAGGAGTTCCGCTCTGGAAACGGTTCTCCCAAGCCGGCGTCCTCGGGATCTCAGGAGCAGGGGGAGGGCGCGGTGAGCAGCGGGGGCTTCGTGGCCCTTAATCTGAGCTCTGGGAGGCAGGACGTTGACTCGAGGGAGTGGGTGATGGTGGAGCGGCCCGGCGGCTCCCCGGGGGCCAAGGCCGCCACCACCAGCCCCTCGGAGGACGATGAGGAGCCGGAGGTCCTCCAGCCGGGGGAGAGGTCTCCTGGGTGGGAAAAGGGCAGCCGGAGCCCCAGCTCTGGAAAAACTAAACAGGAGAGCGCGGCTTCCTCCAAGGGAAGCGTCAAAGTGGACAAGCTGGAGCTCAGTGTGGGCCCCGCCGGGGCCCTGCCCCCCGTCACCCCCACCAGCCCGGCTGAGGCGCTGGCCGAGGGGATCCTGACTCAGGTAAGACCTTTCCATCCGGAAAACTCTATTTCACGTCATGGCATACGTGGTACTGACTGTAGTCAGCGTTTTTACACAGTTAAAAAAGCTGCACAGAGTTCTAGCCACAGAACCTTGATGCTAATATCAAACAGTCAGAGTCTCACCAGCTGCATCCGGCTGTAGCTCAATGTTTGTACAACTGCTTTGTGACGTTTTGTTGTTGTTTTTCTCTTTCGCTTCAGTTTGCTTGTGATTAATTGTTAGTCAGAGATATTTGTGCCACAGCTTTACCACAGCACAGCATGGGGAAAGGAGAGCTCATGGCTTTGAAATGCACTTTGTTTTGCATTCAATTTGTATGTATATATATATGCAGTTTTACCTTACTTTTCAGTGTTTAGTTTCATTTACCCCCTCCCATGAATTAAACAATTTATTTCCACAGTATGCTTTGATTTGCAAAGTTCCAATTGCTTTCTTTGCACCTTTTTGCTATTTTATTACCTTGAACCAACCCAACCGGTCACACCTCAGCCTAAGTCCTCTTCCCGCTCCTCATCCTCTAAACGCTGGGATAGGATCCAGTAACACCACCCCACCACCCCAGGTTGAGAAAATGAACGGATGAATGAATGAATGAATTGAACTTCGCTCGAGCACAATAAATAAATCTCGATCCTCGCCTGAACATGCACAAGATCCCAGTTCCAAACGACTTCTGAACAATTCTTCTGCGTTTATTTCACGAGCTTCATCGCAAAGGAGTCCTCCTGTTTTCCTCTCGAGGTTTACGTCAAGTGTCCCCCTCCAGACGCTGCGTTGCTGCTAGTCCCTTGACCTTTACGCCTTTACGTGACGCGGTTCAGTGGAGGAGGAAGCCCACAGGCAGTAGAGAGAGTGAGAGAGAGTGCGAGATAAAACACAGGGTGAAGTCTGAGGAGAGGAGAAATGATTCCAGAATGATGAAAACTCAGGCGGCCATACTGTAGCTGTCTTTCCATTACATTTTTTCACAGAATAAAAACGATCTTTCTGAATGAATTAAGTACAGTTGTGACTTGTAGGTGTTTCCACTGAGGTAAAATAGAGTTGTAAAGTCTTTGAGGGACATCACAAACCTTTTTGAAGTGAGCGGGTCATGTCAGCCCCTATGTTTCCATTATGCTTTTTATGATAAACTTCGACATGTCTGAAAAAACACAAAATGTTTTCTGACATTTAGGTGTTACCATTACCATTTTTGTTAATAATACTTGCGTATATATTTAGATTTTGTCCATTTTTGTAGGTAATAGAAACACACCTAGTGAGGAGAATCAGCCAGCTTCTTAACACCACCACAGTAAATGCTTTGTTTCTTTTGCTTTTCCTGTGTGCAATAAACTTTTCAATTTGTAAGAAAAGAAATCTCAGTTTGAGATTGAAGCAAAAGTAAAAATTGATTCACTTTTTTAAAAATCTGCCATCCTTATTCCCACCACAGGAAAAGTAACTGTCATCTTACTCTCTCTCTGAGAATAGGAACAACTGCCTCAGACGATATTATTCTAAAATAAATTTGCCTAAATATTGCAATAAAAAATGAGAAATGGAAACACCTGAACTTTTGAAAAACCAAATATCCCTAAAACACTCTCACACTCTCATTAACAGATTTTTCAGACGTGTCAATTGCAAAAGTGTGATGGAAACACGTTTTTGCATCACTGGACATGTCATAGGGGTTCATAAAGCCAATGAGCTTCACATAAGATGGAGCGAGACTAAACTTTTTTTAAATCCAATTAAAATATCTAATGAAACGGAGAAAAATATTTTGGCTTCTCCCCATCCTCAAAAGACGGCTTCAGAAGGCTCAGTGGAAACACCTACACGTCGCAGTTGTGTTTTATTTTAATTCATCCTGTGGAAAACTGTCATGGAGACAGAGTCCTGAGGTCGCCCCCCTCAGCCCCCCTCCCCCCTCCACTTCACGTGGCACTTGTTCCACCTGTCACGGCACATCCTCCATCCCCCTCCACTCGCTCACCGATCTCACCACACCTCCCCGCTTCTCTCCTCCCACCCATCCCTTCCCGTCTCTTAGCTCCCCACCTCTCCTCCGTCCCTGCCCGAGGAGGTGGCGGTCCGGACGTGCAGCCCCGTCCCTCTTCGCTCTCCCAGCCCTCACACCCTCCTGACCACCCTGTCGGACCCGCTGCACCAGCGCCAGCCGCCGGGCCTGAGGCGCAGCCAGTCGGCCGACCAGCAGCCCTCCTCCTCCTCCTCCCTTCCGCTCCCGCCAAACCCCGCCCCCGGCGCCCGCTCGCCCGGCCGCAGGAAGCTCCCGGCCATCCCGCCGGGCGCCACCAACGCCAAGTACCCCTCTGTCATACGCATCACCCGCGCCCAGCTCCAGCAGGTGATGAGTCCATCACGCTCCCCTAAAAAAAAAAAAAGAAAAAAAAGCTTCCTCCATATTTTTTTTTGTTCCTTTTTATTTCCCCTTCCCTCCCTGCTTTTGTCTAAGTTGCTCATTTTGGCTTCTTTCTTTTGTTTTGTTTTGTTTTTTTTCGCCTGGCTTTTGTGTTTTGTTTAGTGTGTGTGTCTGTGTGTGTGTGTGTGTGTGTGTGTCACAGGCAGCTCTCTCCAGAAACCATGAGGGGCATTGTGCAGTTCAGACAGAGCATGGGTCAGATGTGTCCTTGTGTCTGGACATGTGTTCTTCTTGTGATCTGAATAGTGGGGTGTGTGTTTGTCTGATTGTGTGGCATGTGTGTTTGGAATGTCGAGTCATGACTACAGGTTGCATGGTCTCTTTTGTTTCAGATCGTCTTTGTCCTCTCTATCTTTCTCTTTCTCTCTCTCTCCCTGTATTTGTTCCTCACCCTCTCTTCGCTGAAGCCCCCTGCGAAGTTGCGTGAACGTTTCCTGTCCTACATGCTGGTTTAGTACTCACAGCTTGACTGACACTGCCATAGCACTTTGTGTGTCTCGGTCTGATAATGGTAGCTATGGTATTTGCATGCCGTTGCCAAACTAATCATCATTTATTACCCCATATTTACACTTATTTCTCTTTTTGTTTTTTCCACACATCTACATTGGGCTCTTGCTACGGAACTACAGCACAACCCAACGACCACGTTGTAGTTTAATAGCAACAGGCCGTTGACTTTTAGAATATTATTCCCATTTGAGGCGGCATCGATGTTCTTAAATAACATATGTGTGTGTGTCTCTCTCCCCTCCTCCCTCCCTCCTCCGCCTCCCCTGCCCCCCCTCCCCTCCAGTTGACGGCTCAGCGTCCCTCTGGGCTGTCCTCCCAGTCAGGATCAGACATTGTCCCACAGTGCCTCCTGCTGGAGAGGTGTGGCGATGCTGAGGCCGATGCCCAGCAGGTCCAGGAGCACACGGCGGACATGACCTCCCCCCAGGACCACGTGCCCACAGACCCCCTGGCCGAGACGCCTCTTAACGGACATGCCCACGCCAAAGCTCCGAGTCCCGTGCCGAGCCGCGTGTCATCGCCCTGCTCCCCGCGCTCGCCTCCGCCGCCGCCACGCTCGCCCTCCTCCCCACGCTCCCCCCGCTCCCCGCGCTCCCCTCACTCCCCCCGCAGCCCGCTGTTTGCCAACGGCCACTCCTCGCCTCCTCCCGCCAACAGGGATTTAAGTAACGGGCCGTTCGCCAAGCTGAAAGACCCCGAGAGTAACTACAGCCACGCCCCCGAGCCTCAGCAGAGCAGAGAAGCCAACCAGGCCCCGGATCCGAGCAGGATCCCGGCCTCCTCCCCCTCCTCCTCCTCCCCGGCCGCCCCCCGTAAAGACCCGAGCCGGAGGCAGAGCCGCATCCCGGTGCTGGAGCCATCCAGCCTCCTGGAGCTGCCTCCTCCAGGCTCGGCCAAGGAGAAGCTCCTGCAGAAGAAGGCGAGCCACCACCAGGGCCCGGTGCCCTCGCCCACCGCCTCGCCCTCGCTGTCCGACCGGCGCGGCGGCGTGGTCGCCTCCCTCGCCAAGGACCCGCTCTCCTCCGCCTCCGACCGCTCCCAGGACGAGGACTCTCTCATGGGCTCTCGGTCGGACCGCCAGGGAGACGACGGCGCCTCCCTGTCCTCCTCCTCCAGCCCGCTGTCCCGCAAGAGCAGGATCCCACGGCCCATCCACGCCTCCTCCGCCGAGCAGCTGGCGGCGCAGTACCTGCCGCGCCCGCCCCCGGGGAAACCTCCGAGCCGCCCCACGGTGGAGGGCAGGTCAGTGCTCCATCTGTGTGTACTTTCATTGATAGATGCTTGACCAAACTGTTCATTCACAATAAAGAGTGAAAGAAACAGCATGAAAACAACAGGAGAGAATTACACCTAAACAAATAAAAGCGTATTCTGTTCTGTTCCATGCCAAAGTAATCTCAGAAAGAAATCACATCTTGTATCCTGTTTATTTAACTTGTACAGTGTCCTCCCTCTCTTTCAGTTCAGTTCAGCGTAACTCCGTTAGAACTTTATTTGTCCCGTGGGGTGATTCAGAAGTTTAATTAAACACGTGCTCTTAAAGCAAATTGCACTGGGAGGCACCGCCAGACAAGACATCTTTGTCACATCTTTGCTCCAGAAATAGTTCCAATATCCTGCTCCTTGTTATGACAGATCAGGAATTGGAGGGGGGTGGAGGGTGATTTTCAAAGTTTCGGAACAAGGTGGAAAACATCCAGATCGCTTATTTGTCTCACACTCTAGTTAAGAAACTGATATAACTGACTGATTGTCAAATTTCCGATGCTACCTGGACACAACCCTTGTCTCTCTCTCTCTCTCTCTCTCTCTCTCTTTCACTCTTGCTATCTACATTATTAAACTAAGGGAACGACAGCAAAAACACAGCTGATTTTGGCCAAATGTTGAAGCTGATTGTGGCCAAATGTTGAACCAGAGGTGTGATGAATGACGTCCTTCCCTCCCTTCCTTTTACCTATTTTTGTGGTTGGTCGTCTCTATATAGCTGCCTGACTGCATTACCAAAGTGTCAGATTTGGTATCGGACTCGGTATCGACAGATGCTCAAAATCACATGACTGCAAAAAAAATAGTGATCATCGAATGGGAGTTGTTGCGAATATGACGTTCTTTTGTGTGATTTTTGTCATCTGGACGGAACAGTTTCCCCTTCAGGGATAAACACGGTTATCTCATCTCATCTTATCTCTTCTCTCTTTTCTTCTCAGGCTCAGGCGCTACCGCATCCGTGCCGGCAGCACCAGCGACTCGGACCTGCTGACGTGCCTGGCTCAGCTGATGCACGGCTCCCGGGGCTCGCCGCTGCACCCCCACCGCTCCTCGCCGCAGCACGCCGCCTCCTCCCGCACCGGGATCTGCAGCCTGACCAGCTCCCCCCACCACCACCACCCCCACGCCCACCACCACCACCACCACCGCAGCTCCAGCGCCTCCCCCCGCAGCTCCTCCTCGCTGCAGCGCTCCGTCAGCTCCTCGCCGTCCCGCGGCGGCGGCGGAGGAGGAGGAGGAGGGGGAGGGGGGGGAGGAGGAGGCTGTCTGGGCCGCAGCCGCTCCCCGCCCAGCTTCTCCGGCTCGCCTCCCCAGCGCCGCTACTACACCCACCACCACCAGGAGGGCTGCTGCAGCCGCCAGGCCCGGGCCGGCGCCTTCCACCTGTCCAGGGGCAAAGGTTGTAGCCGAGAGGGGAAGTGCAGCAGTAAGCTGAGCAGGTAGTCGCTCTCCCCCCTCTACCCCGGGGGGAAGGGGGGAGGCGGGGAAGACTCTCCATCTCTGAGTTGGCTGGACCACAGAGTCCTCCTCTACAGTTAAGGGAAAAAAAAACAAAACAAAAACAAAACAAAAACACTTGTATCATCCACTCCTCACTGTTCTCTTCAGCCCTTTATGTGCAGCCCCTCAGCCCTTCAGCAGTGCTCTTGAATAAAGAGTTTATCATAGAAATGTAGGTCTAGAAAGTGACTGGTAGAGCTGCAACAATTATATTTTCAAATAATTACTTTCTCAATTAATCAATGAGTTGTTTGGTTTATAAAATGGCACGAAAACTGTGAAAATTGTTCAGACAGAGATTTTTTTGTGCTCGCCTCAACAATATTCAATTTTCTGTCTTGGAGGACTTGAAGAGGCTGAGATCAGAGGATTTTGACTTAATGTCTTAAAATAACTTCCAAAATATGTTTTAAATACTTGAATCAATGATTAATCAATTAGTTGTTGCAGCTTTAGTGACTCTCATTCATACAGAGTACAGAGAATTGAGAAGTCTTGTAGAGTAAGTTACGCCTGTTTTTCTATGTGTTTGGGGGTGTGTTGCAGTTCCTGTATCAGGATGATTCACTACAGATCGATCTGGTTATGATGCGACCCAGACATAGAGGAGAGAAACTAGATAGAAGGAGAATTATGGTGTCAGACTGGGGTTTAGACAGTATCTTGTTGATGCAGACAAAGGATAGAAATCACTGCAGTTTTTCCATCATCTACAACATCTCTAACACCTCCTCTGTCGTACGTATCTACATTTCCATTCTATCCAAAGTGACTTACGTAGGAGTCGAATGCCATACTTCTTTCTAATCCCGCACCTCTGAGCACTAAAGCAGTCTAAAACCAGTCAAGGCGACCCCGCTTATGAGAACTTATCAGCTCGACGATATCAGATGTGACGATTTATTCGTATTATCACGTCGTGGAGCTGGGTGTCGGCTGCGGTGTCAGCGGTGCATGAAGCCGGTGGATTACAGCGTCCGATCACGAATCAGACGATTGTAGGTTTGACTCCCTTGTTGGGTCAGAGTAACTTGAACTTCCCTGAGGCACTAATAGATTCACTATCCATCTTCAGTACTGCACTTGAATTGCTTTTTGTAGTCGGGCCAGCGGGCACATAAATAAATAAACTAAATAAATAAATCATTTCCTGTTTATCCATCTTCATCTTTCGTAATCTTTCCCCCAGTATTAATGCACTTGGACTGTACTGATAATGGAATATCAGTCGAGCTGATCACACCTTAATTAAATCTCGGCGAGGGGGGAGGGGGTGTTTGACTCAAGTTATCTCCTCTGTACTCGGAGATGGCAGGCAGGGTATCATATTAACTTTATGCTGTTAGAATACGTGAATGCGTGAAGGCCGACTTGGTGTACAGTTGTATTTATTGAGATATTTATTTTGACGCTTAGCGATGCTTCAGACTCCCGCCCTCCTCTGCGTGATCGTGGATGTATGGTTTTCTCGTGTCTCTCGGTATTGGGTTGTTTGTTTTTTTTGTTTTTTTTTGACGTTTAATCAAAAGGGGTCGCTCCCTCTTATACAATCAATCGTGTGAAATGTTTGAGGACACACACCTTTTTGTGCCTACTGTGTTGCGTAGAGGGGGCAACAGACCTGTGGCAGGGGCGTTAGCGGTAGCCGTAGCAGCGCAGGTTAGCTTTAGCAACAACACGGCGCGTTACGGGGGAGTAATGCTCGGACACAGATGTATGTCTCAGCGTGTGCCTTGGCACTTAAGACAGCAACAAAAAGAAAAGAGAAAAAAAAAGGGAATCCCAAAACAGACTCGTGCCAGCAGTTATAAGACGACCCTTTTTAACCAGTATTCTCGTACGTAGAAGAGGTAGCAACTCAGACGTTTGTACGTCACTACGCCATTTGAGCAAAACGGAAAGAGTAGCTATTCTTTGTTTTTGACTCAAAGCAAATACTTAAAGTGGAGGTCTTAGGAAGTCTTAGGGGGCTGTTTACACGACAACGTTTCCGGGTGAAGTTGCGGTGCCTGAAAACGGAAAGTTTTCGTGCATTTTTAATTCGGCACAAAATCACAGCGCCACCTTTGGTCCCGGCATGTGTACTGCAGTGTTTTTGGTATTTCCTTCAGTGTTTATGGAGATAATAGTCCAAATGTTTTGCAGTCTGCACCTTGTTGTGTTAACTGTCAGTGACATTTGTTAGAAAGGAAAATATTGCGTGGCTACGGTGTGAAAACGTGTGGGAGCAAGATCCGATTTGTCCAAATTAGTTCAGAATCCCTGAGCTGAAGCTGCCCAGAGATGCCAAGTTAGTCAGTAGAGAGATGAATGAGTAACTTTATCCTATTATTATTTAATGTATTCACACAGAATTAGTCATGGCCACGACTTAATGACGTGTGGCCACACAATTGTACTTTTCTTACAAATGACACTGAACGAGCTCCGCAGAAACAGCTTTGGGGGATAAAAACAATGTGACTTTCAGACCTCAAGCAGCATTTCGTCAAACGTTAGTTAAAACCGAGGCCATATGTGTTCATGTAAACTAAATAACACCAAAATGAGTACACCATGCTTCCACGTGCGAGACTTTTACGTTTCCTTCCTCCCACGCCGGAGAACGTATTGTTTTTGCTTTTTTATTATAATTTTTTTTAATGTATTACCACACTGTGTTTGTGCACAAGGCAAATGAATCAGAGTGCCGTTCGTGTTTACTTTAGTTAGGATTCCTCACTGGAAACTCTCCTCCACAACCTCCTCCCACGCCTCTGCTTGTAAGATACTGTAAAATAACTCCAGCTTCCCTCCAATAGCCGCTACTATTTGCATGCTCGACAGAAAAACAAATACATAAACAAAAATCTGAATCAACTACTGAGTAAAAAAAGAAAACAAACAAAAAAAACCAGCCGCGTGCCGCTTTCCATTCGCACAGCGCCATCTAGGGAAGATTTTAACCCAGCGTATGCTTTCTAGTATGCCCGGCTCTCTGCACACACGTGGGTTTGAAAGTGATGCTGGAATATGATAGACTGTATTTTTATCAGTGCAACTTGCTGAAACAAAAAACAAAAAAAGGAGAGTGTACTTTGCTGCATTTTGAGCACTTGTGCGATGTGAGCTGAACAATGGAGCCTGTTTAACCCTCCACTTGTGTTCCGGTCAAATCTGACCCTTTTATAATGGTTTTCTGTCTGGGAAAACAGACATCTGATCTGCTTCCATGCCATCTGGACATAGGAAGCAAATTGATGAGAATTATAAGTAGTTTGTGTTTTATTGAACAGTGTATACGTTCCAGATGTTCCTGGTCAAAAATTACTCAACCATTTCAGATTATTATAAATCTATAATAATAATAATAACAATAATAAACATATTGGTCCTTGTTTATCAAGGGTGCGTACACCAGAATTTGGGTGCACACAGATTTTCCCACAAATTTCAGCATAAAAAACTGTTTTTTTCAGTGTATATTTTTTGCACCTACATTTTTACTTGTTCCTTCACTTGTTTGATAAACAATGTCCACTGCCACCTAATGTTTCTTATCACCTCTAATTCTTTTGAAAATTTAGTTTTGACTTTTTGACAGCCTGTAGGCTTCAATGATCTGAGGCTGTTCAAGTTGATCCTTGAGGAAATCTTAAAGAAAAGGATTTAGATCTTATGTTAAATATTCCTAGGAAACATTCTGTAGTATTTATCAATAAAATACAGAATTTAAATGAAGAAAATGCCAATTGGAACTCTGTGATTAACAGTGTGGTATGTGTAATCTAAGTATTAGTTATAGTCAAAATGCTATCAGCACAGTGGTTCTGTCTACAAAAACATGAGTTGTGTAACCTCAGGTCATTGAGACCTACAGGCCATAAACTCCAAATGGACGTGAGAAACTACTAAATTTTAACTCAAGTTAAAGAACACTAAATGCTAAAGAATACTAAAGATTTATAATTATATGAAACAGTTTGGTTGTTTTTGACCAGGAACGTCAAACGAGACACCTGAAATGAACACAACCGGAGGGTTAAAGCTACGGGAATAAAACGAAATCACATTGCCAAATATTTTGATAAACTGTGCAGATGTGGTCTGACTTGTGACACCTTGTATGGGCGTGTATATAAAGATGTATAAAATAAACCCCGCCCCCCTGCGGACGTTGCCTACGCGAGCCTCACGGAGCAGCTACGATGACTGATCCTGAAGGCAGACAGCGTTCAGTCAGTCAGCCGCCTTAATGTCTCTTCTCTGCCCCTCTGTGCGTAGCGAGGGATGACTGAGCCTTGTCTGTGCTGGAGATCATTCCCACACTACCGAGGCCGAGGCCAAGCCTTCCTGTCACTTATCTCCTGTCTGTCTATGGTGAGGGGGGGGGGGTGAGGGGTGAGGGGGTGGGGGAGGGGGGTGTGGCATGTGCATCGGCTTTGGCCTCCTCCTGCTTTTTTTTTTCCCGATTTTATCGACCGCCAGGTGGAACTGTGTGCTCTCGCTCGGGGGAAAGAGAGAGAGAGAGAGAGAGAGAGAAAAGAGAGAGAGTGGGGCGTGCGATTTCTACGCCACGCCAGCAATCAGTCTTTTGGATTCTCCACGGATTTCGAGATATTTCAAGCTTTCAAAATTCAGAATGCTGTTGTGCAGACTTTTAATATATACCTGTAAAAAATATTCAAAGTAACTATTTAAATAAAATAAGTATTGTAAAACCATAACTTATACGCTTAACAGGCTTCATCGACAAAGGGAGGAACACAGACACTAAACTAGTGCTGCTGGTTTTCAAAGATAATCAGATTTGTTCTTAATTTTTATTTTTTTTGGGGTTCTTTTATGATTATTATTGTTGCACATAAGTGGTGTGTAGTCGTAGTACTAGCGATGCCTTCTCAGTGAGATTTGCTCAGAGAAAGGTGTGATATTTATAGTAGCTTACCGGTATTTGTACTTACAGATACCCATAGGCCAAACAGGACAAACCCAGCTGTTTTAGTTTTATTCCTAAAGGTTAAATGGAAACTAATGGAAGTTTTGGTGTGCACTATACACTTCTCATATCATTACATCCGATTACTTGTCAATAACTTATAAATACTTGACAAACGATCTATTGTGACATTTGCTAATTTTGCCCCATCCTTTTCATTTTGACTTCAGTCGTTCTCTGGATTTTTTAATGGTTGATATTTTTGTGTTGTAACGTATGTCATGGTTTTGAAATGTAAACTGTACAGTCTCCAGGAAAGAATGTAACAAGTGGGAGTTTTGCATTGTATATAACTGTAATTATTTATGTTAATTCTATCATTTGTATCATATCAATGCCTTGTACAGTGTTTTTTTCTTTTTGTTTTAAAATTATTTTGTATTTTATTTTTATAAACTGGTTATAAATAAAATACTCATTCCGCATGCAGACAAAATCTGACAAAAGTTTTCAGTTATTAAACATGAAATGTTGCTGGACAAGGATAAGAGGATTTTAATTGTTTTTCTTTTTAAATAATCCCTGAAAACTGCAAAAGAAAAAGTATTCCAGGAATATTTCACTGCGCACAGTTCACTAGGTAATCTCCTTTTCTGTTTAATATCAATGTTCATTGTTATGTCATAGGTAAATGTTAGTGTATAGTGTATATAGTGTATAGTGATGTACTTGCCTTTGTCTCCTGCAGACAAAATGAGTTTCAGATGAGAAAAAGGCAACCACAATACCACAAAAGCTGAAAATAACAATCAAATTAGAATCCTATAAAATAAAATGCCATAAAGACTTACATAGGGAATGCACCATGGACAGGTCACCACTCTCTCACACACACCTTGGGGCAATTTTTAGAATTTCCAGTCAACCTAAAGATTCATGTTTTTGGTTTGTTGGAGGAAACTGGAGCACCTGGAGAAAACCCAGCAAGACATTTGTAGAACATTCAAACTCCAGTATCTACCAAGTTACCATGTCACATTGTATACTTACATTTAATTAAACGAGCAAGACTACATGGTCGGGTAAATAACATTCATATTATGGCACACTATGATCGAATTAGTCACATCTTGTGGTAATGGGGGGATACAATAAAGAAAGAAATTGGTCTTAAAATGTTGTCAAAATTAAAAAAAAAAGTGCTATATAAATAACCATACCCCAAACTAACATAATGCACAGGTGAACAGAGTAATTTCAGTCTTTTTTAAAGAACAAAAATATTTTTATTTCATTTACACATAATGAAGTTTTCAATTAAAAACCAAACCACTATATATAGTGGGTTAACAGCTCTGGTTGTTGTTTATGGGTCTACGTGACGCCCTACGTCACCTCCACGTCACACGCACAACGCGCCTGCGCAGAGGCTGACTCCGCCCCCCGGGTCCCTTCACTCCATTAGGGCAGAAATGGCGGCTCTTTTGGAATCTGTGCTGCTGCAGAAAGCGGACATTTCCGCGGTACTGGACTGGCTGAAGACCGTCGAGGTTAGTCTAAAATAATCCAGAACTTTCCGAGTGAGGCTCCGGATTAACGATTGACGTCAGGCGGCTCGGTTTGTGAGATGACATCGCTGCCAAGTGGTTGTAAACAAAACTTTTAGCTGCAGAGCTAGCTGCCAGCTCTGCCAGCTAGGTTAGCTGCTGCCTGGGGTGGGATGGACTGTGTCGTCAACTTTCCTTCCAGTCCCATAAAAGATTTAAAGTTCAAACAGACCGTAACACAAGAGAAATGTTCGATACTATTATGATGATGATCTGTTTAGATCTGATGATTGAAGCAGCTGTTGGTCAGCTCTCCAAGCTAGGTCAACAGGCTATTTTCTGCAGATGTTGCACACCAGACACTGACCTAGTTGTTCTCCAACTCTGAACAAATACAGGTGTATCCACGACTATATACTTGCATATTGCGCAACCTCTTTTTTCTCTTTTTTTAGCTTCAAACAAACGGCATACAATTTTCCCTCTAACAATATGAGCAACAGTGTTGTAGGTATAGAAGAAGACTCACCCTCCATCCAAGAGGCTTTCTCAGTTATGACTGGCTGCTGGGACTCCCCAGAGGTTACATCCTGGCCTTACGTCCTCACCTGGCACTTCATTGTAGCATAAAACGACAGTGTAAGAGTCGCAGGATAACTTTTTCTGCAGTGAAAGTGGGAAAGTCCTCCAGGATGCCTTGTTCCTTCCACATTTATGTTGCATTTTATGATGCTGCTAGTAACTAAGCAAAGCTGGATTGGTCAAGTAAAAGATCTATCCAAAAATTAGGCTTACAGAACATAGGATTATAAAAACAGACACAGCATGTTTGACTAGCCTCTTTATCTCCTTTCAGCAAGACGGTGTCATCCAGGCTGACAGTGAACCCGGGCTGACGGTCAACAAACAAGAATTTGTCCCATTTCTGTTGAACTTCCTGAGAGACCAGAGCAGCCAGGCGCTGACCCATGGCCCCGCCACTCCGGCCAAGACCCCCAGCCGGCCCAAGGCCGCCGCACAGACTCACGTCCTCTCTGATAGGAGAGGCTGCAGGTCGGCCGGCAGCGGGACGGGCCCCCGCAGCGCCAGCCGGGTCCAGCTGTTCTCGCCCTCCTCCTCTGTGTCGCCCGGGGCTGAGTGGGACGGGTCCGGCCAGTCGTCGTCCCACTGTCTGAGCGGGGTCACCGCCCTCAGCAGCCCCTCAGCCTCATCGGTGTGGAGTCCCGCCTCCAGGCCTGCGGGCTCTGAGCGCCGCTCGGCTCAGAGGATCAGTCTGGGGGACTACATGGTTTCTCCTCCCGAGCTCCAGAACAGCCCCAGCTTCCAGTCGCAGAGGAGCCGCAGGAGGGGAGGGGGAGGCATGGCACAGGGGGGACAGGGAAGACAAGGAGGAGGGCGTGGAGTGCATCATGGTGATGAGGGTGGACGATGGGAGAATTCCGGCCGGAGGTCTGGAGGTAGAGGAGGAGGAGGAGGAGGAGGACATAATAGGATCATGGAGCAGGTTTCTCCTCCATCTGCGTGTCTGCTTAACCTCAGCAACCTGAGTGACTTCCCTCCTGTTGGTTCATCACCCGTTTCACCTGCGTGAGTCTCGCCTAGATCTCTCTTTACCACCGACCTCATCATTCATTACCACAACAGATTAACTGTTCTTTTTGTTTTGTTTTGTTTTGTTTGTTTGTGTGTTTGTTTTCTTGCAGGTTATCTAAACCATCCAGAAGAATAAACCCGACCCCGGTCAGTGGCGAGCGGCCTCATTCCAAACCAAAGACCTGCTTCACCTCCACCCCCTTTGGTAAATCGTCTCCGCCCCCGTCAGGCGTTGAGCCTCTGGAGAGCCTGGCGACAGTGAGCAGCCCCGTGAGCCTGCAGGAGGAGAGGGAACTGCTGAAGAGGGAGAAGTAAGTGCATAGGCTGCATGCCTTCTAAAATCCTACATTTTTTTCATTTTCAAAGTAACACCAACCAGAATGGGTGTAATAATCTCATAAAACTGTAAAATAAATAATGAAAATGTTGGGGACTACTTCTTTTATGGGTGTTTTTTTGGGGGGGGGCTCCACTGCAGCATGCTCACCTCAGTTTATCTGTTTAAATGATTCATTTTTAGGACAAAGCGTGCACAACTCCAGGTCGGCTCTCCTGTGCCCTCCTCTCTGGAGCCGTGCACCCCCACAAAGTCAGGACTCAGGACGGGCTCTAAAGTTACACCGGAGCTCCCCACACCCTGTCCCGAACCATCCAAAGTCACCTTCTCCCTGGAACTGGATCTCCTGGCAGAGCTGTACTGCACCTGCATTACCGGTAGGTTACCACAAGGTGGCAGACAACTACTGAACAAAGCATGTGGGAATTGAAATATGTTTGTATACTTAAATTATATTTGTAAAAGTAGTATGAGCAAGTCATTAAGATGTGTCAAATGTTGTTATGTGGACAGAAAACCTGGTGCCGAACATCTTCCTGGAGCTGTTCTTCGTGGTGCAGCTGCTGACGTCTCGCTCGGCTCACACTCACGACGACGCCGAGCAGGAGAGTCTGTGTGCAGCTAACTCAGGTGGGAGCTGAGTCTATGTCACCTATATCCCACGAGATGGAACTGATGATGAGTCTAAGATTGATTCCACTCCTAATTCATATTTCCAGATGTTCTGGAGAGATGTTACCTGAGACAAGTACACAACTGTGTGTATTTTGCAGTGAAGGTCCTGGAGAATCAGTTTCAGTGAGTTTTTTTTTTATCTTGTAGTGTAATTTGAAGAGCTCCTTCTCCCATCTGCAGTAATTAAATGACACTGCTCCTGCAGTATCCCCAGGCTGGTTTCTAACAAGGTTTTTTTTTTTGGCAGGTTGGTTTCTCATTTGGACAAGTGCACCTTGCGTCTGCTGGCGGAGAACGAGAGGGTGGCGTCTTTTTCTCCGGCTCTCAGGGACCGTCTGACTCAGGCCCAGGACAGGAGCACAGCCAGGGTAGAGCTAGGAGTGCCATGCTGCTCCAAAAGTTGTTTGTTTGCAATACTACCATATGGCCTTCTCATTCCTGTCCCTCTCCTAATGTCCTATCAGAACTGAAAGGCCAGATGAAAAAAATGTAGATATTGTAGTAGTATTTGTAGCAGTGTTTTCCTAACATTTTCCCAACATTATATATGCTAAATTAAGTGTTTTTTCTGGAAATTGATTTTTCTTGCATCTTCTCATCTTCTGTTCCAGCTCTCCCCCTCAGTTTCCACGTTCATCCATTCGGTGCCGTTCCAGCCTGCGACTGACAACCGCTCCAACTTCAGCAGTGACAAGGCCTTCCACACCTTTAAGAAGCAGAGGTTCACATCACCGCTCCTTCACTCCGTCCTGAAGCTGTTTCACACTTTGCGACCACAAAAATGATTTTTCTAACCCTTTGCCTCTTTTTTTTGGTTTACCCCCCACAGGGACATTTTTTACGAGGTGCTGCGGGAATGGGAGGACCTGCACAAGGAACCCGGGTGGAACTTTGATGCTTCTGTCGGGAGTCGGATCAGGCAAGTCCTGGGGCAGGGTCTATCAAAACTGAATATCCGTATCCATCCTGGCTCTGAACATTTCAATGTTCGTTCTCTTGTCTTTCCAGAGGAATGATGAGTCAGCTGACCTCCGCTGGAAACCATTCCCATTTCGCCCGTCTGTTTCTGAAGCAGCTCGTCCAGGTGGGATACACTCACACTAAATTGAGTAGCTTTAACTTTCCAAAAAGACATTTTTTTTGGAGTACTGAACTCTGTTTTGTGGTGCTAGATGTGTAAAGGCTCGGGACTGAACAGCGCTCCCGGGGACACGCCTGATGCCGGGCTGCTGGGAATGCTGGGAGCAGACAGCCTGGGCCGTCTGAAGCGCCTGGAGGAGCGTCTCATCCAGCCTCACGGCGTCAGCGGGCCCTGCCCTCCTCCATCCTTCCCCGGGCACCAGGAGTTCTTCAGGGACTTCCTGCAGGCTGCCAGCTGGTGAGACGACGAGTCCTGGAAGCGTTCTATCCAAAGCGACTCACAATGAGGGCTTTACAGTAGGACAGGAGGCTGAAGTGATAGAAGAGCTATCAGTCAGTGAGGGGGGCTGAGAGCAGTGGTTAGGAGGAGAGGCCTCTCTGGAGAGAAGGGGCTTCAAGAGGTTCTTGGAGATAGAGACGGATGTTCCCGCTCTCAACTCTCACCACTCAAAAAACATGATGTCCTCATTCAGGTTTAAATTTAACATTCTGAAAGGCAGCTGAGTGCAGTGGAATCTAAATAGATAGTGGACATGATGCAAACCATCCTGCTGTCCATCTCCTCCTCCTCCTCCACCTCTTCCTCCTCTGATTCTGCCTCCTCTTCCTTATGAGACTGGATGTCTATATGTTCCACAGCTGTATCGCTGCAGTTATCACTTGGTTCAGTACGTGAAACCACATGATCTTTCTTGTGAGACGGCCAGTCTCCTTAAAGTGTGTTTGTGGTTGCCAGATCTGTGCAGTGCAATATTCCCACAGTTAAAAACAGGATTTTAAAGGCATCGTGGGCATTTCGGATGATACCAGGATTCCATAGCTTCTTTGTTAACACAATAGAACAAGTATATCTTCTGTTTTCAATCACTCTAGGTAGTAGTGCATTCATATAGGCTTGTTATGTCTTTCCTCATTTTTGACTGACACACCATGCATCTCCAGCTGCCAGCTGAACCAGCACCTGCAGGACAGCCTGTGTCAGCAGCTCCTGCAGTTGGATGAAGTCTCCATCCTGAGTCCTCCGGCTCCCATCGGGGAGGCAGAGGAGGAGGGAGACGGTGACATGGAGCAGCAGGTAGGCCAGGCAAAAAGAAAAGAAACGCATCAGAGTGTTAAAACGATCCTGAAGCGTTAAACTCTGCTTCTCCTCTCCGTCCAGAATGAGAAGCAGCGCTTCACCTCCGTGCTGCTCCACGCTCGTCTGCTGGCCAAGTTCCTGGGATTCATTTCATTCCTGCCGTACCAAACGTCTGAGAGGCCGTCCAGGGAAATCCAGGAGGCCGCCGAAGCCCTGCGCAGCAAGGTGAGAGGGGGAGGAGGTGGTGGTGGAGGTGGAGGTGAAGGACAGTGGGAATGGGCATTGAAAGTTAGAAGCGTAACCTGAACACCCGGGTCCCTCAGAGCGTGCCGGTGCTGGACGTGTGTGCGGTGCTGAGCAGGAGTCTGAAGAGGAGGCGCACCATCCTGACGGTGCCCTGGCTGGTGGAGTTCCTGTCCATGCTGGACTTCGTGGGACCTCTGCTGCCCTGCTACAGAACCGCTCTGGGAACGCTGCTGCTGCTCTACAGGTCCGTGTCCATCTGCCCCTTCCTGTCATTCAAAAGAAGACAGTCGTTCCACTGAGCTTTGAAGTCTCCTTATAACACTACACAATGCACACAGTTACACAATGTGCCGGTGGAAAATTCTGATTCTTTTCACCACTTTAAATAACTTGGAAAACCATCTTTATAGGAGAGTGCTGCTGGACAGATGTGGAGACATGTGCTACCTGAACAAGCTGCTGCTGCTGTCTGTGTTGGGCTGGCTGTTCCAGGTGAGACGTGACCTCCGACCTCGCCTGCTTGTAGCTGAAGATACCTTCCTCAGCTCACCTGTGTGTGTGTTTAACCTGCAGATCCCTGTGATCCCCGAGGACATCTTCTTCACCAATGAGTTCACCGAGGTGGCCAAGCTGGAGGACAGCGGCAAGACGGCTGCGGGGCTCGTGAGTGAACTGGAACTGCTCACTGAAGCAGCTTCTCTGTCTGTGAAGTCGCTGCTCCTGATGATGTAGCTCACTCCTCTTATCTGATCCAGGACTGCAGTCAACTGGTGGACCAGCAGCTCCTCTACACGTGCTGTCCATTTCTAGGTGAGTGAAATGTGCACATTCTTGAGTTTTTTCCCAGATGAAGAAGAAGAAGGTAGAACACTACCATTATATTCAGTCTAAATATAACCACATGTCCTGGAAAACCTGGAAAATTGTTGACTGAGTTGTGGAAAATACATGAAAAAGTGGAGTAAAGGTCTGTTTCTCTCCTCTCTGTTTCTCTAGTCTGGGAATAAACTCAGAGATTTTTAGAAGGTGCATGTCCTCACTTTTAAACATGTGAGGGATTATGTTCTGTTTCAAGGACACATCTTCAAAGCTGGGCTGATGTGTCATTGTACTTATGTGGTGTGAGAACTCGTCTTGTCATCGACTGAAAATGTCCTGGAAAATGATTTCAAGAACACAACTGGCAACCCTGATAACACAACGTAAGACCTGCACCAGTTAAAGCCCCTCCTGCTCCTCGTCCAGGTG
This sequence comes from Karalla daura, assembly GCA_029224185.1. Lineage (NCBI taxonomy): Eukaryota > Metazoa > Chordata > Actinopteri > Chaetodontiformes > Leiognathidae > Karalla > Karalla daura. The sequence continues at coordinate 19,324,436 of CM055199.1, forward strand.
AGTTCCGGAAGCTCCTGGCTGCCTTTGTGTCCGGGAGCACGGCCAAGAGTGGAGGAATCATCCGGAAGATCACTCCCACCTCGGCCGAGCTCAGGGACACGCCCGCCGCCAACAGGTCGCAGCAGAAACTACAGGTGGGTGTGAGGGACACGCACAGACCCTTATCCAGTGCTAATCTACAAGATCTGAAGTGCCCGGGCATGTTTCTCTTTTTTATCCTACTGTGCTGTTGTTTTTCTGTTATAAAGCTAAAAATGCATATTTTACAAATGAGGATATGTATCGTTCAGGGGTGTGACGACATCAAAATCTCAGGATATTTCCATGTTTCAGTACCAGGCCCACGGTTAGATATTCATTCAGGTATTGATAGGCATGTCTGTGATTTTGACTACAGGCAGGAGCACAACAGATCACGGGCAAACACAAAGGATCATGGTCTTTGTAGTTTCTATTCCCAGTTTTTGCCTAGAGCTGTATCTTTCCAGATCACCACATGTTTGCAGTAATGCCGAGGCACTTTCACTCTGGCGATATTTTGATAATACCGATACTGTCACATCCCCAGTATCAGTGTGTGTCTGATGTATGGTAACAGCCTTGTGACCCTTGTGGCAGGTGGACCTGGAGCAGGCCTTCTTCCACAACCAGCCTCCCTCGCTGCGCCGCACCGTGGAGTTTGTGGCCGAGAGAGTCGGCTCCAACGCCGTCAAGCACATGAAGTTAGTACCGCCCAGTACCGACCCGGGTCTGCGACTCACAGAGCTGCAAATCAGCTGCATCCCTCCCATTCCTCTGCCCGACCTTCAGCAGTCCTCCACTTCATTTCCTCCTAGGACTGAAATAGGAGCCGCTCAGCCTGCGGCGTCGGTTGGTTGCCGACCTAAGAGGCTCGCAATCGTCCAATAATCTCTCATTTACCAGCACTTTGCAGGCGGTCGGCCCGCTGTAGACGTGTGTATCCAAGTGGTGTGTTTAATCTGAACAGAGCTGTAATGTGTGTTCTCTCTCTCTCTCTCTCTCTCTCTCTCTCTCTCTCCAGGGCCACGCTGGTCAGCGAGCTGGTGGAGCGAGGTGAGAAGATGCTGAGAGACGGACTGGACTCTGCGAACTCCAATCCCTCCAAACTGAACGAGTCCATCTGTGCTCAGCTGTGTGTGGCCAGGCTGGAGGCCCTGACCAAAGCCACCAGGTATCAGCAGCTCCCACAGACTGTGATACATAAAGGTCTTATATTCAAGGATTATACCCATGAATTTACACAATGTGGGAAAGAGTCATTAGAGGGCTCTGAATGGCTCACTAAATATAGCAACAGAGTATCTGTGTAGATTCTGTGCTAAGTCTCTGGTTGACAGCCAAAAACGTATTCTTTGGCATCTCTCAGGATGAATCACTTCTGTGGCTTTTCAGTGCATCTCTATTAAGCATGATCTCAATATCTGCTAATATTTTAAATGATCATTATATTTTGGATTTAAATACTTGAAGTAGCTCCAGTTTTACTCCTTAAAATATGTTAGGATATGTATTCATGCATATGTGTTGTGGCCCTTAGATTGAAATATTCCGTTGTTGATGTTGTTCCAAAAGAAAGCGGCGACCTTCCAGCTCCTCGTCTTCCCTCCCATTAGTGTTCTGACTTCTCTTTGGTGTGGTAATGTACACGTTATGCTAATGTCCGCTTTATGTTGCTGTGCAGATTCTGCTGTGAGAAGAGTCCCGAGGCCATACGCATCCTGCTCCCAGATGAGACCTCCCCCGCTGTAAGCCCTGGGCACACGCACTCACGTCAGGGAAACAAAAACCAAAAAAGATCATCTCTAAAGAAAACATGAATGCTTCTCAGAGTCTGTTCCTCCTGTTCCCTTCAGATCCTGACCACAGCCGAGAACATCGCCAAACATCTGGCCACGGAGAAAGCCTGCAGCTGGCTCTCCGCCAACATCACAGGTACATATCCAATGTGTAAAATACAAACGATGCAAACGATGTGTTAAATAGAAACGTTGAAATCGATTTGGTCCAGGCGCAGTCCTACGATATGAATATGACTCCAGCCTAAGATGTGCAGCCAGCCATACATTATTGTCCTTGTCGATTGTTTGTCTTCCTATTTCCCCTCGCAGAGCTTTTAATTAATCACAGGAATCGGAGCCAAACATAGTCGTAGTGATTACACAGATGAATTATTCATGTCCGGCAACTCTAACCTGCAGCAGGAAAGCAACACTGTAATTGTTTTCTCTCGTTCCCGACTCCTCAGCTGAGAAGATTTGAAACTAAACCGTAGTCCTTACAGCAGACGCTTCACTCACCAGAACAGTTCAACCTGACTTCAGGCTCAACAGCATGAAGCTGAGCTTTCCTTTGACATGTTGGTGGCCCAGAAAGACAGATCACAGTAGTTAGATAGCACATAGTAATGTACTTCTGAATGACAAGTGACTGTCTCCATCTCTCTATATTGATCTATCTCTCTATCGCTCTATGTCTATCAATCTACTTTATGAAGTGTCTCTGCTGTTGTAGAAAGATCTCATTGCCATGATGTAACGTCCTCAGGGAGTGTTAAGGTCTCCGTCTTGTTCTCTCACCTTCAGCTCTGATCAGACGGGAGTGGAAGAGCAGGTACGACCGCGTGATGAAGGCCGTGGCGAGCTCGGCGGCCCCGGACTCGGCGGACCTGGAGGGGCCCGTGGTGGAGCTGGTCACCCAGGAGCAGACGCTCACGCCCAAGAGGAAACGAGGAGGAGGAGGAGGCGAGAGAGCAGCTTCCTGCCCTCCGCTCTGCAGCCACAGCGCTCCTCTGCCCTCCGACATCCTCATCGAGATCAAAGTATGTGTGAAGTTAAGGGCCGTGCATCTTTAATGGGGATGTAGAATAGAAAAAAAGCATTTTATCCTCAGCCAAAAATATATGGGATATCCAAGAAATATACTCCTGAATGTAAAAACAGGATTGTAAAATATCATCTGAGACATTCCTGATGACAATTAACACCAGAGAACACGGATGAATACTCCACTCAAGCATTCTAGGATCCCTTTAAAAAGAAAGCAATCTTAACTTCTCACCGAGGTAAAAAGCAAAGTGATGCGTGTCTGAGCAGCTGCTCCACATTCTCCTCTGATCCAGGAGCTGCTGAGCGTGGCTGTGGGCCCCAGGAGCGAGGAGGAGCTGCCGTCTGGCTCTCAGATCCAGACGCTGCTACAAAGAGTGGGAGAGACCCTGGCCTGCAGGAAGGTACGCAACACGCCCCTGGAACCACGCTCCAAACTCAGAACAGTCGGCCCGAAAAACAAAATGCAAATTATTCCAAAACTTTTTGGGGAAGAGCAACTAGAAGGGTCAGAACACTTGCTAACATGTAGGGCGAGTGCTGGTCCCAGTTTATGATGACGTCATCACAACTTCCTGTTTTCTATGTTTCACATCTTAAAGCATCTCTGCTTTTCAGCATGATTTACTGTTCGTAGATTGAGAAGTAACAATATAAAAGGGACCAATAGACTGATGAATTGGAATCATTCCACCAAAATGCACATTTTCCAGTACATTTATGTATTTGAATAGAAGCCAAATACTTTCCATTAGTAAAGAATGCATCAAAACTCTGCAAAACAGATCTATCAAAACCGGGTTGCACAGAAAGAATTAGAATAGAGTTGATTATGATTATGAAAGAAGTTTTATTTTGACAAGAACCGGATCTGTGTACCAGTATTTCTAGACTTTCGAGGTTTCAGGACGCATTCACTCACGTTTTGTTCTTGTTTTTCCTCTGTGTGCAGTTCTCGACCGTGGTGTCGGAGCAGATGCTGCTGAACTGCACCGTCCTGCTGGCCTGCAAACTGGGTGAGATGGGATCCATACAGACAGACCCGTACAGACAGACCCGTACAGACAGACCCGTACAGACAGACCCGTACAGACAGACCCGTACAGACAGACCCGTACAGACAGACCCGTACAGACAGACCCGTACAGACACAGTAACAGGCCCCTGAACACAGGGAGGCTGTATTCTGATGACATGATGCAGAGCGGTTAACCGCGAGCTGCTGAAATGGAAGGGGCGGGAGGTCGAGGTGATGTGCTGTAGAACAGACCTGACTGTGTGTGTGTGTGTGTGTGTGTGTGTGTGTGTGTGTGTGTGTGTGTGTGTGTGTGTGTGTTCAGTGTCTGCAGAGCTGCCTCTCTTGCTGCCTCCGCCCCCCCTGGGGGGCAGCAGGGGTGACGGGGTGGTCTCGGGGGCTGGTTCGGGGTCGGAGCCCTCTGTCAGAGCGCTGCTGGAGCAGCTTGCTGAGCTGTGGGGCGGAGAGTGCTGCTCCTCTTCCTCCTCCTCCTCTTCCTCCTCCACCCCCCTCCACCTGCTCTTTACCCCGCTCACCGTCACAGCTGTGCTCCAGGCCAGCGACACCGAGGTATGGTACCGCTACAGACCCAGCTCACAGTATGTTAGACTGTCTAGTGAGCACTGATGGGCAGTAACACATCCCTGTAATCTGAATACTCTGTTGTACTAAAGCCAAAATCAAGTGTTTTTTTGTTTTGTCCTCATCTCAAAGATTTCGTTCAATTTTCTGTCTCAGAGACTAAAGAAACCAGGAAATATTCACATTTTAGAAGCTGCGATCAGAGGTTTTTGGCTTAATTTCTGAACATCTTTCTCAAAAAACATGTTGTTAAATACTTAAATTGACTCATCGTGCACCATTTTGAAGTGCTCATGGTGAAACTTATTACACACTATGTAGTGGACTCGTAGTATAATGAAACTGAATAACATTATCAGTTATTTTTGGAGAAGGATGGTTGGTGGTAAAGCAGGCATGAAGGAGGAAAACATTATGAACAGGCATTAAATTACAGTGTAATAGTAAGAGAACAGAAAATGGACAGAGGCATGCAGGAACATACTGTTGTTATAGTGCAGTGGCTGAAATGAACGAGAGGCCTCATATTTAATGTAATAAAAGCCCACGGCAAAGAGGAAAGTATTAGGTTTAAAAAGAAATGAAAGTCACAGGAGACACATTGTTTTTATTAATGTGGGGAAATACACTCAGCATAATATGGATTTTCCACTAAAATGCATGTATGTGTTTCATTAGAGTTTATTTATTTGCATTTTGCTTACAGTGATAATACATCTTAAGACCTTGAATATAGAATTAACCAGATTGTGAGTAGGGAAGGCTGAGTAAATGGGTGATTTCAGACACAGTCCATTACCATTGACTTTTATACATGATTGCATATCGATAAAATGTTCTCTCTGTGTGCATGTCCCTTTCTTGACCCTTTATTTACAGCTATGATGTGCATTCATTCAGACAAGAGTGAATGAAAACAGCTAATTTGTTTGTCTATCATGTATATTTTTGGATTGAGCAATGAACAGTGCATGGTTTTACACATCTGGTTTTACGACCCGTAAAACATGCAAATTTAGAAAGTTAATCAAATGGATTCGTCATTCATGAGTGATCATCACAGTGGAGAAATTAATTCAAATTACATTGCAAAATAACTAACACTTGTTTGCAAGTGATCAAACATAATTGTGGTGTTTTTACTTTGGATTTTATTTATATTTTCACGTTGATTAATAGTTAACATTTTTACCTTGAGGCGGTATTCTTAATTGCCTTTTTGCTGAGATGGATTTCTTTTTTTTTTGTTAATTTCCAACTGCAGATAGATTACATTCTTGACAATTAAGGGTTTCTTTTTTCAAGTATTTGTTTTGCCTTGAAAGGAAGATGAAAGAGTCGGTGCATGCAACAAAATTCCCTGGCTTGAACTTAACTACTCTGCGCCAGTAACTCACATCCTGTTCTGTTTCTCTGCTCTGAATTCTCTGGAACAGATGTTTTATTGATTGTATTTGTTGCTAAATTGAACCGTCTCTTCTCTCCTGGAGTCTTGAGTTATAACGCTTGTCTCTGGTCTTTTTAGTGGAACAACTATCAGTTCCTGGTCGGGAGGCTGGTTGATCGAGGGCTGCTGAGCGAGGACGAGGTCAAATCTCATTGGAAGAAGTTAACAAACTTGGCCTTACCGGCGGTGAGGGGTTCACTGCGTTCCTCCTCGTCGCGAATTTCTCGCCAATTATTTCTTCTTTCCCCCCTCCGAGTCGTTTGACCTCCCTTGACTCCTGTCCCTCTCCCTTTTGTTCACTTTGTTCTCCCTCGTCTCTTTGTCATTTCAGACGCTGATAGAAAATTTTCAGCCGCAGTCACAGAGCGTTGAACCCTCCTTGCCTCCGGCCGAGTTGCAAAGCCACATGGACATGCTGCAGATCTCCCAGCAGACGGTAGAGGGCGCTACATGACAGCAATACCGCCACCTACAACATCCCCGCAGCATCTTTTTTTGTGTCAGATTGCTGCGGTGTTTTGTGCCACTCAGTTCTGGATGACTTCTTGTTGGTTTTTTGGGGTTTTTTTTCTTTGTCCCTGAGCTGCTGCTGCTGCCGCCACACAGTCCATCAAAGCAAGCTGCAGACTTTTTGTTCTCCACCTGTGAAGCGGCAGCTTGCCTTTCATGAGTCCCCGCGCTCCTTTCGCTGAGGCGCAGTGGGAAGCGCAGAGCCCCCGCCAGTCAGAAGTAGCCAGGGACCACACCGTAGCACTCTTCAGATCTGTCGAGCCTTACTCTCAAAGCTTTGGTGGATCGTCGTGTCCGAAGGGGGAACACGGCGGAGAGAGATCGGCATCCAAATGGGCACTGGGCGTAACTTCCTTGATTTTTAGGCTCATTAAAACGTGAAATTTTGTTGCCAGTTTTAACGTGAACGGTTTCTTGAAACAAGCCATAAATTGTCAGCAAAAAACGCCTGCGTGGATTTCTAAAATGATATCCAAAAGTGGACAGATTTATAGAGGAATTTAATGACATTTTTTTTAAAGAGAAAAATTGTAGCGTAGCACTTTCACACTGCCTTTGACCGCCACAACTAGTGAATGCATGTGTATTTCATGAATGCGAAACTGCATTTGTGACTTTTTTATGTTCATGTTGAACGCGCGATGCACCCCCCCCCCCCCCCCCCCCCCCCTCCTTCCTTGCTGCTTTTAAACCAAAATATTTTATATATGGTTATAAACTCTAACAATAAAGATGTATTCTGGTTTAAGTGTCGTATGGTATGTCCTCATTGCACCAATTTGATAGTGGATAGAAGACTTTTATGTGGATTTATGATAAGTCGATAGGCATACCAATAACATACCAGTCAACAAACCCCCTCAGTTTAAGACCTACAATTTAATTGTCTTTTTTCTGTAGTGTTTCTATAGCCATTTTACAAGCCCGTCACCTGAAACTTCACTTTACATTCAAATTTAATATGTCCATTTTTATTGTTAACCTGCCTTCCAAAATTCCAAATTTACACATGGCTGAAGACATGACTGTAATTTTGGATTTGCTGTATGTCTCTGGCCAAGCATAAGCCATTGTTATTCAAGAAAGCCAAAACCTAAATGACTGTTTTAATCATCAATTTGTTCAATTGTTAGGCATTGCAGTAGCTTGGTGATTTGCATGGTCGCTTCAGGAGAAAGTCTCCATTTCGTATCCCTGTTTGTGTGGGTTTTCTTTGGGTTATCCAGTTTCCTCTCACAGTCAAAAAACATGCATTAATGACAGCTGGAAACTCTTAAATTGCTCCTAGGTGGTATAGACTTTTATATGACATCTTAATTCACATCTTTGGAGTGCGAATACAACAAAGTTCTTGATAAATTCATCTTGGCCAGTATTCCAACATTTTATAGATTACCACCAATGACATTAATTGACTGTCAGTTTAAATAATCAAGTTTAAGAAGCTGATATCAGAGTTTTGACCACGAATATAATAGTTGTCGGAGCCACAGTTTTCATTCTAGGCTTTAACACGTCTTTAAGGGCTTATAACCGAGTACACAGAAAGACGATTTGAATATGGCGTATAGAGCGGAGGGGAGGATCCAGTGACAGGCAAGTCCCCGCCCGGTCCGGTAGGAAGTTTCACTTCTTGATACCAGAGTTGTGGAGGGACTCGGCGGGCGGTGGCGTTGAGAAGGCGGAGAGGGAGAGGGAGATGACCGGCTATCAGGACAGTGCCCTCCCGTTCTGCAGCTTTATCGGAATATAAACAAAAATGCCCGGAGATCCAGCGCTACTCACACGGGGAATGTCGTTTTACACTAACCGGTGACTCTTAGGAGTGTGTGAAGAGGCTCGTTGGAAGCATCATGGCAAACGTAAAAGTTGCGGTCCGAGTCCGCCCTCCCAGCGCAAGGTAAGTTCGAACGTTTTCAACCGTTGGGTAAAAGTAGTTCCATGTATTTATAAATCGTCATAACCGGATCTACTTTATTGTTGTTAAACTCCCGCGTGCACAGCTGTTGGCAGCCGTTGGACTCATGCTCTAACTGCCGCTAGGTGCATGCTTAGACCTCCCGGTTTAATACCTTCTTAAATGTCTTCATAGCTTTATTAACATAAACTATATAGAAATAAAGTGAGTGGATAAGTTGACTGGTGAAACTTGGTGACACATGGTGTGTTTATTGCTGTCAGTGTTAGTTAGACCACTGGTGGAATGCGTGGTGCTGAAAACCTTGGACCCTGGTTGAGTTTAGAGCGTCATCGAACAAAGGTCGACTAATCAATTGTTAGGTATCTATTTCAAATCTCAATTAGTCGACTATTTGCGCGACTAATTGGTCGTCGAAGCATTCAAAAGTTATATTTAAGTCTGGTTTATTGAGGAAAGAAATCCAGCTTCCCCAATCTCAGCCTTTACAAATAGTCTTAACTGTGATTGACCAAAGATTGAATATATATTTACGATACATTTGAGTCTGATTGCAAAAGCAAGTTTTAATTCTCTTCTACCAGCTTCACTAATTAAGTATAAGAAACTGATATCAGAGAAAAGAAACAGACTTTCACTATTTGCGCACCAAATCATTTGAACAAACACCCCACAGATTAATATATAAGGACCTACTTGGCAATCAGTGTGATTGTGATTCTGATTAACAGATGAATCAGCTACAAAAATAATCAACCCTAGTTGGGTTTAAATGTAAGCTTTGCTCATTATCTACACGTGTTAATGGTAGATAATTACAAATGACATTAATTCCCTTGGATTTCCCCCAAGAGAAAAATGGAGTTGGAAGTGATTTAGTATGGGGGTTATGTTGTCAAAACAGTAGAACAGTTCTGTATGGTCTACTTGCCCCTATTAATCTCATTAAGATTGTATCGAAACAGCCAAATAAGCCTGTACTTACAAACATTACCCATTATAGTGTATGCTTTAAGGGTTGATGAATTTGGTGAGTCAGTGACAGTTTTCTTAAAGAATCAACTGCTTGAGTCAGTGCTAAGCATCAGAGGTGAATCCCTGCCTCAAAAATGTGATGGTCCATCTATTTTCTGCCTTATATGGTGGAAAGTTAATATATTTGGGTTTTTTGTGGTTTGTTGGATGAAATGGGTCATTTGGAAATGGCACGTTATGTGTTTGTAAATGGTTTGTTTGTAAATATTCTATAACCCAACGTCACTGTTTACACTCATGTTCAAGCTAAGACTCCATGTTTTATAGGTGCACTGTTGTGCTGGATGTAGATGTTTCTGTGAATTATTTAATGCACAATTATCTAGAGTTCATTCTTGCTTCAGCGAATTTGTTTTGTTGTACAGTTTTTAATGACAAGCCCTCTGGTGTTACACTGGAGCATTGAACAGGTTAATTTCATCACAAAGGAAAGAAGATTAAGCCAACACAAATCGCTAGGCCTGAATGCACTTCAATTTTTGATCAGATAATCACCACTTTCAACCCTTTCTCTGGGTAAAAAGCTACTTCGTTTGCTTAGCAAGCGGAATTTATGGGGTAAAATATTTTCCCTGTTTTACAGTGCTGTGAAATCTGCTCTTTAGGTAGCAAAGCAACAAAGGGAGGGCTGTAAAATTCTTTGCTCCACTGGAGCAACTTTTTACATTAACTGGCAAATTGCTACAACATGTTGAAGGGGTTGCGGAGATAAATACAGTACATATTAGCTCTGCTGAGGTGTGTTGAATTGCGTATCACTCTTTCAGAATGGTTTTACAGGGATGCTAGATCTCAAAGCCACTACAGTACCATAACAAAGCATTATTCAGGCTATGAGGGGCTGGACAATGATTCTTTTAAACCAGTCTTCCTGGTGTTTTGCATGACAAAAGGATGTCTTATACATTACATGCCCTGTCATGCAAATCTGTCCTTCTTCATGCCAGTGTCTGACAGCCTTCCTGTCCTATGGTCTTTTTGGCCTCCTCAAAAAAAGAAATCATTTAAATCAAGGCTGTTATTATCAGTCAGTGAGCCATCTCAGTTTATGTGTTAACAGAATATATATCCTTGTTTTCTGGTGTTAATATAAAATGTATGAAACATCGGTTTTACCAGAAATACCCCAGATGCTATTATAAAGCCATTTTATTTTTAGGTGTGGGGAGAAATTCCAGTCTTTTTTTGCACAGATCCGGCAGCCTTTAATGCTTATCTGTCAACTACATGAAGGACATACTCTGATTGACGTATTGCCCCTCACATGTGTGATCACATCATTGTATGTCCCCTGCCAAACTTTTGAAGCTTTTGAACCAGTTACTAAGTGGTAACAGAGGTGGGCATGATCATGGTTTGCATCACATTCGTATGCCAAATAATTCAGACTGCCCTCTGCTCCTATCTGTCTTTTTAGGTGAAGGATGCATTTCCTTTACGTATATATTTGAATGCAGGCCTGCTGTGTGACAGAGATAACATTAATGCCGGGCCTGGTCAGCTGCATTCCTCATTTACCAGGCTGAATATGTGCAGCTCTTTGTTTTAGTTGGCCAATGGGATTCCACTGACCCCTCCCCTTGAGAACTCAAGCAGCCTCTCACACGTGCAAAAAACATGTCTTCCGTCCCTAAACAGTTGTGAAATTACTTGTTTTAGTTTGTATCAGAACACGTTTTTTATGGGGTGTGTTATTTTCCAACCCCCCAGCCCCCCAGTTGCTCTGTTCTCTTCTCACCACTGGTTAACAGTCTTGAGAGGGAAGGTCAGTGGTTTTTTGGGCTGGGCCGCCACTGCTGGGGTTGGCAAAATGAGTCCCACGTGGTGAAGCATGGGGGTGGGGGGGCGGATAGTTACAACAGCCCTTCTCCTCAGTCAGCCTCTTCTAACTCATCGCATTCGCCGTCATTATTATCGCTCCTGGAGATTGAAATTCTCTCAGCTCCATGTTTTGATTGCCTCCAGTTTCGCATGTGTTGCATCAGACGGGCTCGGTCCAGCTGCTGAGGCTCACAGACTTGACTTGACCTTGTTTTAGACACACGTGAAGACACACGCTGGTCTGCGTCATGCACACACACACACACACACACACACACTCAAGATTTATGCTCTGTAAGTTTGGGGACTGGAGGGAGATGGGAGTGTGTGAGGGGCTGTTTTCATTTAAACGTGAAACCGATGATTTCATGGATCTCACAGACGGGGACAAATGCACACACAGACCCATTGTATGAACTGTCATGTGATGGCCTCAAGTCAAGTGGCGCTCGCCTAAATCTATGTGGACACCCTCTCCGTTATGACTGCATCAGCTAAAAAAGAAGATTTTAAAGGCTATTTAAATCTATTCTGAGGGTGTCAGATCCAGTGGGAAATGTCTGGTAAATCTGGGTCCAGTTTGTGGGTAAAGCCGGAGACACTGATCAACACTGACGTTGGGGTCCTGGCGTAGACGGTTAAGAAGGTTTGCACATGCACGGTGTGTAAATTTGTCCTAATTTGTAAGCATGTATGAGATTCTTCCATGGATAAGTTATATCTGCACACCTGGAGCCAGTTGTCTCGGGGAAGGAAACCTCAAAGTAATTCTGATAAATGTACAAATTGCAAGTTACAGCTGTAGGAAATGACATCTCTAAAGCATGTCTTTCATACTGCAGCAACTCCTGGAAAAAGAGCGGGCACTCTTTCACAGCCTTCCATTAAATGTTATCATCTTGTTTGGAAACATGTGCAACTGTTTCCTCCTATCTGATCTCTCTCTCTCTCTCTCTCTCTCGCTTATAAACATTCACAGATTCTTTAATCCTCCTAATATGGATGTTTTACAGATTTGATTGAAGTGCTTGTCGTTTTCCCCTTGTTTTACAGGGAAAGCGTGGATGGAGGACGGCTGGCGGTGCAGGTGGAGGACAAGTTCGTGAAGATCCGAAATGTAAAGGTGAGTATTCAAAATGCTTTAATTGACAAAATCAGTATTACATCTTTATTTGTCTTGCTTTTTTTGGCTTCCATAATATCCGATAGTAGCGTGCCTCCATCACAGCAACAGGATGTTTACAGCCTTGGATCAGCCTTTTCCTGCTTGATGTCACTGTTGTTTATTATATGTGTTGAGATCTCTCTCACACACACACACACACACACACACACACACACACACACACACACACACACACACAGAGAGAGACTCTCTCTCTCTCTCTCTCTCTCTCTCTCTTGCTCACATGCATGTCCAATCATCGATTGGGAGCCTTCATGTCAAACACGAGCTCTCTAACACTTGAATACAAACACCAGCAACACTCCAGTAGTATACTTGAGGTACTCAAAGAGACTGAAAGCAGACCCAAACATAAACAATAGTAAATAAATCATAGCAACAACTCTGGCTTTGATGTTTATGAAGGTGTTTGAACACGGAATCTGGCTCTAGGCTTTATTAATAATAGTCCTGCTTGCAAGGCAAGAAGAGGAGAGCATATCTGTACTTTGTACTGTACTTTTGGCTGTAAAAAGGTACACTTTGCTTTGCTTTTTTTGTTAAAGTTATTAGTCTTCAGAGAGGTTCTGCACATTTGGAAATAATTACAGCGTGAGCGACACAGTCCTGTAAGCTGATACCGTTACCAGCCTGCTGTGTCAGATGACTGGAGTGCACTCGTCTGATTAGCTGCGTTGCGTTGCGTTGCCTGCAGACATTCTGGGGTTGTTTTCACAGTTTCATATGGCACATTACACTATTATTTTGTTGTGTTTGCGTTGAGATGATAAAGCCCTGAGTATCTAGTTGGAGTAGGAGACTAAGCTTGTGAAAACAAACCCCTGAGAATTGGAGATGATGGAAAACCAGTATTTAAAACGTGTGCATGAAGATCATTGTTGATAGAACTGGTAGTTTTGGAGCCTTCCTCTTGTTTACGTTGGGTTTTTCAGTGCCGACATATAGAGAGGAGTGGGTTTGTGGGGAGGAGAAAATCAGTTACAAATGACGTGACGAAGAGAAACCACATATGGCCTCCCTCTGCCATGGAAAAAGATCAAGACTCCAAGGCTCGAGTGAGTCTCATGGGAATAATTATTTATGGAAAGTGGGACACTTTTGGAAGATCTGGGACAGAGAGAGAGAGGATTTTAAAGCACAATAAACAATAGACTGTCTAATAACAAAGAGTCCCAGAGACCCACTGAACTAAATTTAAAAAGTGCAAACAAAAGCGGGGTAATTTGTACAAGTCAGTCAGATAAAGTTGTAAAACATGAACCTCTATCAGAAGTAGGGAAGCCTGGAGAGTTGCCTGCAGACTATGTTGCTATTGGCTAATCCCGTACACTTCATGACCATTGTCGGGGTTCCCAGAAGTACAGAGGGGTTACGTAGCCGTGCTTTCGGGCAGACTAATTGCTGTGAACACAACTGATACCAGGGCTTAGTGTCGCCAAATGCTTTTGTCGCAGATGGGACGGGCTAGTTGCCTAGATGTTTGAGCGGATTCATCTTTTGGGTAAAGATTTAGTTAATTAACTCTTGATCTGAAGTACAACACTGAGTAAAAGAATTGTTCCCAGGCCGGTTCCTTGGCATGGATCTACATGTGAAGTCGTCTTTAGCGGGACTCCTCCCCATCTCAAATAACGCTGACCAGGCATAAACACGATACCCCCTGAGGTTACCTCAGAAACTTTCCAATGCATTAACATAATGTCATGTGATTCAAATTAATGACAAATGTCAGGCTTGGGGTTAGACTTGACATTAAAGAGCGAGGCTCTGTTAAACAGTAGTTGAGTGACTCCATCGTGCGACTTTGCTTTCGTGGTGACATGCACAGTGTCTCAATGGCTCAACCTGGCTCCATTGTGAGTGCAGTGCTGCAACAGAGATGTGTGGATGCCCGGGTGTCTTCCAGTGTCACTGCTGTGCCCGGACAGGCCCCGGTGCTGCTGTCCTTGCTCAGCTGAGGATCTGCAGTAAGCAGAACGGTGCTCAGTGTTAATGCAGCGAGGCGGCTAAAGAACTGGAGCGGGAGTGAACGTGTTGCTAATGAATGGAAACGGCTTGCTTGCAATTCCACACCACAGCTGCTCAACTGCAGGGTTTTTATCCCCTGGATTTCTTTGGCGCTTAAGCTCCTGCTTGTTTTTCTTTTCTTTTTTTTATTTTGCTCTTTGTTTTGTTATAAACACAAGCTTTGAAGTTTTCATTGTAATCTAATGCTGTGTAACACTGTACTGTAAAATAATCAAAGGAGTGTAAAGACATTGGCCCTTTTTTTATGAAGCATGCATACGCCAGAATTGGGGTGTACACACATTTAACTATAAGCTCAATTTGGATGGGAGTGTAGGGTAAGATTTGCACCAATTTCTACTCTTGCTTGACTCTTCTGTTTTCATCTTCAAAGCTGGATGGACGTACAGATGGTGCGGTGGATTCGAGGGAGAAGCTCCTGGAGTTTTGTTTTGACTACTGCTACTGGTCGGTGGACCCTGCGGATCCCCACTATGCATCGCAGGAGGAGGTAAGGAATGAAGAGCAAATGACCTCCATCCTCTGCTACCATGGCTGGGTTTTCACACAGCTTTCCTTGCTGATCGACTACAATATTCCCACAATTTTCCCTCGATTACATGCTGTGAAGGCGTCGCTCACATAACGACTCAACACTAAGTTACAACATCTGCTTACATACAGCGTTCAACCTCAAAGCCACATTATTATTCTCTTTTCGCTATTACTGAGGTTCATGCTTGTGGTTATCTAAAGTGGAATTATGGCAAAATAAACAGTGTTTTGGCAAACGGAGCAGCGATTGCAGTAGATCTTTACAAGAGAGAGAGTTTTACAGCCAGAAAAACACAATATTGTGTTTGATTGGCACTTTTAGTGGAGTGACATGTACTTGAAGGTGTTCCTTGTCTGCCCGTGGGTGGAGACTAAAGTGCGTGCCAGTCCAGACTCAAGGCCACAAGTTGACACCAGGTACACTTTGTATAAAAAAAGATCCCAGAGGAAATGATGACCGTGTAAACAAACCACAACTAGAGGGGTGTGTATGTTGTGTTGTATGTTTTTACGCAGATGGCCACTCGGGGGGATACGATATCGTCTCCATCTGCTGCCCAGAAGTCTATTTGCCTCAGTTTGCTTTTTCATGTCCCGGCTTTGTGATTGGGCTCTGAGATATCTTTGTGTTGCTTTGATTGGAGGGTGTTGCAAGGAACCCGACGCAGGCTTCCAGATTAAGAGGAAGTTGTGCCCAGTTCCATTACAGGAAATCTCCCCAGAACGTATCCACTTACAAGAGTTCTGTCTTAGATTAATTTGCCTTGTCACAAATGTCTATTTCCATCACATTTTCATTGTTTGGAACAATAGCTGCACCCTTTTGGTTGCAGTTAAATATCTTGTTCTGTTACCACAGAGGAGGTTCTCTCCTCCTCCTCCTCCTCCTCTTCCTCCTCCACTCCCCCACAGGCCTGTCTCTCCTCTTGTCAGAGCTGCCTTTGTGTCTGTTTAAGACAGACAGGCCTGTGATGCCGGGCCTACACGCTGCGCAGAGCAACAGACAACACAACACTTCTTCCTCTCACTCTCTCTCTCTGGCTTTCCTCAGCAAGAATCAAGTCCAGTCACAGTTGCCTGGTCGCCACAAGACATTCCTCTGTTGACCCGTAGTGGGTGAGAGGACATCATTGATGGACCGAGCGGCCGGATTTTAAAATCTGACCTCTTTTCGTGCCGCTAGAATCCAACGCATTGTCTTTCTCACGAGGCATCTGTACATATAACACGTCAACGATCCCTCCAATCACATCACAGCTGAAAATATTTAAATTTGACATTTCCGCTATGGTTTTAAAGCCGCAGTGTGTGACGGCGAAGCGGTAAAGCAGCAAGACAAATATTTGATTAATAGTGGCAGGTGGACTGAAGAAGTCAAACAGAAAAAGTCGAATGTGCTGGAAAATCCTAAGTTCTGGTTCATTATCCACAGTTTATCCGGGTCAGGGTTTGCAGGGGCGGCAGTCTCAGAAGAGAGGCCCTTCCCTGGCCACTTCTACCAGCTCCTCCAAGAGATATAGTATCTCCAGCATGTCCTAGGTCTGCCTTTGGCTCTCTTCCCAGATGGACATCCCTGGGATATCTTCCCAGTCTGGGATGTACTGGCCTGAACCACCTCAGCGGGTTCCTCTCAGTGCAGAGGAGCAGAGGCTCTACTTTGAGCCCCTCCTTGATATCTGAGCTTCTTACATCATCTATCGCCGAGGCTGAGCCCAGCTGCCCTGCGGAGAAAACTCATTTCAGCCACTTTTTACTCACGATCACGTTCTTTCGGTCATTACCTCACGGCTTGTGACCACAGGTGAGGGTCGGAATGCAGACAGACCGGTAAACTGAGAGCTTTGCCTTGCAGCTGAGCTGTCTCTGCACCACAATGTATTGGTGTAGTCTGTCCTCCTCTTCCTCTGTTGTGAACAAGATCCCAGGATACTTAAACATCGCCAAGATACTTAAACATCACAAGAACTCTTTCCCCGACGTGGTAGAACTCGACCCTTTTCCAGACTGGGAACCATGGCCTCACACCATGCTGCTGATTGTTTCACTTCAGTTGTCCTGGAACGTTATTCTTCGGCTCTATGAGTAAAAACAGACATTTTTTAGGTTTTTGCACGTGTATCTTCATGCTAAGCACGTAAGAGATTATTTCCTAGATAAATTACGGTATAGGTGTAGACCGCGTGTACCCGGAAGAGGGAAGAAATGTGAAAGTGAGAGAAGATAACATTTTATTCCTTTTTTACTTATATTATAATGAGAATGGCACATCTCCAATGTAGTGGAGGAATGCGTTAGTGAGACCAAATCTTGTAAAAATCCTGGAAAGTAGAGAAAGAGTTGGAACCATGTCTCAGTACTTTTCAGCAGACAGATTTGTTATCCACAACTGAAGTTTTAAAACAATATTGTGACTAATTTTGGTCTGCGTGTCGCCTCATTTCACCCAGGACTGTTACTTTTAGGTAATTGCTCTCCAGTGGCTTTACACACTCGGATTCGTCCCCTTATCTGCTATCCCACCGCATGTATTTTTAACTCATTAATGAGCTGCTGCTTTTTCTGCCAGCACTTGATTTTCACATGGTTTCTGACTTTGATAATATATTTTAGCATGTTTTTTTTCTGGTTTAAGAACAGGACAACAGGGACGTGCTCTGAATTTGTCTTGTTACAGTGCAGTCCCTCTTGAGACTAAAAGAGACAAAAGTGGATCCAGACTCCTGCTTTTTCCAGCGCAGAGCTATCGCACCACACCCCAGGGGCCCCCTCAGAGACCCCTGGTGACTACCACCCTCCGCCTCTCACTTCTCTGCTGCACAGGTCCATGCATCACTGATAGTTTATACCAGAAACCCATGCTGCTCTCCATCCTCAGTGGGCAGATGGAAATGTGGTGTCTGAAGGTATACACAAGTGGTTGTGACTGAGGCCTCACCATAAGGGAAGAAAAACCTTGACTCCTGAGATGGGAGGCTCCGTTTTTATAGGAGAGGGTTGAGCAGAGAGTAGAGACTGTCAAGGTAAGAAGTCAATCGACCATAATCCATAATGGGAGCCAGCTGTTGAGTTAAAATGCAAGAGCGAACAGTGGTTATTTGTCGAAAACCTGCCTTTGTTTTGGGCCTAAAACATTGACCTAATAAATGACTTTTTCCACTATTTAATAACACAAAAATCCTCGGCTTCTTGATCGCCTGTGACAGAAAGAAACGCAGGGAGGAGAGAGTAGAAAAGGAGGTGGTGGGGTGGCAGGAGAAAGTGGTGCAAAACAAGAGTGCAAAGTGAATTCCTGGGGCAGAGGAGGGGAGCCCTGGAGGAGGTGGGGGGGGTCTCAGCCGTCGCCTGCCAAACTCACAGCTGCCTCACTAAGTGATTTTTCGCTGTTAAATTTCAGGGCAAAGACGTCACTGCTGCTGGGGATTTGTCTCCGAGCACAATGCAGTTTTTTATTGCCAAGAGGAGTCGACTTTGCTGGGGTTTTTCCCTCTCTCTCTCTCCTCTCCTCCTCCTCCTCCTCCTCTTCTTCTCTCTCTCTCTCTCTCTCTCTAAGTCGATGCAGTTTGTGATTCGATTATGCCGGCGGAGTTTCTAGGTCTGTGTGTCAGTGGTGCTACAGACCGGGCGAAGAATGGCCTCTCTGTGTATGAGAAGAATCCTCCACACACACACACACACAGACACACACACACACACACACACACACAGACACGTGAGCGCCCGCCCCCCCCCTCGGCCACAGTCCAGCTCGGCCTGGTTTTGGATCGGCCACAAACAGGACACCAAATAAACCACACGCTGTCAACAAAGAAACACGAGCGGGACGCCATATGGCGACAGGAAGAGCACCTGTGATTTACGCTCACCTGTTGCTCCCCGAACGTGCAGGCAGGGGATGAAAGAAAGTGGTCAGAAGGAGGCAACTCTCCTGGAAGGACGAGCAGAGCCGGCTCGCTTTAATAGCAGCTTAACAGGCTATCTCGCATGCCAGACATTCTACCAAAGATGTGTTAAAAGTTTGAGCTCGGTCCAACCGTTATTCTCGATTATCGAGCGCAGCTTTTTAGTCACTCCTCTTCTGATTCCTGTGCGGATGAAAGCAGACCCAGGCAGGTTTTTCAGCAGCGTGTTTTCCTATCTCTCAACGCCACAGAGTAGAGAATGAAAGGCGCGCGTGTGATTCCACTGGCAAACTGCTGCCCGTCTGTCACCATCTAAAAGGGATGAAGTGAGAGCGTATTTGTGCAGCATTAGTTTTCATCTGGTTTTCTCAAAGGCAAAATCAGCAAAGTCCTTCCCCTGCAGAGCTAATATTATTATAACACAGGATATCGAGTCTGTGAAACTGCCTGGGAAGCAGTGACACTTGGAGTGGAGGCTCACGTATATATCACTCTGCAAACTCGAGCTTTTATCAACCTTTTTGAGATGATGCAGCTCTATTCCTGTCATTTCCTTTTCCACATGACACCAGTATTTGTTGCTTGACAGCTAAAAGGTCCGCGGTCCATTCCCAGTCGAACCTGGTGGCATTTCTACATGGAGTCAACATGTCCTCAACCTTTTAGAGGTGTTACAGCTTGTTTTTTTCATCATTTATCTTTTTGATAAGACTCCAGCTGACTCGGTAGCTTGATGGATATTACTGTGGCCAGACGGTTTGAATCCTGCTCTGACCAACGGTTTTCTGGGTGGAGTTTGCGCTCTCTCCCTCCATGTGTCTTCCTGGGTGTTCTCCAATTATTCCAGTTTCCTCCCACAGTCCAAAACACTCATGTTTAGGTCGGTTGGAGACTCCAGATTGCCCTTATTTGTTTATTTTTTGCTAACCATTAGCAGGATGCAGGACATCAGCTATTCTTTCAAGGCTCTCCAATGCAATTCAAACCAAGACTTACATTTATGTTGATAATTGAACATGTTTACAAAATTGACATCTGTGGACTGTGTGTGTGTGTGTGTGTGTGTACAGTATAAATACACTCTTTTGTGCACATCCTTTGCATCCAGATGTGCCACAGAACACTGTAACACATATCTCATACTCACACAACTTAATGATAAAGTACTAGAAGTTGTGACTCCATAAGATGACTCATCCCACAGTGCGTGCTATGCTGAATGACTCGGGTGTGTGTGTGTGTGTGTGTGTGTGTGTGTGTGTGTGTGTGTGTGTGTGTGTGTGTGGCCTGTCTGTGGTGTATGTGTGCAGATCCCTGTGACACTGTTGGGTTAGATGATGGATCAGTGGATGGAAATGACACCACTCACACAATCTTTTTATTTCCCCCACCTGTCTTGTCCAAGTTGTGCTATCATCTAGCTATGAAAATATAGATCCACGCAGTGTCCCTACTTCGGTAAACATCCGATTTTCTCGTCCACCCTATTTTTAATATCCGTAGATATTTCGATTCGTTCGCTCAAAATATATTAAATATATGAAAATAATAGAGGTTGGATTTCCATCAAACCAATGAGATCTTGGATCAGTTTATTCCCCGGCAAGTGAACTTGTTGCCCTCTCTCTCTCTGTCTCTCTCTCTGTCTCTCTCTCTTTCTCAGTCACTCACTCACTCTGCCCGCCCCCCCCCACCCCAGTACCTTATGGAAATCACAAGGCTCCCATCAGTCTGAAGGCTGGTGAAGTCATTTCCAGCCCTGCTGTAAAGACTGTGACATGCAGCCTCCATCCACTCTCCATGGGGCTGAGTTCTGGAGAGGAGCAGCAAATCCCCCTGACTCTCTCTCTCTCTCTCTCCCTCCCTCTATCTCTCTCTTTCTCTCTCTAGAGATTCGATTTTATTTATTGTTGTTGCTTCGCTTTTTTGTACCTCTGCCCCATATTAAGTTGCAGTGGGAGTGCACAGTATAATATGGTATGCACTGGTCGAGAACTGTCTTGTTTTCCCACTGTCCTTCAGTCCTGTGTGTGTGTGTGTGTGTGTGTGTGTGTGTGTGTGTGTGTGTGTGTGTGTGTGTGGAGAGGGGGAGGCCTGGTCTATCTGCTCTACCAAGCCCTGCACATCCCCTCCTGTCTCGTCCCTCCCCCCTCTCCTGCAGCCTGGACGTCCCTCCATGATAATCTGACCTACAAATTCTGTCCAAGTGTGACAAACGAGAGCATTGCTGAACCCGGGCCAAGAGGCTTCCTCTCTCTGTCTCTCCTCCTCATCCTCCTCCTCGCTGCCTGTCCCTCTCTCCTGCTCCTCATTTTTCCCCTTTCCCTCTCTCTCTCTCTCCCTCCCATATTCCTAGCAGGAAGTCAGGACAAGGGTCTCTGGTGACTTTTTTCCCCCCTCTCTTGCGGCTAATGAAAAGCGTTGAGCTCTTGCTCATGGCCCAGCTGTTTGTGTTTGTGTAACCCACTTGGACTGTGCTGGGGACACGAACCGAGGGACCTCCGCTCCTTCTCTCTCTCTCTCTCTCTCTCTCTCTCTCTCTCTCTCTCTCTCTCTCTCTCTCTCTCTCTCTCTCTCTCTCTCTCTCTCTCTCTCTCTCTCTCTCTGCAGCTGCTGTCCAGTCCCGGACAGCTGGAAACTTAAGTTAAGCAGACAGTTGTTGCATCTCTTTCCGCTCTTCTTACCATCTCTCCCCTGCTCTCTTTTGCACTCTCGAGTGCAGAGAAAGTCAAAGTCGGCTGCGGAGGGAAAACTTCATCCTGGAGCTGTTGCTCTGCGTCAAAACTTGGCAGAAACACTGAGAGAGTGGAGGTTTTACATGTGGCCGAGTGCTTTACTCTGCTTGTCTGGCTCCGAGCCATCACCCTTGACAACATCATACGCACACACACACACACACACACACACACACACACACACACACACACACACACACACACACACACACACACACACACACACACTCACACACTCACACACTACACATAAATACGTCTCCGAGGTTTAGTGTAAAGCAAGCCACATAAAAACCAGAGCAGAAATTGGCTTTTTCCACAGGGCAGTGATTACAGGGCTTAGCTCATTACGGACGCATTACCCCGTCACTTTTTCGCTCTCGTCAGCCTGTCCTTATCGTTCCGCGTCCCTCTCCCACTTGATTTCTCACCATTCTTCATGTTTTTCTACCTCCCCCCTCAAAAAAGAGGTGTTTCCCATGTTTCTAAACTAACATGGACTGGACTGGAGTTTTTTTTTTTTATCACATTTTCAATCTCCATGCCATGAAACGCAGCTGGTTCCCTGTTTTTCTTTTCAGAGCGGTCTGGTCCAACTTAGTAAGACACACACATGACACTGGAACTCTCCTTTCACCAGAGTAGGATTTTTATACCAGATACCATCTCGCTATCTGTCAACACTCAATTTCCAGATCGGCCGTCATGCATGTCAAGCCATGGATTGAATTTAAAGCCGAGTTAAGAGTAACCTGCTCTGGTTTTTCCCATTTCTCACCGTGGCCTTGCTTGAAATTTGATTCTTGCCGTGCATTTTGTTTGGAGCCAGGTTTGCAGATGTTTGGTATGAATGCATGACTGGATGATGGAAACAGGCATCGATATAAACAATAGATAGAGAAGATAGGCTTGGGAGACTCAAGCAACCCTAGTTGTCTCAGAATTAAAGTAATATTTCTAAAATTAAGACAAAATACAATTTCTGTTTGCAGGTGCCTCCACTTAAGAATGTTCTTGTCCCACAAGACAAGAAAAATGGATGTTCAAAATATTTCATATTTCCATGATTTTATTAGATTTCTCTTAAAATTGGAGTCCAGTCTTCTCCATATCACGCCATTCTGACCAAATGGTCATGTGATACCCTACTTCACATAGCAAAAAAAAGTGTTTTCATCACTGTGCTAAGGTGTAAAGGTTGATAACTAAGGCCAAAGGTCATGTTTTGGATCATTACCTTCAATTGTACTACATTTAAATCAAAACATTACATTTATCTTCGACAGCTCAGGCTGTTCTATTCTTTGCCCTCTGCTATATTGAGATCCAGATACCAATTTTTCTAAGCCCAAAGCCTTGTTTTATTCTTCCTTCCTCACCCTCTGTTTTAGCCTGATGGATTTGACCTACTTCCTACACAAGAATGAAATCTATATTCTGCTTTTCCTCTCTCATTGTTGGATTGTTTTGTTTTTTTTTCCCCTCAGAGGAAAGCAAACTCTGGAGGCTTTTGTCCTTGTTGTGGATGCTGCTTCCTCTACATCGACCACACACACACACACACACACACGGAGCACGTGCAGCAGGCCCACTGGTGACCATCTACTTCCTGTTGATTGGAGGTGTTTAGTCTGCTCCCTTGTGCCTGCACGCGTTACAATGGCACCGACCCAGTCCCCTCTCCAGCCCTGCCCGCTCGCTCCCAGGCTTCATTTGATCCTGGAAGAACATTTCCATTCCCACAATGCAACCTGTCTCTTACCTCAGTTGCTTTGTTTTGCCCCAAAATACCCCCCCGCTTCCCTCCAGTGCTGCAGGCTGCTGCAAACATGGGTTGCATCAGAGCCGGAGCACAATGGCAATGACAATGATGACAATTTGATTTGGTGTGACAGGGGTGATGGCAAAGGACAGGATGGCTCTAAAAGGTTGCCTAATGTGTCTCGTCTAGATGAGCTCTCTCAGTTTTTAATCCTCCGGAGAGGTCGAAATAAGTCTGCTTGTGCTTTTGTGGTTTGATTCAAGAGGTTTGTTTCAAGTTTTGCTGACTTTAGATAAAAAAAAAACAAAAACGAAACAAATGCGGCAAAACGACAAAACAAAAGGAGCAGTGTGCGGGGAGAGAAAGTCAAGTTCAGAGATGGAGCGGTGCACGGTTGAAGTGAAGTTCCTGGTCTTTGTGCCGAGCCCGGGGGGACCCTCGGCCTTGTTGTAGCCCCCATGGTGTGAATTTAAGAGGGTCAGCTTTTTAACAAGGGCCATATTGATTCTCTGTGTTTGAGGGAGGACAGGGTGTCTGTGTCTGTTTTTGAATAGTGGGACGGGGACAAGACAGGGGCGGCGCTGCTTTTTGTCTCCACTGTTTGAACCTCCTTTCAGCCGAGTAGCGGGGGGGGGGGGGGGGCAAACGATAGGTGGTCCACACCGGGGAGGTGTGTGTGTATGTGGCGGGGGGGCTGCACACTTTGTTGTCCTGCTGCTATTAATCGTGCAACAGTTACGTAAGAAACTTTTCTTTTTGCTTAACGCACAGTGTTTAGAATGGTTTCCAGCTGTTGGCTCATATTCAGGTGCTTTTATTCCCCCCTTACGTCCAGGTTTAAGTAGGTTACGTTGCTTGAATTTATACAGCGTGCTGCAGTTTTATAGCAGCGAGTCAGAAGCTGAAGCAATCATCGGTCAGCTTATTGGCAAAGAAATGAATGAAGTGATTTATCGTATAATGTCTGAAGAATTCTCCGTTTCCATGCTTTCTGAATGAGTTACGGAGGCTTTTTCATTTTTAGCACATTTGACCGAGGGCCGGAAAACTTGTTAGCTAAACGTGCTAGCATGTTTAGGTCTATTGGAGACTCTAAATTGCCTCTAAGTGGGTGCGAGTGTGGGTGAGGTCAGATAACGGATGGATGAATCTTCTGCAGATTGTTCGTAATCTGTCTCGTAAGTGTTCGTTTCAGTCTCGGTTCGGCTCAGAGTCGTGCGATGAATGCCTGCGAGCGTCTCGCCGCCTCCCGGCTCATTTATAAGGTCAGCGAGGGAGACGGCGGCTGTGGCAGCGCTTTTACTAGGCACCACGTGGCTGCTGTCTGTGCACGGTTGGCCCGGTGACAGAGTCATACCTTAAAATGAAAAATGCCTGTTTGTAGGCGCTAGAGGCTGCCGGCTAACACAGCTGTTTATGAATTCATCTGTACAACTCCTTTTTGATCAATTGTCCAATCTGTCAGACGACTGCCAGATCATGAATATTTTCTGCTCGTGGTCTCACAGAAAATGAGCGATCTGTTTGACTGATGCTCGGATAAAAACCAGAGCCACCTTAGATGTGAAACTACACAGGTGCTGCCTCGTGTGCTGTCTTCCTCTCCTGTTGCCGGCTTTAACTCGTTAAAAGCAATATTCCTGTAATGTCAGTACAGTACAAATGCCACTTTAAGATGCGAGATTCAAGACTTGTATCCATCTATCATTGAACAGTGGCCTGTTTGGTGATATTTATGTTTTGTGCAGTGATACATTCAATTAAAACGCACATTATGTCCTCTTAAAGACCAGTAAGCAGTTACCTCAGCATATTTCAGTGAAAATTTGTATTTATTATCAGTCTAATCACAGTGACCCCTAACCTGCAGGCCTGCACATTCATAAAGATGAGATTAGATGCAACTTTCTCTTTGCCTTTCACCTCGAGTACCTACTATCCAGTCTGCACTTTGTCACATTTTGTGGGCAAAATCTCAATGATGTTGAGCTGTTTGAGATTTTTTCTACACTTGAGTCTTCCCATAACCAGATTTTTATTGACATTTGTGCATTTCTAGAGGTGATGAGAGAGCTGTAGAGCAGCTGCAGTCATTTATACTTCATTCTCCTTTGTACCTTTTCAGGACCTGCTGGAGTCTTTTAGTTGAACCCAGGTTCTTCTTGCTATGTACCGGTCTATTCTTCATAGTTGAACTGTTATATAAGGAAAACTCATCCCAAAGAAACAACTCGCGCTCCACTCCGTGCCCGTCCCAGGATTCACCTGCATATATATTGCACATTTTGTGGCTTTTGGGAGTAACTTCAGAACTTCAGACTTTCTATACTTAATACTTTTGCTGTTTATTCTCTTTGCTCCATCACTCGATGGTAAGATAAAACTTCGGTCCCGGCTTGGCTGAGCCCCCTCGGCACCGTATCGGTATCAAACAGTTCCACTTTTCTCAGGGCACATCGGAGGCTGTTGAATATTCACACACACACAGATTCACACACTCCTAAGAACAACCAGATGACCACCGAATCCTTTCATGGTGCTTTCACAAGACCTGGAGCCTTTCATAAGGGCTTTCAAACGCATCCAACCTAAACCTATTCCCACCGTTTTGTGAGCCCGGAGTATAAACAGGCCGAGCTCCAGGTTCTCGCCTCTCTCTCTCTCCTGACAGTGGTTGGTAGTCGCACACACACACACACACTCACGCCCACATGGGAGGTATGTTGAAACGATTCCTGTTTGATCCTCTGAGATCTTGGTAGCTTTGGGAGAATTCCTCCTCTTCTCCAGGTTGTGTACTTACCCACTGGTGCCTGTGGTCCAGGCCTGGGCCCCGGGGGCCATGGGAGGGGACCCCCTCACTGATCTCCAGGTTTCTGTTTTGGTTCCAAGGGGGGGAATTTGCTGTGTCTCAGGTCTGGTCCAGATCAGGTTGCTGTGCTCCCCCTGAAGGTATGTGTTGCCCTTGGACTGAGCATCGAGGTTGTGGATGAGGCCACAGGTCCTCAGGAGCTGGTTCTGATGATGAAGTCAAAATTATTTGACTTCAGCTTATTAAAAGTGAATATTTCCTAGTTTCTTTAACTGTGAGACAGAAAGTTCAACGCTGTTGAGGTGAGACCTTCAAAAGACCTTGAAGACCTTATCTTAGCCTTCGTTTCAGCATTTTTTACAGTTTCTGCATCATTTTTGATGCAACCAATTAATCATCTCAACTAATTAAGTGCGTAATCAAGATAGTAGAAAGTTGTTGGCACTGTGACAAACACCCAAAAGGTAAATTTCCCTCAGAAACTGAAATCCAAAGTGAGGATTCAGTTGTCCGCAAACCAAAATGCAGTTATTCCAATATTTTTTGGGGGAAAAAGTCACTAAAGGAAATTGAAAACGCACTAATTTTAGCAACATAGTCACTAAGTTGGGGACATGGCCAGGAGGGGAGTGTGAGTCTCAGTTTTTCGTTTTTTCATTGTTGAAAGTCTGAAATGCCTCTTTTGCCAGTTTGGCCCAATTTTCGGTAATTTTTGTGAAAGCGATCTTACGCAGGAGACGCCCTCGTCGCTCTCTGTTCTCACATTTATGTGTGTTTATGTGCTATGTTTATTTATATAAATGATGTCCTCTCAAGTATGACACCCAGAGCATCTAAGTGTTTGGTTTCTGGACTCGCTGCTTTGTTTTAGGCTGTCGTCACATGAATTTCTAATGAGATTAGTCCCTGCTAAAAATAGTGGGGAAAAAAAGCAGTCAAAGCAGTGGTTGTGATCTGCTCCTCGTGCTAATAATCTCCTGGCCCTCGCAAACAGACGCTCAGTGAAGGCAAACAAGAGGCCTCAGTCGATTGTTTTTGAGTCGGACTCTCCCGGATTCCACGTCTCAGCACCGTGCTTTTAAGGCATGGTTTATTTTCCTGACCCAGCTCCACACATTTGTTTCTTTCTCTTACACACACACACACACTGAACAGTTGTTTACCCAGAGTATTAGCTGACCTCCCTGCTCCTTACCAAAACACCTCAGCAGGAAGCTTCTCTGCCTCCCAGCACTGGCGCGCTGCCACTGTATTGTGGCAGTGAAACCTTGATGGTGAAAATGTGAAAACGCAACGCGATTAGCATCAAGGACGCTCCAGACGCCTCATCAGTGCCCAAAGCAGCGACCGCCTCAGCGAAAAGTGCCTCCAAATGTGTATTTGAATTCACTTTATCAGCTCTGGATGAAAATCCAGGTGTTCCCGACTCCACCCTTCCAGTAGTTATTTAAAGTCGCCTCTCTCTTTGTGTATTTGTGATTCAGGGTGTGTGTGTGTGTGTGTGTGTCCCACAGGTGTTCCAGGACCTGGGTGTGTCCGTGCTGTCCGGAGCCACCGAGGGCTACAACGTGTGTTTGTTTGCTTACGGACAAACAGGATCCGGAAAGACCTACACCATGATGGGAACGCCGGTGAGGACGAAACCACAGTCACATGAATGTGTTTCCCAGGTCCAATCAGACGATAAGAGAATAGTCCATAGGGTCTGAAAGTGTATTTAAAGTTCAGGAATCAATCAAAAAGTCTTGATTTTTTGAGGTGTTCAATTTGGTTGGTATTCAGGTGCTTTCCAAATAGTTTGAATGGTGTTTTTATGTTGAAAAACTGAGAGTCTAAAGTGTCTATTTTAATATATTTTACCTTTGGTTTAATTCATTCTTTCAAGCTTTGTTCCTAGCTCTGTTACAGAAGTTAAAAAAGGTGAAAAAGGTGTTGGAATTACCTTAAAGATTCCTGCAGATTCGCTGTCTCTTAAAGAGAGGAAATGCTGCTCGTCAGCCGTCAAAGTAACTCCTCTGCTCTCTCTGTCTGCGTTCCTCCTGTCAGGACTCTCTTGGTCTGACCCCTCGGATCTGCCAGGTACGTGGACGGGTTGTAATATTCTGCGCTGCGAGCACAGCCGATATTTTAGCCACCTGGAGATGAAGGTTCACGGCTCTGCTTGTCGTTCCAGGGTCTCTTCAGGTCAGAGGACACGTTCCCCGACGGGCAGAACTCCAGCCGAGTGGAGATCAGGTAGCGAGCGCCGCGTCTTCCCGAGCCCTCGTGAAACAACGCAATTAGACCTCGTTCCTGATATTCAGATTAGTCGGGCACAAACGGAGCAATTCACGCTGCGTAGCCACAGGCCATGACATGCAAATCACCAACTGGATTTTCTCGTCAGTGCCCGGAGGCGACCTGAGAACAACTTCTTGGAGCTGCTGCTCATTTGATAAAGTGGATGTGTTTCTGGGGAAATCATACACGGAAACTGTTGTATTTCTATGATTTCAAACATGATCTTTTCAGATTTTAGCCTGTTTTTCCAGCCCTCTGTTGTATGCACCTCAACGCGATGGGTAAAGAGGACAGTTGATGGTCCAGTCCTGCATAAGTGTCTGTCTCCATGTCCCTGCAGCTTCCTGGAGATCTACAACGAACGCGTGCGAGACCTGTTGAGACGAGGAGAGCAGAAGAAGAGGGCGTCCCTGAGAGTCCGAGAGCACCCGGAGAAAGGACCGTATGTGCAAGGTGAGTGTGTGATGCGCTGGCATTCAGGCTCTGTGAAGCTGTGACCCGGTCTCCTCCTCGTCCTGAGTGACTGAGTCCTCTCCAGGACTCTATCTTCTTCTGTCTTCATGCCCAGTCATGAGCCTGTCTGTCCTGTTCCCAGTCTGTCTGGAGGAGAATGAAACAACTGTCATCGCTCCAGTCGCAGCTTGTCTGAAAAGAGCTGCTGCCATTAAATTCAGACTGAACAGATATAACAAGCTATGGTTCAGTTCATTCATTCGTCTTACCCACTTTGAGCATGTTTGGGGAGGAGTCTCCTGGCATCTGTCCCAGCATACTGTGAGCAAATGCAGGGAAGTCACCCTAGAGAGGTCACCAGTCCATCACAGGACACACACACACACACACACACACCATTCACTGTCACACTCACACCTAGAGGCAATTTACGCCCGTTATTCATGAGACAGTCCCAGCACGTCTCTGCTCAGTAGCAGGTACCAGGCACGTCCTTGTCCATCACTCCTCACCAGAGGCTGGGTCCCCATGGAGCAAACATAAACAGTGGAGGATGTCCAGATGATATTAGTGAACTTTTTTCCTCTTCTTTTTTGTACAATTTCACATTACATTTGTTTTTGTTTTGTGTTGTATTATTCCTTAAGGGGAAATAATGAAATTATTAATTATACAATTATTGCTTGTTGTAAAACAAATTGTTAATTTGTTATGTACTTAGGGCTTGTAGGGACGTCATTCTCTGACCGATGACAGTTTAGGCTGTATTCAGACCTGCAGGCAGCAGCTAATCTGAAAAATCTGTTCACTCTGGTGCATGTAACCAAGAGCGATGGAGGCAGGATGCAGAAGACAACAAGTGCCTGAGATCTCTAATTAGCGCTCTCAGCTCCTTTCCATTCGAGCCCTGGAGCCATTTGTTTGTAGCTAGTTTTGTAGCAAACTGCTACTCACAGCTAACTAGAGGCATAACTGCATAAAATAATGTTGTGGTTAATCAATCAGCACTTGTATTGTATCATTTTAGCTTCTGAATCACAGCAAAGCAAACAAGCCACAGGTCTGAATACAGCCTTAGCATTAGATTAACTGATTTGGAGCCTGACTGAACTGGACCTGTGTAGTGGAACAGTTCTCCCATTAGAGGATCCAGTCGACCTGTACATGCATGTTTATCATGTTGTTAGACGTTTTTAGTGGTGGAAACTGGAGAAGGGAAAAGGCCTTCAAGAACCAAAACTTCAGTCA
Organism: Karalla daura; assembly: GCA_029224185.1. Classification (NCBI taxonomy): domain Eukaryota; kingdom Metazoa; phylum Chordata; class Actinopteri; order Chaetodontiformes; family Leiognathidae; genus Karalla; species Karalla daura. Next base: position 19,354,544 of record CM055199.1, read on the forward strand.
GAAAAGTCAGAAAACTGTGGTTTTGTAATAAAGACGATCCTAAAATCTCAAAGCAAACAAAACAAACCGTGCGAGTTTTAATTAGAATTCAGTATTCAGAGTTGATCCCCACGGTTCCAGAAGTAATTGCACAAAAAATGTTGAGCTCTGAAAAATCAGCACCTCATTTCCACTTTTTTGTCTTTCCTTTTCTGTCTGGGCTGATAAATAATTAACCACAAGTCTTGATGCAGCAAATCCCATTTCCCCGCTGTCATAGTTTCACAGAGATTAAAATAAATACTAAATCTGCACGCAGGAAGTGGTTATATTAAATGGCTCGGCGGCGGGCCTGCATGTCAGACGTGCAGATGCGTATCCTCTGTTCAGAGCGAACTCCAAGTCTCTACGCTGTATATAAACACTGAGCGCTGGGTCCAAGGGTGAAATAATCTGTCTAGAACACTCGGTTTTGAAGGGAGCGGAGATGAGAGACGGTGCTTTTTCTGTCGCACACAGTTCTGTCAAATTATGGATTTGGACGAGCGTCGCGGTCCGCAGTGTTTGGAGTAAAGCCGCCGTCTTGTACGTTCAGTTTACAGGCGGCTCAGCGGTCGGCCCTGGGATCCCGCTCCCTCGCTCCACGTTTGATCCCGTCCAGATCCTGCCCGCCTCGGCTCCCATCCAGGCTCCTCTTTTAGCTCCTCTCCTTCCTCTCTCTCTCTGTCTGACTCCCTGCTCGTACATCTCCTCCTCCTCCTCCTCCTCCTCCTCCTCCTCGCTGAGCTCCAGGTCCCACATCCACTCATTGTCCGTATCAGGAGAAATCCCAGTCGACCAGAGGAAGTGAAGTCATTTCCTCGCGGTTCCAAGGAGATGGCTTCACTCCACACACGGAGCACATTTAAAGCCCTCGGCTTTGTACCGCTGCTCCGTCCACACACACCCCTCAGCTCTTTAGTTTTTCTTTTTTTATCCTTTGGCATTGAAATATCTCCAACTTTTGTGTTAGATGTTTGTAGTTAAAACATGGGGAAGTATCCGTCGTCATCCACATGATAACGACTTTCACAGCTGCTAACGAAATGTGATTCATCAGGGTTGGCCATTGTTAGTTTGTGCGTCTCTGGGAAAATATTACGGATCACTTGTGACTTTTGATGAGACATGTTTCCTGTTTGTGTGTGTGTGTGTGTGTGTCTCTCTCTATCCCTGCGTCTGTTAGTTCCTCTGTCTGAACCTCTGTGGTGTAGTTTCGTTTATCGTTATTATTCCCTCACTCACTCTTTCATTTCTGTTTGTTGGAGGAATTTCCTAGAAGATTTTGTTTAGATTTCTAATGAACAGAAAATCTTTGTAGAGTTGCAACAAACAATTATTTTTGTTCTCTCAGTGAATCCATTTGTTGTTTGTCTTTAAAAAAAAATTGACAAACTGTAAAAATTGCCAATGCAAAGGCCAAGATCAGATCTTTAAATCATAGTTTTTTTGCTTCTCACCTCAACAACATTCAACTTTCTGTCACGGAAACAAAAGAAACCAGAAAATAGTCACGTTTAAGAAGCTGAGATCAGAGAAATTTGACTCAATTTCTTAAAGTAATCTGCAAAAATGCCTCACTAGTAAAATAGCTGTATATTAATGTAATAGTTCATCTGTGGTTGCAGCTCCAAAGAAAGGTGCAATTGTGGTCATCATGAGAGAAGAACATGCACCGCGCAGTTAGAGGAGTTTGCATGAACCTTCATAGTTCTTTCATAAAGCTGAAATAATAATCGAACATGCAGCTATCGTTCTGCAGGAACTGAAAGCATTTTGGGTCCAGTGAGCGTCTATTGTGTGGATCTGAAAACAGAAACACGGCACTGCTTGACCCCAACAGTGAAATGTGCTGCAGTTTACTGTGGGAAAAAGGCTCAATTAGTCAACATTTGGAGGCTGGTCGAAAACCACATTTGTTTTCCCACCGTTCTGTTTCTCTCCCGATCAGACCTGTCCCAGCATGTGGTCTCAGACTGTAAGCAGGCCATGGACCTGCTGGAGGAGGGCATCGCCAACCGCATCACGGCGGCCACTCACAACCATGATGCCAGCAGCAGGTCGCACGCCATCTTCACCATCCACTTCACACAGGTCTGCTTCTCTGCTGTCCAGGTGTCAGTTATCAGTCAGTCTGCTAATGAGGTGGTGTTGTTTTCCAGTCTGTGCAGAGTCCGAGCTGATGACTCTTGTCTTTTCCTCCGCAGGCTATCCTAGAGAACAACCTCCCCTCAGAGACCGTCAGCAAGATCAACCTGGTGGACCTGGCTGGGAGGTAACACAGCTGTTTCCTTCTCTCATATGTGTGTATATGCTTCTTCAATACTGTTTGCCATTGACAAATCTGCCCCCTAGTGGATGTTTGTTACTGCCCTGAGATTTCTCCTCTCGCTTCCTTTTCTTTTGTCTCAGTGAACTCTGTTTTTATCTGAGTTTTTAACAGCTTTTAAGACCTCACGCTGTGTGTTTGCTCTGTCTGACAGTGAGCGAGCAGACCCGCACTACTGCAGGGACAGGCTGACTGAGGGCTCCAACATCAACAAGTCCCTGGTCACTCTGGGCATCGTCATATCCGCTCTGGGTAACTACTCAAGTATTCCTGATTCGTTGTGATGGAAGAATAAGATCCAAAATGAACTTCAACTCTCAGATTCCAGTTTTTTTTTTTTCCTGAAGTATAATCCATGTTCCCCATAAATCTCCTCACACTCCCACCTCCTCCTCACTCTCTCCAACAGCCCAGAACTCCCAGATGTCCAGCAGCTGTCAGAGCATCAACAGCATGGCCTCCGAGGGCGAAGGCAGCACAGTGGGGAGCCACAGCAGCTCCCTGTCCGGAGGAGGAGGAGGAGGAGGAGGAGGAGGAGGAGGGAGGAGGCACTGCTTCATCCCATACAGAGACTCGGTCCTGACCTGGCTGCTCAAAGACAGCCTGGGAGGCAACTCCAAGACCATCATGATCGCAAGTAGGTCAAACGGAGAGAGTCCCAAAGATTGAGAGAGTGAAATCACAGACACAGAGTCTGGTGGAGTGGTGGATCACACAGTCAGGGACTCCATCTTATCCAGGATTGATTGTTACTATGCAGAGATGCAACAGCATCTTTTTTTCAGTGCTAACCAACTCTCAAGTCTCTCATTAGAGCTTCTTCTAATCACTGCAACTCGATGGCACTGAAGAGTTTTTCAAAGCAGCCTCCTCCTCATCAAAGCTGCTGCTGTCACAACTAGAAGAGTAATGAATGCTGCAGTCAGAAACTACATGTGTAGTGATGCATATCTATACGATAGTGTTTCCACAGTGACTTAAAGCTGGACGACGGATATTTCTTCTTCTCTAATTGTGCATGTTTATGCGTGTGTGTGTGTGTGTGTGTGTGTGTGTGTGTGTGTGTGTGTGTGTGTGTGTGTGTGTGTGTGTGTGTGTGTGTGTGTGTGTGTGTGGGGCAGCGGTGTCGCCCTCGGCCAGCAGCTACAACGAGACCCTGAGCACCCTGCGCTACGCCGCCCACGCCAGGAACATCGTCAACAAGCCGCGGGTTAACGAGGTCAGAGGCCGCCGCTGCACGCCGTCACGTTTGATCCACGTGACTTTCTCCGGGTTAATGCACGCTTTGATTCTTTTTTTCCCCTCTTTTCTTCCTTTTTGAACAGGATGCCAACGTTCGCCTGATCAGGGAGCTGAGAGAGGAGATTGACAGACTGAAGAGCATGCTGCTCAGCTTTGAAATGGTACAGTGAGTTTTTGTTTTTTTTGTCGTCATTACTGCACGGAGTCTGCCAGAGATGCACCCCGCTGGGCTCTCCCCGTTAGCACTGTAAAGCTTTGAATGAACGAGACTCCCCCGTTTAAGAAGTTCCAGCAGCCCAGTCTCAGTGCGGTGCCGTATGACTCTCTAATCCTCCGGGTGGTTAAGAGTGAATGGCATCATAACCAATCTGACATTTCCTTCCTATGTATCGACTGATCGTCTTGTTTTCCTCCTCCCCTGACTGGCAGCAGCGTAATCCCAGCCCTTCGCTGAGCGACGAGCGGGACGGGAATATCTCGGACATCGTGCTGCAGAACGAGCTGAAGGTAGCGGGGCAGGTCGCTCGGGCCTGACGGACGCCGACACTCTGCTTTTCACACTCTGACCAATGTTTCTCGCCCGTCCGCTTTAAGTAGGCACACATGCAGGCAGACGAGTGGAGCCTTCCTACACAAAATCAAATATTTAACCTCATAAAATATGCACCACATATCCCCTTAAAGGACTAGATGAGACAAATTAACCAAGACTTTCTTGCCTAATTAATTATTCCTTTATGTTCTGGGGTTATTGTTGACTGAGAGAGGAGAGCGAACTAACGATTCACTTTCTAATAGGAAATACTAAAAATACTCTCCATAAGAAGTGTGGATATTCATTAATAACTCAGATCCTTTTACGTTTTAGATATTGTTCTTGTTGAGACAGTGAGTTGGTTCGAATTGCAGTTTGCAAGATCTTCACATATCTGTATGGAGTAGTTTTGAGATAATCTCTTTTTTCCAACTGTCCAGAAACATCCATGTTTAGGTCGATTGGAGAATCACTCCACAAACAGGATTCAATTTAATATGTTCTCTACTATATTGAATCCCTTTTAATAGTCTGGAGGTGCATATTACATATACTGTATAACATGTCAATACACACACACTAATATTAACACTATTAAAGCCACAACCATTGAGTTACGATTAACCGACTGATAACGCAATTGGCAAGTATTTGAGATACTAAGAAGACAAAGTTCTCTGATCTCGGCCTTTAAACGTATGTATTTTCTGGTTTCTTTCCATAATGACAGAAATTTAAATTACACTGAGATGAATGTTTGTCGCAGCCATTATATATACAATATATCTGACCTATATTGATTATTGTAGGAGCAAAGGTAGGTGTAGTAGAAGCAGAGGTGTTTATGGAGTTGGTAGTGGTGGAGATGGTACTCATTTTCACCTCGATCTCAGATTTTCATGCCGAGCGTCTGGTCCTCAGGTGGAGCAGCTGACCAAGGACTGGACGGAGGGCTGGAGAGACAAGAAGGAGCTGCTGGAGCAGTACAGCGTGGACATCAACAAGGAGCGCGCCGGGTTCCTCATCAGCTCGCTCCAGCCTCACCTGGTCACTCTGGACAGGGACGTCCTGAGCACCGGGGTCGTCTTCTACCACCTCAGGGTACGAGTCCGATGAGACAGTCAAACTCAGAGACGCGCTATGTCAGTGTCGCTGACGTTTGGCAGAGTGTGTTGTCACACACTGCAGCAAGGAACAACCTGCATTTGCCTGAACGAGATGATGCAAACGCCCACAAACTGTGATAAAACTCTCTGCGCTCGCTCGACTTTTCCCCCTCCCCAGCTCTGAAGTTACTCATTTGTCATCTTGTCTTCACTGAAACGTGTCTTTTTCTTTCCCCTACTAGATTCTTCCCCCTCCTCCTCCTCCTCCTCCTCCTCCTCCTCCTTTCTCTCTCTGTTCTGCTAGAAAAACTCTTGAGAGAAGGTGCGTTTCTACCGTCTTTTTTTCTTTTCACTCTACCCTCCAACTGTCCTGTCGATCTCGTTCTGTGTACGTGTGTGTACGTGTGTGTACGTGTGTGTGTGTACGTGTGTGTCTCCCGCAATGCATAAAGCTGGGTTGGATGAGAGGCTCTTAGTTCTGAGGCTAGGGCTCAGGGGAACTTAAGCTGTCCTGATTCTGACAATGACAAGCGTACCCTCAGGCCTGACAATTACACTGTTTCCTGCATGTGAAGAGCCGCAGCCACCTGGGAGCACATGTGGTCTTGACACCATATAAGAAAGCTTTTAATCCCATTAGATAAGACTTCAAAGCAGCCACATAATATTTGAGGTGTAAGCCCAGTCAAAGGCCAGTAGCTCCGATCACTTTGTGTCTGCTGTGACTGTTATCTTGTGTTTAAGGCACCGGCAGCTACGTAACACCCCGTCCCCCTTATTTTTTTAATGCACGTCGGAACATAGCTGCAGGTTTACATAATGTTCTTTTCTCGCAGGAGGGAGTTACCCACATCGGACCTCAGGAGCAGTTTGAGGAACCACAAATTGGTATTACTTATTCATTTGATCATCATGTTTCCTTTTACCCTTTTGAAAAGCGTGAGATAGTAGAGAGAAGAGAAACCCTTAAAATCAGACGTGATAACAGACGAGACGCGTTGCATGGAAAACTTTTGAAGTTGTAACGGATTGTAATTATTAAACGAGCGCATAGTAAAAATATATATATATATATCCTCAACTCGACCGGTTCTCACGTCTCCTTTAATGTTTCACCGAGTGATGAATATTTTAAAGTTTCTGCTTTCTGAATCTGTGTTTGCGCTCTGTGTGTTTCTAGTCCTGCAGGGCGACGCCAGCTGCGAGGTAGAGAACTGTGGAGGTGTGGTGACGCTGCGGCCGCTGCCCGGCTGCGTCTGCCTCCTCAACGACAGAGAGGTCTCCGAGCCCTGCAGACTGGCTCAAGGTCAGCCCCCACCCCCCCACGCAACAGCTGGCTGCTCTGTCCACAGCTGGGACAGAACTGCAGCAAGCTGGATGTGAAGTACATGGAGGAAAAAGTGCAACTCCAAGTGAAAAGTTTTTAAGCATCTAATCTCATCCTTATGGATGTGTGCAGGCCTGCAGGTTAGGATAGGAGGCTCTATTATTAGACTGATAATAAATGCAAATTTTTGCTTGAATATGCTGAGGCAGCAGCAGCCGTGCCTTTAAGAGTCTAAAGGTGTGTTTCCATTACACTTAGAAAGCTGCAAACCTTAAATATCACTTAAATATCTTTTTAATGGAAACACATGTCCTTTGTAAGACATATGTTTGATGGTCTTTTTGGTCCTGAGGTGATTTTTCAGATGTGTCAGTATATAAGTATAAGGTTATGGAACCGCATTTATGTGTCACCACATGTGATGTAAGGGGTCACATGAGTCTTGCAGGATGAGACTTTACGCTCCTAGATGATTTAACAACCAAGTTGCAATTGTACTTGTATCAACATTTCAATAATATCAGTTTTATTTTGCAAAAAAACTCTAATGGAAAAGCAGCTATAGTTTCTAAGAACAATGCCAGGAGTGTCTTGACATCAATTGGAAAGTGAAATAAAAGCTCTGAGGATGTCTAACATGATAAATACCAAATAGAGCAACATGAGAATAGGAGACTAAACAGACCTGAGCAGAGCTTGACACAGTATCGAGGTCTGCCATGCGATGGCTGTACTGAATATCGTGTTGTATATAGGTCAATGTAGAGTTATATACACACACTCACTCACTCAAAGATGCACTGATAACATATATAGGTTAATGCGCAGCCACATGTGCACGCTCGCTCAACACACACGAATAGATTTTCTTTTTCCCCTCAAGGAAAAGCATCAAGACACACTCACCTTCCTCCCTGCCCCACATACACTACTGTACATAGAGGCTCTGAAAAGTAGGATGAGCGCAGCATGTGATGAAGGTCATACCTGTCTCCTCCTCCTCCTCCTCCTCTCCAGGGATGGTGATCACCTTGGGAGGTGTGCACAAGTTCCGCTTCAACCACCCGGCCGAGGCTGCGGTCCTGAGGGAGCGCAGGCGGGTGAGTGCCGATCAGCCGGCCATTACACACAGGCTGCTGGCGGTGATGACAGTGATGATGCTGATTATGAGCAGATGGTTGGAAAGGAGGGAGCCGCTGTTAATGCACTGAAATGCTAATGAAACTCTGATCTGATTGTCTAGTCTTTTCGCTCCGACACCTGGAGAACATTAGTGTTGTTTCTCTAACCGTTTTCAGGCCAGCGAAGGCGGCGTGAGCTGCACCTACATCGATCTTTGCCCTTTGACCCCCGACCACAGGTAAATACAGCTCAGTGGAGCTGCAACAGCTAATCGATTCCTCTTGAGAACGAGTTTCAGAAATGAAGTCAAAATTCTCTGACCCCAGTTTCACACATTTGAATATTATTAGGTAACTTTCAGTCGATTATCACAGAAAATTGATAGCGTCTCACTATTATAACTAGAGAGGCATACTGCATGCACGCACAGTCATGTTAACATATGCACTGGTAGAGATTCAATCAATTAATCAATGATTATGAGCATTGCATCCCAGCTTCTCAAATGTGAATATTTTCTGCTTTCTTCAGTCCTGTAATGACAGAAAGTATAAATAAAGGCCATTTAAAGACCTCATCATGACCAATTTTCACCATGTTATAAACCAAAACAACCATATAAATGTGGTGTGTTGCGGCCCTGGAGCTTGGTGAAGCTCCCTCTGTGAACATGCACGTCAGCAGGAGCTTTTTCTGCCGACTCACAGCCTTCATATTTAATGGAGCTACATGTGTTCTCTGAGCGCTCACGCTGCGCAAGTAGGCCAGCGCATCATGCATGTTTCGTGTTATTCTGGGGGCCCCCGCCCCTGCCAACAATCCCAGTAAACTGCTAACACACACACACTCACACATGCACACACACGCACACACAAAGCGGTTGCCTGGTTACTGCTGAGACGCAGAGCTGGAAACTGACAACAGGAGCTTTCATCTCAGACCTGTCACCAGCAAAAGCACTAAATTATAGACGTAAAGTTGAGGTAGAAACTGATTTATTGTGCTATTTCAGCTTTCTTCTCCCAGTCTGTGTTTTCATCTCTGATGTCTCTCTCTCTCCCTCTCTCTCTCTCTCTCTCCCCCTCTCTCTCGTTCTAAGCGTCGGAGGCGAGGAGCTCCCCGGGCAGCTGGGGGGCGCCTGCCTCCCCCCCGGTGAGGAGCCGAGTGCGAGGCAGCACGTGGAGGAGCAGCAGCGCTACGTGGAGAGTCTGCGGCAGCAGATCCAGGCGGAGCAGAGACGAGCGGACAGGGAGCTGGAGAGGGAGCAGGCCCACCTGCAGCAGCAGCACCGCGACAGTGAGTGCTGCTCAGACCTGCGCAACAGCTAATCAATGAACTGACTTTCAGTCAATCACTAAATAATTAGCATTGTACATTTTTGAGAAGGACTTTAAGAAGTCGAAATTCTTCGATGTCAGCTTCTTAAATGTGAATATTTTCTGGGTTTCGTTAGTCTACATGACTGACAACTGAATGTCTTTTAGGTGAGGAGGATAAAAGGCTTTTAAAGATCTTATCTTGGCCTTTGTGAAACAAGGTTTTGTCTCATTCTATTTTAATTCATCAATTAATCAAGAAAGTAATTGGTTTCAAAAGTCTTAAAACTTTATGACAGTGAGTAGTCAGGGTGTCCGCGGGGTCTCAAGAAGTATTAAAAGTTGATGAATCCATTTTGGATAAATTAAAGCTCTTAAAAAGTATGAAAAAGTCTTAATTGTGATTTGATGAGGTTTTAAATTTTGTTGGTATTCTTTCCAAACTGTCTGACTGCAGAAAGTCTGATGTATTCATGAAGATAATCAGTGTCACTTTTGTGACCTAAGGTATATGAAAACTTTGTTTTCAGTTTAATTTATTCTTACAAACTTTCAGAGCTCACCTTAGTTCTGACTGTGCTCTATGCCTCATAGAAGTAAAGCATGTGTTGCTCCACATGGTGAAGATGTTTGGAAGCTCTTCTAAAAAGGGTCTGACATTAACCGGAGGATCCCTGGCCTCCTCTGCCTCTCTGTCCAACAGTCCAGCAGTGGATCCTGCTGGAGAAACAGCGGCTGAAGACGGTCGAGCACAAACTCACGCAGGACTCTGGAGTCCAGACGGACCTGGTCCCGGCGCCGCTCCTGGAGCGCCTGACGCGTCCCGCCTCCGAGGACGAGGGCCGTCCGTCCCTGGAGCGTCCGTCCCCGGCGCTGCGGGCCAGGAAGAGGGCGGTGCAGGAGGAGCTGCTGAAGCACCACGCCCTCTGCCGCGCAGAGAGCCGCGTGCGCCGCAAACGGCTGCACCACCAGCTGGAGAGGATCGCCCGCAAACGCCACCTGTTGGAGGCCAAGAGGGAGCTGCAGCGGCTGGAGAGAGCCCTGCCCCCCGGACCGGACAGCCCCGAGTCCCCCGAGCTGGGGTCGCCCACCAAGACCAGAGGGAGGACGTTTGTTTCTAGGAGACACTCGTTCTCTGCTGATCTCCTGTCCCGCCTCTACCCACAGAACACCCCGATCTTCAGGTGAGCTCACAACACCTGCAGAAACTAATGTGATAATCACTGTTATAACAACCAATAGGTCGAGATCAAGTCTCATCTCAGCCTCTTAAACCTGAATACTTTCTGGCATGTGTGGACAGTAAGTATTTTTTTCTCTCTATGAGGGACTTGGATGACATCAATGTGAAGACAAAATATAAACACAAACGAAAACCTTATCATGTTCTCTATGAAACAGACAGATTTCATAGTTTTTGCATAATTTTATGAACTTAATAACTAATGATTAATCGAGATGTTAATTGACTATAAATATCATTTGTTGCAGCCCTGCGTGGTGTGTAGTCCCAAAACCTGGAGCTTTGAGAAATAGAGAGATTTGCTTAACTTGCACAATCAAATATATCCAAAAATAAATGTCCAAGAGAATTATTCCCTCTGATATTCACTCACATTGTTATCTGCAGTCCCATTTATTTGTTGTTTCGAAACCCTGAACTGAGATTTGTGTTTTATTCTGTGTACAGAATAACAAGTGAATCTTCCTCGACCCTTGAAATGTTCTCTGGTTTTTCGTTGAACTATTTTCTCTTTCTCTGTCTTGAACAGACATTTTCTCAAGAGGAACAGATCCACCGAGCTGCCGCCCGATCCTTCACCATCCTCTGATTCAGTCGGCAGCAGGAAGTGGGTTTCGGAGGAGTGTCTTCCTCGGGAAAGAACACGGAGCTGCTCCGGTGCTTTGGTCTCAGGGAACAGCCAAACCTGCCGCAGCAGCAGAGTGAGCTCCTCTGAAAACATCAGAGACAGTGTGAAAGAGAGTCCTCAAGCTCAGCCCTGCCGAGAGCGACCAGAGAGAAAACCCCTGCTGCCCAACAGAGACCTGTCCTTCAAGAACAGACCCGACCACAGCTCGCCTCTGACTCTGAAGTCCCCAGTCGGAACATGTCTGTACCCAGCAAACAAAGAAAATAAACAAGAACCCACAACAAACGCCTCTCACAGCGTCCCTCACGCACACGAGCCGACTCTGCCCCACAACAAGCTAGGAACCTTCAGGAAAACCATTTCTCGGTCGGTGACTCCTAAGTTGAAAACAGCCCTGTCCAGAGTGTTCAGGAAAGCTCACTCTGCAAGCGCGAACGGAGGACGAGGCGCTAAACCTCCTGGGAGGATAGCGAGCAAATTCCACTGGAGACAAAGAGACAAAGGCCTTGAAGATCCCGCCATGAGCCGAAGCAGATGCTCCGTCAAAGCTGCTGTGTCGTGCGAGGAGCTGGACCAGAGGCCTCGGCCTCAGGACGCCAGGCAGAGGCGGTGGCACAGCACCGAGGCTCTGATGAACCAGACCAGCAGCTGGGTGGAGAGACAGCAGGCGCTGAGAGGATGGGAGGAGGAGGAGGAGGAGGGGGAAGAGTCAGACTGCGAGAGCCTCTTCTCTCTGGATTCCCTGTCGTCTGCCTACGCCACAGCCCTGGCAGAGCAGCTGAGGCGCGAGGAGGCGGCTCAGAGCGAGGCGGACAGCGAGGACAGTGAGATGTCCAAAGACTCGCTGGTGGCGGGAAGCACCGGGAGACGCGGTTCATCCACACATCGCCAGATCAGCTCAGACCGGCGGGGCTGTCAGGCAGCTCAGCCGATCTCTGCCGAGTCCTTCTGGAGCCAACAAGACTCTGCAAAAGCAAAACACCCGAAGAGACCTCCCACTCAGAACGCACCAGCAGCAGATCTCAGAGGCAGAGAGGCCGTCCAGAGACTGACTGAGGACCTGGGGAACATGCAGACCGGCACTCCTCGCTCTCTGAGCAGCTGCAGCGTGAGGGAGCAGGAGAACCCGCTGGCGCTCACAGACGCCTGGTCCTCCACAGACGCGGCCGACAGCCCCAGGTTCTCCGACTCGCTGTCCCTCCAAAGAACGACCATGTTCAGAGGGTGTGTGGAGAGCGGCAGCAGCAGCAGGAGTCTCAGCCCGGCCAGTGGGTCCAGAAGCTCCACAACTACCAGCACCGAGGGCGTAGGAGTGGCGAGGCAGGAAACAGTCCTGAGAATGGAGAGAGGATGTCGTGCACAACAGTCTGAGCCACAAACTGAAAATGAGAGAAAGGCAGTAATAGAAACATCAGAGCAGAGCTGCAACAGAAGTGTAGCGTCCTTAACGACCTCAGATCAAACCTCATATGTGTCAGAATGTGAGATCCGCACATCTAAACAACAAACGTCCCAAACAGAAACCTATCACGTGTTCAGTGACAGCGCAGTCGCCGATATCACGATGTCGTTTGATGCTGAAACATCTGCAAGTTTCTCTACAAGTCCTCCAAACCAAGGGCGAATAATAAAGTCTGACACCGTAGTCGCCTTCAAAACCACCTCAGATAGTGAGGAACTTTGCAGTCCAGAAGCCGAGACAGAAAAGATGATAAATAAACAGCCTGGAAACGCCAGATATGCATCTTTTAGCGGGGACAAAACATCAGATAAGGATGAAAGGACGAGAGGTGCCGTGCAGCAGGAGCTCGTGAAATCGCCCAGTAAAAACTCCAGGAAGAGGAACAAAGACCAACAGGAAGCGTTCACAGGCAGCCTGAAGATCCCAAAACGCAGCGATGGCGACGTCGAGCCGCTAACTTTCGGCAGCCAGGAAGATCTTCAGCCCGATGACAATAACAATCAGGACGGCGGCGTCTCCAGAGCGGAGCAGGCGTCGGTGGAAGCTGACAGCCCCGGGTCTGCTCCGCCTCGCCGTGACAGCCGCGCTCGACGAGGCTCGGCAGCTTCTGATCCCGCCGACGGGAAGCTCGGCGAGGGCTGTCACATCGACGGAGGCTCTCAGAGCGCCACGGAGGACGTTGCCGTGGCAACAGAAGCAGCGAAACCCATCGTAGCCAAACACCAAGAGGGCGGGAAACACTGGTGCCGGTCGGACGCCATCTGCAGCGCCATCGACCTGAGGATCTCGGAGGTGGTGAAAGAGCACATGAGGCTTTCGCTGGTCGGAGGTGACGACGGCGTGGCCGCGCTGGCCATGTCTGCCTGTCGTTCCAGCTGGGAGGAGAGAGGAGGACAGGGAGCGGGCAGAGGAGACCCTGGTGAAGAGCCCAATAATGAGACAGATAAACGTCCGACATCGCAGCTAACGACAAGCAACCTGCTCAAAGTCACCCAGGAGACTCGCTCCACTCATTATCTGTCACATCAGACAGATTGCAGGACAACAGCTTCCCAAACGACCTCCGCCAGCAACGTTCAACCAGTTTTGACTCTTGAGAGCAAAGTTGAGCACCCGGACGGCCCTGCTCTGCAACCAATCAGCTCATTTTCAATCAGTGGTTCTCAAGAAGAGCCTGTAGAGAAAGACGATATCTGTCATCTCAAAGTAGCATCTCGTCCTCATCTCCCCAACAATAACACCCAGAGCTGTTCAGATGTCCCAGAGCGTCCAAAACCACCCTCTTCAACCCTGAGTCGTACTGATGTGAAGGCTGATGAGGATGCAGTGAGGAAAGTGTTTTCTGTTGCCTCTGAACCAGGGAACACTACAGGAGGTGCACCTCGTATCACGGTGCAGGATCAGTTCAGTTTCTCACAGACTGGCTCAGATCGCTTGGCTCAGACCTGCGTGGTCAATATGAATTACAACAGCCAGTGCCAAGATTGTGTCATGGAGAATGACAGAGAGACTCCCGAGGTTTCAAAAATCACCTGCGCGTCAGAATATGAAGCGAATGTTTCTGCTTCTGTGCTGCAGCAGCAGCAGCAAATACCACACGTACTTGCGATCAGAGATGCCGGTTGCTACGGATCTGTGATGTCCAAACAGTGTGAGCTCAACAGGCCGGGGGAAAAACAGGACAGTTCTGCTCTTTTATCAAAAAAGGCCAAGTTCAAGAGGTTCAGGAGGTCCAAGATCCAGCTCAGCTCCTCCTCTTCCTCCTCCTCCTCCTCCTTTAAATCATCAGACGAGGATGAGGAGGACAGCAGGAACGACAGAGTGCACCACAGCCGGCTTTCATCAAAATGGGTGAAGCTCGGCACGCAGAACAACGGCAAACAAGCGTCAAGCAGACAGGCTGCGCCAAACTCTGAGGCAGACACGTCTGCTGTGCTCTCTGCAAGCAGACCTAAAGTGAGGAGTGATGAGGCTGGCCTGGAGCACAGCCACAAGAGACTCAGTTTACCTCCTCACAGTTTACCTCCTCACCTCCCACACGGGAGGAAGGCGGAGGCGCAGCACGGCCCGAGGTCTCAGGACTCCCCCATGCACTTTGCGTCCAGCGACATCAATCCGTTTGTGCGCCAGCGGCAGGACGGGGACTCGAACCCGCACTGCTACAAGAACCCGGCGTTTGGCAGCGCCGCCGACCTGTCCTGCACGTCCCCGCTCCTGAACAGCGCCGAGAAGCGCATGACGAGGTGCTGCAGCGTGGACGACGGCCTGAACGGCCAGGACTCGCCCTTCACCTCCCACCTGAGCGCCTACGCCACCCACAAGGGCCTGTCCAGCACGCTGAGCAGCGTGGAGGACTACAGGGAGAGCCGGGCGTCTCAGAGGACGCCCTCCACGGACGTCCACGCCCGCCTGGCCGGCCTGACCGTGACGGGCAGCTCCTCCAGCAACGATGCGCCTGCCGACTTCAGGAACGGCTCCGGTCGGGTGGACGAAATCATGTTTGTGTACTCGGAGCAAGAATCGCAGGCGAGGAAAGCCCAGAAGAGGAGAACGAGCGAGCAGGGGACTCAGACCGAGCGTGGTGTCCAGAGCCTAACCATGGACGGAGCCATAAAGAGGAAGGAGAGGCACAAGAGGAGCAACACGGACGTACCGACCACACAGAGGACCAAAGTGGACGTGAAAGACTCTTTGACCTGGGCGAGCATGGAAAGCATGTCGGCTCACATCTCAAAGCTGATCGACAGCACCTCGGACCTGCTGGGGGACGTCCAGGGCATGAGAGCGGGCGAAGTCCTCAAGGGCGGTTCCAGGAGGAGCGTCCACTTGCCCGATATCAGCGTGTCCTACCACAGTGACCGCGCAAGGAGAGACTGCTCCACTCAGACGGTCGCAGACATCGGGATTCAGACCGAGAGCCTCTCCAGACCCTCGAAGGAGAAGATGAAGGAGGAGAGGGAGGTCAGCGTGAGCAGCGAGAGATCCAAATCCCACGAAGTGAGCGTCATCGTCAAAGTGATCGGCTCGGACGTGGTCGGCGCGTCTCGAGACAACGGGATGTGTGAGGCGAAGGGAAGGATGCAGAGTGTGCCTGACCCCAGGCTTAACACAGCTGCTGCTGCTTCAGCTTCACAGAGATCAAAACCAAGTCCTCAGAAACCTTCAGGGGAATGTCAAAGACGTGTAAGATCTGCCACTTCCAGAGGCTCAAAGCCCAGCCCGCCGCAGGTAGCGTGTCACAGAAGTGTAGCGAGATCTGAGACCACCTGCAGAGCATCAAAACACTGCCACCAGGAGAACGTTAGCCCCCCTTTAAAGAACAGCCTGTCGCTGTTAAAGAAGCAGGCGACGTACACAGACCGCGCCTCGTCTCCCATTCTGACCCTGGACGCCAGACTCAACATGAAGCAGAGGGAGGGAAGCCGATGTCTGCCGCGCCCGAAACATCACGACAGAAAAAGAGAGCTTCACTCTGAGAAAGACAGCGTCTCTTCATACCGATCCACAGCTGAGGAGGAGGAGGAGGTGTCCCGACAGGATCGGGACGTTTCCTCCTGTAACTCAGAGTCTGTATCACTGGAGGATGTGAGTGGAATGAGCTGCTCCGGCCCCAGAGGGTCCAACAAGTGTTCCTCAAGTCTGAGCTCATCACTGGACAGATGCACAGACACCGAGAGGAGAAAGGTTCAACACAGAGATGAGACGACCTCTGAGCAGCGGAGGACGGGGGTTTTAACTCTGCAGAAGCAAAGCTCCACCATGTTGAGAGCAAAGACGACGTACAGCAGACAAGCAGCCCGTGACTCTGAAGATCTGAGCCGAGAGTCTTATAATCCGTCTCTGGTGAGCAACGGGACGGTCCAGGACCCTGCAGAGGAAGACTCGACGTCCCTGGCTCCCAGCGAGTGCAACACGGACGTCCTGGTCAACATCAAGCCCGTCGCCAGCGTTTCCCCTCGCCACCACGGCCGGCTCGTCCCGGACGACCTGCCCATGCACAACAAGTTCAACAACTGGTCGGGCATCAGAGACGGACGCTCCAAACCCCCGAACGAGCCGACCAAAGACTGCGGGAGGTGGGCGGAGGCGCAGAGTCCCGGCGACCGGCGGACCAGGGAGATCCAGAGGCTGCGGCAGGAGAGGGAGCAGGTGATGGCCACGGTCAGCCTGGCCGCCAACGCCACGCCGCTCAGCGTGGAGCTGACCGAGGCCAAGCTGCACTACGGCCACGGCCAGACGGACACGCTGCTGAGGATGCTGACCCCGCGGTCCAGAGAGGAGCAGGAGACGCAGCCCAGCAAACAGCAGCTGTACGACAGGTGAGAGAACGACACATCCATCGATACACTGATTGATTTGAGCCGAGAGCTGCAACAACTACTTGCCTGATAAAATAATCTGCAGGTATTTTGATTAACTTTTGAGTAGGATTTTAAGAAATTAAGTAAAAATTCTCTGAATTCAGCTTCTTAAATGTGAACATTTTCTGGTTTCTCCAGTTCTACTTTGACAAAAATCCAATGTCATTGAGGTCGGGATAAAAAAAAAAGAGAAATGTGCACAAACAATTTCCAACATTTTTGCATCATTTTACTAGCCAAACAACTAACCAATTAATCAAGATAATCCAAAGATAATCCTCTGTTGCAGCCTTTATATCAGACACAGAAAATCTTCTTGGAAATTCTTGAAGCTTCATCTTGGCCGTAGTAAGACAGATTGAAACTTTTCACCATTTTTTTCCCCCCATTTCCACATTTTCCAGACCAGACGATCAATAGATGGATCTGGTGTGCTAAACATCTCAACCCTAAATAATGCATAAGTGCTGCAGAATCTGCAAATACAATCCTCTGTATGGAGCTGAATCCACGCTTTTATGTTTTCAACCTCTGTGATCGCTCTCCCTCAGACACCGCAGGAGCATCGAGGGTCTGAGGCTGGAGAGGGAGGAGCGTCTGGAGACGTACCGCAGGGCTCGTAGTCTGAGCCCCAGCAAGCACCCCCGCTCCTCCTCCTGCTCCTCTGCCCAGCAGGTCCCTCCCTCCTCCAAGGCGTCTCCCTCCGCCGCCATGCCCAGCCGGCGCAGGGACTACCTGCTGCAGCTACGGCAGGAGGTGATTGACAGCACCAGGTACGACCTCACTGCACTACTGCACCACTCCAGTCTGCATTTTCAGTGTTGGAAAAGTCATGGATAAATAAGTACACACCCCAAAGTTTTGGAAAAGTCAGAGAAACAGACTGCTTTTCGCATTTGCAAATCTTGCACATCGATCTCGACTTGGTCCAAAAAGCAGATTTGTGGTTGTTGTGACATGGCAGAATCCCAGACCCCCCTCGAGGAGACGACCAGTGTCCGTCGGACATCGAGCAGCTGTTGCGGGACTACGGCCGGGCCAGAGAGGAGGCGCGCACGGAGATCGCCAAGGCTCGGGAGCGGCTGAGAGAGAGGACGGAGCAGGAGAAGAGGAGGCTCCAGCAGCAGGTCCTGTCCCAGGAGGCAAAGGTGGGCTGAGTCACACCACTGCAGTAGGATAACTTAAGTCTACCACAAAAACATAAGATAAAGATAAATACTTTATCTTATATTAAGACAACAGCATCAATAATAATGATAATAACAATGATAATAGAAAGAGGAATCAGTAATGATAAATGACCCTGCAGTGTGGTAACTAACTCCCCTGGTGTCTCCCTCCCTGTGTGTGTGTGTGTGTGTGCGTGTGTGTGTGCGCGTGTGTGCGTGTGCGTGTGTGTGTGTGTGTGTGTGTGTCTCAGGACGACCTGAGGCATCGCACCAGGACCAGCAGCAGCACCTTGTGCACAGGATCCAGTCTGAGTCTCTCCTCCGGACCAACGTCAGGATACAACAGTGGGAACGCTGCACAGCTGCAGAACAGCAGCAGAGCGTCTCAGTCTGCTCAGGTCTGTAGGCCTCTCTATGTGCTCTATATCACCACTGCTGTAGGTGTGAACAGCTGAGGTGTATGCCTCAGTCTCAGTCTGCTCAGGTCTGTAGGCCTCTCTATGTGCTCTATATCACCACTGCTGTAGGTGTGAACAGCCGAGGTGCACACCTCAGTCTCGGTCTGCTCAGCTCTGTAGACCTCTCTATGTGCTCTATATCACCACTGCTGTAGGTATGAACAGCTGAGGTGTATGACTCAGTCTGCTCAGGTCTATAGGCCTCTCTATGTGCTCTGTGTCACCACTGCTGTAGGTGTGAACAGCCGAGGTGCACACCTCAGTCTCGGTCTGCTCAGCTCTGTAGACCTCTCTATGTGCTCTATATCACCACTGCTGTAGGTATGAACAGCTGAGGTGTATGACTCAGTCTGCTCAGGTCTGTAGGCCTCTCTATGTGCTCTATATCACCACTACTGTAGGTGTGAACGGCTGAGGTGCACACCTCAGTCTCAGTCTGCTCAGGTCTGTAGGCCTCTATATGTGCTCTATATCACCACTGCTGGAGGTGTGAATGGCTGAGGTGTACCTCCTTTAGCTTCACTAAAACTCAAGAACAAATATGTCACAAATCTGTGTATGCTCACGACTGAATGTTATGAAACACGTGTGATGCGCTGCCCTACTTCCACAGCATGAACACATGCATTTCTTATTAAATATGTAGGCTGTGAGTTGGCAGAACAGGCGCTCCCCCCCAGGGCATGTTCTCTGAGTTCTAGGGCCGCAACAAACCACTATTTTTGTAGCTGATTTAACTGTTAATCTCTCTTTTAATCTCTGTTAGTTGTTCATGTTTGTTCATAAAATTACATCAAAACATTGTAACTGTAAATGTTTCACAAAGGCTTGAAATGATTTTTGAACAGATGACTGAAGTCAAAATGGGAAAAATGATGAATTATTCTAATTCATTGTCCTCCTCTGCCCACGCATCCTGTGCCATCTAGTCTGAAATGGTCATGTGACCCACAAAATCATGTCTGGTGACATGAAAATGGGATTTTTGTCATTTGTAATACACTTCTGTATCAACTAGTCTAGAAAAAACACTTCATAAGAGCAAAAAAAGTTTTTTCTTTTTTTATATTTGTGCTTCCAGTAAGAGCTTTCTTATCACTGTGTTAAGGTTTGTGCATTTCTAGGGGTAATGGAAACTCAGCTACAGCCAGTAAACGCTGTCAATGCTGCTGTTTGTGTTCAGACTTCAGGGTGCCAGGACGAAGGCCTGAAGGTCAGGACACATCCTCCTGTGTGTGTGAAGACACAGAGACCCTGGCTGTCCGCCCACGGTGAGGACAGAAACAACCTTCTGAGCGTTCTTCCATTATTAAACGTCTTTTTTAACACCTCCTACAAAGCCTCTCCTCTTTCTATAAACTGAACTGATCTGTGTGTCTGAGCAGACGTCCACCTGGAGCTGCCGGTCTCGGCGTTCGAGCCCCTGATGGCGTCGTCTCCAACGTCGCCGCCGTGCACACGCCAACGCGCCGCCTCCTTCGGCTCCTCCTCCTCCGTCTCCAGGACCTACCAGGACATCTCCAGGACCTTCCAGGACATCTCCACAACCTACCAGGACATCACGTCCGGGCTGCTGGGCCGAGCTCTGGCCGAGGTAGCGGCACATTGAGGGACCATAGGGGCTGGGAACCACCATTATGTTACTGGCAGTTCTGAATAGGTTTCAACCAGGGATGTCCCGATTAGATTTTCCTGCTCCTGAGTCCGAGTCATTTGATTTCGGGTGGAAAACCAACCACAGAAATGTATGAAAGTCATCAGCAAGTCGTTTATCACACCACTGGCTCAACATTTGTCCAAACCCTCCCTCTCTTTCTTTTTTTCTTTCTTTGTTTGTACCAGTTTTATCTATTTATGTGTAAATGAAGAAACAAAACACGAACATTTATTTGCAAGTTTGGACATAATATGGAACTACTCAATATTAACGGTGCCAGTAATTAAGCAGTCTGATGTTTTTTTAATGGCACAATAAGTTTGTTTTGTTGCTAATTGCCACTAATTGAAAATGGTGAATACTCAAATTTTGATCTGTAATCAAATAGAGATCACATTAATCATCATTGAATTAGGGTACTGGGGCTGTACTAAACACTTATCTGTTCATCAGGCTGAATTGTTTTGGGTTTTTTCTCATCAGGTGCGACTGGCCTCGTCAGGGGAACTTGGTAACCTGCTCAGTGGGAAGGCTGCGGCCGGCTGGAGGTGAGCTCAGCATAATGAACCTCAGACATGAAGTACAGAACAACTCAGACTAATAGACAGAAAGCTGAGCCAATCAGAACGATGCGTATTTATGCAAATCTGCCTGTTTGTGTTTGCTCAGGTATCAGGGAGAGGAGCGAGGCGTCCACGCCTACTACAGGTCGTCCTCCAGCCCGTCCGTCCACTCCTTCCTGGGGGCCGCGGAGCTCCACAGGCCTCTGGACGTCCTGTGGGACGCACTGCGGCAGCTGTCCAGAAGTCACATGTACAACCCGTCGCTCCGCTCTGTGTGGACGCGACCACTAGATGACAGCACTCAGCTGGGTGAGCCCGACGGCCGCGCTCCTCCTCCTCCTCCCTCCTCACGGGTTCCCTGATGAAGGACGCCTCGGTCCAGAGGAGGGAGGGAGGGAGGGGGACGTAGGGAGGGAGGAGGGAGCGAAGACACTATGATTCTACTCTGAGGAGAAGTTCATGCTTAAACTGCTGCTACTTCATGAAGCTGTTTATACTGGGCTCCTTGGGTCTCTACATAGTTAGGGTGGAGAGCTGCATCACATGATTACTTATTATTTTACATTTAAGAAGCTGATATCAGCTTTTTCAATTTAAGAAAGGCCAAGATGAGTTTTTTTTAGATGGCTTTTTCCCTCCACACCTCAATGCATTGGATTTTCTGTCTCAGAGCCTTAAAAGAAAAAGAAAACACATTTAAGAAGCTGAGATACCTCTTTCTAAAAAATGCATATAAACATTTATTTTACATGCTTACTTTTATTAATCAGTTGAGTAGTTGTTGCAGCTCTAATTGCTACTACATATACTGGGTAATATATATTCAACATTAGAGTACTTTTTTGCACTGTAAGCTTCATGCAGTAGTGTGAACTTGCTACTTTTCATCATCTTGCAGGAATAAAAACAAAGCACGACATCATTGTTTTTGTCTTTGCTGCAGAATTCTTTATGTTTCCGGACAGCGCACATGCATCTGCTTCAAAAGATGCATCTGCATCCATTAGTTATGTGTAGCTCAGCGCACGCTCTCATTCATCACGGGCCATTATATTATTGCATTGCATGATCAACTCCCATTCTCACACCTGCAGCATTGTGCATCGGGCCTCTCAGACTTCATAGTGGCTCTGATTTTGGAATAAATTACTTTCCGTGCTCTTCTTCTGTCTGACAATAAACTGCTGCTCTCATTGTCCCCGCTCTGCTCATCGAGCGCCTGACACTTTGTGTTTCTGTTCAGTTTACATCCTAACGGATCCGTCGGCCTGCCACCTCAGCCAGCCACGCGACTTCTGCTGCATCAGCACCGAGTCCAAGCAGGTGAGCGGCTCCAGCTCTCTCCATCCGGACGCTCTCAGATTATAGTCGCTGCTCCAACAGCCGCACGCTCCGCTGAGCATTTACAGCGCGGTCCGCGCTTTGTTCCTCATCAGCTGTCGTGTTAGTTTGGCAGGAACCCTGAGCTGGACAGTGTCGTCTCTTGTAATTAAAAACAAAATGTTTCAAAATGTGGAGTTCAAAAAGTGGCGACGATGCTGTTTTTGCCGAGAGCGAGCATAAATAAGACTGACCCTGAGGCGCTGGGTGTGTCTGGGCACGTTTGCCTCTCAGCTGATCAGAAGTCTGCACTTCCTGTTTTATTGATATTCTCCCTCTCTCTCTCTCTCTCTCTCTCTCTCTCTCTCTCTCTCTCTCTCTCTCTCTCTCTCTCTCCCTCCCTGCCTCAGGCCGGCCTGCGCGTGCTGGCGCTGCAGTCTGTGTTCGAGGAGACTCTGCCTCGGCCCAGCGTGGATGCCGTCCGGGGGGAGCTGATGCCCAGCTGCTGGGTCCTGCAGCCAATCAGCCGTGGCGGACAGGAGGTCACCAGGGTCACCTACCTGCTGCAGGTGAGATACAGGACTGCTGTGAAGGGCTGCAGAGCTGCAGATGTTCTGGGTCGATCTGCAGTCTGTGTAAAGATGGAAGTTTGTGGGGCTTTATTAAATGATTTACAGCCTGGAGTCCAAAAAAAAAAAAGATGGGATGCCGGTTGAAAGATGAATAATACATGATATTTTGAACTCTTTTTGACATGTTACAAATTGGAAATGGCGTGCAGACAGCACGTTTATTGCTGGCCGAGTTGTAAAATATCTGACAACTTAAGTTTTTAATTTGCCAACATGTTGGAAATAAGTTGTGGAAAGAGCGAGAAAAGACGGGGTTCCATTTGTAAAAGCAGAAACTAACACAATTTGTGTTCGCCTTACAGATTTCTGCAAAATTAAAGCAATATTTATTCAACATTTTGACAAAAAACTAAGATGTTCTGTGTATGAGTCATAATTCTTAAAAAGTCCCAATCATTAATTCTCAGAAAAGCTCTGAGGATGATGGACAATCATTTTGTTTTTCCATGTTTTTATCAAATTCTTTTAAGTGCAATTACAAAAAGATCAGTCTCGCTCCATACTGTAGCATCTTGTTTCAAGCAGACTGGTCATGTGACTCCCAACATGTGAATGTTTCCATTACCAGTTTTTTGATAATGATTTTTGAGGTTTTTTAAGTTTCTAAGGATAATGGAAACACACATTATGACTCTTCGGGGCTTGTAAGCTGCTGCCTCAGCATATTCACCCAAAGATCTGCATTCATTATCAGTCTAATAATAGTGAAACCTAACATACCGCATGCCTGCGGATTATTTGACAAGTTCAGAAGTTATTTGAGAGGATCTGAAAAGTTCTTTGCGATATTTAGGTTTTTGCACATTCCTAGCTTCGGTTCATTGGAAACATTATGTCTCACAGGTGTGAAACAATCAGCCTGGAAAGACTTTGTCACTGGTTGTAGGAAGGATGCTGCTGCGGGGGGCTCAAGAGCAAGCAAAACGTGTGTTTTTCTGTCACTGTTCTCATTGTCTGACATGGTTTTGATCGATGTGCACGTTGTTCTCCTCCAGGTGGACCTGGGAACGCCGTCCTTCCCTCAGCGCCTGTTGAGCACGGTCGCCAGGAGGCAGGCGTCTGTCATCGCCGATCTGGACGTTTTCCTGGCTCCGTAAAAACTATTGATTAATTAAGAAAGAAGAAAGAGAGCCACAGGATGAGTGGAGCCATCAGTAGTGAGCACTTAGACTAACCTGCGTCCAGCATGGAGTTAGTCGGCCATTTTTAAAAAATTTGCACCTGAAATTTATTTACTTGACTTTTTGTTTTGTTTTGTTTTGTTTTTTCAGAGCACTGTTGTTTTAATTCCCAGCTACAAAGTTGAAGCAGCTTTTTTTTTGTATGAAGGTATTTTTTTATACGAGATGTTGAAACTGTATTTTTCTATTAGAATTTGACATGAATGCTTATAACAATCACTATCCTGTTTTGTACCAAAGATTGACACAGTTCATTTCCCATTTCAAACATCTTAATCTGAGGTGTTCCCCTCTTTATCCGGCCATTATAATGTCTATTGTTTTCCACCATGTTGTTCTGAGGTCAGCCAAATAAGTCAGATAAGGTCAGTACCGCAGCTAGAGAGGCTTAAAATCAAAGTTGAAGAGTCAGTCACCAAATAATCCTAAAGTTTCACTGACATGTTGTATATTGAATCACACAGGTGTGTTTTCACTGGTGTTTACGTTCTAGCTATGTATGATAGATGGATAGGATGGATACGGCGAGTTTTGTAGCAACAGACAATGCTTTATTATAAAGTCTGCTGAGGTAGATGATGAAAGAGGGAGAAAAATCCTCTCCTAGTATCTGTTAGTGAGAAACATCCAGACGAGACCTATAAATGTGTAACTCCAGTTCAGCCCTGCACAGTATGTTATTTTCTCAGGCACATAACTTTAACCACTCAGAGCTGAAGTCTATGTTTCTCAGTAAGTGTATGAATATGTTTGAAGGGGACATTCCTGTTTGTACCGAGGGAAAGTTGGGAAGTTCTCATTTCTTTCTTTCTAATTTCTTTTTTTTCGTTTTTTTTTTAGGACTTTTTACGGGTTTAACAAAAACGACACAAACCTGTCACAGAATCGATGATTTTTCCATTTAAGTCCCTGAGCTTTTTATTTGTCGGATTATTGAAGGAATGTTATGAGCTTTGTCGAAACTCTTCAGCTGTTATTGATGTTTATCTGCTTAGGCAAGTTCTGAAACCACTGAGCTGCACTTTCACTTTTAACAAAAAGAGTTTTATAGCAAAAAAATACAAACAAACGAATAAGACAAAGACAAAACAGGGAGGTAGCGAGAACCTTTTGGAGACAAAAAGTCAAAAGGGAAACAGAAATATCCTTGAGCAAGCTGCTCCTAAGGATGCCGCTGACCTCTGACCCCGCCTTACTCTCCCCATAAAGGAAAGAGAAAGAGATTGGTACCCTGGTCTACATAAGCTCCATTTTAAAGCTCTTTTTCTTTTCTTTTTTTTAAATACTCACCTCTTTCTGAAGTCTTATTTATTCCGACTCTCTTGCCTTTATTTTTTATTAAATGCTGTTGAATGTGTTTTACAGTCACATTTTTACGGCTTCTCGCTCAAAACCGTCGTTTTCTCTGCGTGGAGTCGTAAAAAGGTTCGTTTTTGTTTGTCCAGCGTTGAAACTATGCAGGAGCTGATGGAGGGCAGAGCTGCTCTGCCTCAGCTGCATCCACACATGAAGCCATATTATTATTATTATTATCATTATTATTATTATTATTATTATTGCCTGTAGGTTGTGTGGTCCCGAGGGAACCAAAGAGAACAGACAGCAGTACTGGAGACTGGGAGGGAACAGTAACAGCCTTTTATACTGATCACTTGGTGTCTTTTATACTTTTTAGTTCTCGTTCCATTATGTAAAAAGCTTTGTTATTTATGTTTCATTGACGTGTTGTAAATGTGTTTTTATTATAAACACCCTGCTTACTGTTTGCTAATAAGATGTTATTTGGGCCTGTGTGTTTGGCCGTTTTTTTTATAAACATGAAGCAAAGTTTACGTGAATTGTTGTGGAGTTTTTTTTAAATAACATATTCAATCTGATGTTTAAGTTGTGAGGAGCTAATATCAAGGGACGTCCTACCTGTCAACTACAGTAAGTGCTGTACTCATTAGAATGTAATACTAGTAAATTGCGTTTATAATCTTTAAAACTGGCAGGTAGGCTACAAAACCTCCACAAAATCAAATAATATGAGCCCCAAAGTGTTCCTGATTATAGTGTTCAACATGACTTAAATAGTGCTCTACCTCTAATATGAAAAAAGAAATTCTGTCCTATCCCTCTATTAAACCTCTCCTATCCTATCTGTCTTATCTACCTCAACTATGGCCTCTTGTTGCACTGTAAGCACTTAAACCGTCCCTCATCTGTAAGTGGCTTTGGATAAAAGCGTCTGCCAAATGGGTAAATGTAATGTAATGTATGCTTTGATGTAGGACTTAATATCAAAGTAAGGTGAAGTTATTTATTGACACTTGTTCAAGCTTCAAAAAATATGTATTAAATAACAATAATTAGCAGTATAATACACTTTGAAGTGTGTCATTTTGCCTAATTTTTCTGTTATAGCACCAACTTGGAGGTGAATAAGGGGAAAAGGAAGAATAAAACTTCTCTTAATCTTAATTGATCATTGTAATATGTATAGTAATTACACAAAGAAGAGACAAAACTAAAGTTAGCTGTGCTGTACTGTATTTAGAATCCAAAATGTGAGTCTATTCTAGTCATCCATGTATTCCTTGAAAGGATTTATCCATTTTAGTGTCATAACTTGAAATTGTTTTTGCAAACTACATTGTAGGACATTTATTTTGGAATCTTTTTTGTCAAAACTAAACTCCAACCCGACACTGTTGGCCACTGCAGTCCCACGGTCTGACAGGTGTTCTTCCTTTTGTAATGTCAGGAATCTGAGCTGCTCCTGCAGAGGTGACATTTCAGAGAGGGTCCCGGTGGGTGGGTGCGATTAGAGCTCTGTGGGTTTGGATGGGAGGAGGAGGAGGAGGAGGAGGGTGAAGGGGGGAGGAGGAGGAGGAGGTGGGTGCAGGGGGTGGGGGTTGCGGGGGGGGGATCATAAGCGTCTCTCTGCCATTTAGAGTCACCAGCCCTGGTCAGGAATGTGCGTCCCCTGCGCGCACAGATCACGCACTGGATGCGCCCTCGTTATTTTTAACCCCGCAGGGTGGGTCGCTCTCTGGCTGTCGGGAATGACGCCTCCAGCCCCTCTGCCTCGGTCCCAGACCCCCGTTCCCTCCGACCAGGACCCCGCAGCAGCCTCAATGGGATTATAAATTAGCCCAGATCGTCGTATTGGCAGGCAGAAGGCTCAACGTAAACACTTTGTGGACAGGACGACAACCAGAAGCGGAGTGAGTGAGTGCGCGAGTGAAGCGTCTTTGCGTTAAATGAAGTTATTGATCTGTGGCCAAATAGTTTTCAAGTTAATGGTGCCCGCTGCCACTCTCAGGAAGAGTTTGTTTGTCTTCTGTGTGAATCGATCAAAAGTTTCCCCCGAACCACCTGTTGCGGAGCCGCTGCGACCTTTTCAGGCGCTTTGAGATGGATTAATCTTCATAAATTACTCCCCTCGTGCGGTTTTGATCCACTTTTAATTGGTTTTCAATTCATCCGCTGCTTGGTAAATTGTGGCCTTATCACCGTTATCTGTCGCCGGGTGGAAAAAAGTGCGTGTGATGACGTCACGGCGCGTGTTTTTTTTGTGCGCTTGCGGAAAGTGCGCTAAAGAACCAAGTTATCGATTGCATGTGCATATGTACCAAGTAAGTATGCATGAACGAGAACATGCCACTGAAAAGCACAGAAGTAAAAAGTCAAATGTAGTCTGTCAGGAGTGTGTGTGTTTCACTGTTCAACATACGCATTCATACCTCACATTTGTTTCCAATACTTGTTGAAGCTGCACTGAGGTAACTAGTACAAGTTTATGATGATAAAGTTACATTTAATGGAAGTAGTTGAGTAGAAATGCCTCAGATTTGCAATTGTAATTGAGTACTCACATTCCAATCCATTCCAATGTCTCCTTTTCAAAGTACCCTGACATCTCATACTTTATTTAGAAACAATACTATGATTGTAAAGTGGCATTTCATGGAAATAATTAAGTATGGACACTTCAAGTTTGCAATAATAGTTAGAGTAAAAGTACCAAGTTACATTCCAACTCTGTGAAATGCTCCGAAGATGGGTTTTGTCTGCATTTGCAAGCAAGAAGATGATTATGAAGAAGCAGATAATGAAAACAATCAAGTACAGATACTTCACGATAGTAGTTGATTATAACTACTTGATTACATTCCAGGTCTGTAAAACAACTGTGTCTCATCTCTCAGTCCATTGACTCCATCTGACCTCCACCACAGTGCGGCAACGTGCTGGACAACCAGGGAAACACACAAACGTTCCCTGAGCAGAACAGAGAGGAGCAGAACATCCCTCCTCACTTCCCTTAAAAGGACAAGTGTGTGCGAGTGTGTGTGTGTGTGTGTGGCTGTGTCTGGGCGAGCGGGGTCGTCAGTGTAAACATACTTCAGCAGAGGTTTACTATCGATTCGCCATGACATCGAGCTGCGTGTTGTCGAGCTTTAAAACAATACCCACCACCAGAAAGCAAATGAGTGGATGGGATAGTAGGAGAGTAGGAGAGTGTACACGTGCTCTTCTCTCTCTATCCCTGTTTCTCCCGTGTTTGTTATTGTTAAAGTACGGCTCGTTATTGAGTCTGATGTTGGGAGTCCTGTCGCTCCACCTGCCTCCATATTGATCTCTGTGTCGATGCCTCAGATTTACTCTCTGCCGGACCGCAGGCCTCCCTCCCCTCTGTCCAGCTGCTACATTTTACACTCACACACATACGCTCACAGATACAGACACTGTAGGTTGCACATCTCGACCACACCCATCTCTTATTTCATCCTCTCCATCTGACTCTGTGAATAATGCCCTGGCTAGCAGCCCTTCCTAATGCATCAGGAAGGAGTTCACTTACAGCCCGGGCGCCTGGTTTCCACGGTTGTTACTCATCTCGGCTGCCGAGTCGATGTTTACGCTGCACATGTTTGTTTACAGTGTAGTTATGCAGTAGCAGCAACGGGAGCAACAGCGGGAACAGAGGGAAATGGAAGTGTCAATTAAAGTCTTGAGACTCTTTATAGTGAAACTGACTCGCAGCAGCGTCCTGGGAAGGGCAAAACCAGGGTTTAGAAACGTAGTGCAAATGCTAAATGCATATTTATTTAAGATATTTTCGAACATCTGAAGTCCATGGTTGACTTGTCCAGGTCCAGAGTAGGGCTGCAACAAACGTTTGTTTTCATAGCTCATTCATCTGTTGATTGCTTCCTCAATTAAGCAATTACTTGTGTGGTTTATAACGTGATGGAAACGGTGAAAACTGTTAATCCCTCTCTCATGAGGACCAAGGTCACACTAATTTTTCTATCACAGAGGCTAAAGAAACCAGATATATTCACATTTAAGAAGCTTAACTTTTGTAAAATCCTTAAATCTACCAACTGACTGCTCATACAGTTGTTTAACTGTAATTAATCGATTAGTTGTTGTAGCTCTAGCCCAGACCTCAGCGACCTTATCGCTGGTTACGGCCATGATTGTACAGTGACGTATCACAAGAGTATTCTCTCCTCTAAGGTCAAGCAGTACTTGGATATCTAGAACAAAAAAATCCCCATTTTAATCAACCATCCTGACATTTGTGTGCCTTTTGAGACATTCTCCAGCACCCCTTACTCACCCACTCACAATGTGCAGCTATAAAAATGTTATATTTGCTGGGCTGTGTGTTCTGGCCGGGGACGTAATCTGCCACAGGTGACAGCGAGATATATCAGTAGAGGCTAATAATAGTGGAAAAAATGTTCTGCCGGCTTCGACTCTAAATGCCTCACGACAGTAATATGACTTCTAATGGCCTGACATCATTTATGGGTCAGTAACATGAGCTTTGAAGTATACAAACATCTAAATCAGTGTGGGAGCGCATAATGTGTTGAAAATTGAAGTTGCTTTGAAAATGATACACGTTAATGTTATTGCACGCCTTTGCTTTGTGTTATGGACAGTTTGGTAGAGTGCCTTACGAACTTGTCTCACTAACTTGTTTACTGATCTGCAAATTTCCCTTCGCCTTTTTCAGCCATGTTTGTGACTATTAACATGACTAACATGACACGATTATCACGGAGTTCATGGTCTCCAGGGGCTGAACTGTACTTACTTTGAGGTATCTCAACTTCTGGTTGGCAACTTCTGCCATTTTTACCACCTACATTGATTGTTTCCTGGACAGTAACAGAAAAGCTTTCAATGACCTTATGACCTTTACATTTCTCAAGGGCTTTTTAAAATAAATCAGAAAATCAAACATCTGAGCTCTAACATCCCCAAAAGCCTCAGCTGGACATTGTTTAAGTGTTAATGAGTAAATATTAACATTCTAAGCTAAACTTGTTAGCATGTCAAGCATTATACCTACCAAATTTCAGCTTGTTGACCCCTTGAGCTAGCTAGCGTTTAGCTCGCCTTTAGCATTTAGATACAACCTCAAAAACCTGCTAACACGACTGTAGTCTCCTCACTTCCAGTCATTAAGCCTATTTCAATGATAAATGCTCAGTAATTGTGAATATAATTGACACATTAGCAGATAATAAAGACAAACAGGTGTTAGCAGCTCCGCTAATGTGACATGCAGTTTTTGCTAATGAGTCTCGACAGTCTTCTTTGAAAGCGTTCAGTCACAGTTTTCACACACAGGATTCACTCTTCCATGCCTTCAGCCAGGATTTTATATCACTGAATGCAACTTATTTGGTTTTTGTTTTATTTTTCGACCTAAAGCTTGAAGCTAGCAGCAACAATGGACTTCCTGTGTGTTAGCAGGGGGGTCCGTCTTGTCTCTATGCACCTCTAAATGGAGCCGAGTACAGTACAAGTCCCAACTCACACACTTCATTTGCTGCGCTTGGCAGCAGTCAGCCTTGTGGCTTTTGTGCCCAGCAGACAGTTTGTGGATACGGGGAGGGGGTTTTTACGGTGTGTGTGTAAGGAGGGTTTTGTGCCACAAGAGTGTGCGGCGCTGTCCAGGTCGTGTGTGTGGCGATAAGGGGATCCCCGCTGGTGGGTGGAGCGTTCGCGGGCTGATAAGAGCCGCCTGCAGGGGTCTGATACTGGAGACCTGTAGGATGCCATCATTGTGCCCAGCTGAGGGCCTCTTCTCAGGATGCACTGGGGACTCCTTGTTCTGTGGTCACAGCATGAATGCATGTATTTTTCAACTATTTTCTGCACCTATCCTCAAGTTTAATTTTGCCAGGTCCTTCCATTTTTCTAGTGCTTTCACGCACTTCATAAAAGGTGTTTCCCCTTGGGATGTTGCAGTGTAGAGGTGCAAACTTTGCAATCAGAAGCATAGAAATTAATTTTCAAACAATGTGAAGTAAAAGACAAAAACAAAAGTTTGGTTGTTTCATCTTGAATTCCATCAGTGTCATCACTTGGGACGCTGTCTCTCTCAAAGCTAGGTTCCCCGCCTGACCCCACCTCCCGCTTATTCTCACAAACACCCTTCAACGGAAACAGACACACACACACACACACACACACACACACACACTACGTGAGCTGCATCATTCAAAACGACGTGTGTTCGTCACGCGCCGTGGTACAGAGGGGTTGCCCCCCCCCCTCCCTCCCCTTGAGAAGCGTGATAAGAGCGCTATGCTGCACACAGATAGAGATATCTGAGCGGTTACCCTTCAACCCGCCATTCCACACACAAAGAGTACACAGCCGCAGGCAGGCGGAGCGCGGTGACACGCACAAAATGGAGAGCGTGACAGGCGTGGGAGCTCGTGGGTGGCGGGGAAATACAACCGTGCCACGTTTTGAGGTCGAACGTCGAAATTGTCAGAGGCGTAGCTGCAGCTGCTCCAGCCGGGGACACGTTCATAGCACCAAAATCCAAATCCAAGAGACAAGACAGTGTCTGTTCCCTTGTTTCTTCTTTTGTCTGAAAAAGCACCACAACCAAGGGTTCGTAGCATGACTGGGTAATCTGATTTTGACCACTGAAAAAAAATGAGAAAGGTGCATAAATCAGACGATACCTGTACTGTGCACAATGAGAATGACACAGAGTCTAATCCAGATGTTCTGCATGTCAACAGATGTGCCAAATGTACGGTAACATAGGGCGATTCTTTTTGGGAAAGAAAAATGATGGAAGTATTCATTTTATGTATCATAAGTTCAACGAAACTTTATATTTTCATCAGTGGCATCGTAGTTTGGTGATAACACTGTTGCAAAATCTCATGTTTTTGTGTCTGCATGAGTTTCCATGTGACATCAGTTTGAGAAAATGAATGATAGTAGTTTATAGTATAGTTACAGTTCTGTTAGACCTGGGGACCCTCCTCCAGACTTAAAACAGACCCCACTGTCTGATGCATTCCATGGTGAACAATTCCCAGGATTAGGTTGATCTCTTTGCATTTATCGATCAAAAAAACCCCACAATCTATGACCTTTGATATCAAAACTTTAACACTTTTCCATTTTCATCAATGTGTCCATTCTTAGAGCGAACAGCTTAAACCTGCAGTTGGTATGAAAACTATTTTTGCATGTAAGGGGGGGTTTAAGCCTCTTTATTCCCTGCTGTTACATAGTTTAAAGAGTTGAACTGGTCTCAATGTCAGATCTGCCCCTGCCGATCCCTCTGTTAATCATCCTAATCAATCACTAACACCTCTGCTGTCTCTCTCTGCCCTCTGTTCCAGACCACTTCCAGAATCCCAGGCTCCGTCTGTTCTGTCATTTCCTCACCTACACACACACACACACACACACACACCTGCAGACCACCTGAGGACGCCTGCCGCCGTCCCCCCCGCCCCCTCCTGCCACGCTGGCCACCGCCATGACTTCCACCACGGACTTTGACAACGCTGAGATCACGCAGCAGTACAGCCACATCAACACGCGCTTCGAACTCTCGGACGAGGAGCTCGACAACGACAACAGCTCCGCGCGGCTCTTCGAGCGCTCGCGCATCAAAGCCCTCGCAGGTGAGTGCGTCTCTCTCTTTCTCTCTCTCTCTCTCTCGCTCGCTCTTTCTTTCTTGGATGTGTAAGACTGGGACTGTGTCGCTTTAAGAGCGTGGGAAGGACGGGGAAGAGGGATGAGCTAAAACTGTTATCTGTTTGACTTTGGCAGCTCTGAATGGGTCCCAGTGTCTCGCTGACCTTCACTTGGATTCAATCCAATGTAAAAGCTCGAAATTACGCTCCAGGTAGTGCAATGTTTCACTCCGGAGCTGTGAGCTGCTGCTCTGCAGGTGTTACTCTTTGTGTGTGTGTGTGTGTCAGTGTTGAACTGAGAATGACTCTTTAATTTAAGTACTAGAATTTGACTTGAGCAAACAGGATGCAGGAATCTGAATCTGAATGATAAGAAAGACTCAAAAGAACTACATTTCCATATCATTTATGCATTAAATGTCAAAATATACAAGTGGCCTGATGGTAGATATTGATGCTTTGTGGCAGACGTTTTGCCTCCCAACATATTTGAACTTTCATTATATCATTTCTCAGAATGATTTTCTTTATTCAACTGATTTATACCAGTGATACACATAATACGAGGTGGATGGAGTTTGTTTTTTTTGGCTGCTACATTTAACGGACAGAGCTGGATTTTTTTCCATTATTGGAATGGCACCTTGGAACGATCTCCTATAGGAAACAATCTCCTATTGGAAAGGTCTACAAATATCCGTAGGCAAGATATTGAACTCCAGATTGTCCCTGAGTGAATGTGTCATGTGTGTGAATGGTTAAAGGCAGGCCCATGGACCAGGACCATGTAAAGCAGCCTCTGTCACGTGTATGAATGGTTGAATGTGACTTGTGTCTATAAAACACTTGTCATGAAGACAGTTAAGAAAAGGCTGTATAAGAACCAGTCCATTTGAAAACAATCTCTCTGATCTTTTTTTTTGAGTAATTATTCATTGCTATGTTCTACATGTGCTGTACGAGCAACTGGGAGTCATTTTCTGAATTTAATGATGAGATTATTCAGTTGTATTTAATACATTCTTTGTGCTGTGGATTTCCTTTGAATCGCTCCAATTCAGCGTCTCGTGTTCGTGTTGATTCAGGTTCCAACTCATGAATTGAATGGAGGTCAGATCTGAAATTCTGACTTTTGCAAAGCTCTACTGTGTGAGCATATGTGTGTGTGTGTGTGTGTGTGTGTGTGTGTGTGTGCATGCAACTCTTGTCACACACAAACATACCCTCAGCAGCTGAGCCCTGACACCGCTCCACACCCTGTGCCGCAAACTGGGATCACTTGCACATTCCCAGAATGCCCGGCGTCTGACCGATCTGGACAGCTGCCCCGTCCCTCCGCCCGTCCCTCCGCCCGTCCCTCCGCCCGTCCCTCCGCCCGTCCCTCCGCCCGTCCCTCCGCCCGCCTTTCATAGCGCAGATCTCTGGCGTTTCTGGCTTAGCTGGCGAGCTGTGACCCACCTGCGGGGCGACTGCTCGGGGGTTTTTAAAATAGCAGGGTTTCTGTGGCGGGAGGAAGCGTCAGACAAAAGGGGAGTTCAGGGTCACACTGATCACATCTCTGTAAAGCCGGAGACATGAGAGAGGTCAACAGCAAGGTGGTAAAACATGCAGCTCTGTGGAAAGAGAGAGGGTGAGAGAGAGAGAGCAAGACAGAGAGAGCACTCCTGGGCAGACTGGGCTTTAAAACCTTCAGATGCATCATGAATGTTAAAAAAAACCTTTTTGCTCTGACTTTGTTGAATAAAAACCGACTTTTCTGGGAGTCTACTTTCAGCAAAAGAAAACTCAGACTTGTTTGAGTGCTTGTTTCGATAAGATTTTTGAGCCGCGATAACTAATTTATCAGTCCACTGAATTAATAATCAACCGTTTTAATAATCGATTATTGACTTTGAGCATTCGAAGAATAACATGAGTGGGTTTTATTGTAAATTCCCTGATACCGGCTCCTCAAATTTGGATATTTTGTGGTTTTCTTTGTCCTTTATGAGAGGAGAGTGGAATATCTTTAGGGCATGGACAACATTGTGGTATTTAAGGTTTTCATCCTGGCTTTTATTAGAAATGGTGTAACAATTTTCAGCATTTATCTTTCATTTTTTCAATTAAAAACCTAATTGATTGACTGAGGAAATAGCCAACTATTAATCGAGTGCTACTAACTAACATCTGGCTGCCTGTTGCTCGCCTACAGAGTGATTTCTGGATCTGCTACCTCTTACTCAAACACTCCGGTCAGACCATCATTTGGCACAACAACCTGTAAAGGGGCGAGAATCCAGACATTTCTCATTTGTAGTTACCCTGATATTGGAATGAGCGAGTGAACACTACCAGAGCATCCTCATGACAGTCTTTAAAGCCCAACTCTTCCATCTCTATTTCCATTACGAACTTGCTCTTACCTAACAAGGCCCTTTGTCTTCCTTCTCCTTACTCTTCTCCTGTCGCTATCTCCCTTTAACTGGTGCTTGAACTCTCCACTTAGTACGTACAGTACGTACACTGTATTCTCTCATCTCTTGGTAGTCTGAAGGTCAGAAAATCTCTGTAGCTCAAACGATTTTCCTTCTGCGTGAGTCTCTTTGGATGAATGTGTCAGCTACAACAATGGTTACAATGGTTAATGATTTCATGATGATCATGGATGGTCTCCAGCTCCTCACACAAACAAAAGAGGAGAAACTGACTTGACATCACCTGCTGTTTGAATCTGCTCTGTTTCTCTGGTTCCCTTATGTTCTTGCTTCTCCATCGTTGTGGGCTCATTAGTCTAAAGTCCAGCCGTCGACTCACAGGTGCAGCTTTTTGTACCTGCTCCACCAACACAATGACTCACTGAACCCTACCGAGATCTAAAGCTGCATTCATGTGTTGGGAGGGAAGAGCAAGAACAAATTCAATTGCGTAACCGCCGCCTTGATGCAAGTCTCTCTATGTCCGACATAGAGAGACTGCAAAGATGTTCAATAGTGTGTGGATGAATGGATGAACGGATGAATGTATGTAACAGTCTGGCCTTCAGTGCATGTCTGTCTTCGTCACCTTGGCCTACATTTTTTGAGGTCAGCGCTTTTGAATTAGAGTCTGGATAGTTTATCGGCCGGTTGTTGTCTCTCTTTCTGTCTCTTTAAGCGATCAAGGCATCGGCGTGGGTGCAGGCGATATCGTGTTAGAGTGCTGCTGCACTGATGTTTCTGTAATGCAATCAGTGTTTCCTGTCAGGGAGAGAGAGAGAAAGAGAGAGAGACAGGGGGGAGAAAGAAACGGAGGGTGGGTGCAAAAAGGGAGGAAATCGAGGAGGGAGGCAAGAGTTTTTAGAGAGCGCTCTGAATGGCACCCACTGCTGATATACGTACAGCTTGTGTGAAGTCAGAAATATGAACCCGGCGTGCCTCCAAAACCCACTCATGACCTGCTGGATATCCAGGCGTACACGCTGCTCCTTACGTAAACCTAAAAAAAGACCCGTTCCTCCGAGACAGGCTGCTTTCGTGCCGGATTATTGGCACGGGAATCCACAACTGGAGTGCCAGTCCGTGCACCTCACGTCCCGGCGATTGTGTGGGAGGGGTGTGTGTGTGTGTGTGTGAGAGAGAGAGAGAGAAAGAGCGAGCACGTGGAGGCAAGGAAACATATTGCATGCATGGATGCAGGGCTACAGGATTCGCTGTGAAGGGCTGCCGGAGAGTGGAGGCATAGCATCATCACAGCAGCAGAGAGGAGAGAGTGAGGGAGGAAGAAGAAGAAGAAGAAGAAGGGAGGGAGGGAGGGAGGGAGGGAGGGAGTGAGGGAGGGCTGGAGTGAGCACAGGAGGGATCTGGAAAGGAGGACAGAG
This sequence comes from Karalla daura, assembly GCA_029224185.1. Classification (NCBI taxonomy): domain Eukaryota; kingdom Metazoa; phylum Chordata; class Actinopteri; order Chaetodontiformes; family Leiognathidae; genus Karalla; species Karalla daura. The sequence goes on from CM055199.1 coordinate 19,391,014, forward strand.
AGCCAGGAGACAGAGAAGAGGAGAGACGTGGAGTGCCGTGCTCCAGGCCCAGGTGTTGCTGTTTGTTGCGTATAGTTGTAGTTTTTCGGGGGGTGGTGGTGCTGGTGGTGCTGGTGGGTGTGGGGGGGTCCAAGATGAGCAGCCCGTGCCTGCTGCGAGCTGCCCCCATCAGCCAGCCCCGGCTCAGGGAGGTCAAGATCAGCCTGAAGGCCAGCAGCAGGGAGGCCGGGAGCGTACGGAGCAGCACCAAGGAGGCCGGGAGTCGCACCTTGACCCCGGCGGAGAAGGAGGCCTCGGCCCGGGTCGGGATGAGCAGCAGCAGCAGCAGCCGGAGCCGCAGCACCCCGGCCGTGCACCGCGGCCCCCGGCCCGAGGCCAGGAAGGCGGCCCGGGCCGGCACTGGGAATTTTGGGAAGCAGCCGGAGCCCGAGCACCACCCGGAGAGGAATGGCACCGTCCTGCACCTCCCACTGTCCGTGGCGACCCCGGCCGGACTGTCCCCCTTCTCCTCGTCCTCCTCCTCGTCCTCCTCCTGCACCCCCAGACGTCAGAGGCCCTCTCACCCTCACCCTCACCCTCACCCTCACCATCCTCCTCCCCCACCCTCCTCCTCCTCCGCCCTCCTCTCCTCCTCCTCCACCTCTTCCTCCTCGGCTAAAAGTATGAAGCGGGCACGCTGGCTGAGTTACAGCACCTCCAACATCTGCTTCAACTCCATCCTGGACGGACGCTTCCGGCAGCTGCAAGGTACAGACAGGGTCCTGACGGAGGAGCAGTGTGTATGTGTGTGTGAGAGTGTGTGTGTGTGTGTGTGTGTAGGTGTGTGTATGTGTCTCCCAGATGAGAGAAATCACACTTTTCCCATCATGCCCCTCCCGTCCCCGAACACGAGCACCAATATGATGAGTCTGAGTTTTTCGTCCTGCACCGAGAACTAAAGAAACAAAAAAAAGTATTTGCCTCCATTGCTGCAGCCCTGTTATTAAACATATACGGTTGTAATTTATTTATTTTCAGGAAGCTGTGGCTCTGCCCCAATTGTTCACTGACTCGGCTTTGAATAATTCATAGGCAAACTCCTAAAAAGGTTGTGATGTTTTTCCCTCCAAAGCCATTCATCGCTGGATGCTCTTGCACAACCCCGCCTAAAAGCTCCATTTTCCTTAAACTCACAAACATATTGATTGTTCTCCTTTTTAGCTCGTCACCTATTCTCCACATGTCCCTCTCATCCTTTGCAAAGAACAAAGTACTTCTGTGCTTTGATCCCGGCCTCCTTTTCTTCCTGAATGACTGTGTTGGCGGTGTTAAAAAATAATCACTTTCTCTGGCGGGTTTAACCCTTTTTCTCCCCCCCTCCTCTATGCCTACGTTATTAAGGTTTCAAGAGAGAGGGTTTGCCGTCACTGTGGATTTTTGTTAGTCTGCACTATGCCATCCAACTCCCTGATGACCGGAGTGCATTAGTGAGAGGAAGAAAATGGAGGAGACAGTGCAGGAGCTTAGAAAGGAACACGCTTTTTTTTTTTTCCTGCATCTGCTAGATTTCAAGTATCGACGGACGGAGTGCGCAGACTGCAGGGGCAACTGATACGTGAAGCGGGAAACTTTTGTTTGAGGCGGTCGTATTGATCTCAGCGCTGCCGTTCATGACAGTTTTATTAACTCCCTCTCATCATGGGAGCTCTGGTCACGCCTACTGTTTAATCGAGTCAGACAGAACAACAATAACACAAAAGGATAAGTAATCAACGGAGAAAGAGCCTTGTTTGTTTTTGTTATTGATTGCAGCCAGTCATCCTTTTGCTCATGTCTCTATGGGAGTTTGACAAATTCATAGGTTTTCTTCCTGTTGTTTCGCCTTGTGAGGCTGTTGTTTTTATGGTGATTTGACCTTTAACCTTTCGGCTTCACTCAGCTCAGCACCTCCCACTTAATCATTTCCCATTTACTGTTTAGAAAGCAAAGTCGTGACCGTGAATTTGACCCTAAAATAACCGTTGAGTTCTGCAGTTTTTGTGCTTAATTTGCATCTTCTGAAGGAGCACTAAACTGTAATTTGCAGCGATTATGAGACCATAAAGATCACCTAGAGAAGATATCTTTTATATTGCTGTAATCATTTTTGATCAAAGCCTGCAGCTTACACTTCCTCAACAACACGCAACCAGATATTTCTAGTTTATTGGCGGTATTTTTGCTGCTTTCAGGCCCAACAGATGTTGACTAAAGTTATTTCACATAAACCAGTTCCTAGAATTTCTTTCTCAGGTTTTTCTGTGATGTTTCATACTGTCTTCTTCATGTGTCAAGATTCAAAGATCCTTTGTTGTCAGTTCACTGTTTGTGCAGGACCTAAAGAAGGATTGAAATATAGCTAAAACTGTTTAACTGTAACAGCTAAACAGTAAATCTATCCTACTGATCTGGACAGTCTTTGGACAGTGGTGCAGATGACTAACAGTAGCAGATATGACAGTATTGCTGGTGGTTTCTGTAAAGATTTAACATTACATTTGTTAATTAAGCTTTCATTTTTGCTGGTACATGCATTGATACTTCTGTTTCCACTTGTTTGAAGAGTGTCAAGCGTCATTAGGCAACCTTGTCATGTCCTCAAACATTTTGCTTGACTTTTTCATACATTAGTTATATGGTGGATGAATGAGAAGCACCATTGGTAGTGGGAGTTGTTGACTCCCAGTTGGACTGAGGGTCTTTGTTGAGTTTTCACGTTCTCTCTGTGTCTGTGTAGGTTTTCTATCGGTACTCTGGTTGCTCCTGCAGAGCAAGAATGTGCATTAAGGTTGATTGGACTCTAAATCTTCTTTTAGTGTGAGTGTGAGAGTGAATAGTGTGTACGTGCTGTAATGGACTAGAGACCAGTCCATGGTTTACTCCCTAGCTCCAGGCTCTAATAGACCCCCATGACACTGTTAAGGTACAAACCTTCATTAAGCAGAAGCTTTTATCCAAAGAGAACATAAAAAGCATCTAAGATACAGCACAACTGACACCATAGCATAGTAATAAATATCGCTCTATATTCTTCCAAGACGACCAAGAGATGAGAGTTTACGAGTACGAGTACGAGTATAAGTGCAGAGTTTACTAGAGGCGTAATCTGCAAAGCTGCAGCAGATGAGTCCGCTCAGCGATGAGCTCGGAAGATTCATGTTGGCTGGAGGCGAGCCAGCCGAGGCGACGCTACGACAACATGATATCGCGGCTGCAGGTCGGACTGCAGCGGGGCAGAGCCGTGACTCAGGCATGTGGCGGCGAGCTGCAGGACCACCGGTCACATCCAGTAAGAGCTGACTGTGGGAAAAGACGGATCAAGCTGTAAACAGGGAAAATCCATCAGCATGAATAAGTTATGGGGGGCTCTCAGAGAGTGGATGAGAGATTACAGAGTAAAAGCATGTGAAACACTGGAATGTTTAGTAAGGCTTGTACTGATACTGCAGGCAGGCAGGAGGAGGTAAGCCGGGAAGCTGGAGGAGAAATGTGGCACCACAGTGACGGGACGCGTGGAAAAGCTGTCAGAAAGTGAGAAAGGTTTGATATCGGATCTGACTGCTGCACGCTCTCCAAACTGAGGCTGTCATCCTCCTCTCAGAGAGGATGACAGAGCCGGCTGCAGCTACACAAGTTCAACATTAAACACAGTCAAGTTGTGGTCAGCCCTCAGACGAACCCACTCCCCGGTCCCTGAACGTCTCATTTGTGTTTTCAAAATGTCAGGACCTCTTTCTCAGACACAGTCAGCACATTTTTCACAAAAGTGATCACAGAGCTTTCTTAACTCAGTTGCATCTAAAGTGGATTGGAAACAAATGGCCTCAATGCTGTGAATGGTGAAAAGAGGAGAGGATAAACTGCTCTTCAAAGCTCATCAAGTGAAAAACATTAATTTAGGAAAGAAATACAGTTGTGGATGAAAAATCAGACCCTCACAAATTAGTGCAAAAATAGATTAAAGATTTGTTGTTTTGTCAGTATTCACTTTAACTATTCACGTCACATCTTTCAGGTCTTAATGTACTATAAGAGACAAAATCTTTTTCATAACAATAGTGCATTTAAAAGTGCATTTACTGGAAATCCAATTTAGAAAGAGTTTAAAGACAAATAACTGGATTTGAATTAGCACAGGGAAACAAACAGAAGTAGTATTACTGTCTGAAGATATAAAGATGTGGGTTTGGAAACATGTAGTCGAATATAAATGTAATGATCAAACATGGAGAATAATTGGCAGCAAAAGACCTCAAAGAGAAAGAATAAAACGCACAGCTGTATCATTATTTCAATATCGTCTTAATATTGTATCGACTTTGTCAAACAGTCAAATCCTCCACAGGAGTTTGCTCGTTTGTTTTCGAATGATGATTGCAGGCTCCATGGTGAGTTTGTTGGAGATGGCTCAGAAGCAAACACTAATCCTCCTCCTCCTCCTCCTCCTCCTCCTCCTCCTCCTGCTCCTCTTCCTCCTGTGTCTCTGTTTTCCTAAGTGACCAGAAACATCCGCGTGCTCTCTGTCTCCTCTCAAGGTCTCGTGATGTGAGGTGATACAGGAGAACCATGCGCTTGTTTTGGGTCTGAGCTCCCTCCGCCCTCTGCTTCCACTGTGGCCACGCCAACAGTTCAGAGAGCATTTTGTTGCAGATTTTTCCCTTTTTATTGTGCTGAGACTGAAAGTGTTATTTCTGCTTTTTTGGGTCTGTGTGTTCTGACAGATTCTGATGTGACAGTTTGGGCTAAATCACCTTTAATTGCCATTACTTTTTCATGGTGTGGCTGTTGTTATGCTGAGGGGAGCAGAGCGAAGCATGATTTATTTACTATACTGCGCTGCAGCATGTGTTTTACATACAATAACCCCTGCTCCCTTCTCCTTGATGAAGCTGGAGGGTTTTTTTTTTATTTCTATAACTGACAGTAATGTATCTTGCTCTATTTTCCTCCTTGGGTCTCTGTAGATTAAACCTGCATCTCACTCACTCTCTGCATCACTCTCTGTCTTGCCCTCTTTTCCTCTCCCTCCCCTCTCCCTGATTTACCTCCCCCTTCACACCTCGCTCTGTTTTGTTATCTCCTTCTTTACTTCTACTCTGATCTCTTTAACTTTTTATCCCCTCTACCTTTCTTCCCTTTCCTCCCTCTGCCTCTCCCTCTCCTCCTGTTCCTGTTCTGTAGCTGTTCCTTGCTTGCTCTCTGCAGCCTCGGGCTCTGAATCATTTATTGCACAAGTCATTAAGGATGCAGTCCTTTGCACTCTATAGTTTGTCGTTATATTTGGGATTGGGAATAAACGGGGCGAACCGCAGAAGGTGCCGCAAAGGGAGGTCACGTGTTGCAGGTTGGGACAACTGAAGGAAAATGTGTCATCACCACTGGTCGACCTAATAAACTTTAACGAGCTGCATGTGTGTGTTTCCACGTACAGTATATAGGTTGTCTGTGAATGTGCTTGGAATTTTTGGGACAAAAAGAGGTAAATCCAACGAGGCAACTATTACTCCAATTTTCTCCTAATTTGAAGCCGGCAGCATGTTTTAGACATGATTTAATAGCTCCCTGAATAGATGCAGATGATGTAAAATCTATATTCTCCCTGTCGAATTCACTAACTGAAAATTTTGTCAATTATAAATAATTCAGCTGAACATGGTGAGCTTTTAAAATCATTAGCTGTCCTTGACCACTGACCTTATCTCAGAGATAGGTGAAACAAAGTTCAGAGCAAAGTACAGAACTGGCTACCTACTAGCTACAGCCAGCTAGGTGGCTAGCTAGCTAACTAGCTAGATAGATAGAGGATGAGGCTAGATGGCTAGTTGGTAGACTATAGAAGAGTAGTTACAGTGTCTTTCTAGCTCGCTCTCCAGCCTAGTACCTATGCGGCAGCTAGTAGGTAGCTATGTAGCTAGATAGCTTTCTAGCTAGCTAGCTATCTAGAGAGAGGGAGTAGCTAGCTAGATGGTTGATCATGAATAGGCGAGTACTGTAGGTACAGTAGTTTTCTAGCTAGCTCTCTAGCCTGGGAACTTTATCATGCAGGTAGATTTGGGGCATTTTCAATGTTTACTCAGATCATAAACCATCTCCAGTCACAAGCACACACCCACTCACACCTTCCTCCTCCATTCCCATTTACATTCGGTTCGTCCACTGACAAAACACACAGAGTTCAGTACATTGGGTCGTACTGACATATGGTTTGATCGCAATTGGCTTTATTTTCAGCGCTGAGTGGGAGGCACATCTGCCATGCACAGAGATGTGATTTTAAAAACCCGTCAAGTCACCACGTAGGCAGCGTTCATCCTCCCAAAAAACCCTCTGACGCTTCACGTCTCCATGTGAGTTTTGAGGGGAAAAAAAACTTGAGGAATTTGTGCATTAGTGCTGTACACCCACGTCTAACTCTGCAGAGACCTTGTCTAAGTACGCTGTGTGTGTGTGATCAGCTCTGAGAAAAGGACAGGGAGACGTTAATGGTCAAAGTTAAGTTTTTTCTTCTGGGAGCAAACTCTTCTGATGCTGTGAATCCAAGAGGAAAAATCCAGAAACTCTCTCAGTAATCGTGTCGAGCGTGTCGGGCTTGAAGTGTGTAGCTGAAACCGCCAGTTTCTAAGAAATTTCAGCAGCATTTTAATGAGGTGAAATGTTGCTTCTAGTAATTTTTATTGACAAACGCACGCCCAATACTCCAAACTCCAAATTACTCTTTAAGTGAAACTAAAATCATCTTGTGCAAAGTTTGAGAGTATTTTCTCACCAATAATATTTCCAACAAACATGTTTTCAGAGATGAATAAATAAGCTGTTTAGACATGAGTGCTCGCTTTTCTGATAAGTGAGCTCAAACAACCAGTTTCCCAACGACTTCAGCAGAATCTTAATGAGGTGAAATGTTGGTTTCTAAGAGTTTTAATGATAAACATATCCCCAATAAAAGAAAATGCACTGTACCAGTTTATAGTGCATATAGTCTGACCGGTCCACTTCTTTTAAAGTGGCCTCATTATTACCATAATGTTTAAGTGTCTGTGCCAGCTGGTGAAATGCTCAATGAACTTCTCTGTGGATACTCAAGAAAGAAGTTGTGTTCTGATCACATTTTGAAGTTCTGACAATCGAGTCTGTTTCTGTTTATTCGTGCTGTCATTGGACGCCCACGCAGCATACTGAACGGAGCGCTAACATTTCATTAAAGTACAGTAAAACTGGCAAAGCAGTTCAAATTGGAGCAGCAGAATTGCTCTTTTTAGTTTTCGTATCAACGCTTGTATCTCATACATCTCTGGTGGTTTTCGGAGACATACGTAACCTAGATTCCGAAATGAGTCGAGACGCACTCACATGAATAAAACAGAATTTGATCATCTCTAGTTCGGGAGTGATTAAGCTGTATCTTTTGGAGCTGATGTGCAGGTAAGGATGCTATTATTGGCCGAGTTGGAGTTATTTTTGAATCCAAGTTTGCTTCAGATTCGATATTAAACCACCAGCTAATATTGATAACATTATACGGCCACGCAGCTTAAGTCTGCCCTCAGGATTTATTGAACCAGAACAGTTTCATCCACCTCCATCTGTCTGAAGGAGCCTCGAGGAGCACAGTTAATCCCAACCACCTCCAGCTCTTTTTCCATTACTCGTGCAGCTCATGCGCTTTCTCTAACTTTGTGCTCCCGTCAGATGAGCGTGAGGCGGTCCAGAAGAAGACCTTCACCAAATGGGTCAACTCCATCCTGTCCCGGGTCGGCTGTCGCATCTCCGACCTCTACCTGGACCTGCGGGATGGACGCATGCTCATCAAACTGCTGGAGGTCCTCTCCGGCGAACGCCTGGTAAATAAATAAAAAGGAAGTCATAACATAACTTTTTTTGTTACTGTGCCGTCTCTCTGACTCTCTCTTGTCCTTTTTTGACTCAAGCCAAAACCCACCAAGGGTCGAATGCGTATCCACTGCTTGGAGAACGTGGACAAGGCCCTGCAGTTCCTCAAAGAGCAGCGCGTCCATCTGGAGAACATGGGTTCTCATGACATCGTCGATGGCAACCACCGCCTCATCCTCGGCCTCATCTGGACCATCATCCTCCGCTTCCAGGTACAGTGAAGGACAGCGAGACCTAAACCGTCTTCTTTGTTTACCCGTGTCTCTGATTTACTGCTGCTCCTCTGCATCCACTTTAACAACACCAGAGGCGATTTATGCATCCAAACAATGTTTAAAACATTGCATTATAAATGGGGACGTACAGAATATTCCCTGAGTCGGGTCGACAAGATCAGACTTTATTGATCCTATGAGCAGGAGTTCGCAGTATTACAAGAAAAGGGGATTTGAAGAACTATTTGAATGATAGTCAAAAGCTGAGTAGCCCCACTATGAAGTGAGTTAATCTCAAAAATAAAGATCTTAAGATCAAAGATCAAACTTTATATTTGGATGCTCGTATCTCCACAGTTTATAACGTACATGCTGAGGGTAACAAAACACTGTGGCACAGTTGAGTGATACGCGATGTGCATTCAAGCATCTAGAGAAACAGACGTCATCTGATCCTAAGTTAGTAGTTATTTGACGTAAAATCCTTGCTGGAAAAACATGTTTTTTTTCTCTTTTAGTTTAGGAAAACATTATTTTCTTTAAAGCAAACACCATCTTGCTCAGCATTCCTTCAGATTAACATCTAACGTGATCATGAAGTCACATGTGCAGCCTGACCGTAGGGGAATGTCGACCGTGTAACATGTGCTATATGCAATGATAAATAAACCACATCATGTAAGATAATATAAATAAAACCAGAGGCTGGAATAAGTAATTTTTGCACCATACATTCTGCAGAGATGCTGGCAGCCCTGGGATGTTTTTGACATGCTTTCCTTTTTCCTCGACTGCGATGCCTTCAGGTTCCAGCCAATATTATCCTCTGTTAGAAGCACATCCAGAACATCACAACACGTCTGTTTGACTCTTTTATCTTCCTGGAAGGGGCATGTATTTATTTTTAATTTGACAGCAACGCGGTTATTTTTAGCCCCGATAGTTCAAACAGTGCGGCCTCATCCCACATCATTTAGACTTTTTCAAAAGACGCTAAAAAGCGAGAAAACAAAGGAGAGATGGAGGCTGGCTCGGTCCCGTCTGTAGTCGGTCTGTTTTCAGTCTGCACGGACCAAGGAGAACCAAAGCTGGCTAAATTTAGCCCTCTCTCAGGGCCTGTCTCTCAGATCACATCACTGCTCTAATTACTGGCCCACAATGTGGGAAAATAAGAACTTCAGTAATCATCACTTCTCATTTTATCAACCGGACCCTGGGTTTAGATTTGTGAGCATCCAGTCGGCTAATAATATTGATGATACATCACTGGGGATTAGTTTTCCTAATTAAAAAAAAAAACACCAAACATCCCTCTGAGATGTAATAACTTAAATATTTCCACAGGGTTGTTTTTTTTGTGCCTCCTATTAGCGAGACGTTAGGATCAGTTAGTTTTTTTTGTTCTCTGTTGTTGATGTTCCCTGTTTGATGGCAGGCCATTAGTCGAGTTTCATTATTCACCATCCAGCTGTGCTTGTTGTTGTTGCTGCCCCTCAGATCCAGGACATTATCGTGGAAACGGGCCAGGCGGACCAGAAGGAGACGCGCTCAGCCAAGGATGCTCTTCTTCTGTGGTGTCAGATGAAAACTGCAGGGTAAGCGGAACCTGTGACCTTCAGCTTCAACAAGCTGTCGTAAATATCGTGTGGGAATGCTTCATCCACTCCTGAGCACAGCGGTTAACTTCTTAATCTTGATTTGTCGTCTCACTGAATCTTTGGTAGTGTGGGATTTTTAATATATAGTTCTTAAACATCTTTGAGCATTTCTAGTGAGGTCGTTTATAGATAACATGAATTATTGTTTTGTTCCAGTTTTGTTTTGGTTGAAAATGGATTCCCCAATTTCCAGTATTCAATAGCTTCACAGAAGAATAGTTTTGTCCTTTCTGAGGCTTTACAATTAAGCTTACTGCTACAGTATGATGTCTAATGGTAGCATAATCAACCCACATTTGATATTCATTTATTAACTTGTGGGTTAAAGTTAAAGTTAAAGGTTAAGTCTTAATCTAAGCAGCTGTCGCCTCACATTTACCGTGCACATGTAACGGAGGTATGAATACACTCGAATGACTCACGGCGAGCAAATTTCCCCCAAAATATTTAACTAGGTTACAGCGTCTCTATTTGAAGCCAGATTTTCTCGCTTTCAGTCAAACTCTGTCACTTTGCAGAATCCACCTCCCCAGTTTTTCCTTCCTCTTGTATACATTTTGAAAGCATATCACCATATGCCGCCGTCCTGGGAAAACACTTCACCTTCCTGGCCTGAAGCTACAGGAAATAATAAGCTCATAATGAGGCATTGGCTCATAATTCCAGACACTGGTTTAAAGCAGGAGCTCCTCAGATGATAGTGACATGTCCTGGATGTGATCCTGCAGGTATCCCAACGTCAACATCACAAACTTCACCACCAGCTGGAAGGACGGCATGGCCTTCAACGCTCTCATACACAAACACCGGTAAGAGGAGATGGATGCTCCAATCCACTCTCACCAGCCCTGAAATGTAAACACATAAAACCCCAGTCTGCCTTTTCTCCCCACTCTTTATTCCCTTTCATGTTCTCCGTGTCGTACGGCCTCTTCACATTGTCTCTTCTCTTCCCAGGCCAGACCTGGTGGACTACAACAAGCTGAAGCGATCCAACCCGACCCACAACCTCCAGAATGCCTTTAACGTGGCGGAGCAGCAGCTCGGAGTGACCAAGCTCTTGGATCCAGAAGGCGAGTGTCTAATGGAGGCTGCGCCTTCACGTAGAACAAAACGTTTATGAGCTTTTAGCCTGATGGAAAAATCAGACCTCAGGGCCCACTAACAAACTCGCGTGCCATTTTGTTTTTGCAGATGTGTTCACAGAGAACCCAGACGAGAAGTCCATTATCACATACGTCGTGGCATTTTACCACTACTTCTCGAAGATGAAGCAGCTCGCTGTGGAGGGGAAGAGAGTTGGGAAGGTGCGATGGAGCCGCAATGAATACGCCTTCGCTTTGTTTAAACCGCTTCACTCCACAGCTTCTGATCTCTCTCTCTCTCTCCCTCTCTCTCTCTCTCTCTCTCTCCCCCTCTCTGCAGGTCCTGGATCAAGCCATCGAGACGGAGAAGATGATCGAGAAGTACGAGACGCTGGCGTCGGACCTGCTCACGTGGATCGAGCAGACCATCATCGTGCTGAACAACAGGAAGCTCGCCAACTCCCTGAGCGGCGTCCAGCAGCAGCTGCAGGCCTTCAACACGTACCGCACCGTAGAGAAGCCGCCCAAGTGAGTCCCACCCCGGACTGCCACACGCCACGGCTCCCCGGGCGGTGTTCGCAAACTAAAAAGAGCGATATTTATAAAATCGTGATAAGGATTCTCTGCTGCTTGAAGGCGTTTCCACTGAAGGGCGTGGAGACGTAAATTCTCATGTAAAATCTCGTCCCGTGAGAGTCCGCTTTGAGGAAGATGGACGTTCAAAATATTTTGTGTTTCCACAGTTTTCTTAGGAAAAGTCCACACAACCCTGGACGCCACGTTGTCTGAAGGGAACTGGTAACATAGTCTGGTGACGAAAAGTGACAAGTGTTTATATTCGATTTTGGGGATTTTTGGTGCTTTTTGGCGGTTTTCTTTACCATTTTTTTATTCTGATTTTTAAGTTATGTGCTTTTCTAGGGTTCATGGAAACACATCTTCTCTCTGGTCTTTTTTCTTTTAACCTGAGGGACAAAAAAATCGTGAGATACTGTCATACAATATTACAAAAATTCCTTCAAATTAATTGAAGGATTTTTTTGTAAAATATCAGAAATATGACAAAAACAAATGACAAAAGAAACACGATAAAAGAAAAAAAATCCTATTTCAAATTAACTTTTTAAAACCTCTTGAGGCTGAAACACCGAACTTTTCAGTCATAACTCTATAACACATATCCTACTGTCTGTTTGAGCTATTTTATTACTGTTATTAGGTCAGGTGAAGTGCACTATGTCATGTAATGTGTTGTGTGATGTGTTGGTTCTGCTTGTCTTTCCTTCCTTGCGAATATCAGTCCATTTAATGTAAGTACGGACTTACATTTTCAAGTGATTCAAATCTGCATTTGAAAAACTGCCTCATATCACCACAATCCATCATTCTGCCGCATTTTGACTTATGTTTATTGGTTTCCAACAGATTGGTTTGATTGATTTTGATTTTGTCATTCATAGACACAAACACCGACAAACACATTCAATCCATTTCTGGTCAGTTACATATGTACATGAACTCAATTTATACATGTGTAGACAAACTGAAAAAGGGACTAAATAGGAATATAATGACACTCTATGAAATCCCAGCTATTGAGCTGTAATGAATACGTTTCAATTGTTGTAAAGCGGTGCTGATAAAAGAACCCACGTCACACAGCTATTTTTAATATGTGCATAGAGATAGAGGCGATTACCACCCAAGTGTGGGCATCACTCAGAGAGTAAAAGCAGGAAAGGCAAAGTCTGTATAGAGTGGGTGGAGGCAGTCAAGTCATGAATGCTGCAGATTTTAGGGCCAAACGAGAGTGATTCAACCTTCTTCTGTTTCAGGTTTCAGGAAAAGGGAAACCTGGAGGTGCTGCTGTTTACCATCCAGAGTCGTATGAGGGCCAACAACCAGAGGGTCTACACGCCTAAAGAGGGAGCTCTGGTCGCAGATATCAACAGGGTGAGGACATCCCACATTGGCTGATCAATCGTTTGTTCACAGCTGAGAACCAGGAAATGTTCTCTAAAACAACACAACAGGCCCAGAGGACCAATAAACCATTTTTATAATGAATCAATTCAGATATCCACTTTCAGATATCCATTTCACATGACGATTGTTTGCAGTCTGTGGTTTCCCGAGCAATTAAACCTCAGATAAACTCAATTATACTGATAATAATGTCATTGTGCATTTCAGTAAATGATAAGGACAAACTGGATAGATAGACTAGAAACTAGACTTTTTGCATAAGGAGATCTGAAACAATTAGACATTGACATAATTGATAATGATGTATTTTAGCAACATATTCTGCAAATATCTGCGGATGTTGAACCAGACAAAAGCGAGCATCCTAACATTGACAAAACATTTGACCTGCAATCGATCCTGACCTCTGAGGTCTTTGCAAACAGAATCGAGCGAAGAACTTGAAAGTATGGCAGTGCCAGTTTGTCCACAGCTGGGCAGAAACATCAAACCCTCATCTTCCCCGATCATCCTGTGCCGCAGGCCTGGGAGCGCCTGGAGAGGGCAGAGCACGAGCGGGAGCGAGTCCTGCGAGACGAGCTGATCCGGCAGGAGAAGCTGGAGCAGATGGCGAGGCGGTTCGACAGGAAGGCGGCCATGAGGGAGACCTGGCTCCTGGAGAACCAGAGGCTGGTAGCTCAGGTAGAGCACCGAGCTGTGGAGAAAACTGTGGAGTCATGCGGCGCTTGATCTCAATTAATGTGGACTAATGAACCATTTATTTGTATTCATTTACATTAATTAAGTGACACAGCAGGTTTCTTGCACATCTGGTTCCTGATAATTGGGGGATGTAGTGTTTGTGACTCTTATTAACACTCTGACATCATCAGGCACACAGTGTGGGTGGCCATACGCTACAGGTGATAAACAGACTGCTGTGGAAGTAAAAAGACAAATGATACCAACTTTATTGATGATGTCCAGCACTTTATACAGCGTTTTGATCAACCTAGACACGTTCTATAAATCAAGGTTGAATTAAGCAAGTGAAATGTTACAAAAAAGGTATCACAGAAAGAAGTGTTTAAATGCTGGGATGGCAGATGTGTCCCCCTGCCAATGGTTTCAAAGTGTATCCCAGTGACCTTCAGGGGGCAGTACTGCTCCAAGTTATGCTCCAGTGAAAACATGGAAGAAGAGTCCACGCTAGAGGACATGGACGGGGTCAAAGCTGGACTAAAAGATAAACCTCTGAATTTTAAGTTGCAGAACTTCACAGTATTAACATTGGGGCTGAGAACAATTCAGCACTGAGATGAAAACAACTTTCCAGTTTCCATTCAATTTGAGTGGAATCTCGAATTGAGATAATGAGTAGAAGTCATTTTAATTTTAAGTAGAAACTATTTAGGTGTTAATTGCCTGAAACTTTAGCTGTATTTTCAGTATGATTTGTTTATTGAATAGTCTATGCAAACAATGGGATGCTTGGAACAGACCCAGACCCCAGCAGTGATTGTTCAAAGTACAACACAAGTAGTATAGATACACAAAAAACTTTTAGTTTTTGTTCAATGTGATGGTGGAACTCTTCATTCACCCAAAACATCTTTCTGATACAGGACTGGCTGTAATTTCTCTGAATTGCAATGGCTTTAATTCCACTTCCTGTCATTTCAATTTAAAGCCCACTTCATCATCCTGTGGTGTGGAGCCAATTTCATTCAAGTTCCAAACTCGGGAACTGAACGGACGCCAATTCTAAAATGATAAAATGTTTAGATCCTGGCCTCTTGGCTTGTCTGAAGAGCTTTGCTCTCTGTCCTCGACTGTCCTCCAGGATAACTTTGGCTACGACCTCCCAGCGGTGGAAGCAGCCAAGAAGAAGCACGACGCCATCGAGACGGACATCGCGGCGTACGAGGAGCGCGTGCAGGCGCTGGTGAACATCTCCAAGGAGCTGGAGTCTGAGCGCTACCACGACGCCAAGCGCATCGACGTGCGGAAAGACAACGTCCTGCGGCTGTGGGACTACCTGCAGGAGCTGCTGAAGGCCCGTGGGGTGCGCCTGGAGAAGAACCTGACCCTCCAGCGGATCTTCCAGGAGATGCTGTACATCATCGGCTGGATGGATGACATGAAGGTACAGCACTCAAGGCCAGACGCATCACGTGGTACGGTTCCAGAGCTGAACGCTGTCTGCCTCTCTCTTCAGGCTCGACTGCTGTCTCCAGACTTTGGGAAACACCTGCTGGAAGTGGAGGATTTGTTACAGAAACACGCTCTGCTGGAGAACGACATCGCCCTGCAGGCGGAGAGAGTGCAGAACGCCAGCGCTGCTGCTCTCAAATTTGCCAACGGAGACAGTAAGTGCCGACGCTCCTTGTACCTGCTCCCTCCCCGGCTCCATTAGGGAAGACGGTGGAATAGATTGCAGTCTGTGACCTTTGGACCGGGCTGAGCGATGAACCTCAGTTCTGTCTGCCAATCTACCAGAACGTGTCTGCACCAGTCAGAATGAAGTTACTACATGTTATTATCTATTGCAAGGCCAGGGTGTTGAACATTTCTTTTTGGTTTCTTTCCATTTTATTCCTTCAGACTACAAATTCTCTCGTCAAGCCAATTTAGAAATTCATGATTTGTAACTTTTGTTTGAGAAAAAAAAGTATTTTCACCTGCGAAAAAACATCAAAATGCAACTTAATGGAGATACCAGATGAAAATTTGCACAGCAGTTGCAAGACAGCAATTCTCATAGTTAAATTGAAAATGGTTCAGAGTAGTTTAGATCATTGATTATGACTGACTGTATCCGTAAAAGTATTAAGCAAAAGATGAAGACGAACTTGGTAAAAAGACTAAATGTATGTCTGTGGTCTTGTCCCCAGGCTACAAGCCATGTGATCCTCAGGTGATCCATGACAGAGTGCAGCACCTGGACCTATGCTACCAGGAGCTCTGTGCCCTGGCGGCCCAGCGAAGGGCTCGCCTGGAGCAGTCCAGACGCTTCTGGAACTTCCTGTGGGAGGTGGCGGAGCTGGAGAGCTGGATCCGAGAGAAGGAGCACATCTTCTCCTCCCTGGACTATGGCAAGGACCTGACGAGCGTGCTGGTGTTGCAGAGCAAACACAGCGCCTTCGAGGACGAGCTCGGCGCCAGACGTGCCAACCTGGAGCAGCTCCTCGGCGAAGGCGAGAAGATGATCCAGGCCAAGCACTTCGGCTCCCCGAAGGTCCAGGACAGCATGGACAGCATCAGGAGGCAGTGGCAGCAGCTGGAGGAGCTGGCCGCCTTCCGGAAACAGAACCTGGAGGACACGCAGAGGTTCTTCCAGTTCCAGGGCGACGCAGACGACCTCAGGGCCTGGCTGCTGGACGCCAAGAGGCAGATGAGCAGTGAAGACGTGGGGAACGACGAGTACACCACCCAGAGGCTGCTGAAGAAGCACAACAACCTGAGGAACGAAACCATCAAGAACGGGGCCACCATAGATGCCCTCTCCAAACAGGTCAACGCACTTCCAGAGGAGCTGCAGAACACTCCGGACATCCAGAGACGCCTGAAGGACATCAAGGACCTGTACATGGAGCTCATGTCTCTGGCGGACCTGAGGCAGAAGAAGCTGGACGACACCATGGCCCTGTACACCATCTTCAGCGAGACGGACGCCTGCGAGCTGTGGATGGGCCAGAAGGAGACGTGGTTGGTGGGACTGGAGGTGCCTGAGAAGCTGGAGGATCTGGAAGTGGTGCAGAACAGGTACGCACAGAGCAAGAACTAAGATATCCAAGGCGATCTTTAAATTTAGAATGAAGTTGGGAATGACTCTTGAATTACAATCCTAACCCAAACCCTAACCCCTTGAGCTATACATGTGCTTTCCTCCCTCGTCCTCAGGTTGAGCATTCTTGCTCAAGACATGGCAAACATGCAGTCGAGAGTCGATGACGTCAACAAAGCTGTGAAACAGCTGGAGGACAGCAGGCACCCTCGCACCAGAGAGGTCAAAGAATGTCAGACGAGACTGAATACGAGGTGCGTTGAAACTATTTGTCTCTTTTGTGCGTCTTTACATTTTCCCGGTAATTTCAGCATCAACATTTCTCATTTCTTTACCTTCAAATAACATAAAAAGAGATCTAGTTACACCTTATTCTGCAGGTTTATAATTTCCTTATAATTTCCGAGACGTTCGAGGGAAAGAAGCTGGTAATTTAGCAGTAATTCTGTCTTAGATGGCAGGAAGTGCTTAATTGGTCCCATTATTTTGAGTTAATTGCTACCAAGCTGTGTTTTTCAGTGCACACAGCAGGTGGACACATCACTAGTGCATTACTGAATATATTTTCTTGGGTTTCGAGCAACTTTTCAAAGAAAGAAAAATACAATTATCCCAGTAATTTCCTTGTGTAAACTGCTGACAGTCAGGGAGAGAAACAAACATTTTCCTTTCTCTGTCAGGTGGGAGGCCTTCAAGGCGATGGTTGAGGACAAGAAGAGGAAAGTGGATTCTGCCGTGAGCCTGCAGAACTACGGGCTGGAGTGTGACGAGACAGACGCCTGGATCCGAGACAAGACCCGAGTGATCGAGTCTACACAGGACCTGGGCAATGACCTGGCAGCCGTCATGACCATCCAGAGGAAGCTGTTTGGCATGGAGAGAGATCTGGCCGCCATTGAAGCCAAGCTGACCTTCCTGAGGGCCGAGGCCGACCAGCTGGCGAGGGACCATCCGGAGAGTGCCCAGGACATCCTGGCCCGCATGAAGGAGCTGGAGGGTGTCTGGGACACGCTAAGGAAGACCCTTAAGGACAGAGAAGACTCTCTGGGCGAGGTCAGCAAGCTGCAGACCTTCCTGCAGGACATGGACGACTTCCAGTCCTGGCTCTTCAAGACGCAGAAGGCGGTGGCGTCCGAGGAAATGCCTGAAACGCTGCCGCAGGCCGAGGAGGAGCTCAGCCTGCACGACGCCGTGCGGGAGGACATCAACAACCACGAGGAGGACTACCACCGTGTGAGGGACACCGGAGTCCAGGTCACGCAGGGCCAGGAGGACGACCCGCAGTACCAGCAGCTGGCACAGAGGCTGCAGGGGCTGGACCGCGGCTGGCACGAGCTGCAGAAGATGTGGGACAGCCGCAAAGCCTTCCTGGACCAGGGCCTGGGATTCCAGCAGTTTGTCAGGGACGGCAAGGCCGTGGAGGCCATCCTCAACAACCAGGTAATCCAACTTGGTGCAATTCAGCTTTATTTAAAGGTGACATGCATGAAAACCTTGATTAAGCACAGGCTGTTCCTGGCCAAAGATGTAAAGCAGTTCCTAGAACTTACCTGCATCCTTGTCCAGATATAAATGTTGTACTTTAAAAATCAGAAACAGAACAAAGGTGGACTCTGATATAAAATACAAATGTAATTCAAACCCATATGCTAGTTACTGCCCTCTTGCCTCTAAGCTAACTTGCCTGCCTACTTTCAGCAGATGATTCATCTCAGAGCTGTCATAGATGTGCTATAGGCATCAGCTGAGTAATAGTTAGCCTCTTAATGATGGGGTTACGGAGGGGACAGGTATTTAAAAGAATGCGGTATGGAAGAATGTAGCGTGGTCAGTTTCCACACGCCGCCTGATGCAGTCATCTGGAGTCAGTGCGCTCTGTCGTCTTCTTGGTCTTCATTTTCTGTCCTGTGCTGCAGGAGTACACCTTGGCCCACATAGACAAGCCCGACACTCTGGACGGAGCGGAGAAGGCTCTGAAGAAGCATGAGGACTTTGTGAGCACCATGGAGGCCAACGAAGACAAGATCGACGGAGCTCTGCAGGCCGGCCAGCGTCTGGTGGACAGCAACAACCTGTACTCAGGGAAGGTCCAGGACAAGATGGACTCCATCAAAGACAGGTCAGACTGTGCATGGTTTGTTGAAAATGATGACATTTTCAACTTGAAGCTTGAAGACTTTTATATCCTCTTGTTTCAATAGTTTAGTTTTTGGAAAGACTTGCCAAGGACTTGTTCATACAATCTGTCTTGAACTATGAATGATCTGAATTACAGTCAAGAGCTGAGAATCAACTGTACTCATGCAATCATGGCTCTGAGTTCTCTTAACATCTCACATTGCCATTGTTTATTTCTAAGAAAAAAGATCTGACACTTAACTCAGTGATTGCTGAGGAAACAAGTTCTTTTCATCACATTCTCAGCAGCCTAGCACACAATTTGTAACACTCATTGTTCAAATGTTTAACCAGATGATGCCTGAGAGCAAAAGTTCAGCCTGAGGGGAACATGAATGTGAGAGATATAGTTTATAAGGGTTTGTCCAAATTGTACCAAAAGTCTGTGATAGTTGCAGTGTTAACAGTGCAACTAGCATGTGACTCATGTGAAAAAGTCTTGTACTCTTAACAGCTTTTCTACTGCAAACAACAGGTCAAACTACTCCTGAATAATACGTTATGTATTATTCTCCATGGGCATTGATGCTTAGCTGTCTTAGACTCTCTTTGCTCTGCAGCCAGCGTGTATCTCCTCTTAAACAATTTTACAGACCTTTCTTTTCTCTCACCGCCTCTCGAGTCCTTAAAAAAAATCTCTGAGCAGGGCGATAAATCGTATTCGGGCCCTGATCCGATGGAGAAAAATAGATCTGTTCAGTCCAAATCATTCTTCCCCAGTGTTTCAAGCAGCTCAGCGGTGAAACAGCTTTCTTATCACTGTATCATTACTGTCAACAAGAGGCACTAAAGAGGGCATGGGAGCTTTTCCCATTAACTCCCACAATTCAGCTTGGTAGACAGGCGCCCGCAATAATGGATATTGATCTTTAAGTGAGAGCTATTCTTCACAGTGCAGCAGAGAGAGGGGTGACTGTTTTCTCTTTACCACGTCAGGTATTTCTCTCGGCGCATCCTGTCATGTCATGGCGAGGGCCGCCTAACGCAAAAAGGAGGAGGAGGAGGAAGACGTATTCATCCCCCCCGCTTCGTGCTTTTCATCTACTGCCTTGCTTTTGTGTTTGACCTTCAGGAACAACAAGAATAAGAGGAGAGCCCAGGAGGTGTCAGAGAAGCTCCGAGACAATCGAGACCTGCAGCACTTCTTGCAAAACACTCAGGACGTGAGTCTGCCTTCAGTTTCACTGCTCATGTAATCGCCCGGTAACATAAAACCGTGCATTAATTCCAGACTTAATCATTTCCTCAGCCAGGCTCGACATCACAGTGTTTTTTCCCCCCCTCCTTCTATTTCTTGATTATTGTAGACGGTTTGCTTAACACACTGTGCTTTGTTTACCATGACACACTGCGACTCGAGGAGGCTGTCTTTAGATTAAATTTGGATCTTGACTGTGCGGGATAAGGGTCCCATTTGGCTAATTGGTAAATACTCTGTTTTCAAAAGATAAAGAAGTAAATCCTGCTCAAACAAAGTCACCTCTGCACAGCTGCAAAACGCTGATGTTTCCATGACTTTCATAAAGTTTTTTTTTTTTAACTTTGTGTGCCGGAGTCTTAACTGTTGATTTGGATCTTTCTGTGGCTAATCCCCGATGTTCTCCCCTTCCACGCTGCAGCTGACTGTGTGGATCAATGAGAAGATGCTGACGGCACAGGACACGTCCTATGACGAGGCCCGCAACCTCCACAGCAAATGGCTGAAGCATCAGGCCTTCATGGCCGAGCTGGCCTCCAACAAGGACTGGCTCAACAAAGTGGACCAGGTACAACACAGACATCTTGTTAAGCACCACTGTTGAATCTCAAATGCAAATGCGGACTACACTGTTCACCTGGATTTGGCTTTTAACCACAGCTTAAAGTGGGCGTTAATTATGCTGTCATGCTTTTCTAAAATCTGTCTCATTTTAAAAGCTTTAGTTGATGTAAAACCCAATTCACAGATACAGGCTTTTCAAGCAATAACATTGGTTATGTTTACAACTAAGACCCAGGAATTAGAGATGAGATGACCCAGGTTAATTATCTGAATCTTTGTACTGAATCAAGGATCACAAAACACAAGGCAAGTTAGTAGTTTGTAAACGTACAGTGGCAACTCAGATCCTTCTGATTCATTGACTTTACTCCAGGGAGTGAATATAAGAAATAAGTGAAATATTGCAATAAGTTCATGCAAATGCTATGTGCATAAAATATGCTATTTTCAGAAGTGGTATAGACTATATGGTAATACATATTTTCAGCATTTATCAACAAAACCTGTAGTTATATTCTCATATGGTATTAAATAACATGTCATACTTGCATGCTTTTTTTTGTGTATTTATGTATGTAGTTGTGTTTTGGGGTCATATTTGGTTATTATCCTACATTATTCTACATATAGCATATTTTAATTTGGGTTGACTTATAATTTCTATTCACAGCGAGTTATTTGAGCTGACTTGACCAGAAAGGTTGAATGAATGTCCTTTAACACTTGTTAACACACGTTAACACATGTTTTATGTAAAATACTTGGCTAATTTGCAAAAAGAAACAAAATGAACAGGAGAAAATATGCTGTAAATATGTAAATATGCTGTTATAGAGAAGACACCCTACCCGCCATTGTTGCCACACCTCTTGTGCACGTACATCATGCCTGTACCGTAGTTACTGCCATCTACTGGACAGTTCCGGTATTGACGGTGTATGTTTGAATAGGCGCTAGCCGGGCGTTTGCTTGGAAGGTGGGCATATATAAATGGATAAAATCACTAAGAAAGATTTAAGGTTAGACTTAACAAAGTTGCAAACAAACTTTGAGAGAGAGGGACATCACTATTCACTATATTCACTCTATCACTATTCATAAATCTACAGAGGAATGATTCTACTATGCTGAAATAACAAGCACAGCAAGCTCCTTGAGAATAACATTTCAATTATTAAATTAAACTAGTGAACATTGAAATAGCAGCTTGCAATTTAAAGACCCAGAATAGACACTGCATTGATCTTTTGGGGGGAAATTCAGGCACTGCAGCTGCTGGAAAGCCGTGGAGGGTTTCAGACCTGAGATCTTTGAGTTCTAAGTTGAGAAGTGTCATTGCCTAGCAGTCTGCACAGTTTAACTTGGTAGCATCTCTGCCTCAAAAATTAACTTGAAAATGATACCAGGGATGGTCTACCAAGTCTAAAAGGCCATACAGAGTCTTTAACATATTTTCTACTATTTCCTGCCCTTTTTCTCCATCTGATGCGGTTTGCAAACATCTCCTTACGTCTGTGTTTGTTCTTGCCTCGTCTAAAGGAGGGTCAGGAGCTCATGGAGTCCAAGCCCGAGTTCGAGCCCATCGTGACGGAGCGTCTGGCCAAACTCCACGAGCTGTGGGACAAACTGGAGTCCACCACGCAGGAGAAGGCCCGGCTGCTGTTCGACGCCAACCGCTCGGAGCTGTTCGACCAG